>OZ024740.1:28065144-28790144 GCA_964016885.1 Eledone cirrhosa
CATAGAACCACCTAGGTACTATGACATAACTTATATATTTGCTAGCATTAGTGTACATCTGTACGCATATGTTGGTAGATGTACTAATTCTCTCTCTCTCTCTGTATATATATATATATATATATATATAAACTCTACGACTTTTTGTACCTGTTTGTTGTTTCCTTGAACTATATATATTTATATATGTTTATTTATATATATTTATGTATATATATATATATATATATATATATATATATATATATGTTTCTTTATTAGCCACAAGGGCACAAAAGTAGGGGACAAATACAAAGGGGGAAGTTTACATACAAATAAAAACGTGTAAAATATTATCACAAATGTAATTTCAAAATTAGTCGATTTTCCCCAATAGGGGGAGACATTTCATATGGGTAACACATACCCCCGGAAAAAAATGTGCAACCCTCATCTCCAGGAGTACGAAGGGTTTGTACTCCTTTCCTCTCCTCCTCTTTTTCTTCAACCTACAGGCTGATATAGAGAGAAGGCCCATTCTCGCCACTTTCACCCACCTTTCATAAAACTTGCTGGGGTACAGCACCTCTCTCTCCATCCTGATTCTTCTTCCAAAGTGGTATTTGAAAAAAAGAATCAGTTGTTAGCCGGAGAGAAAGGTGTCTGACTTCAGCCCTTTCCACCTTGTCCACCATACAACCTCTTTCGCCATAGCTATCACACAAAGGAAAACCGCGTCTCCTTCGTATTTGAAGGAGGGTGGCGGTTTGATCATGACAATGGACTCCGTGGTCAACCGGATTGGCCCCACCCGCGACAATAGTCGTTCTACATAGCCCCAAAGGTCGGTGATGCCCGGGCAGTGTATGAATGCGTGCGCGACGGTTTCTTCGTTACGCACGCACCTCGGAAAGATCATTTTTGCAGGGTCCCTGCCCGGGCGCTCATGTCTGTAGAGCTTGTCTCGAACTGGTAGAGCTCCTCGGTAGCACTGCCAGGCCAGGGACTTTTGGAAGTTGTCCATCGGTCCCGGGCAGAAGGTCCTACCGAACAGACTGGCCAGTTCGTCTTCCTCTATGCCCAGAGTTTCACCGAGCACTTCGTGGCACTTGCTGCGGATCAACCCTCTATAGAATGACGAAGTGGAGTCTCCACTGATCGCCGGGTACGCCTGAAAGAGGGCTATGAGCGCCTGAGCACATTCGATGTGCCAGTCACCCATTTTCCTCGGTCTTTGCTTGACCCAGGACTGCAGCTCGGTCAGCGAGACGAGTCGTGGGAAGGCTTGCCTCACGAACGGGGCCCACACCGGTTGTCTGGTGAGGAATACGTAGAGATGCCGCAGTCTGAGCGCGTGTTTGCGCATCGTCAGCCACGGCATCCCCAGCCCTCCGTTGGAAGGGCGTTGGCAGCAGATGGATCTTCTCACGAAAGGATCCCGCCTCTTCCAAAGGAATTGGAAGAGCGTGCGCTCCATTTTGGCGAGCGTTTTGGCTGGACAAGGCACGACGGTCAAGCGGTAGCAGATGGCGGACGCTATAAAAGTGTTCGCCACCTCCGCTCGGCCTTTCAAAGATAGTTTGCACTCGCCCCACTTCTGGGTGAATGCAAACACCTTGGCCGAACCTCGTTCCAGTTCTTCTCCACCTGGAGGTCCGGACCAAACCAGACCCCGAGCAGCTTTACTGGTCCTTCCGTCCAGTGTCCGACGACGTCATCGGAAGGCATCGGTTTGCCTCTCCACGATCCGAGTTGCAAACCGATGGACTTGTCCCGATGCAGCTTCGCTCCTGTAAACCTTTCTCTATTCCTTCAGAAAGGTGGCGACTTCCTCGATTTGCGAGGCGCTCGACACCATTACTGTCATGTCGTCGGCGTAGGCCGACGCCGCTTTCCGCAGTCCCGGTTCCAGAGGGATGCCCTGCAATAGCTCCAACTTCCGCAGTAGTGGCTCGAGAGTCAATACGTACAGAAGGGAGGAGAGAGGGCATCCCTGTCGAATGGATCGCGTGATATGGAACGGCTCTGACAGGTAGCCGTTCATCTTGACCCTTGAGCAGATGTTGCTGTTATGCATTGCAGCAATCCAGCCCCTGAACACGGGTCCGAAGCCTGCCGCCTCGAGCACCGCATCCAGGTAACGATGGTCAACCCTATCGAAAGCCTTAGACTGATCCAAGTTGAGCAGAGACCCACTGAAGCCGGGTTTACACCCTACCCTCTCTATGATGTATCGCATGAGGTGGAGGTTGTCGTGTATGGACCTGGTCGGGATTACGCATGTCTGCGCTTCTCCCACCAGGTTCTCGACGACAAGCGCCAGCCTCTTTGCCAACACCTTGGCCAAAATCTGTAACTCTGTGTTTAGCAGAGTTATGGGCCGGAAGTTGCCTATGTCATCCCCCTTATTCTCGTCCTTCCTGACTAGTATGACTACGCCTCTGGTCACAGAACTGGGAATTCTCCCGTTCTGTTGCCAGTTGCAGTAGACCGCTTCCAGGAGACCGGAGAATAAGTCCGGCATTGCTACGTAAAATTCGTAGGGTAGACCGTCGAGACCTGGAGATTTGCGTTTGCCGCATTGGCTCAGCGCGTCCCCTATCTCAGCGGCTAAAATCGGCTTTTCGCAGAACTTTGCCTCGCTGTCCGAGAGTCGCGGTAGGCCCTCGAGGTATGGACCGAAATCCATAGCCCCTCCAGGCGCGCCGCCCTGTCCGAACAGCCGAGCAAAGTACCGCTGAAAGGCCGCACACATCTGCTTCGGCTCCCGTATCACGCGTCCGTTTTGGTCCTTCAAAGACCGAATTGTGGACTTGTTGCCACTTTTTGCCTCCGTCACTCGGGACCAGCTAACAGCTTATGCTCCCTTGTTTCCCAGAGCACGTATTTTTCTTCTGACAACGCAGCCCTCATGCTTTGCTTCGAAGAACTGGCCCAAGGCCGTTCTCATTGCTAGCACGCTGGCTACGTTGCCACTTATAATTGCCTCTTCTACTTTATCTACCAGTTCTTTCTCGGTTCTATTTCTATCTAACGCTAATTCTTTACTAAAAACTAACGAGTCTAATCTAACTGCCCTCTTGAGAGAGTACCACCATCTGTTGTTGACAATGGCCCCTGTCAAGTGCTGTTTAATTAAAGTACTAATCCGTCTACTGTAGGCTTTGCATGTCGGTAACGACAAGTTCAGCTTCCAGTAGCCGGGTCCTCGTCTATGGGTTCTATCAAGGTTGACCATGCAGGTCACTAGTTTGTGATCTGAATAGGCAACCATGAACATTTGTGGACAGCTTAACATGTCCCTATCCTTATTTCTAACTAGAACCCTATCTAGGTACGATCTAGATGTTCCGCTGCGATTAGTCCACGTCCACAGTGGTACAGTCGGAAAATCTAGTCGATATCTATTGGCCAGGTCAAATCGGCCGATTAACTGTTTGAGGATGTTACACCCCCTTTATCGGGACATGCTCCCACAGAGTCCCAACGTGCATCTAGGATTCCATTCCAGTCCCCCACTAAAAGCAAGGAGCGGGACGTTCCCAGAAAAGTCTCTAGAGGTTTGAAGAAGTCTGGCCGCGGTGTCCCGGATGAGGCATATGCGGCCACCAGCCTGAAGGCTCCACCTTCACTACCGTCAACGTCTAGGACCACCAGTCGACCCTCTGGGTCCAGATGTACCGTCTGTGTTACGAGGCTCAGATGTTTCCGCAGCAAAACGGCAACTCCGCCCCCACACCCCGGCTGACAGAGAGATGCGTAGATCTCAAAGTCATCGAAGATGGGGGCCAGCTGTCGCTCGCTGTGGATCCTGGACCGCAAATGGCTACTACATCCATACTGTGCGACCTGAGGTCGTTTAAGAGTTTGTCCTGTTTCCAGGGCATCCCCAGGCCGCGTACATTCACACATCCAACTCTTATATTGGCCATGTTGGTTCTGAAAAGTTAAAAGAGGAGAAGAAAACACTCACCTCTTCGTCTCCCGGGGATCAGGCCGCACGGTTTCCATAGGAGTGTTAGAGGAGTTGTCTGGGTGTGTGGTAGTTTCCGGCGAGGTGGGGACGGGGGTGTTTCGTGAGGTGGGCGTGTCTGGGGTGAGGGTGGGGAAACTTTTTAAAAGGACGCGGTTAATGGGTTTAACACAAGGATTACCCACGTCCTTAGGAAAGTTTTCCTTTAAAGACTTATAGGTGTCCGTAGGGACCCTAATCATCTTTTAATTACTTTTGTCTACACAGTTCGAAAAAGTTTTCCCTTCAGTTTTCACCGAAGGGTCGTTGGAGATGACCTCCATTAAAGTTTTGTTTTTACTGTTTATGTATGTGTAATGTTCTTGTTGTGTTGCGGTGGTTTTTGTCTGTTGTTATTGTGGGAGCTTTCGTTTTGTTGTCGGTGTTTGTGTTTGGAGTGATGTCGTGGCTTTGTTTTCGGGACGGGGGGTTTTTGTTTGTAATGTTTGTGTTGTTTGTGTTGGTGGTTGTAACTTCCATGCTTGTACCATTGAATGTGCCTCTGGAGGACTTTCCCACCGAAATGATGGTGTCTTCGTTGAAATCGATGAAGCCAGTTAGAATCCACCAGACGTTTACATTTGGTGCAATGTTCAACATTTTTATTTTTTGAGTTCTTTTTCCCATATATGTGGGGAAAAAGGTGTAAAGGGGGGGACACAATCGGCGATACAGAATATCTTTGTACTGTCAATTGGTCTTTCAACAGCACCGAAATGCTTCCAAACAGTTTCCCTTTTTGGATGAAGGCAATATCCTTCATGGAATTCTTCAGAACCAATTCAATATCGTTTTGGGATAACTGAACTGGTTTTTTCAACACATTTGAAACCGTCCTAAAAATTATTGTTTTTAGAACAGTTTCTCTGCGTAACCGTTGAGGAGAAGTGATGCTGAAAGCACCACTCTCACCAAAAGTTACGTACTGTTTTGCATCGCTTAACATTTCCTTAGCATTGGAAATGTCAAGGTATGTGAACAGTTCCGTCTTTTGGACGGTTTGAGCAAAAGAAATCTTTTCTAGATAAACATACACGGGTGTGTATGAATTGTGTATAGAAGATTATATTAATAAAAGGAATTCCAACTTTGTCTGATTTACTCGTTTTATTTAAAATCCTTTAAAATGTATAATGGTATTAGAATGAAATAGTATGGTAGAATATTAAATGTTAAGTGTTAATTGAACAAGTACTTTCATGCTTTCGCAATCTTCATGGTGACAGTCAAGTTTGCAATTTTCAGTTGAAATTTGCAAACTTGACTGTCACCACACAATATGAACCTGAAGATTGCGAAAGCATGAAAGTACTTGTTCAATTAACACTTAACATTTAATATTCTACCATACTATTTCATTCTAATACCATTATAAATTTTAAAGGATTTTAAATAAAACGAGTAAATCAGACAAAGTTGGAATTCCTTTTATTTTTATATATATATATATATATATATATATAGGCGTGGGTGGATATGTACGCCCGTATATGTATGTTTGTTTGTAAAGTTATATATGTATGTTGATATTATTTTTATATTCTAAATAAATTTAATACGTATATATCAATGTTTGTGTGTTTATTGTATAATAATATGTTTATATACATAGAGAGATATATTTATCTCTCTGTTTGCGTTAATAGTTTTATATTGATAAATATATTTAGTTTTATATTATTTTATATTAGATAATATGACGTTATTATATTATTTCCTACACTAATTCATCTATTCTAATATTGATTCTGTATAACTATAACCATTTAAATATCTCAAAATATTTGCCTTCGTTAGCCTAAATGTGTTGAATGCCTGTTGTCCTTTTTTAAAAATAAATGTTTCTACTTTTGGCACAAGGCCAGCAAATACTCAGTACATTACTGGTACTTTATTTTATCATTCCCGGTAAGGATGAAAAGCAAAGTTAAAATAAATTAAAATAAATTTTCACCGGAGATATATTAACAAAATTTAATAAGCAGTGGGGGCTGGATAATTATGAAAAATTAATAAGCGGGGGTGGGGGAAATTGTTCGAGAGCCAAGAGTATGTTGATAGGTTTAATATAAACAAACAATTATATGTTTCTAACATAAACACAAAATAACATATTAACAGTAGAGACAGAATATAGTTAATAATTGTTTCTAATTTTGGCACAAGGCCAGCAATTATCCCAGTGTATTACTGGTACTTTATTTTATCGACCCCGTAAGGATGAAAGGCAAAGTTAACCTCGGCGGGATTTGAACTCAGAATGACAGGGCCGCAACTCAATGCGTCAAAGCATGGTGACCGACCCTCTACTGATACTGCCAATCCACCGATTTTTACAAATAATGAAACTAATAGAGTTGACGTGACCAGCAGATAAGCTGGTTGTGTTTTTAGACAGTAGCCTGTTTATAACCCCACTAGGACTGGGAGGTTGGATTTCTTCAGAAGTCCTCAGGCATTCCCAGAAATATCTTGCTCATTAGTTTTAGTCGCACGTACGGAATTGAATGTTAGACGTACGTAGGGATTATTTTGGAATAGCCAATAGAACTGTATGTATGTATTGGTGTGAATGTGTGTGTGTGAGAGAAGGTTTGTGTGAGAATGAGCGTATGTGTATGTATATGTGTGTATGTATGTGTATATGTGCGAAAAACCTGGCCAATCTGCTCAGGTAGTTCCAATTATCTGGTGGGTTTCGCCTGATTTTTCCCAAACACATTACTGTGGACTTGGACAAATAAGGGGGAGGGATCTCATTCATCTCGTACTGATATAGATATTTATAGTGTTAACGGAAAGATGGTGGGGTGGAGAAGGGGGAGTAGGAGAAGGAGAGGAGGAAGATGTGGAGGGGAGGGGGGATATTAGCCACATGATCAGTACAAATTCCAGGGACAAAAATAATTCAGACGAAAAACAATTCAGTAAATGCTCCCATCAACTAAAATAAGGTGAAGTTAGCAAAAACAATATATTGATTATATAAGTGCACTGGTGTAATTGCAGGTACAAAACTAGTAATTACCCCAGTGATATTACATAGGGCCATAACTCTATGGCTGCAAAACATGATGTCTGACGCTCTACCGATACTACCAATCCACCACCATAATTATTTTAATTGTTTCTAGTTTTGGCACAAGGCCAGCAATTACCCAGTGCATTACTGGTACTTTATTTTATCGACCCCGTAAGGATGAAAGGCAAAGTTAACCTCGGCGGGATTTGAACTCAGAATGGCAAGGGCCGTAAATCATGCGTCAAATCATGGTGTCCGACCCTCTACCGAATTCTGCCAATCCACCGCCGAAATTATTTTAATGATAATAAAAATCACGCCGAGGAGGACTTTGCCTTTTATTCTTCAGAGATGGAGAAATATTTGTTTCTACTTTAAGTACAAGGCCAGTAATTTGAAGGGGAGGGAGAATGTTGAGAGAATGTTGAGTATTACTGGTACTTTATTTTATTGACCTCGTAAAGCTGAAAGATAAAGCTAACCGCGGCGGGATTGGAACTCACAACGTAAAGGGCCGTAACACTTTGTTGCAAATCATATTGTCCGACTCTCTACCGATTCTGCCATTCCAACGCCATAATGTACCATTCAACTACTGGAGTCGATTGAATCGACTTTTTAATATCCTCATTGTGCCTAAGTTAGAAACAATTATAATTTTTATAAATGAAGGGTGGGTTGGCAGTATCGGTAGAGCGTCTGACAACATGCTTTTCAGCATTGTTACGTCCCTTTACGTTCTGAGTTCAAATCCTGCCGAGCTTAGCTTTGCCTTTCATCTTCACGGGGTCAATAAAATAAAGTACCAGTAATGCATTAGGGTTGAATAAATCGACTTTCCCCTCACCCCAAAAGTGTTGGCCTTGTGCCTAAATCAGAAACCATTATTAATGGAAGAGCATTACTGGTACTTTATTTTATCGACCCCGTAAGGATGAAGCAAAGTCAAATCCCATCGAGGTTAACTTTGCCTTTCATCCTTACGGGGTCGATAAAATAAAGTACCAGTAATGTACTGGTAATTGCTGGCCTTGTGCCAAAAGTAGAAACAATTATTATTGCAGGGGGTTAGATTGACAGAATTGCTAGAAAATGGGACAACATCCATTAGTGAAGGGCGATAGATTGACAGAATTGCTAGAAAGTGGGACAACATCCATTAGTGGTATTTATTGCGGTTCTTCACATTCTGTGTTTAAATCTTCCGGGTCGATAAATTAATATACCAGTTATGTACTGGGGTCTATATAACTGACTTTCTCCTTTCGCCAAATTGCTGTTCATGTGCCTAAATTAGAAACAATTATTGAAGATTTACACAATAAATATGAACATTTCTGGATCTCCTTCTATCTGTCGAGTCTTAAAGAGATAGGACCTTATAGAGATAGTATTTTCCTGAGTGCAGTATTGAAAAGGGGAGTTTTTTTTTTGTAGAAGTGGAATTTGTGATACGGGATCTATAAGGACCTTAGACAGATATTTTCCTGAGTATATGTGATTTTCCTGAGTATATGTGATCTTCTTGAGAATATGTGATTTTCCTGAGTATATGTGATCTTCCTGAGTATATGTGATTTTCCTGAGTATATGTGATTTCCCTGAGTAAATGTGATCTTCCTGAGTATATACGATTTCACTGGGTATATGTGATTTTCCTGACTATATGTGATTTTCATGAGTATATGAGATTTTCCGAGTATATGTTATTTTCCTGACTATATGTGATTTTCCTGAGTATATGTGATTTTCCTGCCTATTTCTGATTTTCCTGACTGTATGTGATTTTCCTGACTATATGTGATATGCCTGAGTATATGTGATCTTCCTGAGTATATGTGATTTTCCTGAGTATATGTAATTTCCCCGAGTATATGTGATTTTCCTGAGTATATGTGATTTTCCTGATTATATGTGATTTTCCTGAGTATATGTGATTTCCCTGACTATATATGATTTTCCTGACTAAATGTGATTTTCCTGAGTATATGTGATCTTCCTGAGTATATGTGATCTTCCTGAGTATATGTGATTTTCCTGAGTATTTGTAATTTCCCCGAGTATATGTGATTTTCCTGAGTATATGTGATTTTCCTGATTATATGTGATTTTCCTGAGTGTATGTGATTTCCCTGACTATATATGATTTTCCTGACTAAATGTGATTTTCCTGAGTATATGTGATCTTCCTGAGTAT
Organism: Eledone cirrhosa; assembly: GCA_964016885.1. Classification (NCBI taxonomy): domain Eukaryota; kingdom Metazoa; phylum Mollusca; class Cephalopoda; order Octopoda; family Eledonidae; genus Eledone; species Eledone cirrhosa. Next base: position 28,074,355 of record OZ024740.1, read on the forward strand.
ATGTGATTTTCATGAGTGTATGTGATTTCCCTGAGTATATGTGATTTTCCTGATTATATGTGATTTTCCTGAGTATATGTGATTTTCCTGAATATATGTGATTTTCCTGACTATATGTGAATTTCGTGACTATATGTGAGTTTTCTGAGTATATGTGATTTCCCTGACTATATGTTATTTTCCTGAGTATATGTGATTTTCCTGAGTATATGTTATTTCCATGAGTATATGTGATTTTCATGAGTATATATGATTTTCCTGAATATATGTCATTTTCCTGAGTATATGTAATTTTCCTGACTATATGTGATTTTCCTGAGTATATGTGATTTCCCTGACTATATGTGATTTTCCTGAGTATATGTGATTTTCCTGAGTATATGTGATTTCCCTGAGTATATGTGATTTTCCTGAGTATATGTGATTTTCCTGAATATATGTGATTTCACTGGGTATATGTGATTTTCCTGACTATATGTGATTTCACTGGGTATATGTGATTTTCCTGACTATATGTGATTTTCGTGAGTATATGTGATTTTCCTGAGTATATGTGATATTCCTGAGTATATGTGATTTTCATGATTATATGTGATTTTAATGAGTATATGTGATTTTCCTGAGTATATGTGATTTCCCTGAGTATATGTGATTTTCATGAGTATATGTGATTTCACTAGGTATATGTGATTTTCCTGACTATATTTGATTTTCCTGACTATATGTGATTTCATTGGGTATATGTGATTTTCCTGAGTATATGTGATTTTCCTGAGTATATGTGATTTTCCTGACTATATGTGATTTTCCTGACTATATGTGATTTTCCTGAGTATACGTGATTTTCCTGACTATATGTGATTTTCTTGAGTATATGTGATTTTCCTGAGTATATGTGATTTTCCTGAGTATATGTGATTTCCCTGAGTATATGTGATTTTCCTGACTATTTGTGATTTTCCTGACTGTATGTGATTTTCCTGAGTATATGTGATTTTCCTGACTATATGTGATTTTCCTGAGTATATGTGATTTCCCTGACTATATGTGATTTTCCTGAGTATATGTGATTTTCCTGAGTATATGTGATTTTTCTGAGTATATGTGATCTTCCTGAGTATATGTGATTTCCCTGACTATATGTGATTTTCCTGATTATATGTGATCTTCCTGAGTATATCTGATTTTCCTGAGTATATGTGATTTCCCTGAGTATATGTGATTTTCCTGAGTACATGTGATTTTCAAGACTATATGTGATTTTCCTGAGTATATGTTATTTTCATGACTATGTGATTTTCATGAAAATATGTGATTTTCCTGAGTATATGTGATTTTCCTGAGTATATGTGATTTTCCTGAGTGTATGTGATTTTCCTGAGTATATGTGATTTTCCTGACTATATGTGGTTTTCTTGAGTATATGTGATCTTCCTGAGTATATGTGATTTTCCTGAGTATAAGCGATTTTCCTGAGTATATGTGATTTTCCTGACTATATGAGATCTTCCTGAGTTTATATGATTTTCCTGAATATATGTGATTTTCCTGAGTATATGTGATTTTCCTGAGTATATATGATTTTCCTGACTATATGTGATTTCCCTGAGTATATGTGATTTGTCTGAGTATATGTGATTTCACTAGGTATATGTGATTTTCCTGAGTATGTGTGATTTTCCTGAGTATATGTGATTTCCTGACTATATGTGATTTTCTTGAGTATATGTGATTTTCCTGAGTATAAGTGATTTCCCTGAGTATATGTGATTTTCCTGACTATTTGTAATTTTCCTGGCTGTATGTGATTTTCTTGACTATATGTGATTTTCCTGAGTATATGTGATTTCCCTGACTATATGTGATTTCCCGGAGTATATGTGATTTTCCTGAGTATATGTGATCTTCCTGAGTATATGTGATTTTCCTGAGTATATGTGATTTTCCTGACTATATGTGATTTTCCTGAGTATATGTGATCTTCCTGAGTATATGTGATTTTCCTGAGTATATGCGATTTCCCTGAGTATATGTGATTTTCCTGAGTATATGTGATTTTCATGACTATATGTGATTTTCCTGAATATATGTGATTTTCCTGACTATATGTGATTTTCCTGACAATATGTGATTTTCCTGAGTATGTGTGATTTCCCTGAGTATATGTGATTTTCATGAGAATATGTGATATTCCTGAGTATATGTGACTTTCCTGATTATATGTGATTTTCCTGAGTATATGTGATCTTCCTGAGTATATGTGATTTTCCTGAGTATATGCGAATTTCCTGAGTATATGTGATTTTGCTGAGTATATGTGATTTCCTTGAGTATATGTGATTTCCCTGACTATATGTGATTTTCCTGAGTATATGTGATTTCCCTGAGTATATGTGATCTTCCTGAGTATATGTGATTTTCCTGAGTATATGCGATTTTCCGAGTATATGTGATTTTCCTGACTATATGTGATCTTCCTGAGTATATGTGATTTTCCTGAGTATATGTGATTTTCCTGACTATTTGTGATTTTCCTGAGTATATGTGATTTTCCTGACTATAAGTGATTTTCCTGAGTATACGTGATTTTCCTGACTATATGTGATTTTCTTGAGTATATGTGATTTTCCTGAGTATATGTGATTTTCCTGAGTATATGTGATTTCCCTGAGTATATGTGATTTTCCTGACTATTTGTGATTTTCCTGACTGTATGTGATTTTCCTGAGTATATGTGATTTTCCTGACTATATGTGATTTTCCTGAGTATATGTGATTTCCCTGACTATATGTGATTTTCCTGAGTATATGTGATTTTCCTGAGTATATGTGATTTTTCTGAGTATATGTGATCTTCCTGAGTATATGTGATTTCCCTGACTATATGTGATTTTCCTGATTATATGTGATCTTCCTGAGTATATCTGATTTTCCTGAGTATATGTGATTTCCCTGAGTATATGTGATTTTCCTGAGTACATGTGAATTTCATGACTATATGTGATTTTCCTGAGTATATGTGATTTTCATGACTATGTGATTTTCCTGACAATATGTGATTTTCCTGAGTATATGTGATTTTCCTGAGTATATGTGATTTCCTGAGTGTATGTGATTTTCCTGAGTATATGTGATTTTCCTGACTATATGTGGTTTGCTTGAGTATATGTGATCTTCCTGAGTATATGTGATTTTCCTGAGTATAAGCGATTTTCCTGAGTATATGTGATTTTCCTGACTATATGAGATCTTCCTGAGTTTATATGATTTCCCTGAATATATGTGATTTTCCTGAGTATATGTGATTTTCCTGAGTATATATGATTTTCCTGACTATATGTGATTTCCCTGAGTATATGTGATTTGTCTGAGTATATGTGATTTCACTAGGTATATGTGATTTTCCTGAGTATATGTGATTTTCCTGACTATATGTGATTTTCCTGACTATGTGATTTTCCTGAGTATATGTGATTTTCCTGACTATATGTGATTTTCTTGAGTATATGTGATTTTCCTGAGTATAAGTGATTTCCCGGAGTATATGTGATTTTCCTGAGTATATGTGATCTTCCTGAGTATATGTGATTTTCCTGAGTATATGTGATTTTCCTGACTATATGTGATTTTCCTGAGTATATGCGATTTCCCTGAGTATATGTGATTTCCTGAGTATATGTGATTTTCATGACTATATGTGATTTCCTAGAGTATATGTGATTTTCATGACTATGTGATTTTCCTGACAATATGTGTTTTTCCTGAGTATATGTGATTTTCTTGAGTATATAAAATTTCCCTGAGTATATGTGATTTTCCTGAGCATATGTGATTTTCCTGACTATATGTGATTTCCCGCAGTATATGTGATTTTCCTGAGTATATGTGATTTTCCTGAGTATATGTGATCTTCCTGAGTATATGTGATTTTCCTGAGTATACGTGATTTTCCTGAGTATATGTGATTTTCCTCAGTATATGTGATTTTTCTGAGTATATGTGATCTTCCTGAGTATATGTGATTTCCCTGACTATATGTGATTTTCCTGATTATATGTGATCTTCCTGAGTATATCTGATTTTCCTGAGTATATGTGATTTCCCTGAGTATATGTGATTTTCCTGAGTACATGTGATTTTCATGACTATATGTTATTTTCCTGAGTATATGTGATTTTCATGACTATGTGATTTTCCTGACAATATGTGATTTTCCTGAGTATATGTGATTTTCCTGAGTATATGTGATTTTCCTGAGTGTATGTGATTTTCCTGAGTATATGTGATTTTCCTGACTATATGTGGTTTTCTTGAGTATATGTGATCTTCCTGAGTATATGTGATTTTCCTGAGTATGTGCGATTTTCCTGAGTATATGTGATTTTCCTGACTATATGAGATCTTCCTGAGTTTATATGATTTTCCTGAATATATGTGATTTTCCTGAGTATATGTGATTTTCCTGAGTATATATGATTTTCCTGACTATATGTGATTTCCCTGAGTATATGTGATTTGTCTGAGTATATGTGATTTCACTAGGTATATGTGATTTTCCTGAGTATATGTGATTTTCCTGAGTATATGTGATTTCCTGACTATATGTGATTTTCTTGAGTATATGTGATTTTCCTGAGTATAAGTGATTTCCCTGAGTATATGTGATTTTCCTGACTATTTGTAATTTTCCTGGCTGTATGTGATTTTCTTGACTATATGTGATTTTCCTGAGTATATGTGATTTCCCTGAGTATATGTGATTTTCATGAGTATATGTGATTTCACTAGGTATATGTGATTTTCCTGACTATATTTGATTTTCCTGACTATATGTGATTTCATTGGGTATATGTGATTTTCCTGAGTATATGTGATTTTCCTGAGTATATGTGATTTTCCTGACTATATGTGATTTTCCTGAATATATGTGATTTTCCTGAGTATACGTGATTTTCCTGACTATATGTGATTTTCTTGAGTATATGTGATTTTCCTGAGTATATGTGATTTTCCTGAGTATATGTGATTTCCCTGAGTATATGTGATTTTCCTGACTATTTGTGATTTTCCTGACTGTATGTGATTTTCCTGAGTATATGTGATTTTCCTGACTATATGTGATTTTCCTGAGTATATGTGATTTCCCTGACTATATGTGATTTTCCTGAGTATATGTGATTTTCCTGAGTATATGTGATTTTTCTGAGTATATGTGATCTTCCTGAGTATATGTGATTTCCCTGACTATATGTGATTTTCCTGATTATATGTGATCTTCCTGAGTATATCTGATTTTCCTGAGTATATGTGATTTCCCTGAGTATATGTGATTTTCCTGAGTACATGTGATTTTCAAGACTATATGTGATTTTCCTGAGTATATGTTATTTTCATGACTATGTGATTTTCATGAAAATATGTGATTTTCCTGAGTATATGTGATTTTCCTGAGTATATGTGATTTTCCTGAGTGTATGTGATTTTCCTGAGTATATGTGATTTTCCTGACTATATGTGGTTTTCTTGAGTATATGTGATCTTCCTGAGTATATGTGATTTTCCTGAGTATAAGCGATTTTCCTGAGTATATGTGATTTTCCTGACTATATGAGATCTTCCTGAGTTTATATGATTTTCCTGAATATATGTGATTTTCCTGAGTATATGTGATTTTCCTGAGTATATATGATTTTCCTGACTATATGTGATTTCCCTGAGTATATGTGATTTGTCTGAGTATATGTGATTTCACTAGGTATATGTGATTTTCCTGAGTATGTGTGATTTTCCTGAGTATATGTGATTTCCTGACTATATGTGATTTTCTTGAGTATATGTGATTTTCCTGAGTATAAGTGATTTCCCTGAGTATATGTGATTTTCCTGACTATTTGTAATTTTCCTGGCTGTATGTGATTTTCTTGACTATATGTGATTTTCCTGAGTATATGTGATTTCCCTGACTATATGTGATTTCCCGGAGTATATGTGATTTTCCTGAGTATATGTGATCTTCCTGAGTATATGTGATTTTCCTGAGTATATGTGATTTTCCTGACTATATGTGATTTTCCTGAGTATATGTGATCTTCCTGAGTATATGTGATTTTCCTGAGTATATGCGATTTCCCTGAGTATATGTGATTTTCCTGAGTATATGTGATTTTCATGACTATATGTGATTTTCCTGAATATATGTGATTTTCCTGACTATATGTGATTTTCCTGACAATATGTGATTTTCCTGAGTATGTGTGATTTCCCTGAGTATATGTGATTTTCATGAGAATATGTGATATTCCTGAGTATATGTGATTTTCCTGATTATATGTGATTTTCCTGAGTATATGTGATCTTCCTGAGTATATGTGATTTTCCTGAGTATATGCGAATTTCCTGAGTATATGTGATTTTGCTGAGTATATGTGATTTCCTTGAGTATATGTGATTTCCCTGACTATATGTGATTTTCCTGAGTATATGTGATTTCCCTGAGTATATGTGATCTTCCTGAGTATATGTGATTTTCCTGAGTATATGCGATTTTCCGAGTATATGTGATTTTCCTGACTATATGTGATCTTCCTGAGTATATGTGATTTTCCTGAGTATATGTGATTTTCCTGACTATTTGTGATTTTCCTGAGTATATGTGATTTTCCTGACTATAAGTGATTTTCCTGAGTATACGTGATTTTCCTGACTATATGTGATTTTCTTGAGTATATGTGATTTTCCTGAGTATATGTGATTTTCCTGAGTATATGTGATTTCCCTGAGTATATGTGATTTTCCTGACTATTTGTGATTTTCCTGACTGTATGTGATTTTCCTGAGTATATGTGATTTTCCTGACTATATGTGATTTTCCTGAGTATATGTGATTTCCCTGACTATATGTGATTTTCCTGAGTATATGTGATTTTCCTGAGTATATGTGATTTTTCTGAGTATATGTGATCTTCCTGAGTATATGTGATTTCCCTGACTATATGTGATTTTCCTGATTATATGTGATCTTCCTGAGTATATCTGATTTTCCTGAGTATATGTGATTTCCCTGAGTATATGTGATTTTCCTGAGTACATGTGAATTTCATGACTATATGTGATTTTCCTGAGTATATGTGATTTTCATGACTATGTGATTTTCCTGACAATATGTGATTTTCCTGAGTATATGTGATTTTCCTGAGTATATGTGATTTCCTGAGTGTATGTGATTTTCCTGAGTATATGTGATTTTCCTGACTATATGTGGTTTGCTTGAGTATATGTGATCTTCCTGAGTATATGTGATTTTCCTGAGTATATGCGATTTTCCTGAGTATATGTGATTTTCCTGACTATATGAGATCTTCCTGAGTTTATATGATTTCCCTGAATATATGTGATTTTCCTGAGTATATGTGATTTTCCTGAGTATATATGATTTTCCTGACTATATGTGATTTCCCTGAGTATATGTGATTTGTCTGAGTATATGTGATTTCACTAGGTATATGTGATTTTCCTGAGTATATGTGATTTTCCTGACTATATGTGATTTTCCTGACTATGTGATTTTCCTGAGTATATGTGATTTTCCTGACTATATGTGATTTTCTTGAGTATATGTGATTTTCCTGAGTATAAGTGATTTCCCGGAGTATATGTGATTTTCCTGAGTATATGTGATCTTCCTGAGTATATGTGATTTTCCTGAGTATATGTGATTTTCCTGACTATATGTGATTTTCCTGAGTATATGCGATTTCCCTGAGTATATGTGATTTCCTGAGTATATGTGATTTTCATGACTATATGTGATTTCCTAGAGTATATGTGATTTTCATGACTATGTGATTTTCCTGACAATATGTGTTTTTCCTGAGTATATGTGATTTTCTTGAGTATATAAAATTTCCCTGAGTATATGTGATTTTCCTGAGCATATGTGATTTTCCTGACTATATGTGATTTCCCGCAGTATATGTGATTTTCCTGAGTATATGTGATTTTCCTGAGTATATGTGATCTTCCTGAGTATATGTGATTTTCCTGAGTATACGTGATTTTCCTGAGTATATGTGATTTTCCTCAGTATATGTGATTTTTCTGAGTATATGTGATCTTCCTGAGTATATGTGATTTCCCTGACTATATGTGATTTTCCTGATTATATGTGATCTTCCTGAGTATATCTGATTTTCCTGAGTATATGTGATTTCCCTGAGTATATGTGATTTTCCTGAGTACATGTGATTTTCATGACTATATGTTATTTTCCTGAGTATATGTGATTTTCATGACTATGTGATTTTCCTGACAATATGTGATTTTCCTGAGTATATGTGATTTTCCTGAGTATATGTGATTTTCCTGAGTGTATGTGATTTTCCTGAGTATATGTGATTTTCCTGACTATATGTGGTTTTCTTGAGTATATGTGATCTTCCTGAGTATATGTGATTTTCCTGAGTATGTGCGATTTTCCTGAGTATATGTGATTTTCCTGACTATATGAGATCTTCCTGAGTTTATATGATTTTCCTGAATATATGTGATTTTCCTGAGTATATGTGATTTTCCTGAGTATATATGATTTTCCTGACTATATGTGATTTCCCTGAGTATATGTGATTTGTCTGAGTATATGTGATTTCACTAGGTATATGTGATTTTCCTGAGTATATGTGATTTTCCTGAGTATATGTGATTTCCTGACTATATGTGATTTTCTTGAGTATATGTGATTTTCCTGAGTATAAGTGATTTCCCTGAGTATATGTGATTTTCCTGACTATTTGTAATTTTCCTGGCTGTATGTGATTTTCTTGACTATATGTGATTTTCCTGAGTATATGTGATTTCCCTGACTATATGTGATTTCCCGGAGTATATGTGATTTTCCTGACTATATGTGATTTTCCTGACAATATGTGATTTTCCTGAGTATGTGTGATTTCCCTGAGTATATGTGATTTTCATGAGAATATGTGATATTCCTGAGTATATGTGATTTTCCTGATTATATGTGATTTTCCTGAGTATATGTGATCTTCCTGAGTATATGTGATTTTCCTGAGTATATGCGAATTTCCTGAGTATATGTGATTTTGCTGAGTATATGTGATTTCCTTGAGTATATGTGATTTCCCTGACTATATGTGATTTTCCTGAGTATATGTGATTTCCCTGAGTATATGTGATCTTCCTGAGTATATGTGATTTTCCTGAGTATATGCGATTTTCCGAGTATATGTGATTTTCCTGACTATATGTGATCTTCCTGAGTATATGTGATTTTCCTGAGTATATGTGATTTTCCTGACTATATGAGATCTTCCTGAGTTTATATGATTTTCCTGAATATATGTGATTTTCCTGAGTATATGTGATTTTCCTGAGTATATATGATTTTCCTGACTATATGTGATTTCCCTGAGTATATGTGATTTGTCTGAGTATATGTGATTTCACTAGGTATATGTGATTTTCCTGAGTATATGTGATTTTCCTGAGTATATGTGATTTCCTGACTATATGTGATTTTCTTGAGTATATGTGATTTTCCTGAGTATAAGTGATTTCCCTGAGTATATGTGATTTTCCTGACTATTTGTAATTTTCCTGGCTGTATGTGATTTTCTTGACTATATGTGATTTTCCTGAGTATATGTGATTTCCCTGATTATATGTGATTTCCCGGAGTATATGTGATTTTCCTGAGTATATGTGATCTTCCTGAGTATATGTGATTTTCCTGAGTATATGTGATTTTCCTGACTATATGTGATTTTCCTGAGTATATGTGATCTTCCTGAGTATATGTGATTTTCCTGAGTATATGCGATTTCCCTAAGTATATGTGATTTTCCTGAGTATATGTGATTTTCATGACTATATGTGATTTTCCTGAATATATGTGATTTTCCTGACTATATGTGATTTTCCTGACAATATGTGATTTTCCTGAGTATGTGTGATTTCCCTGAGTATATGTGATTTTCATGAGAATATGTGATATTCCTGAGTATATGTGATTTTCCTGATTATATGTGATTTTCCTGAGTATATGTGATCTTCCTGAGTATATGTGATTTTCCTGAGTATATGCGAATTTCCTGAGTATATGTGATTTTGCTGAGTATATGTGATTTCCTTGAGTATATGTGATTTCCCTGACTATATGTGATTTTCCTGAGTATATGTGATTTCCCTGAGTATATGTGATCTTCCTGAGTATATGTGATTTTCCTGAGTATATGCGATTTTCCGAGTATATGTGATTTTCCTGACTATATGTGATCTTCCTGAGTATATGTGATTTTCCTGAGTATATGTGATTTTCCTGACTATTTGTGATTTTCCTGAGTATATGTGATTTTCCTGACTATAAGTGATTTTCCTGAGTATACGTGATTTTCCGGACTATATGTGATTTTCTTGAGTATATGTGATTTTCCTGAGTATATGTGATTTTCCTGAGTATATGTGATTTCCCTGAGTATATGTGATTTTCCTGACTATTTGTGATTTTCCTGACTGTATGTGATTTTCCTGAGTATATGTGATTTTCCTGACTATATGTGATTTTCCTGAGTATATGTGATTTCCCTGACTATATGTGATTTTCCTGAGTATATGTGATTTTCCTGAGTATATGTGATTTTTCTGAGTATATGTGATCTTCCTGAGTATATGTGATTTCCCTGACTATATGTGATTTTCCTGATTATATGTGATCTTCCTGAGTATATCTGATTTTCCTGAGTATATGTGATTTCCCTGAGTATATGTGATTTTCCTGAGTACATGTGAATTTCATGACTATATGTGATTTTCCTGAGTATATGTGATTTTCATGACTATGTGATTTTCCTGACAATATGTGATTTTCCTGAGTATATGTGATTTTCCTGAGTATATGTGATTTCCTGAGTGTATGTGATTTTCCTGAGTATATGTGATTTTCCTGACTATATGTGGTTTGCTTGAGTATATGTGATCTTCCTGAGTATATGTGATTTTCCTGAGTATATGCGATTTTCCTGAGTATATGTGATTTTCCTGACTATATGAGATCTTCCTGAGTTTATATGATTTCCCTGAATATATGTGATTTTCCTGAGTATATGTGATTTTCCTGAGTATATATGATTTTCCTGACTATATGTGATTTCCCTGAGTATATGTGATTTGTCTGAGTATATGTGATTTCACTAGGTATATGTGATTTTCCTGAGTATATGTGATTTTCCTGACTATATGTGATTTTCCTGACTATGTGATTTTCCTGAGTATATGTGATTTTCCTGACTATATGTGATTTTCTTGAGTATATGTGATTTTCCTGAGTATAAGTGATTTCCCGGAGTATATGTGATTTTCCTGAGTATATGTGATCTTCCTGAGTATATGTGATTTTCCTGAGTATATGTGATTTTCCTGACTATATGTGATTTTCCTGAGTATATGCGATTTCCCTGAGTATATGTGATTTCCTGAGTATATGTGATTTTCATGACTATATGTGATTTCCTAGAGTATATGTGATTTTCATGACTATGTGATTTTCCTGACAATATGTGTTTTTCCTGAGTATATGTGATTTTCTTGAGTATATAAAATTTCCCTGAGTATATGTGATTTTCCTGAGCATATGTGATTTTCCTGACTATATGTGATTTCCCGCAGTATATGTGATTTTCCTGAGTATATGTGATTTTCCTGAGTATATGTGATCTTCCTGAGTATATGTGATTTTCCTGAGTATACGTGATTTTCCTGAGTATATGTGATTTTCCTCAGTATATGTGATTTTTCTGAGTATATGTGATCTTCCTGAGTATATGTGATTTCCCTGACTATATGTGATTTTCCTGATTATATGTGATCTTCCTGAGTATATCTGATTTTCCTGAGTATATGTGATTTCCCTGAGTATATGTGATTTTCCTGAGTACATGTGATTTTCATGACTATATGTTATTTTCCTGAGTATATGTGATTTTCATGACTATGTGATTTTCCTGACAATATGTGATTTTCCTGAGTATATGTGATTTTCCTGAGTATATGTGATTTTCCTGAGTGTATGTGATTTTCCTGAGTATATGTGATTTTCCTGACTATATGTGGTTTTCTTGAGTATATGTGATCTTCCTGAGTATATGTGATTTTCCTGAGTATGTGCGATTTTCCTGAGTATATGTGATTTTCCTGACTATATGAGATCTTCCTGAGTTTATATGATTTTCCTGAATATATGTGATTTTCCTGAGTATATGTGATTTTCCTGAGTATATATGATTTTCCTGACTATATGTGATTTCCCTGAGTATATGTGATTTGTCTGAGTATATGTGATTTCACTAGGTATATGTGATTTTCCTGAGTATATGTGATTTTCCTGAGTATATGTGATTTCCTGACTATATGTGATTTTCTTGAGTATATGTGATTTTCCTGAGTATAAGTGATTTCCCTGAGTATATGTGATTTTCCTGACTATTTGTAATTTTCCTGGCTGTATGTGATTTTCTTGACTATATGTGATTTTCCTGAGTATATGTGATTTCCCTGACTATATGTGATTTCCCGGAGTATATGTGATTTTCCTGACTATATGTGATTTTCCTGACAATATGTGATTTTCCTGAGTATGTGTGATTTCCCTGAGTATATGTGATTTTCATGAGAATATGTGATATTCCTGAGTATATGTGATTTTCCTGATTATATGTGATTTTCCTGAGTATATGTGATCTTCCTGAGTATATGTGATTTTCCTGAGTATATGCGAATTTCCTGAGTATATGTGATTTTGCTGAGTATATGTGATTTCCTTGAGTATATGTGATTTCCCTGACTATATGTGATTTTCCTGAGTATATGTGATTTCCCTGAGTATATGTGATCTTCCTGAGTATATGTGATTTTCCTGAGTATATGCGATTTTCCGAGTATATGTGATTTTCCTGACTATATGTGATCTTCCTGAGTATATGTGATTTTCCTGAGTATATGTGATTTTCCTGACTATTTGTGATTTTCCTGAGTATATGTGATTTTCCTGACTATAAGTGATTTTCCTGAGTATACGTGATTTTCCTGACTATATGTGATTTTCTTGAGTATATGTGATTTTCCTGAGTATATGTGATTTTCCTGAGTATATGTGATTTCCCTGAGTATATGTGATTTTCCTGACTATTTGTGATTTTCCTGACAGTATGTGATTTTCCTGAGTATATGTGATTTTCCTGACTATATGTGATTTTCCTGAGTATATGTGATTTCCCTGACTATATGTGATTTTCCTGAGTATATGTGATTTTCCTGAGTATATGTGATTTTTCTGAGTATATGTGATCTTCCTGAGTATATGTGATTTCCCTGACTATATGTGATTTTCCTGATTATATGTGATCTTCCTGAGTATATCTGATTTTCCTGAGTATATGTGATTTCCCTGAGTATATGTGATTTTCCTGAGTACATGTGAATTTCATGACTATATGTGATTTTCCTGAGTATATGTGATTTTCATGACTATGTGATTTTCCTGACAATATGTGATTTTCCTGAGTATATGTGATTTTCCTGAGTATATGTGATTTCCTGAGTGTATGTGATTTTCCTGAGTATATGTGATTTTCCTGACTATATGTGGTTTTCTTGAGTATATGTGATCTTCCTGAGTATATGTGATTTTCCTGAGTATATGCGATTTTCCTGAGTATATGTGATTTTCCTGACTATATGAGATCTTCCTGAGTTTATATGATTTCCCTGAATATATGTGATTTTCCTGAGTATATGTGATTTTCCTGAGTATATATGATTTTCCTGACTATATGTGATTTCCCTGAGTATATGTGATTTGTCTGAGTATATGTGATTTCACTAGGTATATGTGATTTTCCTGAGTATATGTGATTTTCCTGACTATATGTGATTTTCCTGACTATGTGATTTTCCTGAGTATATGTGATTTTCCTGACTATATGTGATTTTCTTGAGTATATGTGATTTTCCTGAGTATAAGTGATTTCCCGGAGTATATGTGATTTTCCTGAGTATATGTGATCTTCCTGAGTATATGTGATTTTCCTGAGTATATGTGATTTTCCTGACTATATGTGATTTTCCTGAGTATATGCGATTTCCCTGAGTATATGTGATTTCCTGAGTATATGTGATTTTCATGACTATATGTGATTTCCCAGAGTATATGTGATTTTCATGACTATGTGATTTTCCTGACAATATGTGTTTTTCCTGAGTATATGTGATTTTCTTGAGTATATAAAATTTCCCTGAGTATATGTGATTTTCCTGAGCATATGTGATTTTCCTGACTATATGTGATTTCCCGCAGTATATGTGATTTTCCTGAGTATATGTGATTTTCCTGAGTATATGTGATCTTCCTGAGTATATGTGATTTTCCTGAGTATACGTGATTTTCCTGAGTATATGTGATTTTCCTCAGTATATGTGATTTTTCTGAGTATATGTGATCTTCCTGAGTATATGTGATTTCCCTGACTATATGTGATTTTCCTGATTATATGTGATCTTCCTGAGTATATCTGATTTTCCTGAGTATATGTGATTTCCCTGAGTATATGTGATTTTCCTGAGTACATGTGATTTTCCTGACAATATGTGATTTTCCTGAGTATATGTGATTTTCCTGAGTATATGTGATTTTCCTGAGTGTATGTGATTTTCCTGAGTATATGTGATTTTCCTGACTATATGTGGTTTTCTTGAGTATATGTGATCTTCCTGAGTATATGTGATTTTCCTGAGTATGTGCGATTTTCCTGAGTATATGTGATTTTCCTGACTATATGAGATCTTCCTGAGTTTATATGATTTCCCTGAATATATGTGATTTTCCTGAGTATATGTGATTTTCCTGACTATATGTGATTTCCCTGAGTATATGTGATTTGTCTGAGTATATGTGATTTCACTAGGTATATGTGATTTTCCTGAGTACATGTGATTTTCCTGAGTATATGTGATTTTCCTGACTATATGTGATTTTCTTGAGTACATGTGATTTTCCTGAGTATAAGTGATTTCCCTGAGTATATGTGATTTTCCTGACTATTTGTAATTTTCCTGACTGTATGTGATTTTCTTGACTATATGTGATTTTCCTGAGTATATGTGATTTCCCTGACTATATGTGATTTCCCGGAGTATATGTGATTTTCCTGAGTATATGTGATCTTCCTGAGTATATGTGATTTTCCTGAGTATATGTGATTTTCCTGACTATATGTGATTTTCCTGAGTATATGTGATCTTCCTGAGTATATGTGATTTTCCTGAGTATATGCGATTTCCCTGAGTATATGTGATTTTCCTGAGTATATGTGATTTTCATGACTATATGTGATTTTCCTGAATATATGTGATTTTCCTGACTATGTGTGATATTCCTGACAATATGTGATTTTCCTGAGTATGTGTGATTTTCCTGACTATATGTGGTTTTCTTGAGTATATGTGATCTTCCTGAGTATATGTGATTTTCCTGAGTATATGCGATTTTCCTGAGTATATGTGATTTTCCTGACTATATGAGATCTTCCTGAGTTTATATGATTTCCCTGAATATATGTGATTTTCCTGAGTATATGTGATTTTCCTGAGTATATATGATTTTCCAGATTATATGTGATTTCCCTGAGTATATGTGATTTGTCTGAGTATATGTGATTTCACTAGGTATATGTGATTTTCCTGAGTATATGTGATTTTCCTGACTATATGTGATTTTCCTAACTATATGTGATTTTGTTGAGTATATGTGATTTTCCTGAGTATAAGTGATTTCCCTGAGTATATGTGATTTTCCTGACTATTTGTAATTTTCCTGACTGTATGTGATTTTCTTGACTATATGTGATTTTCCTGACTATATGTGATTTCCCTGACTATATGTGATTTCCCGGAGTATATGTGATTTTCCTGAGTATATGTGATCTTCCTGAGTATATGTGATTTTCCTGAGTATATGTGATTTTCCTGACTATATGTGATTTTCCTGAGTATATGTGATTTCCCTGACTATATGTGATTTTCCTGAGTATATGTGATTTTCCTGAGTATATGTGATTTCCCTGAGTATATGTGATTTTCCTGAGTATATGTGATTTTCCTGAATATATGTGATTTCACTGGGTATATGTGATTTTCCTGACTATATGTGATTTCACTGGGTATATGTGATTTTCCTGACTATATGTGATTTTCGTGAGTATATGTGATTTTCCTGAGTATATGTGATATTCCTGAGTATATGTGATTTTCATGATTATATGTGATTTTAATGAGTATATGTGATTTTCCTGAGTATATGTGATTTCCCTGAGTATATGTGATTTTCATGAGTATATGTGATTTCACTAGGTATATGTGATTTTCCTGACTATATTTGATTTTCCTGACTATATGTGATTTCATTGGGTATATGTGATTTTCCTGAGTATATGTGATTTTCCTGAGTATATGTGATTTTCCTGACTATATGTGATTTTCCTGACTATATGTGATTTTCCTGAGTATACGTGATTTTCCTGACTATATGTGATTTTCTTGAGTATATGTGATTTTCCTGAGTATATGTGATTTTCCTGAGTATATGTGATTTCCCTGAGTATATGTGATTTTCCTGACTATTTGTGATTTTCCTGACTGTATGTGATTTTCCTGAGTATATGTGATTTTCCTGACTATATGTGATTTTCCTGAGTATATGTGATTTCCCTGACTATATGTGATTTTCCTGAGTATATGTGATTTTCCTGAGTATATGTGATTTTTCTGAGTATATGTGATCTTCCTGAGTATATGTGATTTCCCTGACTATATGTGATTTTCCTGATTATATGTGATCTTCCTGAGTATATCTGATTTTCCTGAGTATATGTGATTTCCCTGAGTATATGTGATTTTCCTGAGTACATGTGATTTTCAAGACTATATGTGATTTTCCTGAGTATATGTTATTTTCATGACTATGTGATTTTCATGAAAATATGTGATTTTCCTGAGTATATGTGATTTTCCTGAGTATATGTGATTTTCCTGAGTGTATGTGATTTTCCTGAGTATATGTGATTTTCCTGACTATATGTGGTTTTCTTGAGTATATGTGATCTTCCTGAGTATATGTGATTTTCCTGAGTATAAGCGATTTTCCTGAGTATATGTGATTTTCCTGACTATATGAGATCTTCCTGAGTTTATATGATTTTCCTGAATATATGTGATTTTCCTGAGTATATGTGATTTTCCTGAGTATATATGATTTTCCTGACTATATGTGATTTCCCTGAGTATATGTGATTTGTCTGAGTATATGTGATTTCACTAGGTATATGTGATTTTCCTGAGTATGTGTGATTTTCCTGAGTATATGTGATTTCCTGACTATATGTGATTTTCTTGAGTATATGTGATTTTCCTGAGTATAAGTGATTTCCCTGAGTATATGTGATTTTCCTGACTATTTGTAATTTTCCTGGCTGTATGTGATTTTCTTGACTATATGTGATTTTCCTGAGTATATGTGATTTCCCTGACTATATGTGATTTCCCGGAGTATATGTGATTTTCCTGAGTATATGTGATCTTCCTGAGTATATGTGATTTTCCTGAGTATATGTGATTTTCCTGACTATATGTGATTTTCCTGAGTATATGTGATCTTCCTGAGTATATGTGATTTTCCTGAGTATATGCGATTTCCCTGAGTATATGTGATTTTCCTGAGTATATGTGATTTTCATGACTATATGTGATTTTCCTGAATATATGTGATTTTCCTGACTATATGTGATTTTCCTGACAATATGTGATTTTCCTGAGTATGTGTGATTTCCCTGAGTATATGTGATTTTCATGAGAATATGTGATATTCCTGAGTATATGTGATTTTCCTGATTATATGTGATTTTCCTGAGTATATGTGATCTTCCTGAGTATATGTGATTTTCCTGAGTATATGCGAATTTCCTGAGTATATGTGATTTTGCTGAGTATATGTGATTTCCTTGAGTATATGTGATTTCCCTGACTATATGTGATTTTCCTGAGTATATGTGATTTCCCTGAGTATATGTGATCTTCCTGAGTATATGTGATTTTCCTGAGTATATGCGATTTTCCGAGTATATGTGATTTTCCTGACTATATGTGATCTTCCTGAGTATATGTGATTTTCCTGAGTATATGTGATTTTCCTGACTATTTGTGATTTTCCTGAGTATATGTGATTTTCCTGACTATAAGTGATTTTCCTGAGTATACGTGATTTTCCTGACTATATGTGATTTTCTTGAGTATATGTGATTTTCCTGAGTATATGTGATTTTCCTGAGTATATGTGATTTCCCTGAGTATATGTGATTTTCCTGACTATTTGTGATTTTCCTGACTGTATGTGATTTTCCTGAGTATATGTGATTTTCCTGACTATATGTGATTTTCCTGAGTATATGTGATTTCCCTGACTATATGTGATTTTCCTGAGTATATGTGATTTTCCTGAGTATATGTGATTTTTCTGAGTATATGTGATCTTCCTGAGTATATGTGATTTCCCTGACTATATGTGATTTTCCTGATTATATGTGATCTTCCTGAGTATATCTGATTTTCCTGAGTATATGTGATTTCCCTGAGTATATGTGATTTTCCTGAGTACATGTGAATTTCATGACTATATGTGATTTTCCTGAGTATATGTGATTTTCATGACTATGTGATTTTCCTGACAATATGTGATTTTCCTGAGTATATGTGATTTTCCTGAGTATATGTGATTTCCTGAGTGTATGTGATTTTCCTGAGTATATGTGATTTTCCTGACTATATGTGGTTTGCTTGAGTATATGTGATCTTCCTGAGTATATGTGATTTTCCTGAGTATATGCGATTTTCCTGAGTATATGTGATTTTCCTGACTATATGAGATCTTCCTGAGTTTATATGATTTCCCTGAATATATGTGATTTTCCTGAGTATATGTGATTTTCCTGAGTATATATGATTTTCCTGACTATATGTGATTTCCCTGAGTATATGTGATTTGTCTGAGTATATGTGATTTCACTAGGTATATGTGATTTTCCTGAGTATATGTGATTTTCCTGACTATATGTGATTTTCCTGACTATGTGATTTTCCTGAGTATATGTGATTTTCCTGACTATATGTGATTTTCTTGAGTATATGTGATTTTCCTGAGTATAAGTGATTTCCCGGAGTATATGTGATTTTCCTGAGTATATGTGATCTTCCTGAGTATATGTGATTTTCCTGAGTATATGTGATTTTCCTGACTATATGTGATTTTCCTGAGTATATGCGATTTCCCTGAGTATATGTGATTTCCTGAGTATATGTGATTTTCATGACTATATGTGATTTCCTAGAGTATATGTGATTTTCATGACTATGTGATTTTCCTGACAATATGTGTTTTTCCTGAGTATATGTGATTTTCTTGAGTATATAAAATTTCCCTGAGTATATGTGATTTTCCTGAGCATATGTGATTTTCCTGACTATATGTGATTTCCCGCAGTATATGTGATTTTCCTGAGTATATGTGATTTTCCTGAGTATATGTGATCTTCCTGAGTATATGTGATTTTCCTGAGTATACGTGATTTTCCTGAGTATATGTGATTTTCCTCAGTATATGTGATTTTTCTGAGTATATGTGATCTTCCTGAGTATATGTGATTTCCCTGACTATATGTGATTTTCCTGATTATATGTGATCTTCCTGAGTATATCTGATTTTCCTGAGTATATGTGATTTCCCTGAGTATATGTGATTTTCCTGAGTACATGTGATTTTCATGACTATATGTTATTTTCCTGAGTATATGTGATTTTCCTGAGTATATGTGATTTTCCTGAGTGTATGTGATTTTCCTGAGTATATGTGATTTTCCTGACTATATGTGGTTTTCTTGAGTATATGTGATCTTCCTGAGTATATGTGATTTTCCTGAGTATGTGCGATTTTCCTGAGTATATGTGATTTTCCTGACTATATGAGATCTTCCTGAGTTTATATGATTTTCCTGAATATATGTGATTTTCCTGAGTATATGTGATTTTCCTGAGTATATATGATTTTCCTGACTATATGTGATTTCCCTGAGTATATGTGATTTGTCTGAGTATATGTGATTTCACTAGGTATATGTGATTTTCCTGAGTATATGTGATTTTCCTGAGTATATGTGATTTCCTGACTATATGTGATTTTCTTGAGTATATGTGATTTTCCTGAGTATAAGTGATTTCCCTGAGTATATGTGATTTTCCTGACTATTTGTAATTTTCCTGGCTGTATGTGATTTTCTTGACTATATGTGATTTTCCTGAGTATATGTGATTTCCCTGACTATATGTGATTTCCCGGAGTATATGTGATTTTCCTGACTATATGTGATTTTCCTGACAATATGTGATTTTCCTGAGTATGTGTGATTTCCCTGAGTATATGTGATTTTCATGAGAATATGTGATATTCCTGAGTATATGTGATTTTCCTGATTATATGTGATTTTCCTGAGTATATGTGATCTTCCTGAGTATATGTGATTTTCCTGAGTATATGCGAATTTCCTGAGTATATGTGATTTTGCTGAGTATATGTGATTTCCTTGAGTATATGTGATTTCCCTGACTATATGTGATTTTCCTGAGTATATGTGATTTCCCTGAGTATATGTGATCTTCCTGAGTATATGTGATTTTCCTGAGTATATGCGATTTTCCGAGTATATGTGATTTTCCTGACTATATGTGATCTTCCTGAGTATATGTGATTTTCCTGAGTATATGTGATTTTCCTGACTATATGAGATCTTCCTGAGTTTATATGATTTTCCTGAATATATGTGATTTTCCTGAGTATATGTGATTTTCCTGAGTATATATGATTTTCCTGACTATATGTGATTTCCCTGAGTATATGTGATTTGTCTGAGTATATGTGATTTCACTAGGTATATGTGATTTTCCTGAGTATATGTGATTTTCCTGAGTATATGTGATTTCCTGACTATATGTGATTTTCTTGAGTATATGTGATTTTCCTGAGTATAAGTGATTTCCCTGAGTATATGTGATTTTCCTGACTATTTGTAATTTTCCTGGCTGTATGTGATTTTCTTGACTATATGTGATTTTCCTGAGTATATGTGATTTCCCTGACTATATGTGATTTCCCGGAGTATATGTGATTTTCCTGAGTATATGTGATCTTCCTGAGTATATGTGATTTTCCTGAGTATATGTGATTTTCCTGACTATATGTGATTTTCCTGAGTATATGTGATCTTCCTGAGTATATGTGATTTTCCTGAGTATATGCGATTTCCCTGAGTATATGTGATTTTCCTGAGTATATGTGATTTTCATGACTATATGTGATTTTCCTGAATATATGTGATTTTCCTGACTATATGTGATTTTCCTGACAATATGTGATTTTCCTGAGTATGTGTGATTTCCCTGAGTATATGTGATTTTCATGAGAATATGTGATATTCCTGAGTATATGTGATTTTCCTGATTATATGTGATTTTGCTGAGTATATGTGATCTTCCTGAGTATATGTGATTTTCCTGAGTATATGCGAATTTCCTGAGTATATGTGATTTTGCTGAGTATATGTGATTTCCTTGAGTATATGTGATTTCCCTGACTATATGTGATTTTCCTGAGTATATGTGATTTCCCTGAGTATATGTGATCTTCCTGAGTATATGTGATTTTCCTGAGTATATGCGATTTTCCGAGTATATGTGATTTTCCTGACTATATGTGATCTTCCTGAGTATATGTGATTTTCCTGAGTATATGTGATTTTCCTGACTATTTGTGATTTTCCTGAGTATATGTGATTTTCCTGACTATAAGTGATTTTCCTGAGTATACGTGATTTTCCTGACTATATGTGATTTTCTTGAGTATATGTGATTTTCCTGAGTATATGTGATTTTCCTGAGTATATGTGATTTCCCTGAGTATATGTGATTTTCCTGACTATTTGTGATTTTCCTGACTGTATGTGATTTTCCTGAGTATATGTGATTTTCCTGACTATATGTGATTTTCCTGAGTATATGTGATTTCCCTGACTATATGTGATTTTCCTGAGTATATGTGATTTTCCTGAGTATATGTGATTTTTCTGAGTATATGTGATCTTCCTGAGTATATGTGATTTCCCTGACTATATGTGATTTTCCTGATTATATGTGATCTTCCTGAGTATATCTGATTTTCCTGAGTATATGTGATTTCCCTGAGTATATGTGATTTTCCTGAGTACATGTGAATTTCATGACTATATGTGATTTTCCTGAGTATATGTGATTTTCATGACTATGTGATTTTCCTGACAATATGTGATTTTCCTGAGTATATGTGATTTTCCTGAGTATATGTGATTTCCTGAGTGTATGTGATTTTCCTGAGTATATGTGATTTTCCTGACTATATGTGGTTTGCTTGAGTATATGTGATCTTCCTGAGTATATGTGATTTTCCTGAGTATATGCGATTTTCCTGAGTATATGTGATTTTCCTGACTATATGAGATCTTCCTGAGTTTATATGATTTCCCTGAATATATGTGATTTTCCTGAGTATATGTGATTTTCCTGAGTATATATGATTTTCCTGACTATATGTGATTTCCCTGAGTATATGTGATTTGTCTGAGTATATGTGATTTCACTAGGTATATGTGATTTTCCTGAGTATATGTGATTTTCCTGACTATATGTGATTTTCCTGACTATGTGATTTTCCTGAGTATATGTGATTTTCCTGACTATATGTGATTTTCTTGAGTATATGTGATTTTCCTGAGTATAAGTGATTTCCCGGAGTATATGTGATTTTCCTGAGTATATGTGATCTTCCTGAGTATATGTGATTTTCCTGAGTATATGTGATTTTCCTGACTATATGTGATTTTCCTGAGTATATGCGATTTCCCTGAGTATATGTGATTTCCTGAGTATATGTGATTTTCATGACTATATGTGATTTCCTAGAGTATATGTGATTTTCATGACTATGTGATTTTCCTGACAATATGTGTTTTTCCTGAGTATATGTGATTTTCTTGAGTATATAAAATTTCCCTGAGTATATGTGATTTTCCTGAGCATATGTGATTTTCCTGACTATATGTGATTTCCCGCAGTATATGTGATTTTCCTGAGTATATGTGATTTTCCTGAGTATATGTGATCTTCCTGAGTATATGTGATTTTCCTGAGTATACGTGATTTTCCTGAGTATATGTGATTTTCCTCAGTATATGTGATTTTTCTGAGTATATGTGATCTTCCTGAGTATATGTGATTTCCCTGACTATATGTGATTTTCCTGATTATATGTGATCTTCCTGAGTATATCTGATTTTCCTGAGTATATGTGATTTCCCTGAGTATATGTGATTTTCCTGAGTACATGTGATTTTCATGACTATATGTTATTTTCCTGAGTATATGTGATTTTCATGACTATGTGATTTTCCTGACAATATGTGATTTTCCTGAGTATATGTGATTTTCCTGAGTATATGTGATTTTCCTGAGTGTATGTGATTTTCCTGAGTATATGTGATTTTCCTGACTATATGTGGTTTTCTTGAGTATATGTGATCTTCCTGAGTATATGTGATTTTCCTGAGTATGTGCGATTTTCCTGAGTATATGTGATTTTCCTGACTATATGAGATCTTCCTGAGTTTATATGATTTTCCTGAATATATGTGATTTTCCTGAGTATATGTGATTTTCCTGAGTATATATGATTTTCCTGACTATATGTGATTTCCCTGAGTATATGTGATTTGTCTGAGTATATGTGATTTCACTAGGTATATGTGATTTTCCTGAGTATATGTGATTTTCCTGAGTATATGTGATTTCCTGACTATATGTGATTTTCTTGAGTATATGTGATTTTCCTGAGTATAAGTGATTTCCCTGAGTATATGTGATTTTCCTGACTATTTGTAATTTTCCTGGCTGTATGTGATTTTCTTGACTATATGTGATTTTCCTGAGTATATGTGATTTCCCTGACTATATGTGATTTCCCGGAGTATATGTGATTTTCCTGACTATATGTGATTTTCCTGACAATATGTGATTTTCCTGAGTATGTGTGATTTCCCTGAGTATATGTGATTTTCATGAGAATATGTGATATTCCTGAGTATATGTGATTTTCCTGATTATATGTGATTTTCCTGAGTATATGTGATCTTCCTGAGTATATGTGATTTTCCTGAGTATATGCGAATTTCCTGAGTATATGTGATTTTGCTGAGTATATGTGATTTCCTTGAGTATATGTGATTTCCCTGACTATATGTGATTTTCCTGAGTATATGTGATTTCCCTGAGTATATGTGATCTTCCTGAGTATATGTGATTTTCCTGAGTATATGCGATTTTCCGAGTATATGTGATTTTCCTGACTATATGTGATCTTCCTGAGTATATGTGATTTTCCTGAGTATATGTGATTTTCCTGACTATTTGTAATTTTCCTGAGAATATGTGATTTTCCTGACTATAAGTGATTTTCCTGAGTATACGTGATTTTCCTGACTATATGTGATTTTCTTGAGTATATGTGATTTTCCTGAGTATATGTGATTTTCCTGAGTATATGTGATTTCCCTGAGTATATGTGATTTTCCTGACTATTTGTGATTTTCCTGACAGTATGTGATTTTCCTGAGTATATGTGATTTTCCTGACTATATGTGATTTTCCTGAGTATATGTGATTTCCCTGACTATATGTGATTTTCCTGAGTATATGTGATTTTCCTGAGTATATGTGATTTTTCTGAGTATATGTGATCTTCCTGAGTATATGTGATTTCCCTGACTATATGTGATTTTCCTGATTATATGTGATCTTCCTGAGTATATATGATTTTCCTGAGTATATGTGATTTCCCTGAGTATATGTGATTTTCCTGAGTACATGTGAATTTCATGACTATATGTGATTTTCCTGAGTATATGTGATTTTCATGACTATGTGATTTTCCTGACAATATGTGATTTTCCTGAGTATATGTGATTTTCCTGAGTATATGTGATTTCCTGAGTGTATGTGATTTTCCTGAGTATATGTGATTTTCCTGACTATATGTGGTTTTCTTGAGTATATGTGATCTTCCTGAGTATATGTGATTTTCCTGAGTATATGCGATTTTCCTGAGTATATGTGATTTTCCTGACTATATGAGATCTTCCTGAGTTTATATGATTTCCCTGAATATATGTGATTTTCCTGAGTATATGTGATTTTCCTGAGTATATATGATTTTCCTGACTATATGTGATTTCCCTGAGTATATGTGATTTGTCTGAGTATATGTGATTTCACTAGGTATATGTGATTTTCCTGAGTATATGTGATTTTCCTGACTATATGTGATTTTCCTGACTATGTGATTTTCCTGAGTATATGTGATTTTCCTGACTATATGTGATTTTCTTGAGTATATGTGATTTTCCTGAGTATATGTGATTTTCCTGATTATATGTGATTTTGCTGAGTATATGTGATCTTCCTGAGTATATGTGATTTTCCTGAGTATATGCGAATTTCCTGAGTATATGTGATTTTGCTGAGTATATGTGATTTCCTTGAGTATATGTGATTTCCCTGACTATATGTGATTTTCCTGAGTATATGTGATTTCCCTGAGTATATGTGATCTTCCTGAGTATATGTGATTTTCCTGAGTATATGCGATTTTCCGAGTATATGTGATTTTCCTGACTATATGTGATCTTCCTGAGTATATGTGATTTTCCTGAGTATATGTGATTTTCCTGACTATTTGTGATTTTCCTGAGTATATGTGATTTTCCTGACTATAAGTGATTTTCCTGAGTATACGTGATTTTCCTGACTATATGTGATTTTCTTGAGTATATGTGATTTTCCTGAGTATATGTGATTTTCCTGAGTATATGTGATTTCCCTGAGTATATGTGATTTTCCTGACTATTTGTGATTTTCCTGACTGTATGTGATTTTCCTGAGTATATGTGATTTTCCTGACTATATGTGATTTTCCTGAGTATATGTGATTTCCCTGACTATATGTGATTTTCCTGAGTATATGTGATTTTCCTGAGTATATGTGATTTTTCTGAGTATATGTGATCTTCCTGAGTATATGTGATTTCCCTGACTATATGTGATTTTCCTGATTATATGTGATCTTCCTGAGTATATCTGATTTTCCTGAGTATATGTGATTTCCCTGAGTATATGTGATTTTCCTGAGTACATGTGAATTTCATGACTATATGTGATTTTCCTGAGTATATGTGATTTTCATGACTATGTGATTTTCCTGACAATATGTGATTTTCCTGAGTATATGTGATTTTCCTGAGTATATGTGATTTCCTGAGTGTATGTGATTTTCCTGAGTATATGTGATTTTCCTGACTATATGTGGTTTGCTTGAGTATATGTGATCTTCCTGAGTATATGTGATTTTCCTGAGTATATGCGATTTTCCTGAGTATATGTGATTTTCCTGACTATATGAGATCTTCCTGAGTTTATATGATTTCCCTGAATATATGTGATTTTCCTGAGTATATGTGATTTTCCTGAGTATATATGATTTTCCTGACTATATGTGATTTCCCTGAGTATATGTGATTTGTCTGAGTATATGTGATTTCACTAGGTATATGTGATTTTCCTGAGTATATGTGATTTTCCTGACTATATGTGATTTTCCTGACTATGTGATTTTCCTGAGTATATGTGATTTTCCTGACTATATGTGATTTTCTTGAGTATATGTGATTTTCCTGAGTATAAGTGATTTCCCGGAGTATATGTGATTTTCCTGAGTATATGTGATCTTCCTGAGTATATGTGATTTTCCTGAGTATATGTGATTTTCCTGACTATATGTGATTTTCCTGAGTATATGCGATTTCCCTGAGTATATGTGATTTCCTGAGTATATGTGATTTTCATGACTATATGTGATTTCCTAGAGTATATGTGATTTTCATGACTATGTGATTTTCCTGACAATATGTGTTTTTCCTGAGTATATGTGATTTTCTTGAGTATATAAAATTTCCCTGAGTATATGTGATTTTCCTGAGCATATGTGATTTTCCTGACTATATGTGATTTCCCGCAGTATATGTGATTTTCCTGAGTATATGTGATTTTCCTGAGTATATGTGATCTTCCTGAGTATATGTGATTTTCCTGAGTATACGTGATTTTCCTGAGTATATGTGATTTTCCTCAGTATATGTGATTTTTCTGAGTATATGTGATCTTCCTGAGTATATGTGATTTCCCTGACTATATGTGATTTTCCTGATTATATGTGATCTTCCTGAGTATATCTGATTTTCCTGAGTATATGTGATTTCCCTGAGTATATGTGATTTTCCTGAGTACATGTGATTTTCATGACTATATGTTATTTTCCTGAGTATATGTGATTTTCATGACTATGTGATTTTCCTGACAATATGTGATTTTCCTGAGTATATGTGATTTTCCTGAGTATATGTGATTTTCCTGAGTGTATGTGATTTTCCTGAGTATATGTGATTTTCCTGACTATATGTGGTTTTCTTGAGTATATGTGATCTTCCTGAGTATATGTGATTTTCCTGAGTATGTGCGATTTTCCTGAGTATATGTGATTTTCCTGACTATATGAGATCTTCCTGAGTTTATATGATTTTCCTGAATATATGTGATTTTCCTGAGTATATGTGATTTTCCTGAGTATATATGATTTTCCTGACTATATGTGATTTCCCTGAGTATATGTGATTTGTCTGAGTATATGTGATTTCACTAGGTATATGTGATTTTCCTGAGTATATGTGATTTTCCTGAGTATATGTGATTTCCTGACTATATGTGATTTTCTTGAGTATATGTGATTTTCCTGAGTATAAGTGATTTCCCTGAGTATATGTGATTTTCCTGACTATTTGTAATTTTCCTGGCTGTATGTGATTTTCTTGACTATATGTGATTTTCCTGAGTATATGTGATTTCCCTGACTATATGTGATTTCCCGGAGTATATGTGATTTTCCTGACTATATGTGATTTTCCTGACAATATGTGATTTTCCTGAGTATGTGTGATTTCCCTGAGTATATGTGATTTTCATGAGAATATGTGATATTCCTGAGTATATGTGATTTTCCTGATTATATGTGATTTTCCTGAGTATATGTGATCTTCCTGAGTATATGTGATTTTCCTGAGTATATGCGAATTTCCTGAGTATATGTGATTTTGCTGAGTATATGTGATTTCCTTGAGTATATGTGATTTCCCTGACTATATGTGATTTTCCTGAGTATATGTGATTTCCCTGAGTATATGTGATCTTCCTGAGTATATGTGATTTTCCTGAGTATATGCGATTTTCCGAGTATATGTGATTTTCCTGACTATATGTGATCTTCCTGAGTATATGTGATTTTCCTGAGTATATGTGATTTTCCTGACTATTTGTAATTTTCCTGAGAATATGTGATTTTCCTGACTATAAGTGATTTTCCTGAGTATACGTGATTTTCCTGACTATATGTGATTTTCTTGAGTATATGTGATTTTCCTGAGTATATGTGATTTTCCTGAGTATATGTGATTTCCCTGAGTATATGTGATTTTCCTGACTATTTGTGATTTTCCTGACAGTATGTGATTTTCCTGAGTATATGTGATTTTCCTGACTATATGTGATTTTCCTGAGTATATGTGATTTCCCTGACTATATGTGATTTTCCTGAGTATATGTGATTTTCCTGAGTATATGTGATTTTTCTGAGTATATGTGATCTTCCTGAGTATATGTGATTTCCCTGACTATATGTGATTTTCCTGATTATATGTGATCTTCCTGAGTATATATGATTTTCCTGAGTATATGTGATTTCCCTGAGTATATGTGATTTTCCTGAGTACATGTGAATTTCATGACTATATGTGATTTTCCTGAGTATATGTGATTTTCATGACTATGTGATTTTCCTGACAATATGTGATTTTCCTGAGTATATGTGATTTTCCTGAGTATATGTGATTTCCTGAGTGTATGTGATTTTCCTGAGTATATGTGATTTTCCTGACTATATGTGGTTTTCTTGAGTATATGTGATCTTCCTGAGTATATGTGATTTTCCTGAGTATATGCGATTTTCCTGAGTATATGTGATTTTCCTGACTATATGAGATCTTCCTGAGTTTATATGATTTCCCTGAATATATGTGATTTTCCTGAGTATATGTGATTTTCCTGAGTATATATGATTTTCCTGACTATATGTGATTTCCCTGAGTATATGTGATTTGTCTGAGTATATGTGATTTCACTAGGTATATGTGATTTTCCTGAGTATATGTGATTTTCCTGACTATATGTGATTTTCCTGACTATGTGATTTTCCTGAGTATATGTGATTTTCCTGACTATATGTGATTTTCTTGAGTATATGTGATTTTCCTGAGTATAAGTGATTTCCCGGAGTATATGTGATTTTCCTGAGTATATGTGATCTTCCTGAGTATATGTGATTTTCCTGAGTATATGTGATTTTCCTGACTATATGTGATTTTCCTGAGTATATGCGATTTCCCTGAGTATATGTGATTTCCTGAGTATATGTGATTTTCATGACTATATGTGATTTCCCAGAGTATATGTGATTTTCATGACTATGTGATTTTCCTGACAATATGTGTTTTTCCTGAGTATATGTGATTTTCTTGAGTATATAAAATTTCCCTGAGTATATGTGATTTTCCTGAGCATATGTGATTTTCCTGACTATATGTGATTTCCCGCAGTATATGTGATTTTCCTGAGTATATGTGATTTTCCTGAGTATATGTGATCTTCCTGAGTATATGTGATTTTCCTGAGTATACGTGATTTTCCTGAGTATATGTGATTTTCCTCAGTATATGTGATTTTTCTGAGTATATGTGATCTTCCTGAGTATATGCGATTTCCCTGACTATATGTGATTTTCCTGATTATATGTGATCTTCCTGAGTATATCTGATTTTCCTGAGTATATGTGATTTCCCTGAGTATATGTGATTTTCCTGAGTACATGTGATTTTCCTGACAATATGTGATTTTCCTGAGTATATGTGATTTTCCTGAGTATATGTGATTTTCCTGAGTGTATGTGATTTTCCTGAGTATATGTGATTTTCCTGACTATATGTGGTTTTCTTGAGTATATGTGATCTTCCTGAGTATATGTGATTTTCCTGAGTATGTGCGATTTTCCTGAGTATATGTGATTTTCCTGACTATATGAGATCTTCCTGAGTTTATATGATTTCCCTGAATATATGTGATTTTCCTGAGTATATGTGATTTTCCTGACTATATGTGATTTCCCTGAGTATATGTGATTTGTCTGAGTATATGTGATTTCACTAGGTATATGTGATTTTCCTGAGTACATGTGATTTTCCTGAGTATATGTGATTTTCCTGACTATATGTGATTTTCTTGAGTACATGTGATTTTCCTGAGTATAAGTGATTTCCCTGAGTATATGTGATTTTCCTGACTATTTGTAATTTTCCTGACTGTATGTGATTTTCTTGACTATATGTGATTTTCCTGAGTATATGTGATTTCCCTGACTATATGTGATTTCCCGGAGTATATGTGATTTTCCTGAGTATATGTGATATTCCTGAGTATATGTGATTTTCCTGAGTATATGTGATTTTCCTGACTATATGTGATTTTCCTGAGTATATGTGATCTTCCTGAGTATATGTGATTTTACTGAGTATATGCGATTTCCCTGAGTATATGTGATTTTCCTGAGTATATGTGATTTTCATGACTATATGTGATTTTCCTGAATATATGTGATTTTCCTGACTATATGTGATTTTCCTGACAATATGAGATTTTCCTGAGTATGTGTGATTTCCCTGAGTATATGTGATTTTCATGAGAATATGTGATATTCCTGAGTATATGTGATTTTCCTGATTTTATGTGATTTTACTGAGTATATGTGATCTTCCTGAGTATATGTGATTTTCCTGAGTATATGCGAATTTCCTGAGTATATGTGATTTTGCTGAGTATATGTGATTTCCTTGAGTATATGTGATTTCCCTGACTATATGTGATTTTCCTGAGTATATGTGATTTCCCTGAGTATATGTGATCTTCCTGAGTATATGTGATTTTCCTGAGTATATGCGATTTTCCTGAGTATATGTGATTTTCCTGACTATATGTGATCTTCCTGAGTATATCTGATTTTCCTGAGTATATGTGATTTTCCTGACTATTTGTGATTTTCCGGAGTATATGTGATTTTCCTGAGTATATGTGATTTTCCTGAGTATATGTGATTTCCCTGAGTATATGTGATTTTCCTGACTATTTGTGATTTTCCTGACTGTATATGATTTTCCTGAGTATATGTGATTTTACTGACTATATGTGATTTTCCTGAGTATATGTGATTTCCCTGACTATATGTGATTTTCCTGAGTATATGTGATTTTCCTGAGTATATGTGATTTTTCTGAGTATATGTGATCTTCCTGAGTATATATGATTTCCCTGACTATATGTGATTTTCCTGATTATATGTGATCTTCCTGAGTATATCTGATTTTCCTGAGTATATGTGATTTCCCTGAGTATATGTGATTTTCCTGAGTACATGTGATTTTCATGACTATATGTGATTTTCCTGAGTATATGTGATTTTCATGACTATGTGATTTTCCTGACAATATGTGATTTTCCTGAGTATATGTGATTTTCCTGAGTATATGTGATTTCCTGAGTGTATGTGATTTTCCTGAGTATATGTGATTTTCCTGACTATATGTGGTTTTCATGAGTTTATGTGATCTTCCTGAGTATATGTGATTTTCCTGAGTATTTGAGATCTTCCTGAGTTTATATGATTTCCCTGAATATATGTGATTTTCCTGAGTATATGTGATTTTCCTGAGTATATATGATTTTCCTGACTATATGTGATTTCCCTGAGTATATGTGATTTGTCTGAGTATATGTGATTTCACTAGGTATATGTGATTTTCCTGAGTATATGTGATTTTCCTGACTATATGTGATTTTCCTGACTATATGTGATTTTCCTGAGTATATGTGATTTTCCTGAGTATAAGTGATTTCCCTGAGTATATGTGATTTTCCTGACTATTTGTAATTTTCCTGACTGTATGTGATTTTCTTGACTATATGTGATTTTCCTGAGTATATGTGATTTCCCTGACTATATGTGATTTCCCGGAGTATATGTGATTTTCCTGTGTATATGTGATCTTCCTGAGTATATGCGATTTTCCTGAGTATATGTGATTTTCCTGACTATATGTGATTCTCCTGAGTATATGTGATCTTCCTGAGTATATGTGATTTTACTGAGTATATGCGATTTCCCTGAGTATATGTGATTTTCCTGAGTATATGTGATTTTCATGACTATATGTGATTTTCCTGAATATATGTGATTTTCCTGACTATATGTGATTTTCCTGACAATATGAGATTTTCCTGAGTATGTGTGATTTCCCTGAGTATATGTGATTTTCATGAGAATATGTGATATTCCCGAGTATATGTGATTTTCCTGATTTTATGTGATTTTCCTGAGTATATGTGATCTTCCTGAGTATATGTGATTTTCCTGAGTATATGCGAATTTCCTGAGTATATGTGATTTTGCTGAGTATATGTGATTTCCTTGAGTATATGTGATTTCCCTGACTATATGTGATTTTCCTGAGTATATGTGATTTCCCTGAGTATATGTGATCTTCCTGAGTATATGTGATTTTCCTGAGTATATGCGATTTTCCTGAGTATATGTGATTTTCCTGACTATATGTGATCTTCCTGAGTATATGTGATTTTCCTGAGTATATGTGATTTTCCTGACTATTTGTGATTTTCCGAAGTATATGTGATTTTCCTGAGTATATGTGATTTTCCTGAGTATATGTGATTTCCCTGAGTATATGTGATTTTCCTGACTATTTGTGATTTTCCTGACTGTATATGATTTTCCTGAGTATATGTGATTTTCCTGACTATATGTGATTTTCCTGAGTATATGTGATTTCCCTGACTATATGTGATTTTCCTGAGTATATGTGATTTTCCTGAGTATATGTGATTTTTCTGAGTATATGTGATCTTCCTGAGTATATGTGATTTCCCTGACTATATGTGATTTTCCTGATTATATGTGATCTTCCTGAGTATATCTGATTTTCCTGAGTATATGTGATTTCCCTGAGTATATGTGATTTTCCTGAGTACATGTGATTTTCATGACTATATGTGATTTTCCTGAGTATATGTGATTTTCATGACTATGTGATTTTCCTGACAATATGTGATTTTCCTGAGTATATGTGATTTCCTGAGTGTATGTGATTTTCCTGAGTATATGTGATTTTCCTGACTATATGTGGTTTTCATGAGTTTATGTGATCTTCCTGAGTATATGTGATTTTCCTGAGTATATGAGATCTTCCTGAGTTTATATGACTTCCCTGAATATATGTGATTTTCCTGAGTATATGTGATTTTCCTGAGTATATATGATTTTCCTGACTATATGTGATTTCCCTGAGTATATGTGATTTGTCTGAGTATATGTGATTTCACTAGGTATACGTGATTTTCCTGAGTATATGTGATTTTCCTGACTATATGTGATTTTCCTGACTATATGTGATTTTCCTGAGTATATGTGATTTTCCTGAGTATAAGTGATTTCCCTGAGTATATGTGATTTTCCTGACTATTTGTAATTTTCCTGACTGTATGTGATTTTCTTGACTATATGTGATTTTCCTGAGTATATGTGATTTCCCTGACTATATGTGATTTCCCGGAGTATATGTGATTTTCCTGTGTATATGTGATCTTCCTGAGTATATGCGATTTTCCTGAGTATATGTGATTTTCCTGACTATATGTGATTTTCCTGAGTATATGTGATCTCCTGAGTATATGTGATTTTCCTGAGTATATGCGATTTCCCTGAGTATATGTGATTTTCCTGAGTATATGTGATTTTCATGACTATATGTGATTTTCCTGAGTATATGTGATTTCCTGACAATATGTGATTTTACTGACTATTTGTGATTTTCCTGACTGTACGTGATTTTCTTGACTATATGTGATTTTCCTGAGTATATGTGATTTTCCTGAGTATATGTGATTTTCCTGAGTATATGCGATTTTCCTGAGTATATGTGATTTTCCTGACTATATGAGATCTTCCTGAGTTTATATGATTTCCCTGAATATATGTGATTTTCCTGAGTATATGTGATTTTCCTGAGTATATATGATTTTCCAGACTATATGTGATTTCCCTGAGTATATGTGATTTGTCTGAGTATATGTGATTTCACTAGGTATATGTGATTTTCCTGAGTATATGTGATTTTCCTGACTATATGTGATTTTCCTAACTATATGTGATTTTGTTGAGTATATGTGATTTTCCTGAGTATAAGTGATTTCCCTGAGTATATGTGATTTTCCTGACTATTTGTAATTTTCCTGACTGTATGTGATTTTCTTGACTATATGTGATTTTCCTGACTATATGTGATTTCCCTGACTATATGTGATTTCCCGGAGTATATGTGATTTTCCTGAGTATATGTGATATTCCTGAGTATATGTGATTTTCCTGAGTATATGTGATTTTCCTGACTATATGTGATTTTCCTGAGTATATGTGATCTTCCTGAGTATATGTGATTTTACTGAGTATATGCGATTTCCCTGAGTATATGTGATTTTCCTGAGTATATGTGATTTTCATGACTATATGTGATTTTCCTGAATATATGTGATTTTCCTGACTATATGTGATTTTCCTGACAATATGAGATTTTCCTGAGTATGTGTGATTTCCCTGAGTATATGTGATTTTCATGAGAATATGTGATATTCCTGAGTATATGTGATTTTCCTGATTTTATGTGATTTTACTGAGTATATGTGATCTTCCTGAGTATATGTGATTTTCCTGAGTATATGCGAATTTCTGAGTATATGTGATTTTGCTGAGTATATGTGATTTCCTTGAGTATATGTGATTTCCCTGACTATATGTGATTTTCCTGAGTATATGTGATTTCCCTGAGTATATGTGATCTTCCTGAGTATATGTGATTTTCCTGAGTATATGCGATTTTCCTGAGTATATGTGATTTTCCTGACTATATGTGATCTTCCTGAGTATATCTGATTTTCCTGAGTATATGTGATTTTCCTGACTATTTGTGATTTTCCGGAGTATATGTGATTTTCCTGAGTATATGTGATTTTCCTGAGTATATGTGATTTCCCTGAGTATATGTGATTTTCCTGACTATTTGTGATTTTCCTGACTGTATATGATTTTCCTGAGTATATGTGATTTTACTGACTATATGTGATTTTCCTGAGTATATGTGATTTCCCTGACTATATGTGATTTTCCTGAGTATATGTGATTTTCCTGAGTATATGTGATTTTTCTGAGTATATGTGATCTTCCTGAGTATATATGATTTCCCTGACTATATGTGATTTTCCTGATTATATGTGATCTTCCTGAGTATATCTGATTTTCCTGAGTATATGTGATTTCCCTGAGTATATGTGATTTTCCTGAGTACATGTGATTTTCATGACTATATGTGATTTTCCTGAGTATATGTGATTTTCATGGCTATGTGATTTTCCTGACAATATGTGATTTTCCTGAGTATATGTGATTTTCCTGAGTATATGTGATTTCCTGAGTGTATGTGATTTTCCTGAGTATATGTGATTTTCCTGACTATATGTGGTTTTCATGAGTTTATGTGATCTTCCTGAGTATATGTGATTTTCCTGAGTATTTGAGATCTTCCTGAGTTTATATGATTTCCCTGAATATATGTGATTTTCCTGAGTATATGTGATTTTCCTGAGTATATATGATTTTCCTGACTATATGTGATTTCCCTGAGTATATGTGATTTGTCTGAGTATATGTGATTTCACTAGGTATATGTGATTTTCCTGAGTATATGTGATTTTCCTGACTATATGTGATTTTCCTGACTATATGTGATTTTCCTGAGTATATGTGATTTTCCTGAGTATAAGTGATTTCCCTGAGTATATGTGATTTTCCTGACTATTTGTAATTTTCCTGACTGTATGTGATTTTCTTGACTATATGTGATTTTCCTGAGTATATGTGATTTCCCTGACTATATGTGATTTCCCGGAGTATATGTGATTTTCCTGTGTATATGTGATCTTCCTGAGTATATGCGATTTTCCTGAGTATATGTGATTTTCCTGACTATATGTGATTCTCCTGAGTATATGTGATCTTCCTGAGTATATGTGATTTTACTGAGTATATGCGATTTCCCTGAGTATATGTGATTTTCCTGAGTATATGTGATTTTCATGACTATATGTGATTTTCCTGAATATATGTGATTTTCCTGACTATATGTGATTTTCCTGACAATATGAGATTTTCCTGAGTATGTGTGATTTCCCTGAGTATATGTGATTTTCATGAGAATATGTGATATTCCCGAGTATATGTGATTTTCCTGATTTTATGTGATTTTCCTGAGTATATGTGATCTTCCTGAGTATATGTGATTTTCCTGAGTATATGCGAATTTCCTGAGTATATGTGATTTTGCTGAGTATATGTGATTTCCTTGAGTATATGTGATTTCCCTGACTATATGTGATTTTCCTGAGTATATGTGATTTCCCTGAGTATATGTGATCTTCCTGAGTATATGTGATTTTCCTGAGTATATGCGATTTTCCTGAGTATATGTGATTTTCCTGACTATATGTGATCTTCCTGAGTATATGTGATTTTCCTGAGTATATGTGATTTTCCTGACTATTTGTGATTTTCCGAAGTATATGTGATTTTCCTGAGTATATGTGATTTTCCTGAGTATATGTGATTTCCCTGAGTATATGTGATTTTCCTGACTATTTGTGATTTTCCTGTTTCCTGAGTATATGTGATTTTCCTGACTATATGTGATTTTCCTGAGTATATGTGATTTCCCTGACTATATGTGATTTTCCTGAGTATATGTGATTTTCCTGAGTATATGTTGATTTTTTCTGAGTATATGTGATCTTCCTGAGTATATGTGATTTCCCTGACTATATGTGATTTTCCTGATTATATGTGATCTTCCTGAGTATATCTGATTTTCCTGAGTATATGTGATTTCCCTGAGTATATGTGATTTTCCTGAGTACATGTGATTTTCATGACTATATGTGATTTTCCTGAGTATATGTGATTTTCATGACTATGTGATTTTCCTGACAATATGTGATTTTCCTGAGTATATGTGATTTTCCTCTGAGTATATGTGATTTCCTGAGTGTATGTGATTTTCCTGAGTATATGTGATTTTCCTGACTATATGTGGTTTTCATGAGTTTATGTGATCTTCCTGAGTATATGTGATTTTCCTGATGTATATGAGATCTTCCTGAGTTTATATGACTTCCCTGAATATATGTGATTTTCCTGAGTATATGTGATTTTCCTGAGTATATATGATTTTCCTGACTATATGTGATTTCCCTGAGTATATGTGATTTGTCTGAGTATATGTGATTTCACTAGGTATAACGTGATTTTCCTGAGTATATGTGATTTTCCTGACTATATGTGATTTTCCTGACTATATGTGATTTTCCTGAGTATATGTGATTTTCCTGAGCTATAAGTGATTTCCCTGAGTATATGTGATTTTCCTGACTATTGTAATTTTCCTGACTGTATGTGATTTTCTTGACTATATGTGATTTTCCTGAGTATATGTGATTTCCCTGACTATATGTGATTTCCCGGAGTATATGTGATTTTTCCTGTGTATATGTGATCGTCCTGAGTATATGCGATTTTCCTGAGTATATGTGATTTTCCTGACTATATGTGATTTTCCTGAGTATATGTGATCTCTCCTGAGTATATGTGATTTTCCTGAGTATATGCTGATTTCCCTGAGTATATGTGATTTTCCTGAGTATATGTGATTTTCATGACTATATGTGATTTTCCTGAGTATATGTGATTTTCCTGACAATATGTGATTTTACTGACTATTGTGATTTTTCCTGACTGTATGCTGATTTTCTTGACTATATGTGATTTTCCGTGAGTATATGTGATTTTCCTGAGTATATGTGATTTTCCTGAGTATATGCGATTTTCCTGAGTATATGTGATTTTCCTGACTATATGAGATCTTCCTGAGTTTATATGATTTCCCTGAATATATGTGATTTTCCTGAGTATATGTGATTTTCCTGAGTATATATGATTTTCCAGACTATATGTGATTTCCCTGAGTATATGTGATTTGTCTGAGTATATGTGATTTCACTAGGTATATGTGATTTTCCTGAGTATATGTGATTTTCCTGACTATATGTGATTTTCCTAACTATATGTGATTTTTCTTGAGTATATGTGATTTTCCTGAGTATAAGTGATTTCCCTGAGTATATGTGATTTTCCTGACTATTTGTAATTTTCCTGACTGTATGTGATTTTCTTGACTATATGTGATTTTCCTGACCTATATGTGATTTCCCTGACTATATGTGATTTCCCGGAGTATATGTGATTTTCCTGAGTATATGTGATCTTCCTGAGTATATGTGATTTTCCTGAGTATATGTGATTTTCCTGACTATATGTGATTTTCCTGAGTATATGTGATCTTCCTGAGTATATGTGATTTTACTGAGTATATGCGATTTCCCTGAGTATATGTGATTTTCCTGAGTATATGTGATTTTCATGACTATATGTGATTTTCCTGAATATATGTGATTTTCCTGACTATATGTGATTTTCCTGACAATATGAGATTTTCCTGAGTATGTGTGATTTCCCTGAGTATATGTGATTTTCATGAGAATATGTGATATTCCTGAGTATATGTGATTTTCCTGATTTATGTGATTTTACTGAGTATATGTGATCTTCCTGAGTATATGTGATTTTCCTGAGTATATGCGAATTTCCTGAGTATATGTGATTTTGCTGAGTATATGTGATTTCCTTGAGTATATGTGATTTCCCTGACTATATGTGATTTTCCTGAGTATATGTGATTTCCCTGAGTATATGTGATCTTCCTGAGTATATGTGATTTTCCTGAGTATATGCGATTTTCCTGAGTATATGTGATTTTCCTGACTATATGTGATCTTCCTGAGTATATGTGATTTTCCTGAGTATATGTGATTTTCCTGACTATTTGTGATTTTCCGGAGTATATGTGATTTTCCTGAGTATATGTGATTTTCCTGAGTATATGTGATTTCCCTGAGTATATGTGATTTTCCTGACTATTTGTGATTTTCCTGACTGTATATGATTTTCCTGAGTATATGTGATTTTACTGACTATATGTGATTTTCCTGAGTATATGTGATTTCCCTGACTATATGTGATTTTCCTGAGTATATGTGATTTTCCTGAGTATATGTGATTTTTCTGAGTATATGTGATCTTCCTGAGTATATGTGATTTCCCTGACTATATGTGATTTTCCTGATTATATGTGATCTTCCTGAGTATATCTGATTTTCCTGAGTATATGTGATTTCCCTGAGTATATGTGATTTTCCTGAGTACATGTGATTTTCATGACTATATGTGATTTTCCTGAGTATATGTGATTTTCATGACTATGTGATTTTCCTGACAATATGTGATTTTCCTGAGTATATGTGATTTTCCTGAGTATATGTGATTTCCTGAGTGTATGTGATTTTCCTGAGTATATGTGATTTTCCTGACTATATGTGGTTTTCATGAGTTTATGTGATCTTCCTGAGTATATGTGATTTTCCTGAGTATTTGAGATCTTCCTGAGTTTATATGATTTCCCTGAATATATGTGATTTTCCTGAGTATATGTGATTTTCCTGAGTATATATGATTTTCCTGACTATATGTGATTTCCCTGAGTATATGTGATTTGTCTGAGTATATGTGATTTCACTAGGTATATGTGATTTTCCTGAGTATATGTGATTTTCCTGACTATATGTGATTTTCCTGACTATATGTGATTTTCCTGAGTATATGTGATTTTCCTGAGTATAAGTGATTTCCCTGAGTATATGTGATTTTCCTGACTATTTGTAATTTTCCTGACTGTATGTGATTTTCTTGACTATATGTGATTTTCCTGAGTATATGTGATTTCCCTGACTATATGTGATTTCCCGGAGTATATGTGATTTTCCTGTGTATATGTGATCTTCCTGAGTATATGCGATTTTCCTGAGTATATGTGATTTTCCTGACTATATGTGATTTTCCTGAGTATATGTGATCTTCCTGAGTATATGTGATTTTACTGAGTATATGCGATTTCCCTGAGTATATGTGATTTTCCTGAGTATATGTGATTTTCATGACTATATGTGATTTTCCTGAATATATGTGATTTTCCTGACTATATGTGATTTTCCTGACAATATGAGATTTTCCTGAGTATGTGTGATTTCCCTGAGTATATGTGATTTTCATGAGAATATGTGATATTCCTGAGTATATGTGATTTTCCTGATTTTATGTGATTTTCCTGAGTATATGTGATCTTCCTGAGTATATGTGATTTTCCTGAGTATATGCGAATTTCCTGAGTATATGTGATTTTGCTGAGTATATGTGATTTCCTTGAGTATATGTGATTTCCCTGACTATATGTGATTTTCCTGAGTATATGTGATTTCCCTGAGTATATGTGATCTTCCTGAGTATATGTGATTTTCCTGAGTATATGCGATTTTCCTGAGTATATGTGATTTTCCTGACTATATGTGATCTTCCTGAGTATATGTGATTTTCCTGAGTATATGTGATTTTCCTGACTATTTGTGATTTTCCGGAGTATATGTGATTTTCCTGAGTATATGTGATTTTCCTGAGTATATGTGATTTCCCTGAGTATATGTGATTTTCCTGACTATTTGTGATTTTCCTGACTGTATATGATTTTCCTGAGTATATGTGATTTTCCTGACTATATGTGATTTTCCTGAGTATATGTGATTTCCCTGACTATATGTGATTTTCCTGAGTATATGTGATTTTCCTGAGTATATGTGATTTTTCTGAGTATATGTGATCTTCCTGAGTATATGTGATTTCCCTGACTATATGTGATTTTCCTGATTATATGTGATCTTCCTGAGTATATCTGATTTTCCTGAGTATATGTGATTTCCCTGAGTATATGTGATTTTCCTGAGTACATGTGATTTTCATGACTATATGTGATTTTCCTGAGTATATGTGATTTTCATGACTATGTGATTTTCCTGACAATATGTGATTTTCCTGAGTATATGTGATTTTCCTGAGTATATGTGATTTCCTGAGTGTATGTGATTTTCCTGAGTATATGTGATTTTCCTGACTATATGTGGTTTTCATGAGTTTATGTGATCTTCCTGAGTATATGTGATTTTCCTGAGTATATGAGATCTTCCTGAGTTTATATGACTTCCCTGAATATATGTGATTTTCCTGAGTATATGTGATTTTCCTGAGTATATATGATTTTCCTGACTATATGTGATTTCCCTGAGTATATGTGATTTCCCTGACTATATGTGATTTTCCTGTGTATATGTGATCTTCCTGAGTATATGCGATTTTCCTGAGTATATGTGATTTTCCTGACTATATGTGATTTTCCTGAGTATATGTGATCTTCCTGAGTATATGTGATTTTACTGAGTATATGCGATTTCCCTGAGTATATGTGATTTTCCTGAGTATATGTGATTTTCATGACTATATGTGATTTTCCTGAATATATGTGATTTTCCTGACTATATGTGATTTTCCTGACAATATGAGATTTTCCTGAGTATGTGTGATTTCCCTGAGTATATGTGATTTTCATGAGAATATGTGATATTCCTGAGTATATGTGATTTTCCTGATTTTATGTGATTTTCCTGAGTATATGTGATCTTCCTGAGTATATGTGATTTTCCTGAGTATATGCGAATTTCCTGAGTATATGTGATTTTGCTGAGTATATGTGATTTCCTTGAGTATATGTGATTTCCCTGACTATATGTGATTTTCCTGAGTATATGTGATTTCCCTGAGTATATGTGATCTTCCTGAGTATATGTGATTTTCCTGACTATTTGTGATTTTCCTGACTGTATATGATTTTCCTGAGTATATGTGATTTTCCTGACTATATGTGATTTTCCTGAGTATATGTGATTTCCCTGACTATATGTGATTTTCCTGAGTATATGTGATTTTCCTGAGTATATGTGATTTTTCTGAGTATATGTGATCTTCCTGAGTATATGTGATTTCCCTGACTATATGTGATTTTCCTGATTATATGTGATCTTCCTGAGTATATCTGATTTTCCTGAGTATATGTGATTTCCCTGAGTATATGTGATTTTCCTGAGTACATGTGATTTTCATGACTATATGTGATTTTCCTGAGTATATGTGATTTTCATGACTATGTGATTTTCCTGACAATATGTGATTTTCCTGAGTATATGTGATTTTCCTGAGTATATGTGATTTCCTGAGTGTATGCGATTTTCCTGAGTATATGTGATTTTCCTGACTATATGTGGTTTTCATGAGTTTATGTGATCTTCCTGAGTATATGTGATTTTCCTGAGTATATGAGATCTTCCTGAGTTTATATGACTTCCCTGAATATATGTGATTTTCCTGAGTATATGTGATTTTCCTGAGTATATATGATTTTCCTGACTATATGTGATTTCCCTGAGTATATGTGATTTGTCTGAGTATATGTGATTTCACTAGGTATACGTGATTTTCCTGAGTATATGTGATTTTCCTGACTATATGTGATTTTCCTGACTATATGTGATTTTCCTGAGTATATGTGATTTTCCTGAGTATAAGTGATTTCCCTGAGTATATGTGATTTTCCTGACTATTTGTAATTTTCCTGACTGTATGTGATTTTCTTGACTATATGTGATTTTCCTGAGTATATGTGATTTCCCTGACTATATGTGATTTCCCGGAGTATATGTGATTTTCCTGTGTATATGTGATCTTCCTGAGTATATGCGATTTTCCTGAGTATATGTGATTTTCCTGACTATATGTGATTTTCCTGAGTATATGTGATCTCCCTGAGTATATGTGATTTTCCTGAGTATATGCGATTTCCCTGAGTATATGTGATTTTCCTGAGTATATGTGATTTTCATGACTATATGTGATTTTCCTGAGTATATGTGATTTTCCTGACAATATGTGATTTTACTGACTATTTGTGATTTTCCTGACTGTATGTGATTTTCTTGACTATATGTGATTTTCCTGAGTATATGTGATTTTCCTGAGTATATGTGATTTTCCTGACTATATGTGATTTTCCTGAGTATATAAAATTTTACTGAGTATATGTGATTTTCCTGAGTATATGTGATTTTCCTGACTATATGTGATTTTCTTGAGTATATAAAATTTCCCTGAGTATATGTGATTTTCGTGAGCATATATGATTTTCCTGACTATATGTGATTTCCCGCAGTATATGTGATTTTCCTGAGTATATGTGATTTTCCTGAGTATATGTGATTTTCCTGAGTATATGTGATTTTCCTGAGTATATGTGATTTTCCTGACTATATGTGATTTCCCGCAGTATATGTGATTCTCCTGAGTATATGTGATATTCCTGAGTATATGTGATTTTCCTGAGTATATGTGATTTCCCTGAGTATATGTGATTTTCCTGAGTATATGTGATTTTCC
This sequence comes from Eledone cirrhosa, assembly GCA_964016885.1. NCBI lineage: Eukaryota > Metazoa > Mollusca > Cephalopoda > Octopoda > Eledonidae > Eledone > Eledone cirrhosa. Next base: position 28,118,354 of record OZ024740.1, read on the forward strand.
TGACTATATGTGATTTTCCTGAGTATATGTGATTTTCCTGAATGTATGTGATTTTTCTGACAATATGTGATTTTCATGAGTATGTGTGATACCCCTGAGTATATGTGATTTTCATGAGTATATGTGATATTCCTGAGTATATGTGATTTTCCTGACTATATGTGATTTTCCTGAGTATATGTGATCGTCCTGAGTATATGTGATTTTCCTGAGTATATGCGATTTTCCTGAGTATATGTGATTTTTCTGAGTATATGTGATTTTCCTGAGTATATGTGATTTTCCTGACAATATGTGATTTTCATGAGTATGTGTGATTTTCCTGACTATATGTGATTTTCCTGAGTATATGTGATTTTCCTGAGTATATGTGATTTCCCTGAATATATGTGATTTTCCTGAGTATATGTGATTTCCCTGAATATATGTGATTTTCCTGAGTATATGTGATTTTCCTTTGTATATATGATTTTCCTGAGTATATGTGATTTTCCTGAGTATATGTGATTTCCCTGAGTATATGTGATTTTGCTGAGTATATGTGATTTTCCTGAGTATATGTGATTTTCCTGACTATATGTGATTTCCCTGACGATATGTGATTTTCCTAACTATATGTGATTTTCCTGACTATATGAGATTTTCCTGAGTATATGTGATTTTCCTGACTATATGTAATTTTCCTGAGTATATGTGATTTCCCTGACTATATGTGATTTTCCTGAATATATGTGATTTTCTTGACAAAATGTGATTTTCCTTAGTATATGTGATTTTCCTGAGTATATGTGATTTCCCTGAGTATACGTGATTTTACTGGCTATATGTGATTTTCCTGAGTATATGTGATTTTCCTGCGTATATGTGATTTTCCTGAGTATATGTGATTTTCCTGATTATATGTGATTTCCCTGAGTATATGTGATTTTCCTGAGTATATGTGATTTTCCTGAGTCTATGTGATTTTCCTGACTATATGTGATTTCCCTGAATATATGTGATTTTCCAGAGTATATGCGATTTTCCTGAGTATATGTGATTTCCTTGAGTATATGTGATTTCCCTGACTATATGTGATTTCCCTGAGTATATGTGATTTTCCTGAGTATATGTTATTTTCATGAGTATTTGATTTTCCTGAGTTTAAGTGATTTTCCTGACTATTTGTGATTTTCCTGACTATATGTGATTTTCCTGAGTATATGCGACTTTCCTGAGTATATTACATTTTCCTGACTATATGTGATCTTCCTGAGTATATGTGATTTCCCTGAGTATATGTGATTTTCCTGACTATTTGTGATTTTCCTGAGTATATGTGATTTTCCTGACTATATGTGATTTTCCTGAGTATATGTGATCTTTCTGAGTATATGTGATTTTCCTGAGTATAGGCGATTTTCCTGAGTATATTTGATTTTGCTGACTATATGTGTTCTTCCTGAGTATGTGTGATTTCCAGGAATATATGTGATTTTCCTGAGTGTATGTGATTTTCCTGAGTATATGTGATTTTCCTGAATATATGTGATTTTCCTGAGTATATGTTATTTCCCTGAATATATGTGATTTTCCTGAGTATATGTGATTTTCCTGTGTATATATGATTTTCCTGAGTATATGTGATTTTCCTGAGTATATGTGATTTCCCTGAGAATATGAGATTTTCATGAGTATATGTGATTTCACTAGGTATATGTGAATTTCCTGACTATATTTGATTTTTCTGACTATATGTGATTTCATTGGGTATTTGTGATTTTCCTGACTATATGTGATTTTCCTGAGTATATGTGATCTTCCTGAGTATATGTGATTTTCCTGAGTATATGTGATTTTCCTGACTATATGTGATTTTCCTGAGTATATGTGATTTTCCTGAGTATATGTGATTTCCCTGAGTATATGTGATTTTCCTGACTATTTGTGATTTTCCTGACTGTATGTGATTTTCCTGACTATATGTGATTTTCCTGAGTATATGTGATTTTCCTGACTATATGTGATTTTCCTGAGTATATGTAATTTCCCTGAGTATATGTGATTTCCCTGACTATATGTGATTTCCCTGAGTATATGTGATTTTGCTGAGTATATGTGATTTTCCTGAGTATATGTGATTTCCCTGAGTATATGTGATTTTACTGGATATATGTGATTTTCCTGAGTATATGTGATTTTCATGAGTATGTGTGATTTTCCTGACTATATGTGATTTTCCTGAGTATATGTGATTTTCCTGAGTATATGTGATTTCCCTGAATATATGTGATTTTCCTGAGTATATGTGATTTCCCTGAATATATGTGATTTTCCTGAGTATATGTGATTTTCCTTTGTATATATGATTTTCCTGAGTATATGTGATTTTCCTGAGTATATGTGATTTCCCTGAGTATATGTGATTTTCCTGAGTATATGTGATTTTCCTGAGTATATGTGATTTCCCTGACTATATGTGATTTCCCTGACGATATGTGATTTTCCTAACTATATGTGATTTTCCTGACTATATGAGATTTTCCTGAGTATATGTGATTTTCCTGACTATATGTAATTTTCCTGAGTATATGTGATTTCCCTGACTATATGTGATTTTCCTGAATATATGTGATTTTCTTGACAAAATGTGATTTTCCTTAGTATATGTGATTTTCCTGAGTGTATGTGATTTCCCTGAGTATACGTGATTTTACTGGCTATATGTGATTTTCCTGAGTATATGTGATTTTCCTGCGTATATGTGATTTTCCTGAGTATATGTGATTTTCCTGATTATATGTGATTTCCCTGAGTATATGTGATTTTCCTGAGTAAATGTGATATTCCTGAGTATAGGCGATTTTCCTGAGTATATGTGATTTTCCTGAGTATATGTGATCTTCCTGAGTATATGTGATTTTCCTGAGTATATGCGATTTTCCTGAGTATATGTGATTTTCCTGAGTATATGTGATTTTCCTGACAATATGTGATTTTCATGAGTATGTGTGATTTTCCTGACTATATGTGATTTTCCTGAGTATATGTGATTTTCCTGAGTATATGTGATTTCCCTGAATATATGTGATTTTCCTGAGTATATGTGATTTCCCTGAATATATGTGATTTTCCTGAGTATATGTGATTTTCCTTTGTATATATGATTTTCCTGAGTATATGTGATTTTCCTGAGTATATGTGATTTCCCTGAGTATATGTGATTTTCCTGAGTATATGTGATTTTCCTGAGTATATGTGATTTCCCTGACTATATGTGATTTCCCTGACGATATGTGATTTTCCTAACTATATGTGATTTTCCTGACTATATGAGATTTTCCTGAGTATATGTGATTTTCCTGACTATATGTAATTTTCCTGAGTATATGTGATTTCCCTGACTATATGTGATTTTCCTGAATATATGTGATTTTCTTGACAAAATGTGATTTTCCTTAGTATATGTGATTTTCCTGAGTATATGTGATCTTCCTGAGTATATGTGATTTCCCTGAGTATATGTGATTTTCCTGAGTATATGTGATTTTCCTGAGTATTTGTGATTTTCCTGAGTCTATGTGATTTTCCTGACTATATGTGATTTCCCTGAATATATGTGATTTTCCAGAGTATATGCGATTTTCCTGAGTATATGTGATTTCCTTGAGTATATGTGATTTCCCTGACTATATGTGATTTCCCTGAGTATATGTGATTTTCCTGAGTATATGTTATTTTCATGAGTATTTGATTTTCCTGAGTTTAAGTGATTTTCCTGACTATTTGTGATTTTTCGGAGTATATGTGATTTTCCTGAGTATATGTGATTTTCCTGAGTATATGTGATTTCCCTGAGTATATGTGATTTTCCTGACTATTTGTGATTTTCCTGAGTATATGTGATTTCCCTGACTATATGTGATTTTCCTGAGTATATGTGATTTTCCTGAGTGTATGTGATTTTCCTGAGTATATGTGATTTTCCTGACTATATGTGGTTTTCATGAGTTTATGTGATCTTCCTGAGTATATGTGATTTTCCTGAGTATTTGAGATCTTCCTGAGTTTATATGATTTCCCTGAATATATGTGATTTTCCTGAGTATATGTGATTTTCCTGAGTATATATGATTTTCCTGACTATATGTGATTTCCCTGAGTATATGTGATTTGTCTGAGTATATGTGATTTCACTAGGTATATGTGATTTTCCTGAGTATATGTGATTTTCCTGACTATATGTGATTTTCCTGACTATATGTGATTTTCCTGAGTATATGTGATTTTCCTGAGTATAAGTGATTTCCCTGAGTATATGTGATTTTCCTGACTATTTGTAATTTTCCTGACTGTATGTGATTTTCTTGACTATATGTGATTTTCCTGAGTATATGTGATTTCCCTGACTATATGTGATTTCCCGGAGTATATGTGATTTTCCTGTGTATATGTGATCTTCCTGAGTATATGCGATTTTCCTGAGTATATGTGATTTTCCTGACTATATGTGATTCTCCTGAGTATATGTGATCTTCCTGAGTATATGTGATTTTACTGAGTATATGCGATTTCCCTGAGTATATGTGATTTTCCTGAGTATATGTGATTTTCATGACTATATGTGATTTTCCTGAATATATGTGATTTTCCTGACTATATGTGATTTTCCTGACAATATGAGATTTTCCTGAGTATGTGTGATTTCCCTGAGTATATGTGATTTTCATGAGAATATGTGATATTCCTGAGTATATGTGATTTTCCTGATTTTATGTGATTTTCCTGAGTATATGTGATCTTCCTGAGTATATGTGATTTTCCTGAGTATATGCGAATTTCCTGAGTATATGTGATTTTGCTGAGTATATGTGATTTCCTTGAGTATATGTGATTTCCCTGACTATATGTGATTTTCCTGAGTATATGTGATTTCCCTGAGTATATGTGATCTTCCTGAGTATATGTGATTTTCCTGAGTATATGCGATTTTCCTGAGTATATGTGATTTTCCTGACTATATGTGATCTTCCTGAGTATATGTGATTTTCCTGAGTATATGTGATTTTCCTGACTATTTGTGATTTTCCGAAGTATATGTGATTTTCCTGAGTATATGTGATTTTCCTGAGTATATGTGATTTCCCTGAGTATATGTGATTTTCCTGACTATTTGTGATTTTCCTGACTGTATATGATTTTCCTGAGTATATGTGATTTTCCTGACTATATGTGATTTTCCTGAGTATATGTGATTTCCCTGACTATATGTGATTTTCCTGAGTATATGTGATTTTCCTGAGTATATGTGATTTTTCTGAGTATATGTGATCTTCCTGAGTATATGTGATTTCCCTGACTATATGTGATTTTCCTGATTATATGTGATCTTCCTGAGTATATCTGATTTTCCTGAGTATATGTGATTTCCCTGAGTATATGTGATTTTCCTGAGTACATGTGATTTTCATGACTATATGTGATTTTCCTGAGTATATGTGATTTTCATGACTATGTGATTTTCCTGACAATATGTGATTTTCCTGAGTATATGTGATTTTCCTGAGTATATGTGATTTCCTGAGTGTATGTGATTTTCCTGAGTATATGTGATTTTCCTGACTATATGTGGTTTTCATGAGTTTATGTGATCTTCCTGAGTATATGTGATTTTCCTGAGTATATGAGATCTTCCTGAGTTTATATGACTTCCCTGAATATATGTGATTTTCCTGAGTATATGTGATTTTCCTGAGTATATATGATTTTCCTGACTATATGTGATTTCCCTGAGTATATGTGATTTGTCTGAGTATATGTGATTTCACTAGGTATACGTGATTTTCCTGAGTATATGTGATTTTCCTGACTATATGTGATTTTCCTGACTATATGTGATTTTCCTGAGTATATGTGATTTTCCTGAGTATAAGTGATTTCCCTGAGTATATGTGATTTTCCTGACTATTTGTAATTTTCCTGACTGTATGTGATTTTCTTGACTATATGTGATTTTCCTGAGTATATGTGATTTCCCTGACTATATGTGATTTCCCGGAGTATATGTGATTTTCCTGTGTATATGTGATCTTCCTGAGTATATGCGATTTTCCTGAGTATATGTGATTTTCCTGACTATATGTGATTTTCCTGAGTATATGTGATCTCCCTGAGTATATGTGATTTTCCTGAGTATATGCGATTTCCCTGAGTATATGTGATTTTCCTGAGTATATGTGATTTTCATGACTATATGTGATTTTCCTGAGTATATGTGATTTTCCTGACAATATGTGATTTTACTGACTATTTGTGATTTTCCTGACTGTATGTGATTTTCTTGACTATATGTGATTTTCCTGAGTATATGTGATTTTCCTGAGTATATGTGATTTTCCTGAGTATATGCGATTTTCCTGAGTATATGTGATTTTCCTGACTATATGAGATCTTCCTGAGTTTATATGATTTCCCTGAATATATGTGATTTTCCTGAGTATATGTGATTTTCCTGAGTATATATGATTTTCCAGACTATATGTGATTTCCCTGAGTATATGTGATTTGTCTGAGTATATGTGATTTCACTAGGTATATGTGATTTTCCTGAGTATATGTGATTTTCCTGACTATATGTGATTTTCCTAACTATATGTGATTTTCTTGAGTATATGTGATTTTCCTGAGTATAAGTGATTTCCCTGAGTATATGTGATTTTCCTGACTATTTGTAATTTTCCTGACTGTATGTGATTTTCTTGACTATATGTGATTTTCCTGACTATATGTGATTTCCCTGACTATATGTGATTTCCCGGAGTATATGTGATTTTCCTGAGTATATGTGATCTTCCTGAGTATATGTGATTTTCCTGAGTATATGTGATTTTCCTGACTATATGTGATTTTCCTGAGTATATGTGATCTTCCTGAGTATATGTGATTTTACTGAGTATATGCGATTTCCCTGAGTATATGTGATTTTCCTGAGTATATGTGATTTTCATGACTATATGTGATTTTCCTGAATATATGTGATTTTCCTGACTATATGTGATTTTCCTGACAATATGAGATTTTCCTGAGTATGTGTGATTTCCCTGAGTATATGTGATTTTCATGAGAATATGTGATATTCCTGAGTATATGTGATTTTCCTGATTTTATGTGATTTTACTGAGTATATGTGATCTTCCTGAGTATATGTGATTTTCCTGAGTATATGCGAATTTCCTGAGTATATGTGATTTTGCTGAGTATATGTGATTTCCTTGAGTATATGTGATTTCCCTGACTATATGTGATTTTCCTGAGTATATGTGATTTCCCTGAGTATATGTGATCTTCCTGAGTATATGTGATTTTCCTGAGTATATGCGATTTTCCTGAGTATATGTGATTTTCCTGACTATATGTGATCTTCCTGAGTATATGTGATTTTCCTGAGTATATGTGATTTTCCTGACTATTTGTGATTTTCCGGAGTATATGTGATTTTCCTGAGTATATGTGATTTTCCTGAGTATATGTGATTTCCCTGAGTATATGTGATTTTCCTGACTATTTGTGATTTTCCTGACTGTATATGATTTTCCTGAGTATATGTGATTTTACTGACTATATGTGATTTTCCTGAGTATATGTGATTTCCCTGACTATATGTGATTTTCCTGAGTATATGTGATTTTCCTGAGTATATGTGATTTTTCTGAGTATATGTGATCTTCCTGAGTATATGTGATTTCCCTGACTATATGTGATTTTCCTGATTATATGTGATCTTCCTGAGTATATCTGATTTTCCTGAGTATATGTGATTTCCCTGAGTATATGTGATTTTCCTGAGTACATGTGATTTTCATGACTATATGTGATTTTCCTGAGTATATGTGATTTTCATGACTATGTGATTTTCCTGACAATATGTGATTTTCCTGAGTATATGTGATTTTCCTGAGTATATGTGATTTCCTGAGTGTATGTGATTTTCCTGAGTATATGTGATTTTCCTGGCTATATGTGGTTTTCATGAGTTTATGTGATCTTCCTGAGTATATGTGATTTTCCTGAGTATTTGAGATCTTCCTGAGTTTATATGATTTCCCTGAATATATGTGATTTTCCTGAGTATATGTGATTTTCCTGAGTATATATGATTTTCCTGACTATATGTGATTTCCCTGAGTATATGTGATTTGTCTGAGTATATGTGATTTCACTAGGTATATGTGATTTTCCTGAGTATATGTGATTTTCCTGACTATATGTGATTTTCCTGACTATATGTGATTTTCCTGAGTATATGTGATTTTCCTGAGTATAAGTGATTTCCCTGAGTATATGTGATTTTCCTGATTATATGTGATTTCCCTGAGTATACGTGATTTTACTGGCTATATGTGATTTTCCTGAGTATATGTGATTTTCCTGCGTATATGTGATTTTCCTGAGTATATGTGATTTTCCTGATTATATGTGATTTCCCTGAGTATATGTGATTTTCCTGAGTAAATGTGATATTCCTGAGTATAGGCGATTTTCCTGAGTATATGTGATTTTCCTGAGTATATGTGATCTTCCTGAGTATATGTGATTTTCCTGAGTATATGCGATTTTCCTGAGTATATGTGATTTTCCTGAGTATATGTGATTTTCCTGACAATATGTGATTTTCATGAGTATGTGTGATTTTCCTGACTATATGTGATTTTCCTGAGTATATGTGATTTTCCTGAGTATATGTGATTTCCCTGAATATATGTGATTTTCCTGAGTATATGTGATTTCCCTGAATATATGTGATTTTCCTGAGTATATGTGATTTTCCTTTGTATATATGATTTTCCTGAGTATATGTGATTTTCCTGAGTATATGTGATTTCCCTGAGTATATGTGATTTTCCTGAGTATATGTGATTTTCCTGAGTATATGTGATTTCCCTGACTATATGTGATTTCCCTGACGATATGTGATTTTCCTAACTATATGTGATTTTCCTGACTATATGAGATTTTCCTGAGTATATGTGATTTTCCTGACTATATGTAATTTTCCTGAGTATATGTGATTTCCCTGACTATATGTGATTTTCCTGAATATATGTGATTTTCTTGACAAAATGTGATTTTCCTTAGTATATGTGATTTTCCTGAGTATATGTGATCTTCCTGAGTATATGTGATTTCCCTGAGTATATGTGATTTTCCTGAGTATATGTGATTTTCCTGAGTATTTGTGATTTTCCTGAGTCTATGTGATTTTCCTGACTATATGTGATTTCCCTGAATATATGTGATTTTCCAGAGTATATGCGATTTTCCTGAGTATATGTGATTTCCTTGAGTATATGTGATTTCCCTGACTATATGTGATTTCCCTGAGTATATGTGATTTTCCTGAGTATATGTTATTTTCATGAGTATTTGATTTTCCTGAGTTTAAGTGATTTTCCTGACTATTTGTGATTTTTCGGAGTATATGTGATTTTCCTGAGTATATGTGATTTTCCTGAGTATATGTGATTTCCCGGAGTATATGTGATTTTCCTGAGTATATGTGATCTTCCTGAGTATATGTGATTTTCCTGAGTATATGTGATTTTCCTGACTATATGTGATTTTCCTGAGTATATGTGATCTTCCTGAGTATATGTGATTTTACTGAGTATATGCGATTTCCCTGAGTATATGTGATTTTCCTGAGTATATGTGATTTTCATGACTATATGTGATTTTCCTGAATATATGTGATTTTCCTGACTATATGTGATTTTCCTGACAATATGAGATTTTCCTGAGTATGTGTGATTTCCCTGAGTATATGTGATTTTCATGAGAATATGTGATATTCCTGAGTATATGTGATTTTCCTGATTTTATGTGATTTTACTGAGTATATGTGATCTTCCTGAGTATATGTGATTTTCCTGAGTATATGCGAATTTCCTGAGTATATGTGATTTTGCTGAGTATATGTGATTTCCTTGAGTATATGTGATTTCCCTGACTATATGTGATTTTCCTGAGTATATGTGATTTCCCTGAGTATATGTGATCTTCCTGAGTATATGTGATTTTCCTGAGTATATGCGATTTTCCTGAGTATATGTGATTTTCCTGACTATATGTGATCTTCCTGAGTATATGTGATTTTCCTGAGTATATGTGATTTTCCTGACTATTTGTGATTTTCCGGAGTATATGTGATTTTCCTGAGTATATGTGATTTTCCTGAGTATATGTGATTTCCCTGAGTATATGTGATTTTCCTGACTATTTGTGATTTTCCTGACTGTATATGATTTTCCTGAGTATATGTGATTTTACTGACTATATGTGATTTTCCTGAGTATATGTGATTTCCCTGACTATATGTGATTTTCCTGAGTATATGTGATTTTCCTGAGTATATGTGATTTTTCTGAGTATATGTGATCTTCCTGAGTATATGTGATTTCCCTGACTATATGTGATTTTCCTGATTATATGTGATCTTCCTGAGTATATCTGATTTTCCTGAGTATATGTGATTTCCCTGAGTATATGTGATTTTCCTGAGTACATGTGATTTTCATGACTATATGTGATTTTCCTGAGTATATGTGATTTTCATGACTATGTGATTTTCCTGACAATATGTGATTTTCCTGAGTATATGTGATTTTCCTGAGTATATGTGATTTCCTGAGTGTATGTGATTTTCCTGAGTATATGTGATTTTCCTGACTATATGTGGTTTTCATGAGTTTATGTGATCTTCCTGAGTATATGTGATTTTCCTGAGTATTTGAGATCTTCCTGAGTTTATATGATTTCCCTGAATATATGTGATTTTCCTGAGTATATGTGATTTTCCTGAGTATATATGATTTTCCTGACTATATGTGATTTCCCTGAGTATATGTGATTTGTCTGAGTATATGTGATTTCACTAGGTATATGTGATTTTCCTGAGTATATGTGATTTTCCTGACTATATGTGATTTTCCTGACTATATGTGATTTTCCTGAGTATATGTGATTTTCCTGAGTATAAGTGATTTCCCTGAGTATATGTGATTTTCCTGATTATATGTGATTTCCCTGAGTATACGTGATTTTACTGGCTATATGTGATTTTCCTGAGTATATGTGATTTTCCTGCGTATATGTGATTTTCCTGAGTATATGTGATTTTCCTGATTATATGTGATTTCCCTGAGTATATGTGATTTTCCTGAGTAAATGTGATATTCCTGAGTATAGGCGATTTTCCTGAGTATATGTGATTTTCCTGAGTATATGTGATCTTCCTGAGTATATGTGATTTTCCTGAGTATATGCGATTTTCCTGAGTATATGTGATTTTCCTGAGTATATGTGATTTTCCTGACAATATGTGATTTTCATGAGTATGTGTGATTTTCCTGACTATATGTGATTTTCCTGAGTATATGTGATTTTCCTGAGTATATGTGATTTCCCTGAATATATGTGATTTTCCTGAGTATATGTGATTTCCCTGAATATATGTGATTTTCCTGAGTATATGTGATTTTCCTTTGTATATATGATTTTCCTGAGTATATGTGATTTTCCTGAGTATATGTGATTTCCCTGAGTATATGTGATTTTCCTGAGTATATGTGATTTTCCTGAGTATATGTGATTTCCCTGACTATATGTGATTTCCCTGACGATATGTGATTTTCCTAACTATATGTGATTTTCCTGACTATATGAGATTTTCCTGAGTATATGTGATTTTCCTGACTATATGTAATTTTCCTGAGTATATGTGATTTCCCTGACTATATGTGATTTTCCTGAATATATGTGATTTTCTTGACAAAATGTGATTTTCCTTAGTATATGTGATTTTCCTGAGTATATGTGATCTTCCTGAGTATATGTGATTTCCCTGAGTATATGTGATTTTCCTGAGTATATGTGATTTTCCTGAGTATTTGTGATTTTCCTGAGTCTATGTGATTTTCCTGACTATATGTGATTTCCCTGAATATATGTGATTTTCCAGAGTATATGCGATTTTCCTGAGTATATGTGATTTCCTTGAGTATATGTGATTTCCCTGACTATATGTGATTTCCCTGAGTATATGTGATTTTCCTGAGTATATGTTATTTTCATGAGTATTTGATTTTCCTGAGTTTAAGTGATTTTCCTGACTATTTGTGATTTTTCGGAGTATATGTGATTTTCCTGAGTATATGTGATTTTCCTGAGTATATGTGATTTCCCTGAGTATATGTGATTTTCCTGACTATTTGTGATTTTCCTGAGTATATGTGATTTCCCTGACTATATGTGATTTTCCTGAGTATATGTGATTTTCCTGAGTGTATGTGATTTTCCTGAGTATATGTGATTTTCCTGACTATATGTGGTTTTCATGAGTTTATGTGATCTTCCTGAGTATATGTGATTTTCCTGAGTATTTGAGATCTTCCTGAGTTTATATGATTTCCCTGAATATATGTGATTTTCCTGAGTATATGTGATTTTCCTGAGTATATATGATTTTCCTGACTATATGTGATTTCCCTGAGTATATGTGATTTGTCTGAGTATATGTGATTTCACTAGGTATATGTGATTTTCCTGAGTATATGTGATTTTCCTGACTATATGTGATTTTCCTGACTATATGTGATTTTCCTGAGTATATGTGATTTTCCTGAGTATAAGTGATTTCCCTGAGTATATGTGATTTTCCTGACTATTTGTAATTTTCCTGACTGTATGTGATTTTCTTGACTATATGTGATTTTCCTGAGTATATGTGATTTCCCTGACTATATGTGATTTCCCGGAGTATATGTGATTTTCCTGTGTATATGTGATCTTCCTGAGTATATGCGATTTTCCTGAGTATATGTGATTTTCCTGACTATATGTGATTCTCCTGAGTATATGTGATCTTCCTGAGTATATGTGATTTTACTGAGTATATGCGATTTCCCTGAGTATATGTGATTTTCCTGAGTATATGTGATTTTCATGACTATATGTGATTTTCCTGAATATATGTGATTTTCCTGACTATATGTGATTTTCCTGACAATATGAGATTTTCCTGAGTATGTGTGATTTCCCTGAGTATATGTGATTTTCATGAGAATATGTGATATTCCTGAGTATATGTGATTTTCCTGATTTTATGTGATTTTCCTGAGTATATGTGATCTTCCTGAGTATATGTGATTTTCCTGAGTATATGCGAATTTCCTGAGTATATGTGATTTTGCTGAGTATATGTGATTTCCTTGAGTATATGTGATTTCCCTGACTATATGTGATTTTCCTGAGTATATGTGATTTCCCTGAGTATATGTGATCTTCCTGAGTATATGTGATTTTCCTGAGTATATGCGATTTTCCTGAGTATATGTGATTTTCCTGACTATATGTGATCTTCCTGAGTATATGTGATTTTCCTGAGTATATGTGATTTTCCTGACTATTTGTGATTTTCCGAAGTATATGTGATTTTCCTGAGTATATGTGATTTTCCTGAGTATATGTGATTTCCCTGAGTATATGTGATTTTCCTGACTATTTGTGATTTTCCTGACTGTATATGATTTTCCTGAGTATATGTGATTTTCCTGACTATATGTGATTTTCCTGAGTATATGTGATTTCCCTGACTATATGTGATTTTCCTGAGTATATGTGATTTTCCTGAGTATATGTGATTTTTCTGAGTATATGTGATCTTCCTGAGTATATGTGATTTCCCTGACTATATGTGATTTTCCTGATTATATGTGATCTTCCTGAGTATATCTGATTTTCCTGAGTATATGTGATTTCCCTGAGTATATGTGATTTTCCTGAGTACATGTGATTTTCATGACTATATGTGATTTTCCTGAGTATATGTGATTTTCATGACTATGTGATTTTCCTGACAATATGTGATTTTCCTGAGTATATGTGATTTTCCTGAGTATATGTGATTTCCTGAGTGTATGTGATTTTCCTGAGTATATGTGATTTTCCTGACTATATGTGGTTTTCATGAGTTTATGTGATCTTCCTGAGTATATGTGATTTTCCTGAGTATATGAGATCTTCCTGAGTTTATATGACTTCCCTGAATATATGTGATTTTCCTGAGTATATGTGATTTTCCTGAGTATATATGATTTTCCTGACTATATGTGATTTCCCTGAGTATATGTGATTTGTCTGAGTATATGTGATTTCACTAGGTATACGTGATTTTCCTGAGTATATGTGATTTTCCTGACTATATGTGATTTTCCTGACTATATGTGATTTTCCTGAGTATATGTGATTTTCCTGAGTATAAGTGATTTCCCTGAGTATATGTGATTTTCCTGACTATTTGTAATTTTCCTGACTGTATGTGATTTTCTTGACTATATGTGATTTTCCTGAGTATATGTGATTTTCCTGAGTATATGTGATCTTCCTGAGTATATGTGATTTCCCTGAGTATATGTGATTTTCATGACTATATGTGATTTTCCTGAGTATATGTGATTTTCCTGACAATATGTGATTTTACTGACTATTTGTGATTTTCCTGACTGTATGTGATTTTCTTGACTATATGTGATTTTCCTGAGTATATGTGATTTTCCTGAGTATATGTGATTTTCCTGAGTATATGCGATTTTCCTGAGTATATGTGATTTTCCTGACTATATGAGATCTTCCTGAGTTTATATGATTTCCCTGAATATATGTGATTTTCCTGAGTATATGTGATTTTCCTGAGTATATATGATTTTCCAGACTATATGTGATTTCCCTGAGTATATGTGATTTGTCTGAGTATATGTGATTTCACTAGGTATATGTGATTTTCCTGAGTATATGTGATTTTCCTGACTATATGTGATTTTCCTAACTATATGTGATTTTCTTGAGTATATGTGATTTTCCTGAGTATAAGTGATTTCCCTGAGTATATGTGATTTTCCTGACTATTTGTAATTTTCCTGACTGTATGTGATTTTCTTGACTATATGTGATTTTCCTGACTATATGTGATTTCCCTGACTATATGTGATTTCCCGGAGTATATGTGATTTTCCTGAGTATATGTGATCTTCCTGAGTATATGTGATTTTCCTGAGTATATGTGATTTTCCTGACTATATGTGATTTTCCTGAGTATATGTGATCTTCCTGAGTATATGTGATTTTACTGAGTATATGCGATTTCCCTGAGTATATGTGATTTTCCTGAGTATATGTGATTTTCATGACTATATGTGATTTTCCTGAATATATGTGATTTTCCTGACTATATGTGATTTTCCTGACAATATGAGATTTTCCTGAGTATGTGTGATTTCCCTGAGTATATGTGATTTTCATGAGAATATGTGATATTCCTGAGTATATGTGATTTTCCTGATTTTATGTGATTTTACTGAGTATATGTGATCTTCCTGAGTATATGTGATTTTCCTGAGTATATGCGAATTTCCTGAGTATATGTGATTTTGCTGAGTATATGTGATTTCCTTGAGTATATGTGATTTCCCTGACTATATGTGATTTTCCTGAGTATATGTGATTTCCCTGAGTATATGTGATCTTCCTGAGTATATGTGATTTTCCTGAGTATATGCGATTTTCCTGAGTATATGTGATTTTCCTGACTATATGTGATCTTCCTGAGTATATGTGATTTTCCTGAGTATATGTGATTTTCCTGACTATTTGTGATTTTCCGGAGTATATGTGATTTTCCTGAGTATATGTGATTTTCCTGAGTATATGTGATTTCCCTGAGTATATGTGATTTTCCTGACTATTTGTGATTTTCCTGACTGTATATGATTTTCCTGAGTATATGTGATTTTACTGACTATATGTGATTTTCCTGAGTATATGTGATTTCCCTGACTATATGTGATTTTCCTGAGTATATGTGATTTTCCTGAGTATATGTGATTTTTCTGAGTATATGTGATCTTCCTGAGTATATGTGATTTCCCTGACTATATGTGATTTTCCTGATTATATGTGATCTTCCTGAGTATATCTGATTTTCCTGAGTATATGTGATTTCCCTGAGTATATGTGATTTTCCTGAGTACATGTGATTTTCATGACTATATGTGATTTTCCTGAGTATATGTGATTTTCATGACTATGTGATTTTCCTGACAATATGTGATTTTCCTGAGTATATGTGATTTTCCTGAGTATATGTGATTTCCTGAGTGTATGTGATTTTCCTGAGTATATGTGATTTTCCTGACTATATGTGGTTTTCATGAGTTTATGTGATCTTCCTGAGTATATGTGATTTTCCTGAGTATTTGAGATCTTCCTGAGTTTATATGATTTCCCTGAATATATGTGATTTTCCTGAGTATATGTGATTTTCCTGAGTATATATGATTTTCCTGACTATATGTGATTTCCCTGAGTATATGTGATTTGTCTGAGTATATGTGATTTCACTAGGTATATGTGATTTTCCTGAGTATATGTGATTTTCCTGACTATATGTGATTTTCCTGACTATATGTGATTTTCCTGAGTATATGTGATTTTCCTGAGTATAAGTGATTTCCCTGAGTATATGTGATTTTCCTGACTATTTGTAATTTTCCTGACTGTATGTGATTTTCTTGACTATATGTGATTTTCCTGAGTATATGTGATTTCCCTGACTATATGTGATTTCCCGGAGTATATGTGATTTTCCTGTGTATATGTGATCTTCCTGAGTATATGCGATTTTCCTGAGTATATGTGATTTTCCTGACTATATGTGATTTTCCTGAGTATATGTGATCTTCCTGAGTATATGTGATTTTACTGAGTATATGCGATTTCCCTGAGTATATGTGATTTTCCTGAGTATATGTGATTTTCATGACTATATGTGATTTTCCTGAATATATGTGATTTTCCTGACTATATGTGATTTTCCTGACAATATGAGATTTTCCTGAGTATGTGTGATTTCCCTGAGTATATGTGATTTTCATGAGAATATGTGATATTCCTGAGTATATGTGATTTTCCTGATTTTATGTGATTTTCCTGAGTATATGTGATCTTCCTGAGTATATGTGATTTTCCTGAGTATATGCGAATTTCCTGAGTATATGTGATTTTGCTGAGTATATGTGATTTCCTTGAGTATATGTGATTTCCCTGACTATATGTGATTTTCCTGAGTATATGTGATTTCCCTGAGTATATGTGATCTTCCTGAGTATATGTGATTTTCCTGAGTATATGCGATTTTCCTGAGTATATGTGATTTTCCTGACTATATGTGATCTTCCTGAGTATATGTGATTTTCCTGAGTATATGTGATTTTCCTGACTATTTGTGATTTTCCGGAGTATATGTGATTTTCCTGAGTATATGTGATTTTCCTGAGTATATGTGATTTCCCTGAGTATATGTGATTTTCCTGACTATTTGTGATTTTCCTGACTGTATATGATTTTCCTGAGTATATGTGATTTTCCTGACTATATGTGATTTTCCTGAGTATATGTGATTTCCCTGACTATATGTGATTTTCCTGAGTATATGTGATTTTCCTGAGTATATGTGATTTTTCTGAGTATATGTGATCTTCCTGAGTATATGTGATTTCCCTGACTATATGTGATTTTCCTGATTATATGTGATCTTCCTGAGTATATCTGATTTTCCTGAGTATATGTGATTTCCCTGAGTATATGTGATTTTCCTGAGTACATGTGATTTTCATGACTATATGTGATTTTCCTGAGTATATGTGATTTTCATGACTATGTGATTTTCCTGACAATATGTGATTTTCCTGAGTATATGTGATTTTCCTGAGTATATGTGATTTCCTGAGTGTATGTGATTTTCCTGAGTATATGTGATTTTCCTGACTATATGTGGTTTTCATGAGTTTATGTGATCTTCCTGAGTATATGTGATTTTCCTGAGTATATGAGATCTTCCTGAGTTTATATGACTTCCCTGAATATATGTGATTTTCCTGAGTATATGTGATTTTCCTGAGTATATATGATTTTCCTGACTATATGTGATTTCCCTGAGTATATGTGATTTGTCTGAGTATATGTGATTTCACTAGGTATACGTGATTTTCCTGAGTATATGTGATTTTCCTGACTATATGTGATTTTCCTGACTATATGTGATTTTCCTGAGTATATGTGATTTTCCTGAGTATAAGTGATTTCCCTGAGTATATGTGATTTTCCTGACTATTTGTAATTTTCCTGACTGTATGTGATTTTCTTGACTATATGTGATTTTCCTGAGTATATGTGATTTCCCTGACTATATGTGATTTCCCGGAGTATATGTGATTTTCCTGTGTATATGTGATCTTCCTGAGTATATGCGATTTTCCTGAGTATATGTGATTTTCCTGACTATATGTGATTTTCCTGAGTATATGTGATCTCCCTGAGTATATGTGATTTTCCTGAGTATATGCGATTTCCCTGAGTATATGTGATTTTCCTGAGTATATGTGATTTTCATGACTATATGTGATTTTCCTGAGTATATGTGATTTTCCTGACAATATGTGATTTTACTGACTATTTGTGATTTTCCTGACTGTATGTGATTTTCTTGACTATATGTGATTTTCCTGAGTATATGTGATTTTCCTGAGTATATGTGATTTTCCTGACTATATGTGATTTTCCTGAGTATATAAAATTTTACTGAGTATATGTGATTTTCCTGAGTATATGTGATTTTCCTGACTATATGTGATTTTCTTGAGTATATAAAATTTCCCTGAGTATATGTGATTTTCGTGAGCATATATGATTTTCCTGACTATATGTGATTTCCCGCAGTATATGTGATTTTCCTGAGTATATGTGATTTTCCTGAGTATATGTGATTTTCCTGAGTATATGTGATTTTCCTGAGTATATGTGATTTTCCTGACTATATGTGATTTCCCGCAGTATATGTGATTCTCCTGAGTATATGTGATATTCCTGAGTATATGTGATTTTCCTGAGTATATGTGATTTCCCTGAGTATATGTGATTTTCCTGAGTATATGTGATTTTCCTGACTATATGTGATTTTCCTGAGTATATGTGATTTTCCTGAATGTATGTGATTTTTCTGACAATATGTGATTTTCATGAGTATGTGTGATACCCCTGAGTATATGTGATTTTCATGAGTATATGTGATATTCCTGAGTATATGTGATTTTCCTGACTATATGTGATTTTCCTGAGTATATGTGATCGTCCTGAGTATATGTGATTTTCCTGAGTATATGCGATTTTCCTGAGTATATGTGATTTTTCTGAGTATATGTGATTTTCCTGAGTATATGTGATTTTCCTGACAATATGTGATTTTCATGAGTATGTGTGATTTTCCTGACTATATGTGATTTTCCTGAGTATATGTGATTTTCCTGAGTATATGTGATTTCCCTGAATATATGTGATTTTCCTGAGTATATGTGATTTCCCTGAATATATGTGATTTTCCTGAGTATATGTGATTTTCCTTTGTATATATGATTTTCCTGAGTATATGTGATTTTCCTGAGTATATGTGATTTCCCTGAGTATATGTGATTTTGCTGAGTATATGTGATTTTCCTGAGTATATGTGATTTTCCTGACTATATGTGATTTCCCTGACGATATGTGATTTTCCTAACTATATGTGATTTTCCTGACTATATGAGATTTTCCTGAGTATATGTGATTTTCCTGACTATATGTAATTTTCCTGAGTATATGTGATTTCCCTGACTATATGTGATTTTCCTGAATATATGTGATTTTCTTGACAAAATGTGATTTTCCTTAGTATATGTGATTTTCCTGAGTATATGTGATTTCCCTGAGTATACGTGATTTTACTGGCTATATGTGATTTTCCTGAGTATATGTGATTTTCCTGCGTATATGTGATTTTCCTGAGTATATGTGATTTTCCTGATTATATGTGATTTCCCTGAGTATATGTGATTTTCCTGAGTATATGTGATATTCCTGAGTATAGGCGATTTTCCTGAGTATATGTGATTTTTCTGACTATATGTGATCTTCCTGAGTATATGTGATTTCCCTGAGTATATGTGATTTTCCTGAGTATATGTGATTTTCCTGAGTATATGTGATTTTCCTGAGTCTATGTGATTTTCCTGACTATATGTGATTTCCCTGAATATATGTGATTTTCCAGAGTATATGCGATTTTCCTGAGTATATGTGATTTCCTTGAGTATATGTGATTTCCCTGACTATATGTGATTTCCCTGAGTATATGTGATTTTCCTGAGTATATGTTATTTTCATGAGTATTTGATTTTCCTGAGTTTAAGTGATTTTCCTGACTATTTGTGATTTTCCTGACTATATGTGATTTTCCTGAGTATATGCGACTTTCCTGAGTATATTACATTTTCCTGACTATATGTGATCTTCCTGAGTATATGTGATTTCCCTGAGTATATGTGATTTTCCTGACTATTTGTGATTTTCCTGAGTATATGTGATTTTCCTGACTATATGTGATTTTCCTGAGTATATGTGATCTTTCTGAGTATATGTGATTTTCCTGAGTATAGGCGATTTTCCTGAGTATATTTGATTTTGCTGACTATATGTGTTCTTCCTGAGTATGTGTGATTTCCAGGAATATATGTGATTTTCCTGAGTGTATGTGATTTTCCTGAGTATATGTGATTTTCCTGAATATATGTGATTTTCCTGAGTATATGTTATTTCCCTGAATATATGTGATTTTCCTGAGTATATGTGATTTTCCTGTGTATATATGATTTTCCTGAGTATATGTGATTTTCCTGAGTATATGTGATTTCCCTGAGAATATGAGATTTTCATGAGTATATGTGATTTCACTAGGTATATGTGAATTTCCTGACTATATTTGATTTTTCTGACTATATGTGATTTCATTGGGTATTTGTGATTTTCCTGACTATATGTGATTTTCCTGAGTATATGTGATCTTCCTGAGTATATGTGATTTTCCTGAGTATATGTGATTTTCCTGACTATATGTGATTTTCCTGAGTATATGTGATTTTCCTGAGTATATGTGATTTCCCTGAGTATATGTGATTTTCCTGACTATTGTGATTTTCCTGACTATGTGATTTTCCTGACTATATGTGATTTTCCTGAGTATATGTGATTTTCCTGACTATATGTGATTTTCCTGAGTATATGTAATTTCCCTGAGTATATGTGATTTCCCTGACTATATGTGATTTCCCTGAGTATATGTGATTTTGCTGAGTATATGTGATTTTCCTGAGTATATGTGATTTCCCTGAGTATATGTGATTTTACTGGATATATGTGATTTTCCTGAGTATATGTGATTTTCATGAGTATGTGTGATTTTCCTGACTATATGTGATTTTCCTGAGTATATGTGATTTTCCTGAGTATATGTGATTTCCCTGAATATATGTGATTTTCCTGAGTATATGTGATTTCCCTGAATATATGTGATTTTCCTGAGTATATGTGATTTTCCTTTGTATATATGATTTTCCTGAGTATATGTGATTTTCCTGAGTATATGTGATTTCCCTGAGTATATGTGATTTTCCTGAGTATATGTGATTTTCCTGAGTATATGTGATTTCCCTGACTATATGTGATTTCCCTGACGATATGTGATTTTCCTAACTATATGTGATTTTCCTGACTATATGAGATTTTCCTGAGTATATGTGATTTTCCTGACTATATGTAATTTTCTGAGTATATGTGATTTCCCTGACTATATGTGATTTTCCTGAATATATGTGATTTTCTTGACAAAATGTGATTTTCCTTAGTATATGTGATTTCCTGAGTGTATGTGATTTCCCTGAGTATACGTGATTTTACTGGCTATATGTGATTTTCCTGAGTATATGTGATTTTCCTGCGTATATGTGATTTTCCTGAGTATATGTGATTTCCTGATTATATGTGATTTCCTGAGTATATGTGATTTTCCTGAGTAAATGTGATATTCCTGAGTATAGGCGATTTTCCTGAGTATATGTGATTTTCCTGAGTATATGTGATCTTCCTGAGTATATGTGATTTTCCTGAGTATATGCGATTTTCCTGAGTATATGTGATTTTCCTGAGTATATGTGATTTTCCTGACAATATGTGATTTTCATGAGTATGTGTGATTTTCCTGACTATATGTGATTTTCCTGAGTATATGTGATTTTCCTGAGTATATGTGATTTCCCTGAATATATGTGATTTTCCTGAGTATATGTGATTTCCCTGAATATATGTGATTTTCCTGAGTATATGTGATTTTCCTTTGTATATATGATTTTCCTGAGTATATGTGATTTCCCTGAGTATATGTGATTTTCCTGAGTATATGTGATTTTCCTGAGTATATGTGATTTCCCTGACTATATGTGATTTCCCTGACGATATGTGATTTTCCTAACTATATGTGATTTTCCTGACTATATGAGATTTTCCTGAGTATATGTGATTTTCCTGACTATATGTAATTTTCCTGAGTATATGTGATTTCCCCTGACTATATGTGATTTTCCTGAATATATGTGATTTTCTTGACAAAATGTGATTTTCCTTAGTATATGTGATTTTCCTGAGTATGTTGATCTTCCTGAGTATATGTGATTTCCCTGAGTATATGTGATTTTCCTGAGTATATGTGATTTTCCTGAGTATTTGTGATTTTCCTGAGTCTATGTGATTTTCCTGACTATATGTGATTTCCCTGAATATATGTGATTTTCCAGAGTATATGCGATTTTCCTGAGTATATGTGATTTCCTTGAGTATATGTGATTTCCCTGACTATATGTGATTTCCCTGAGTATATGTGATTTTCCTGAGTATATGTTATTTTCATGAGTATTTGATTTTCCTGAGTTTAAGTGATTTTCCTGACTATTTGTGATTTTCCGGAGTATATGTGATTTTCCTGAGTATATGTGATTTTCCTGAGTATATGTGATTTCCCTGAGTATATGTGATTTTCCTGACTATTTGTGATTTTCCTGAGTATATGTGATTTCCCTGACTATATGTGATTTTCCTGAGTATATGTGATTTTCCTGAGTATATGTGATTTTTCTGAGTATATGTGATCTTCCTGAGTATATGTGATTTCCCTGACTATATGTGATTTTCCTGATTATATGTGATCTTCCTGAGTATATCTGATTTTCCTGAGTATATGTGATTTCCCTGAGTATATGTGATTTTCCTGAGTACATGTGATTTTCATGACTATATGTGATTTTCCTGAGTATATGTGATTTTCATGACTATGTGATTTTCCTGACAATATGTGATTTTCCTGAGTATATGTGATTTTCCTGAGTATATGTGATTTCCTGAGTGTATGTGATTTTCCTGAGTATATGTGATTTTCCTGACTATATGTGGTTTTCATGAGTTTATGTGATCTTCCTGAGTATATGTGATTTTCCTGAGTATATGAGATCTTCCTGAGTTTATATGATTTCCCTGAATATATGTGATTTTCCTGAGTATATGTGATTTTCCTGAGTATATATGATTTTCCTGACTATATGTGATTTCCCTGAGTATATGTGATTTGTCTGAGTATATGTGATTTCACTAGGTATATGTGATTTTCCTGAGTATATGTGATTT
The DNA here is from genome assembly GCA_964016885.1 of Eledone cirrhosa. Taxonomy (NCBI): domain Eukaryota; kingdom Metazoa; phylum Mollusca; class Cephalopoda; order Octopoda; family Eledonidae; genus Eledone; species Eledone cirrhosa. The sequence continues at coordinate 28,141,985 of OZ024740.1, forward strand.
TCCTGACTATATGTGATTTTCCTGACTATATGTGATTTTCCTGAGTATATGTGATTTTCCTGAGTATAAGTGATTTCCCTGAGTATATGTGATTTTCCTGACTATTTGTAATTTTCCTGACTGTATGTGATTTTCTTGACTATATGTGATTTTCCTGAGTATATGTGATTTCCCTGACTATATGTGATTTCCCGGAGTATATGTGATTTTCCTGTGTATATGTGATCTTCCTGAGTATATGCGATTTTCCTGAGTATATGTGATTTTCCTGACTATATGTGATTTTCCTGAGTATATGTGATCTCCCTGAGTATATGTGATTTTCCTGAGTATATGCGATTTCCCTGAGTATATGTGATTTTCCTGAGTATATGTGATTTTCATGACTATATGTGATTTTCCTGAGTATATGTGATTTTCCTGACAATATGTGATTTTACTGACTATTTGTGATTTTCCTGACTGTATGTGATTTTCTTGACTATATGTGATTTTCATGAGTATATGTGATTTTCCTGAGTATATGTGATTTTCCTGACTATATGTGATTTTCCTGAGTATATAAAATTTTACTGAGTATATGTGATTTTCCTGAGTATATGTGATTTTCCTGACTATATGTGATTTTCTTGAGTATATAAAATTTCCCTGAGTATATGTGATTTTCGTGAGCATATATGATTTTCCTGACTATATGTGATTTCCCGCAGTATATGTGATTTTCCTGAGTATATGTGATTTTCCTGAGTATATGTGATTTTCCTGAGTATATGTGATTTTCCTGAGTCTATATGTGATTTTCCTGACTATATGTGATTTCCCGCAGTATATGTGATTCTCCTGAGTATATGTGATATTCCTGAGTATATGTGATTTTCCTGAGTATATGTGATTTCCCTGAGTATATGTGATTTTCCTGAGTATATGTGATTTTCCTGACTATATGTGATTTTCCTGAGTATATGTGATTTTCCTGACTGTATGTGATTTTTCTGACAATAATATTGTGATTTTCATGAGTATGTGTGATACCCCTGAGTATATGTGATTTTCATGAGTATATGTGATATTCCTGAGTATATGTGATTTTCCTGACTATATGTGATTTTCCTGAGTATATGTGATCGTCCTGAGTATATGTGATTTTCCTGAGTATATGCGATTTTCCTGAGTATATGTGATTTTTCTGAGTATATGTGATTTTCCTGAGTATATGTGATTTTCCTGACAATATGTGATTTTCATGAGTATGTGTGATTTTCCTGACTATATGTGATTTTCCTGAGTATATGTGATTTTCCTGAGTATATGTGATTTCCCTGAATATATGTGATTTTCCTGAGTATATGTGATTTCCCTGAATATATGTGATTTTCCTGAGTATATGTGATTTTCCTTTGTATATATGATTTTCCTGAGTATATGTGATTTTCCTGAGTATATGTGATTTCCCTGAGTATATGTGATTTTGCTGAGTATATGTGATTTTCCTGAGTATATGTGATTTCCCTGACTATATGTGATTTCCTGACGATATGTGATTTTCCTAACTATATGTGATTTTCCTGACTATATGAGATTTTCCTGAGTATATGTGATTTTCCTGACTATATGTAATTTTCCTGAGTATATGTGATTTCCCTGACTATATGTGATTTTCCTGAATATATGTGATTTTCTTGACAAAATGTGATTTTCCTTAGTATATGTGATTTTCCTGAGTATATGTGATTTCCCTGAGTATACGTGATTTTACTGGCTATATGTGATTTTCCTGAGTATATGTGATTTTCCTGCGTATATGTGATTTTTCCTGAGTATATGTGATTTTCCTGATTATATGTGATTTCCCTGAGTATATGTGATTTTCCTGAGTATATGTGATATTCCTGAGTATAGGCGATTTCCTGAGTATATGTGATTTTTCTGACTATATGTGATCTTCCTGAGTATATGTGATTTCCCTGAGTATATGTGATTTTCCTGAGTATATGTGATTTTCCTGAGTATATGTGATTTTCCTGAGTCTATGTGATTTTCCTGACTATATGTGATTTCCCTGAATATATGTGATTTTCCAGAGTATATGCGATTTTCCTGAGTATATGTGATTTCCTTGAGTATATGTGATTTCCTGACTATATGTGATTTCCCTGAGTATATGTGATTTTCCTGAGTATATGTTATTTTCATGAGTATTTGATTTTCCTGAGTTTAAGTGATTTTCCTGACTATTTGTGATTTTCCTGACTATATGTGATTTTCCTGAGTATATGCGACTTTCCTGAGTATATTACATTTTCCTGACTATATGTGATCTTCCTGAGTATATGTGATTTCCCTGAGTATATGTGATTTTCCTGACTATTTGTGATTTCCTGAGTATATGTGATTTTCCTGACTATATGTGATTTTCCTGAGTATATGTGATCTTTCTGAGTATATGTGATTTTCCTGAGTATAGGCGATTTTCCTGAGTATATTTGATTTTGCTGACTATATGTGTTCTTCCTGAGTATGTGTGATTTCCAGGAATATATGTGATTTTCCTGAGTGTATGTGATTTTCCTGAGTATATGTGATTTTCCTGAATATATGTGATTTTCCTGAGTATATGTTATTTCCCTGAATATATGTGATTTTCCTGAGTATATGTGATTTTCCTGTGTATATATGATTTTCCTGAGTATATGTGATTTTCCTGAGTATATGTGATTTCCCTGAGAATATGAGATTTTCATGAGTATATGTGATTTCACTAGGTATATGTGAATTTCCTGACTATATTTGATTTTTCTGACTATATGTGATTTCATTGGGTATTTGTGATTTCCTGACTATATGTGATTTTCCTGAGTATATGTGATCTTCCTGAGTATATGTGATTTTCCTGAGTATATGTGATTTTCCTGACTATATGTGATTTTCCTGAGTATATGTGATTTTCCTGAGTATATGTGATTTCCCTGAGTATATGTGATTTTCCTGACTATTTGTGATTTTCCTGACTATGTGATTTTCCTGACTATATGTGATTTTCCTGAGTATATGTGATTTTCCTGACTATATGTGATTTTCCTGAGTATATGTAATTTCCCTGAGTATATGTGATTTCCCTGACTATATGTGATTTCCCTGAGTATATGTGATTTTGCTGAGTATATGTGATTTTCCTGAGTATATGTGATTTCACTGAGTATATGTGATTTTACTGGATATATGTGATTTTCCTGAGTATATGTGATTTTCATGAGTATGTGTGATTTTCCTGACTATATGTGATTTTCCTGAGTATATGTGATTTTCCTGAGTATATGTGATTTCCCTGAATATATGTGATTTTCCTGAGTATATGTGATTTCCCTGAATATATGTGATTTTCCTGAGTATATGTGATTTTCCTTTGTATATATGATTTTCCTGAGTATATGTGATTTTCCTGAGTATATGTGATTTCCCTGAGTATATGTGATTTTCCTGAGTATATGTGATTTTCCTGAGTATATGTGATTTCCCTGACTATATGTGATTTCCCTGACGATATGTGATTTTCCTAACTATATGTGATTTTCCTGACTATATGAGATTTTCCTGAGTATATGTGATTTTCCTGACTATATGTAATTTTCCTGAGTATATGTGATTTCCCTGACTATATGTGATTTTCCTGAATATATGTGATTTTCTTGACAAAATGTGATTTTCCTTAGTATATGTGATTTTCCTGAGTGTATGTGATTTCCCTGAGTATACGTGATTTTACTGGCTATATGTGATTTTCCTGAGTATATGTGATTTTCCTGCGTATATGTGATTTTCCTGAGTATATGTGATTTTCCTGATTATATGTGATTTCCCTGAGTATATGTGATTTTCCTGAGTAAATGTGATATTCCTGAGTATAGGCGATTTTCCTGAGTATATGTGATTTTCCTGAGTATATGTGATCTTCCTGAGTATATGTGATTTTCCTGAGTATATGCGATTTTCCTGAGTATATGTGATTTTCCTGAGTATATGTGATTTTCCTGACAATATGTGATTTTCATGAGTATGTGTGATTTTCCTGACTATATGTGATTTTCCTGAGTATATGTGATTTTCCTGAGTATATGTGATTTCCCTGAATATATGTGATTTTCCTGAGTATATGTGATTTCCCTGAATATATGTGATTTTCCTGAGTATATGTGATTTTCCTTTGTATATATGATTTTCCTGAGTATATGTGATTTTCCTGAGTATATGTGATTTCCCTGAGTATATGTGATTTTCCTGAGTATATGTGATTTTCCTGAGTATATGTGATTTCCCTGACTATATGTGATTTCCCTGACGATATGTGATTTTCCTAACTATATGTGATTTTCCTGACTATATGAGATTTTCCTGAGTATATGTGATTTTCCTGAATATATGTAATTTTCCTGAGTATATGTGATTTCCCTGACAATATGTGATTTTCCTGAATATATGTGATTTTCTTGACAAAATGTGATTTTCCTTAGTATATGTGATTTTCCTGAGTATATGTGATCTTCCTGAGTATATGTGATTTCCCTGAGTATATGTGATTTTCCTGAGTATATGTGATTTTCCTGAGTATATGTGATTTTCCTGAGTCTATGTGATTTTCCTGACTATATGTGATTTCCCTGAATATATGTGATTTTCCAGAGTATATGCGATTTTCCTGAGTATATGTGATTTCCTTGAGTATATGTGATTTCCCTGACTATATGTGATTTCCCTGAGTATATGTGATTTTCCTGAGTATATGTTATTTTCATGAGTATTTGATTTTCCTGAGTTTAAGTGATTTTCCTGACTATTTGTGATTTTCCTGACTATATGTGATTTTCCTGAGTATATGCGACTTTCCTGAGTATATTAGATTTTCCTGACTATATGTGATCTTCCTGAGTATATGTGATTTGCCTGAGTATATGTGATTTTCCTGACTATTTGTGATTTTCCTGAGTATATGTGATTTTCCTGACTATATGTGATTTTCCTGAGTATATGTGATCTTTCTGAGTATATGTGATTTTCCTGAGTATAGGCGATTTTCCTGAGTATATTTGATTTTGCTGACTATATGTGATCTTCCTGAGTATGTGTGATTTCCAGGAATATATGTGATTTTCCTGAGTGTATGTGATTTTCCTGAGTATATGTGATTTTCCTGAATATATGTGATTTTCCTGAGTATATGTTATTTCCCTGAATATATGTGATTTTCCTGAGTATATGTGATTTTCCTGTGTATATATGATTTACCTGAGTATATGTGATTTTCCTGAGTATATGTGATTTCCCTGAGAATATGAGATTTTCATGAGTATATGTGATTTCACTAGGCATATGTGAATTTCCTGACTATATTTGATTTTTCTGACTATATGTGATTTCATTGGGTATTTGTGATTTTCCTGACTATATGTGATTTTCCTGAGTATATGTGATCTTCCTGAGTATATGTGATTTTCCTGAGTATATGTGATTTTCCTGACTATATGTGATTTTCCTGAGTATATGTGATTTTCCTGAGTATATGTGATTTCCCTGAGTATATGTGATTTTGCTGAGTATATGTGATTTTCCTGAGTATATGTGATTTCCCTGAGTATATGTGATTTTACTGGCTATATGTGATTTTCCTGAGTATATGTGATTTTCCTGCGTATATGTGATTTTCCTGAGTATATGTGATTTTCCTGATTATATGTGACTTCCCTGAATATATGTGATTTTCCTGAGTATATATGATTTAACTTAGTATATGTGATTTTCCTGAGTATATGTGATTTCCCTGAGTATATGTGATTTTCCTGACTATTTGTGATTTTCCTGACTGTATGTGGTTTTCCTGACTATATGTGATTTTCCTGAGTTTATGTGATTTTCCTGACTATATGTGATTTTCCTGAGTATATGTAATTTCCCTGAGTATATGTGATTCTCCTGAGTATATGTGATCTCCTGACTATATGTGATTTTCCTGAGTATATGTGATTTCCCTGACTATATGTGATTTCCCTGAGTATATGTGATTTTCCTGATTATATGTGATTTCCCTGACTATATGTGATTTTCGTGAGTATATGTGATCTTCCTGAGTATATGTGATTTTCCTGAGTATATGTGATTTCCCTGAGTATATGTGATTTTCCTGACAATATGTGATTTTCCTGAGTATATGTGATTTTCCTGAGTATATGTGATTTTCCTGAGTATATGAGATTTTCTTGAGTATATGTGATTTTCCTGAGTATATGTGATTTCCCTGAGTATATGTGATATTCCTGAGTATATGTGATTTTCCTGACTATATGTGATTTTCCTGAGTATATGTGATCTTCCTGAGTATATGTGATTTTTCTGATTATATGTGATTTTCCTGAGTATATGTGATTTTCCTGAGTATATGTGATTTTCCTGACAATATGTGATTTTAATGAGTGTGTGATTATCCTGACTATATGTGATTTTCCTGAGTATATGTGATTTTCTTGAGTATATGTGATTTCCCTGAATATATGTGATTTTCCTGAGTATATGTGATTTCCCTGAATATATGTGATTTTCCTGAGTATATGTGATTTTCCTTTGTATATATGATTTTCCTGAGTATATGAGATTTTCCTGAGTATATGTGATTTCCTGAGTATATGTGATTTTCCTGAGTATATGTGATTTTCCTGAGTATATGTGATTTCCCTGACAATATGTGATTTCCCTGACGATATGTGATTTTCCTAACTTTATGTGATTTTCCTGACTATATGAGATTTTCCTGAGTATATGTGATTTTCCTGACTATATGTAATTTTCCTGAGTATATGTGATTTCCGTGACTATATGTGATTTTCCTGAATATATGTGATTTTCTTGACAAAATGTGATTTTCCTTAGTATATGTGATTTTCCTGAGTATATGTGATTTCCCTGAGTATATGTGATTTTACTGGCTATATGTGATTTTCCTGAGTATATGTAATTTTCCTGCGTATATGTGATTTCCCTGAGTATATGTGATTTTCCTGAGTATATATGATTTAACTTAGTATATGTGATTTTCCTGAGTATATGTGATTTTCCTGAGTATATGTGATTTTCCTGAGTATATGTGATATTCCTGATTACAGGCGATTTTCCTGAGTATATGTGATTTTTCTGACTATATGTGATCTTCCTGAGTATATGTGATTTCCCTGAGTATATGTGATTTTCCTGAGTATATGTGATTTCCTGAATATATGTGATTTACCTGAGTATATGTGATTTTCCTGTGTATATATGATTTTCCTGAGTATATGTGATTTTCCTGAGTATATGTGATTTCCCTGAGAATATGAGATTTTCATGAGTATATGTGATTTCACTAGGTATATGTGAATTTCCTGACTATATGTGATTTTCCTGAGTATATGTGATTTTCCTGAGTATATGTGATTTCCCTGAGTATATGTGATTTTGATGAGTATATGTGATTTTCCTGAGTATATGTGATTTCCCTGAGTATATGTGATTTTACTGGCTATATGTGATTTTCCTGAGTATATGTGATTTTCCTGCGTATATGTGATTTTCCTGAGTATATGTGATTTTCCTGATTATATGTGACTTCCCTGAGTATATGTGATTTTCCTGAGTATATATGATTTAACTTAGTATATGTGATTTTCCTGAGTATATGTGATTTCCCTGAGTATATGTGATTTTCCAGAGTATATGCGATTTTCCTGAGTATATGTGATTTCCTTGAGTATATGTGATTTCCCTGACTATATGTGATTTCCCTGAGTATATGTGATTTTCCTGAGTATATGTTATTTTCCTGAGTATTTGATTTTCCTGAGTTTAAGTGATTTTCCTGACTATTTGTGATTTTCCTGACTATATGTGATTTTCCTGAGTATATGTGATCTTCCTGAGTATATGTGATTTTCCTGAGTATATGCGACTTTCCTGAGTATATGTGATTTTCCTGACTATATGTGATCTTCCTGAGTATATGTGATTTCCCTGAGTATATGTGATTTTCCTGACTATTTGTGATTTTCCTGAGTATATGTGATTTCCTTGACTATATGTGATTTTCCTGAGTATATGTGATTTCCCTGAGTATATGTGATTTTCCTGAGTATATGTTATTTTCCTGAGTATTTGATTTTCCTGACTATTTGTGATTTTCCTGACTATTTGTGATTTTCCTGAGTATATGTGATCTTCCTGAGTATATGTGATTTTCCTGAGTATATGCGATTTTCCTGAGTATATGTGATTTTCCTGACTATATGTGATCTTTCTGAGTATATGTGATTTCCCTGAGTATATGTGATTTTGCTGACTATTTGTGATTTTCCTGAGTATATGTGATTTTCCTGAGTATATGTGATTTTCCTGAGTATATGTGATATTCCTGAGTATATGTGATTTTCCTGAGTATAGGCGATTTTCCTCAGTATATGTGATTTTGCTGACTATATGTGATCTTCCTCAGTATATGTGATTTCCCGCAATATATGTGATTTTCCTGAGTGTATGTGATTTTACTGAGTATATGTGATCTCCCTGAATATATGTGATTTTCCTGAGTATATGTGATTTTCCTGTGTATATATGATTTTCCTGAGTATATGTGATTTCCCTGAGTATATGTGATTTTCCTGAGTATATGTGATTTTCCTGAGTATATGTGATTTCCCTGACTATATGTGATTTCCCTGACGATATGTGATTTTCCTAACTATATGTGATTTTCCTGACTATATGAGATTTTCCTGAGTATATGTGATTTTCCTGACTATATGTAATTTTCCTGAGTATATGTGATTTACCTGACTAGAAGTGATTTTTCTGAGTATATGTGATTTCCCTGACTATATGTGATTTTCCTGAATATATGTGATTTTCTTGACAATATGTGATTTCCCTGAGTATATGTGATTTTCCTGGCTATATGTGATTTTCCTGAGTATATGTGATTTTCCTGCGTATATGTGATTTTCCTGAGTATATGTGATTTTCCTGAGTATATGTGATTTCCCTCAGTATATATGACTTAACTGAGTATATGTGATTTTCCTGAGTATATGTGATTTCTTTGAGTATATGTGATTTCCCTGACTATATGTGATGTTCCTGAGTATAAGTGATCTTCCTGAGTATATGTGATTTACCTGAGTATATGTGATTTTCCTGAGTATATATGATTTTCCTGAGTATATGTGATTTTCCTGAGTATATGTGATTTCCCGGAATATATGTGATTTTCCAGAGTATATGTGATTTTTCTGTGTATATATGATCTTCCTGAGTATATGTGATTTCCCTGAGTATATGTGATTTTCCTGACTATTTGTGATTTTCCTGACTATGTGAATTTCTTGACTATATGTGACTTTCCTGAGTATATGTGATTTTCCTGACTATATGTGATTTTCCTGAGTATATAAAATTTCCCTGAGTATATGTGATTTTCCTGAGTATATGTGATTTTCCTGACTATATGTGATTTTCCTGAGTATATGTGATTTCCCTGACTATATGTGATTTTCCTGAGTATATGTAATTTCCCTGAGTATATGTGATTTTCCTGAGTATATGTGATCTCCTGACTATATGTGATTTTCATGAGTATATGTGATTTCCCTGACTATATGTGATTTTCCTGAGTATATGTGATTTTCCTGAGTATATGTGATTTTCCTGAGTATATGTGATTTCACTGACTATATGTGATTTTCATGATTATATGTGATCTTCCTGAGTATATGTGATTTTCCTGAGTATATGTGATTTCCCTGAGTATATGTGATTTTTCTGAGTATATGTGATTTTCATGACTATATGTGATTCTCCTGAGTATATGTGATTTTCATGACTATGTTATTTTCCTGACAATATGTGATTTACCTGAGTATATGTGATTTTCCTGAGTATATGTGATTTTCCTGAGTATATGTGATTTTCTTGAGTATATGTGATTTTGCTGAGTATATGTGATTTCCCTGAGTATATGTGATTTTCCTGACTATTTGTGATTTTCCTGACTATGTGATTTTCTTGACTATATGTGATTTTCCTGAGTATATGTGATTTTGCTGACTATGTGATTTTCCTGAGTATATAAAATTTCCCTGAGTATATGTGATTTTCCTGAGTATATGTGATTTTCCTGACTATATGTGATTTTCCTGAGTATATGTGATTTCCCTGACTATATGTGATTTTCCTGAGTATATTTGATTTTCCTGAGTATATGTCATCTTCCTGAGTATATGTGATTTTCCTGAGTATATGTGATTTCCCTGAGTATATGTGATTTTCCTGAGTATATGTGATTTTCCTGACTATATGTGATTTTCCTGAGTATATGTGATTTTCCTGACTATATGTGATTTTCCTGAGTATATGTGATTTCCCAGAGTATATGTGACTTTCCTGAGTATATGTTATTTTCCTGAGTATTTGATTTTCCTGACTATTTGTGATTTTCCTGACTATATGTGATTTTCATGAGTATATGTGATCTTCCTGAGTATATGTGATTTTCCTGAGTATATGCGATTTTCCTGAGTATGTGTGATTTTCCTGACTATATGTGATCTTTCTGAGTATATGTGATTTCCCTGAGTATATGTGATTTTGCTGACTATTTGTGATTTTCCTGAGTATATGTGATTTTCCTGACTATATGTGATTTTCCTGAGTATATGTGATCTTCCTGAGTATATGTGATTTTCCTGAGTATAGGCGATTTTCCTGAGTATATGTGATTTTGCTGACTATATGTGATCTTCCTCAGTATATGTGATTTCCCGCAATATATGTGATTTTCCTGAGTGTATGTGATTTTCCTGAGTATATGTGATCTCCCTGAATATATGTGATTTTCCTGAGTATATGTGATTTTCCTGTGTATATATGATTTTCCTGAGTATATGTGATTTTCCTGAGTGTATGTGATTTCCCTGAGTATATGTGATTTTCCTGAGTATATGTGATTTTCCTGAGTATATGTGATTTCCTTGACTATATGTGATTTCCCTGACGATATGTGATTTTCCTAACTATATGTGATTTTCCTGACTATATGAGATTTTCCTGAGTATATGTGATTTTCCTGACTATATGTAATTTTACTGAGTATATGTGATTTACCTGACTAGAAGTGATTTTTCTGAGTATATGTGATTTCCCTGACTATATGTGATTTTCCTGAATATATGTGATTTTCTTGACAATATGTGATTTTCCTGAGTATATGTGATTTTCCTGAGTATATGTGATTTTTCCTGATTATATGTGATTTCCCTGAGTATATGTGATTTTCCTGAGTATATATGATTTACCTTAGTATATGTGATTTTCCTGAGTATATGTGATTTACCTGACTATATGTGACTTTCCTGAGTATATGTGATCTTTCTGAGTATATGTGATTTCCCTGAGTATATGTTATTTTACTGAGTATATGTGATTTCTTTGAGTATATGTGATTTCCCTGACTATATGTGATGTTCCTGAGTATATGTGATCTTCCTGAGTATATGTGATTTTCCTGAGTATAGGCGATTTTCCTGAGTATATGTGATTTCCCAGACTATATGTGATTTCCCTGAGTATATGTGATTTTCCTGATTATATGTGATTTCCCTGACTATATGTGATTTTCGTGAGTATATGTGATCTTCCTGAGTATATGTGATTTTCCTGAGTATATGTGATTTCCCTGAGTATATGTGATTTTCCTGACAATATGTGATTTTCCTGAGTATATGTGATTTTCCTGAGTATATGTGATTTTCCTGAGTATATGAGATTTTCTTGAGTATATGTGATTTTCCTGAGTATATGTGATTTCCCTGAGTATATGTGATATTCCTGAGTATATGTGATTTTCCTGACTATATGTGATTTTCCTGAGTATATGTGATCTTCCTGAGTATATGTGATTTTCCTGAGTATATGTGATTTTCCTGAGTATATGAGATTTTCCTGAGTATATGTGATTTTCCTGACAATATGTGATTTTCATGAGTGTGTGATTATCCTGACTATATGTGATTTTCCTGAGTATATGTGATTTTCCTGAGTATATGTGATTTCCCTGAATATATGTGATTTTCCTGAGTATATGTGATTTCCCTGAATATATGTGATTTTCCTGAGTATATGTGATTTTCCTTTGTATATATGATTTTCCTGAGTATATGTGATTTTCCTGAGTATATGTGATTTCCTGAGTATATGTGATTTTCCTGAGTATATGTGATTTTCCTGAGTATATGTGATTTCCCTGACAATATGTGATTTCCCTGACGATATGTGATTTTCCTAACTATATGTGATTTTCCTGACTATGTGAGATTTTCTTGACAAAATGTGATTTTCCTTAGTATATGTGATTTTCCTGAGTATATGTGATTTCCCTGAGTATATGTGATTTTACTGGCTATATGTGATTTTCCTGAGTATATGTAATTTTCCTGAGTATATATGATTTAACTTAGTATATGTGATTTTCCTGAGTATATGTGATTTTCCTGAGTATATGTGATTTTCCTGAGTATATGTGATATTCCTGAGTACAGGCGATTTTCCTGAGTATATGTGATTTTTCTGACTATATGTGATCTTCCTGAGTATATGTGATTTCCCTGAGTATATGTGATTTTCCTGAGTATATGTGATTTCCTGAGTATATGTGATTTTCCTGAGTCTATGTGATTTTCCTGAGTATATGTGATTTTCCTGAATATATGTGATTTTCCAGAGTATATGCGATTTTCCTGAGTATATGTGATTTCCTTGAGTATATGTGATTTCCCTGACTATATGTGATTTCCCTGAGTATATGTGATTTTCCTGAGTATATGTTATTTTCCTGAGTATTTGATTTTCCTGAGTTTAAGTGATTTTCCTGACTATTTGTGATTTTCCTGACTATATGTGATTTTCCTGAGTATATGTGATCTTCCTGAGTATATGTGATTTTCCTGAGTATATGCGACTTTCCTGAGTATATGTGATTTTCCTGACTATATGTGATCTTCCTGAGTATATGTGATTTCCCTGAGTATATGTGATTTTCCTGACTATTTGTGATTTTCCTGAGTATATGAGATTTTCCTGACTATATGTGATTTTCCTGAGTATATGTGATCTTTCTGAGTATATGTGATTTTCCTGAGTATAGGCGATTTTCCTGAGTATATGTAATTTTGCTGACTATAAGTGATCTTCCTGAGTATGTGTGATTTCCAGGAATATATGTGATTTTCCTGAGTGTATGTGATTTTCCTGAGTATATGTGATTTTCCTGAATATATGTGATTTTCCTGAGTATATGTTATTTCCCTGAATATATATGATTTTCCTGAGTATATGTGATTTTCCTGTGTATATATGATTTTCCTGAGTATATGTGATTTTCCTGAGTATATGTGATTTCCCTGAGAATATGAGATTTTCATGAGTATATGTGATTTCACTAGGTATATGTGATTTTCCTGACTTTATTTGATTTTTCTGACTATATGTGATTTCATTGGGTATATGTGATTTTCCTGAGTATATGTGATTTTCATGAGTATACGTGATTTTCCTGAGTATATGTGATTTTCCTGACTATATGTTATTTTCCTGAGTATATGTGATTTACCTGAGTATATGTGATTTCCCTGAGTATATGTGATTTTCCTGACTATTTGTGATTTTCCTGACTGTATGTGATTTTCCTGACTATATGTGATTTTCCTGAGTATATGTGATTTTCCTGACTATATGTGATTTTCCTGAGTATATGTAATTTCCCTGAGTATATGGGATTTTCCTGAGTATATGTGATCTCCTGACTATATGTGATTTTCCTGAGTATATGTGATTTCCCTGACTATATGTGATTTCCCTGAGTATATGTGATTTTCCTGAGTATATGTGATTTTCCTGAGTATATGTGATTTCCCTGACTAAATGTGATTTTCGTGATTATATGTGATCTTCCTGAGTATATGTGATTTTCCTGAGTATATGTGATTTCCCTGAGTATATGTGATTTTCCTGACAATATGTGATTTTCCTGAGTATATGTGATTTTCCTGAGTATATGTGATTTTCCTGAGTATATGTGATTTTCTTGAGTATATGTGATTTTCCTGAGTATATGTGATTTCCCTCAGTATATGTGATTTTCCTGACTATTTGTGATTTTCCTGACTATGTGATTTTCTTGACTATATGTGATTTTCCTGAGTATATGTGATTTTCCTGACTATATGTGATTTTCCTGAGTATATAAAATTTCCCTGAGTATATGTGATTTTCCTGAGTATATGTGATTTTCCTGACTATATGTGATTTTCCTGAGTATATGTGATTTCCCTGACTATATGTGATTTCCCGGAGTATATGTGATTTCCATCAGTATATGTGATTTTCCTGAGTATATGTGATCTTCCTGAGTATATGTGATTTTCCTGAGAATATGTGATTTACCTGAGTATATGTGATCTTCCTGAGTATATGTGATTTTCCTGAGTATATGTGATTTCCCTGAGTATATGTGATTTTCCTGAGTATATGTGATTTTCCTGACTATATGTGATTTTCCTGAGTATATGTGATTTTCCTGACTATATGTGATTTTCCTGTGTATATGTGATTTTCCTGACTATATGTGATTTTCCTGACAATATGTGATTTTCCTGAGTATGTGTGATTTCCCTGAGTATATGTGATTTTCATGAGTATATGTAATCTTCCTGAGTATATGTGATTTTCCTGAGTATATGCGATTTTCCTGAGTATATGTGATTTTCCTGAGTATATGTGATTTATTTGAGTATATGTGATTTCCCTGACTATATGTGATTTTCCTGAGTATATGTGATTTCCCTGAGTATATGTGATTATCCTGAGTATATGTGATCTCTTGACTATATGTGATTTTCCTGAGTATATGTGATTTCCCTGACTATATGTGATTTCCCTGAGTATATGTGATTTTCCTGAGTATATGTGATTTTCCTGAGTATATGTGATTTCCCTGACTATATGTGATTTTCATGATTATATGTGATCTTCCTGAGTATATGTGATTTTCCTGAGTATATGTGATTTCCCTGAGTATATGTGATTTTCCTGAGTATCTGTGATTTTCATGACTATATGTGATTCTCCTGAGTATATGTGATTTTCATGACTATGTTATTTTCCTGACAATATGTGATTTACCTGAGTATATGTGATTTTCCTGAGTATATGTGATTTTCCTGAGTATATGTGATTTTCTTGAGTATATGTGATTTTCCTGAGTATATGTGATTTCCCTGAGTATATGTGATTTTCCTGACTATTTGTGATTTTCCTGACTGTGATTTTCTTGACTATATGTGATTTTCCTGAGTATATGTGATTTTGCTGACTATGTGATTTTCCTGAGTATATAAAATTTCCCTGAGTATATGTGATTTTCCTGAGTATATGTGATTTTCCTGAGTATATGTCATCTTCCTGAGTATATGTGATTTTCCTGAGTATATGTGATTTCCCTGAGTATATGTGATGTTCCTGAGTATATGTGATTTTCCTGACTATATGTGATTTTCCTGAGTATATGTGATTTTCCTGACTATATGTGATTTTCCTGAGTATATGTGATTTCCCTGAGTATATGTGACTTTCCTGAGTATATGTTATTTTCCTGAGTATTTGATTTTCCTGACTATTTGTGATCTTCCTGAGTATATGTGATTTTCCTGAGTATATGCGATTTTCCTGAGTATATGTGATTTTCCTGACTATATGTGATCTTTCTGAGTATATGTGATTTCCCTGAGTATATGTGATTTTGCTGACTATTTGTGATTTTCCTGAGTATATGTGATTTTCCTGACTATATGTGATTTTCCTGAGTATATGTGATCTTCCTGAGTATATGTGATTTTCCTGAGTATAGGCGATTTTCCTGAGTATATGTGATTTTGCTGACTATATGTGATCTTCCTCAGTATATGTGATTTCCCGCAATATATGTGATTTTCCTGAGTGTATGTGATTTTCCTGAGTATATGTGATCTCCCTGAATATATGTGATTTTCCTGAGTATATGTGATTTTCCTGTGTATATATGATTTTCCTGAGTATATGTGATTTTCCTGAGTATATGTGATTTCCCTGAGTATATGTGATTTTCCTGAGTATATGTGATTTTCCTGAGTATATGTGATTTCCTTGACTATATGTGATTTCCCTGACGATATGTGATTTTCCTAACTATATGTGATTTTCCTGACTATATGAGATTTTCCTGAGTATATGTGATTTTCCTGACTATATGTAATTTTACTGAGTATATGTGATTTACCTGACTAGAAGTGATTTTACTGAGTATATGTGATTTCCCTGACTATATGTGATTTTCCTGAATATATGTGATTTTCTTGACAATATGTGATTTTCCTGAGTATATGTGATTTTCCTGAGTATATGTGATTTTCCTGATTATATGTGATTTCCCTGAGTATATGTGATTTTCCTGAGTATATATGATTTAACTTAGTATATGTGATTTTCCTGAGTATATGTGATTTACCTGACTATATGTGATTTTCCTGAGTATATGTGATCTTTCTGAGTATATGTGATTTCCCTGAGTATATGTTATTTTACTGAGTATATGTGATTTCTTTGAGTATATGTGATTTCCCTGACTATATGTGATGTTCCTGAGCATATGTGATCTTCCTGAGTTTATGTGATTTTCCTGAGTATAGGCGATTTTCCTGAGTATATGTGATTTTTCTGACTATTTGTGATTTTCCTGAGTATATGTGATTTTCCTGACTATATGTGATTTTCCTGAGTATATGTGATCTTCCTGAGTATATGTGATTTTCCTGAGTATAGGCGATTTTCCTGAGTATATGTGATTTTGCTGACTATATGTGATCTTCCTCAGTATATGTGATTTCCCGCAATATATGTGATTTTCCTGAGTGTATGTGATTTTCCTGAGTATATGTGATCTCCCTGAATATATGTGATTTTCCTGAGTATATGTGATTTTCCTGTGTATATATGATTTTCCTGAGTATATGTGATTTTCCTGAGTATATGTGATTTCCCTGAGTATATGTGATTTTCCTGAGTATATGTGATTTTCCTGAGTATATGTGATTTCCTTGAATATATGTGATTTCCCTGACGATATGTGATTTTCCTAACTATATGTGATTTTCCTGACTATATGAGATTTTCCTGAGTATATGTGATTTTCCTGACTATATGTAATTTTACTGAGTATATGTGATTTACCTGACTAGAAGTGATTTTACTGAGTATATGTGATTTCCCTGACTATATGTGATTTTCCTGAATATATGTGATTTTCTTGACAATATGTGATTTTCCTGAGTATATGTGATTTTCCTGAGTATATGTGATTTTCCTGATTATATGTGATTTCCCTGAGTATATGTGATTTTCCTGAGTATATATGATTTAACTTAGTATATGTGATTTTCCTGAGTATATGTGATTTACCTGACTATATGTGATTTTCCTGAGTATATGTGATCTTTCTGAGTATATGTGATTTCCCTGAGTATATGTTATTTTACTGAGTATATGTGATTTCTTTGAGTATATGTGATTTCCCTGACTATATGTGATGTTCCTGAGTATATGTGATCTTCCTGAGTATATGTGATTTTCCTGAGTATAGGCGATTTTCCTGAGTATATGTGATTTTTCTGACTATATGATATTTTCCTGAGTATATTTGATTTCCCTGAGTATATGTGATTTTCCTGAGTATATGTGATTTTCCTGAGTATATGTGATTTTCCTGAGTCTATGTGATTTTCCTGAGTATATGTGATTTCCCTGAATATATGTGATTTTCCAGAGTATATGCGATTTTCCTGAGTATATGTGATTTCCTTGAGTATATGTGATTTCCCTGAGTATATGTGATTTTCCTGACTATTTGTGATTTTCCTGAGAATATGTGATTTTCCTGACTATATGTGATTTTCCTGAGTATATGTGATCTTTCTGAGTATATGTGATTTTCCTGAGTATAGGCGATTTTCCTGAGTATATGTGATTTTGCTGACTATATGTCATCTTCCTGAGTATGTGTGATTTCCAGGAATATATGTGATTTTCCTGAGTGTATGTGATTTTGCTGAGTATATGTGATTTTCCTGAATATATGTGATTTTCCTGAGTATATGTTATTTCCCTGAATATATGTGATTTTCCTGAGTATATGTGATTTTCCTGTGTAAATATGATTTTCCTGAGTATATGTGATTTTCATGAGTATATGTGAATTCCCTGAGTATATGAGATTTTCATGAGTATATGTGATTTCACTAGGTATATGTGATTTTCCTGACTATATTTGATTTTTCTGACTATATGTGATTTCATTGGGTATATGTGATTTTCCTGAGTATATGTGATTTTCATGAGTATACGTGATTTTCCTGAGTATATGTGATTTTCCTGACTATATGTGATTTTCCTGAGTATATGTGATTTCCCTGACTATATGTGATTTCCCTGAGTATATGTGATTTTCCTGAGTATATGTGATTTTCCTGAGTATATGTGATTTCCCTGACTATATGTGATTTTCGTGATTATATGTGATCTTCCTGAGTATATGTGATTTTCCTGAGTATATGTGATTTCCCTGAGTATATGTGATTTTCCTGAGTATATGTGATTTTCATCACTATATGTGATTTTCCTGAGTATATGTGATTTTCATGACTATGTGATTTTCCTGACAATATGTGATTTTCCTGAGTATATGTGATTTTCCTGAGTATATGAGATTTTCCTGAGTATATGTGATTTTCTTGAGTATATGTGATTTTCCTGAGTATATGTCATTTCCCTGAGTATATGTGATTTTCCTGACTATTTGTGATTTTCCTGACTATGTGATTTTCTTGACTATATGTGATTTTCCTGAGTATATGTGATTTTCCTGACTATATGTGATTTTCCTGAGTATATAAAATTTCCCTGAGTATATGTGATTTTCTTGAGTATATGTGATTTTCCTGACTATATGTGATTTTCCTGAGTATATGTGATTTCCCTGACTATATGTTATTTCCCGGAGTATATGTGATTTCCATGAGTATATGTGATTTTCCTGAGTATATGTGATCTTCCTGAGTAAATATGATTTTCCTGAGTATATGTGATTTTCCTGAGTATATGTGATCTTCCTGAGTATATGTGATTTACCTGAGTATATGTGATTTCCCTGAGTATGTGTGATTTTCCTGAGTATATGTGATTTTCCTTATTATATGTGATTTTCCTGAGTATACGTGATTTTCATGACTATATGTGATTTTCCTGAGTATATGTGATTTTCCTGACTATATGTGATTTTCCTGAGTATATGTGATCTTCCTGAGTATATGTGATTTTCCTGAGTATATGTGATTTTCCTGAGTATATGAGATTTTCCTGAGTATATGTGATTTTCCTGACAATATGTGATTTTCATGAGTGTGTGATTATCCTGACTATATGTGATTTTCCTGAGTATATGTGATTTTCCTGAGTATATGTGATTTCCCTGAATATATGTGATTTTCCTGAGTATATGTGATTTCCCTGAATATATGTGATTTTCCTGAGTATATGTGATTTTCCTTTGTATATATGATTTTCCTGAGTATATGTGATTTTCCTGAGTATATGTGATTTCCTGAGTATATGTGATTTTCCTGAGTATATGTGATTTTCCTGAGTATATGTGATTTCCCTGACAATATGTGATTTCCCTGACGATATGTGATTTTCCTAACTATATGTGATTTTCCTGACTATGTGAGATTTTCTTGACAAAATGTGATTTTCCTTAGTATATGTGATTTTCCTGAGTATATGTGATTTCCCTGAGTATATGTGATTTTACTGGCTATATGTGATTTTCCTGAGTATATGTAATTTTCCTGAGTATATATGATTTAACTTAGTATATGTGATTTTCCTGAGTATATGTGATTTTCCTGAGTATATGTGATTTTCCTGAGTATATGTGATATTCCTGAGTACAGGCGATTTTCCTGAGTATATGTGATTTTTCTGACTATATGTGATCTTCCTGAGTATATGTGATTTCCCTGAGTATATGTGATTTTCCTGAGTATATGTGATTTCCTGAGTATATGTGATTTTCCTGAGTCTATGTGATTTTCCTGAGTATATGTGATTTTCCTGAATATATGTGATTTTCCAGAGTATATGCGATTTTCCTGAGTATATGTGATTTCCTTGAGTATATGTGATTTCCCTGACTATATGTGATTTCCCTGAGTATATGTGATTTTCCTGAGTATATGTTATTTTCCTGAGTATTTGATTTTCCTGAGTTTAAGTGATTTTCCTGACTATTTGTGATTTTCCTGACTATATGTGATTTTCCTGAGTATATGTGATCTTCCTGAGTATATGTGATTTTCCTGAGTATATGCGACTTTCCTGAGTATATGTGATTTTCCTGACTATATGTGATCTTCCTGAGTATATGTGATTTCCCTGAGTATATGTGATTTTCCTGACTATTTGTGATTTTCCTGAGTATATGAGATTTTCCTGACTATATGTGATTTTCCTGAGTATATGTGATCTTTCTGAGTATATGTGATTTTCCTGAGTATAGGCGATTTTCCTGAGTATATGTAATTTTGCTGACTATAAGTGATCTTCCTGAGTATGTGTGATTTCCAGGAATATATGTGATTTTCCTGAGTGTATGTGATTTTCCTGAGTATATGTGATTTTCCTGAATATATGTGATTTTCCTGAGTATATGTTATTTCCCTGAATATATATGATTTTCCTGAGTATATGTGATTTTCCTGTGTATATATGATTTTCCTGAGTATATGTGATTTTCCTGAGTATATGTGATTTCCCTGAGAATATGAGATTTTCATGAGTATATGTGATTTCACTAGGTATATGTGATTTTCCTGACTTTATTTGATTTTTCTGACTATATGTGATTTCATTGGGTATATGTGATTTTCCTGAGTATATGTGATTTTCATGAGTATACGTGATTTTCCTGAGTATATGTGATTTTCCTGACTATATGTTATTTTCCTGAGTATATGTGATTTACCTGAGTATATGTGATTTCCCTGAGTATATGTGATTTTCCTGACTATTTGTGATTTTCCTGACTGTATGTGATTTTCCTGACTATATGTGATTTTCCTGAGTATATGTGATTTTCCTGACTATATGTGATTTTCCTGAGTATATGTAATTTCCCTGAGTATATGGGATTTTCCTGAGTATATGTGATCTCCTGACTATATGTGATTTTCCTGAGTATATGTGATTTCCCTGACTATATGTGATTTCCCTGAGTATATGTGATTTTCCTGAGTATATGTGATTTTCCTGAGTATATGTGATTTCCCTGACTAAATGTGATTTTCGTGATTATATGTGATCTTCCTGAGTATATGTGATTTTCCTGAGTATATGTGATTTCCCTGAGTATATGTGATTTTCCTGACAATATGTGATTTTCCTGAGTATATGTGATTTTCCTGAGTATATGTGATTTTCCTGAGTATATGTGATTTTCTTGAGTATATGTGATTTTCCTGAGTATATGTGATTTCCCTCAGTATATGTGATTTTCCTGACTATTTGTGATTTTCCTGACTATGTGATTTTCTTGACTATATGTGATTTTCCTGAGTATATGTGATTTTCCTGACTATATGTGATTTTCCTGAGTATATAAAATTTCCCTGAGTATATGTGATTTTCCTGAGTATATGTGATTTTCCTGACTATATGTGATTTTCCTGAGTATATGTGATTTCCCTGACTATATGTGATTTCCCGGAGTATATGTGATTTCCATCAGTATATGTGATTTTCCTGAGTATATGTGATCTTCCTGAGTATATGTGATTTTCCTGAGAATATGTGATTTACCTGAGTATATGTGATCTTCCTGAGTATATGTGATTTTCCTGAGTATATGTGATTTCCCTGAGTATATGTGATTTTCCTGAGTATATGTGATTTTCCTGACTATATGTGATTTTCCTGAGTATATGTGATTTTCCTGACTATATGTGATTTTCCTGAGTATATGTGATTTTCCTGACTATATGTGATTTTCCTGACAATATGTGATTTTCCTGAGTATGTGTGATTTCCCTGAGTATATGTGATTTTCATGAGTATATGTAATCTTCCTGAGTATATGTGATTTTCCTGAGTATATGCGATTTTCCTGAGTATATGTGATTTTCCTGAGTATATGTGATTTATTTGAGTATATGTGATTTCCCTGACTATATGTGATTTTCCTGAGTATATGTGATTTCCCTGAGTATATGTGATTATCCTGAGTATATGTGATCTCTTGACTATATGTGATTTTCCTGAGTATATGTGATTTCCCTGACTATATGTGATTTCCCTGAGTATATGTGATTTTCCTGAGTATATGTGATTTTCCTGAGTATATGTGATTTCCCTGACTATATGTGATTTTCATGATTATATGTGATCTTCCTGAGTATATGTGATTTTCCTGAGTATATGTGATTTCCCTGAGTATATGTGATTTTCCTGAGTATCTGTGATTTTCATGACTATATGTGATTCTCCTGAGTATATGTGATTTTCATGACTATGTTATTTTCCTGACAATATGTGATTTACCTGAGTATATGTGATTTTCCTGAGTATATGTGATTTTCCTGAGTATATGTGATTTTCTTGAGTATATGTGATTTTCCTGAGTATATGTGATTTCCCTGAGTATATGTGATTTTCCTGACTATTTGTGATTTTCCTGACTATGTGATTTTCTTGACTATATGTGATTTTCCTGAGTATATGTGATTTTGCTGACTATGTGATTTTCCTGAGTATATAAAATTTCCCTGAGTATATGTGATTTTCCTGAGTATATGTGATTTTCCTGAGTATATGTCATCTTCCTGAGTATATGTGATTTTCCTGAGTATATGTGATTTCCCTGAGTATATGTGATGTTCCTGAGTATATGTGATTTTCCTGACTATATGTGATTTTCCTGAGTATATGTGATTTTCCTGACTATATGTGATTTTCCTGAGTATATGTGATTTCCCTGAGTATATGTGACTTTCCTGAGTATATGTTATTTTCCTGAGTATTTGATTTTCCTGACTATTTGTGATCTTCCTGAGTATATGTGATTTTCCTGAGTATATGCGATTTTCCTGAGTATATGTGATTTTCCTGACTATATGTGATCTTTCTGAGTATATGTGATTTCCCTGAGTATATGTGATTTTGCTGACTATTTGTGATTTTCCTGAGTATATGTGATTTTCCTGACTATATGTGATTTTCCTGAGTATATGTGATCTTCCTGAGTATATGTGATTTTCCTGAGTATAGGCGATTTTCCTGAGTATATGTGATTTTGCTGACTATATGTGATCTTCCTCAGTATATGTGATTTCCCGCAATATATGTGATTTTCCTGAGTGTATGTGATTTTCCTGAGTATATGTGATCTCCCTGAATATATGTGATTTTCCTGAGTATATGTGATTTTCCTGTGTATATATGATTTTCCTGAGTATATGTGATTTTCCTGAGTATATGTGATTTCCCTGAGTATATGTGATTTTCCTGAGTATATGTGATTTTCCTGAGTATATGTGATTTCCTTGACTATATGTGATTTCCCTGACGATATGTGATTTTCCTAACTATATGTGATTTTCCTGACTATATGAGATTTTCCTGAGTATATGTGATTTTCCTGACTATATGTAATTTTACTGAGTATATGTGATTTACCTGACTAGAAGTGATTTTACTGAGTATATGTGATTTCCCTGACTATATGTGATTTTCCTGAATATATGTGATTTTCTTGACAATATGTGATTTTCCTGAGTATATGTGATTTTCCTGAGTATATGTGATTTTCCTGATTATATGTGATTTCCCTGAGTATATGTGATTTTCCTGAGTATATATGATTTAACTTAGTATATGTGATTTTCCTGAGTATATGTGATTTACCTGACTATATGTGATTTTCCTGAGTATATGTGATCTTTCTGAGTATATGTGATTTCCCTGAGTATATGTTATTTTACTGAGTATATGTGATTTCTTTGAGTATATGTGATTTCCCTGACTATATGTGATGTTCCTGAGCATATGTGATCTTCCTGAGTTTATGTGATTTTCCTGAGTATAGGCGATTTTCCTGAGTATATGTGATTTTTCTGACTATATGTGATTTTCCTGAGTATATTTGATTTCCCTGAGTATATGTGATTTTCCTGAGTATATGTGATTTTCCTGAGTATATGTGATTTTCCTGAGTATATGCGATTTTCCTGAGTATATGTGATTTTCCTGAGTATATGTGATTTTGCTGACTATTTGTGATTTTCCTGAGTATATGTGATTTTCCTGACTATATGTGATTTTCCTGAGTATATGTGATCTTCCTGAGTATATGTGATTTTCCTGAGTATAGGCGATTTTCCTGAGTATATGTGATTTTGCTGACTATATGTGATCTTCCTCAGTATATGTGATTTCCCGCAATATATGTGATTTTCCTGAGTGTATGTGATTTTCCTGAGTATATGTGATCTCCCTGAATATATGTGATTTTCCTGAGTATATGTGATTTTCCTGTGTATATATGATTTTCCTGAGTATATGTGATTTTCCTGAGTATATGTGATTTCCCTGAGTATATGTGATTTTCCTGAGTATATGTGATTTTCCTGAGTATATGTGATTTCCTTGAATATATGTGATTTCCCTGACGATATGTGATTTTCCTAACTATATGTGATTTTCCTGACTATATGAGATTTTCCTGAGTATATGTGATTTTCCTGACTATATGTAATTTTACTGAGTATATGTGATTTACCTGACTAGAAGTGATTTTACTGAGTATATGTGATTTCCCTGACTATATGTGATTTTCCTGAATATATGTGATTTTCTTGACAATATGTGATTTTCCTGAGTATATGTGATTTTCCTGAGTATATGTGATTTTCCTGATTATATGTGATTTCCCTGAGTATATGTGATTTTCCTGAGTATATATGATTTAACTTAGTATATGTGATTTTCCTGAGTATATGTGATTTACCTGACTATATGTGATTTTCCTGAGTATATGTGATCTTTCTGAGTATATGTGATTTCCCTGAGTATATGTTATTTTACTGAGTATATGTGATTTCTTTGAGTATATGTGATTTCCCTGACTATATGTGATGTTCCTGAGTATATGTGATCTTCCTGAGTATATGTGATTTTCCTGAGTATAGGCGATTTTCCTGAGTATATGTGATTTTTCTGACTATATGATATTTTCCTGAGTATATTTGATTTCCCTGAGTATATGTGATTTTCCTGAGTATATGTGATTTTCCTGAGTATATGTGATTTTCCTGAGTCTATGTGATTTTCCTGAGTATATGTGATTTCCCTGAATATATGTGATTTTCCAGAGTATATGCGATTTTCCTGAGTATATGTGATTTCCTTGAGTATATGTGATTTCCCTGAGTATATGTGATTTTCCTGACTATTTGTGATTTTCCTGAGTATATGTGATTTTCCTGACTATATGTGATTTTCCTGAGTATATGTGATCTTTCTGAGTATATGTGATTTTCCTGAGTATAGGCGATTTTCCTGAGTATATGTGATTTTGCTGACTATATGTCATCTTCCTGAGTATGTGTGATTTCCAGGAATATATGTGATTTTCCTGAGTGTATGTGATTTTGCTGAGTATATGTGATTTTCCTGAATATATGTGATTTTCCTGAGTATATGTTATTTCCCTGAATATATGTGATTTTCCTGAGTATATGTGATTTTCCTGTGTAAATATGATTTTCCTGAGTATATGTGATTTTCATGAGTATATGTGAATTCCCTGAGTATATGAGATTTTCATGAGTATATGTGATTTCACTAGGTATATGTGATTTTCCTGACTATATTTGATTTTTCTGACTATATGTGATTTCATTGGGTATATGTGATTTTCCTGAGTATATGTGATTTTCATGAGTATACGTGATTTTCCTGAGTATATGTGATTTTCCTGACTATATGTGATTTTCCTGAGTATATGTGATTTCCCTGACTATATGTGATTTCCCTGAGTATATGTGATTTTCCTGAGTATATGTGATTTTCCTGAGTATATGTGATTTCCCTGACTATATGTGATTTTCGTGATTATATGTGATCTTCCTGAGTATATGTGATTTTCCTGAGTATATGTGATTTCCCTGAGTATATGTGATTTTCCTGAGTATATGTGATTTTCATCACTATATGTGATTTTCCTGAGTATATGTGATTTTCATGACTATGTGATTTTCCTGACAATATGTGATTTTCCTGAGTATATGTGATTTTCCTGAGTATATGAGATTTTCCTGAGTATATGTGATTTTCTTGAGTATATGTGATTTTCCTGAGTATATGTCATTTCCCTGAGTATATGTGATTTTCCTGACTATTTGTGATTTTCCTGACTATGTGATTTTCTTGACTATATGTGATTTTCCTGAGTATATGTGATTTTCCTGACTATATGTGATTTTCCTGAGTATATAAAATTTCCCTGAGTATGTGTGATTTTCTTGAGTATATGTGATTTTCCTGACTATATGTGATTTTCCTGAGTATATGTGATTTCCCTGACTATATGTTATTTCCCGGAGTATATGTGATTTCCATGAGTATATGTGATTTTCCTGAGTATATGTGATCTTCCTGAGTAAATATGATTTTCCTGAGTATATGTGATTTTCCTGAGTATATGTGATCTTCCTGAGTATATGTGATTTACCTGAGTATATGTGATTTCCCTGAGTATGTGTGATTTTCCTGAGTATATGTGATTTTCCTTATTATATGTGATTTTCCTGAGTATACGTGATTTTCATGACTATATGTGATTTTCCTGAGTATATGTGATTTTCCTGACTATATGTGATTTTCCTGAGTATATGTGATTTTCCTGACTATATGTGATTTTCCTGAGTTTATGTGATTTTCCTGACTATATGTGATATTCCTGAGTATATGTGATTTTCCTGACTATATGTGATTTTCCTGAGTATATGTGATCTTCCTGAGTATATGTGATTTTCCTGAGTATATGCGATTTTCCTGAGTATATGTGATTTTCCTGAGTATATGTGATTTATTTGAGTATATGTGATTTCCCTGACTATATGTGATTTTCCTGAGTATATGTGATTTCCCTGAGTATATGTGATTTTCCTGAGTATATGTTATTTTCCTGAGTATTTGATTTTCCTGACTATTTGTGATTTTCCTGACTATATGTGATTTTCCTGAGTATATCTGATCTTCCTGAGTATATGTGATTTTCCTGAGTATATGCGATTTTCCTGAGTATATGTGATTTTCCTGACTATATGTGATCTTTCTGAGTATATGTGATTTCCCTGAGTACATGTGATTTTGCTGACTATTTGTGATTTTCCTGAGTATATGTGATTTTCCTAACTATATGTGATATTCCTGAGTATATGTGATATTCCTGAGTATATGTGATTTTCCTGAGTATAGGCGATTTTCCTGAGTATACGTGATTTTGCTGACTATATGTGATCTTCCTCAGTATATGTGATTTCCCGCAATATATGTGATTTTCCTGAGTGTATGTGATCTCCCTGAATATATGTGATTTTCCTGAGTATATGTGATTTTCCTGAGTATATGTGATTTCCCTGAGTATATGTGATTTTCCTGAGTATATGTGATTTTCCTGAGTATATGTGATTTCCCTGACTATATGTGATTTCCCTGACGATATGTGATTTTCCTAACTATATGTGATTTTCCTGACTATATGAGATTTTCCTGAGTATATGTGATTTTCCTGACTATATGTAATTTTCCTGAGTATATGTGATTTACCTGACTAGAAGTGATTTTTCTGAGTATATATGATTTAACTGAGTATACGTGATTTTCCGGAGTATATGTAATTCCTTTGAGTATATGTGATTTCCCTTACTATATGTGATGTTCCTGAGTATATGTGATCTTCCTGAGTATATGTGATTTTCCTGAGTATAGGCGATTTTCCTGAGTATATGTGATTTTTCTGACTATATGTGATCTTCCTGAGTATATGTGATTTCCCTGAGTATATGTGATTTTCCTGAGTATATATGATTTTCCTGAGTATATGTGATTTTCCTGAGTATATGTGATTTCCCTGAATATATGTGATTTTCCAGAGTATATGTGATTTTTCTGTGTATATATAATTTTCATGAGTATATGTGACTTTCCTGAGTATATGTGATTTCCCTGAGTATATGTGATTTTCCTCAGTATATGTGATTTTCCTGACAATATGTGATTTTCCTGAGTATATGTGATTTTCCTGAGTATATGTGATTTTCCTGAGTATATGTGATTTTCTTGAGTATATGTGATTTTCCTGAGTATATGTGATTTCCCTGAGTATATGTGATTTTCCTGACTATTTGTGATTTTCCTGACTACATGATTTTCTTGACTATAACTGATTTTCCTGAGTATATGTGATTTTCCTGACTATATGTGATTTTCCTGAGTATATAAAATTTCCCTGAGTATATGTGATTTTCCTGAGTATATCTAATTTCCCTGAGCATATGTGATTTTCCTGAGTATATGTGATCTCCTGACTATATGTGATTTTCCTGAGTATATGTGATTTCCCTGACTATATGTGATTTCCCTGAGTATATGTGATTTTCCTGAGTATACGTGATTTTCCTGAGTTTATGTGATTTCCCTGACTATATGTGATTTTCATGATTATATGTGATCTTCCTGAGTATATGTGATTTTCCTGAGTATATGTGATTTCCCTGAGTATATGTGATTTTCCTGAGTATATGTGATTGTCATGACTATATGTGATTTTCCTGAGTATATGTGATTTTCATGACTATGTGATTTTCCTGACAATATGTGATTTTCATGAGTATATGTGATTTTCCTGAGTATATGTGATTTTCCTGAGTATATGTGATTTTCTTGAGTATATGTGATTTTCCTGAGTATATGTGATTTCCCTGAGTATATGTGATTTCCCTGACTATATGTGATTTCCCGGAGTATATGTGATTTTCCTGAGTATATGTGATTTTCCTGACTATGTGATTTTCTTGACTATATGTGATTTTCCTGAGTATATGTGATTTTGCTGACTATATGTGATTTTCCTGAGTATATAAAATTTCCCTGAGTATATCTGATTTTCCTGAGTATATGTGATTTTCCTGACTATATGTGCTTTTCCTGAGTATATGTGATTTCCCTGACTATATGTGATTTCCCAGAGTATATGTGATTTTCATGAGTATATGTGATTTTCCTGAGTATATGTGATCTTCCTGAGTATATGTGATTTTCCTCAGTATATGTGATTTTCCTGAGTATATGTGATCTTCCTGAGTATATGTGATTTTCCTGAGTATATGTGATTTCCCTGAGTATATGTGATTTTCATGAGTATATGTGATTTTCCTGACTATATGTGATTTTCCTGAGTATATGTGATTTTCATGACTATATGTGATTTTCCTGAGTATATGTGATTTTCCTGACTATATGTGATTTTCCTGACAATATGTGATTTTCCTGAGTATGTGTGATTTCCCTGAGTATATGTGATTTTCATGAGTATACGTGATTTTCCAGAGTATATGTAATTTCTTTGAGTATATGTGATTTCCCTGACTATATGTAATTTTCCTGAGTATATGTGATTTACCTGACTAGAAGTGATTTTTCTGAGTATATATGATTTAACTGAGTATACGTGATTTTCCGGAGTATATGTAATTCCTTTGAGTATATGTGATTTCCCTTACTATATGTGATGTTCCTGAGTATATGTGATCTTCCTGAGTATATGTGATTTTCCTGAGTATAGGCGATTTTCCTGAGTATATGTGATTTTTCTGACTATATGTGATCTTCCTGAGTATATGTGATTTCCCTGAGTATATGTGATTTTCCTGAGTATATATGATTTTCCTGAGTATATGTGATTTTCCTGAGTATATGTGATTTCCCTGAATATATGTGATTTTCCAGAGTATATGTGATTTTTCTGTGTATATATAATTTTCATGAGTATATGTGACTTTCCTGAGTATATGTGATTTCCCTGAGTATATGTGATTTTCCTCAGTATATGTGATTTTCCTGACAATATGTGATTTTCCTGAGTATATGTGATTTTCCTGAGTATATGTGATTTTCCTGAGTATATGTGATTTTCTTGAGTATATGTGATTTTCCTGAGTATATGTGATTTCCCTGAGTATATGTGATTTTCCTGACTATTTGTGATTTTCCTGACTATATGATTTTCTTGACTATAACTGATTTTCCTGAGTATATGTGATTTTCCTGACTATATGTGATTTTCCTGAGTATATAAAATTTCCCTGAGTATATGTGATTTTCCTGAGTATATCTAATTTCCCTGAGCATATGTGATTTTCCTGAGTATATGTGATCTCCTGACTATATGTGATTTTCCTGAGTATATGTGATTTCCCTGACTATATGTGATTTCCCTGAGTATATGTGATTTTCCTGAGTATACGTGATTTTCCTGAGTTTATGTGATTTCCCTGACTATATGTGATTTTCATGATTATATGTGATCTTCCTGAGTATATGTGATTTTCCTGAGTATATGTGATTTCCCTGAGTATATGTGATTTTCCTGAGTATATGTGATTTTCATGACTATATGTGATTTTCCTGAGTATATGTGATTTTCATGACTATGTGATTTTCCTGACAATATGTGATTTTCATGAGTATATGTGATTTTCCTGAGTATATGTGATTTTCCTGAGTATATGTGATTTTCTTGAGTATATGTGATTTTCCTGAGTATATGTGATTTCCCTGAGTATATGTGATTTCCCTGACTATATGTGATTTCCCGGAGTATATGTGATTTTCCTGAGTATATGTGATTTTCCTGACTATGTGATTTTCTTGACTATATGTGATTTTCCTGAGTATATGTGATTTTGCTGACTATATGTGATTTTCCTGAGTATATAAAATTTCCCTGAGTATATCTGATTTTCCTGAGTATATGTGATTTTCCTGACTATATGTGCTTTTCCTGAGTATATGTGATTTCCCTGACTATATGTGATTTCCCAGAGTATATGTGATTTTCATGAGTATATGTGATTTTCCTGAGTATATGTGATCTTCCTGAGTATATGTGATTTTCCTCAGTATATGTGATTTTCCTGAGTATATGTGATCTTCCTGAGTATATGTGATTTTCCTGAGTATATGTGATTTCCCTGAGTATATGTGATTTTCATGAGTATATGTGATTTTCCTGACTATATGTGATTTTCCTGAGTATATGTGATTTTCATGACTATATGTGATTTTCCTGAGTATATGTGATTTTCCTGACTATATGTGATTTTCCTGACAATATGTGATTTTCCTGAGTATGTGTGATTTCCCTGAGTATATGTGATTTTCATGAGTATACGTGATTTTCCAGAGTATATGTAATTTCTTTGAGTATATGTGATTTCCCTGACTATATGTGATGTTCCTGAGTATATGTGATCTTCCTGAGTATATGTGATTTTCCTGAGTATAGGCGATTTTCCTGAGTATATGTGATTTTTCTGACTATATGTGATCTTCCTGAGTATATGTGATTTCCCTGAGTATATGTGATTTTCCTGAGTATATATGATTTTCATGAGTATATGTGATTTTCCTGAGTATATGTGATTTCCCTGAATATATGTGATTTTCCAGAGTATATGTGATTTTTCTGTGTATATATAATTTTCCTGAGTATATATGACTTTCCTGAGTATATGTGATTTTCCTGAGTATATGTGATTTTCCTCAGTATACGTGATTTTCCTGACAATATTTGATTTTCCTGAGTATATGTGATTTTCCTGAGTATATGTGATTTTCCTGAGTATATGTGATTTTCTTGAGTATATGTGATTTTCCTGAGTATATGTGATTTCCCTGAGTATATGTGATTTTCCTGACTATTTGTGATTTTCCTGACTATGTGATTTTCTTGACTATATGTGATTTTCCTGAGTATATAAAATTTCCCTGAGTATATGTGATTTTCCTGAGTATATGTGATTTTCCTGACTATATGTGATTTTTCTGAGTATATGTGATTTCCCTGACTATATGTGATTTTCCTGAGTATATGTAATTTCCCTGAGTATATGTGATTTTCCTGAGTATATGTGATCTCCTGACTATATGCGATTTTCCTGAGTATATGTGATTTTCCTGAGTATATGTTATTATCCTGAGTATTTGATTTTCCTGACTATTTGTGATTTTCCTGACTATATGTGATTTTCATGAGTATATGTGATCTTCCTGAGTATATGTGATTTTCCTGAGTATATGCGATTTTCCTGAGTATATGTGATTTTCCTGACTATATGTGATTTTCCTGAGTATATGTGATTTTCCTGAGTATATGTGATTTTGCTGACTATATGTGATTTTCCTGAGTATATGTGATTTCCCTGAGTATATGTGATTTTCCTGAGTATATGTGATTTTCCTGACTATATGTGATTTTCATGAGTATATGTGATTTTCCTGACTATATGTGATTTTCCTGAGTATATGTGATTTTCCTGACTATATGTGATTTTCCTGACAATATGTGATTTTCCTGAGTATGTGTGATTTCCCTGAGTATATGTGATTTTCATGAGTATATGTGATATTCCTGAGTATATGTGATTTTTCTGACTATATGTGATTTTCCTGAGTATATGTGATCTTCCTGAGTATATGTGATTTTCCTGAGTATATGCGATTTTCCTGAGTATATGTGATTTTCCTGAGTATATGAAATTTCCCTGAGTATATGTGATTTTCCTGACTATTTGTGATTTTCCTGACTATGTGATTTTCTTGACTATATGTGATTTTCCTGAGTATATGTGATTTTCCTGACTATATGTGATTTTCTTGAGTATATAAAATTTCCCTGAGTATATGTGATTTTCCTGAGTATAT
The DNA here is from genome assembly GCA_964016885.1 of Eledone cirrhosa. NCBI lineage: Eukaryota > Metazoa > Mollusca > Cephalopoda > Octopoda > Eledonidae > Eledone > Eledone cirrhosa. Next base: position 28,175,174 of record OZ024740.1, read on the forward strand.
TTGATTTTCCTGACTATATGTGATTTTCCTGAGTATATGTGATTTCCCTGACTATATGTGATTTCCCTGAGTATATGTGATTTTCCTGAGTATATGTGATTTTCCTGAGTATATGTGATTTCCTTGACTATATGTGATTTTCCTGATTATATGTGATCTTCCTGAGTATATGTGATTTTCCTGAGTATATGTGATTTCCCTGAGTATATGTGATTTTCCTGAGTATATGTGATTTTCATGACTATATGTGATTTTCCTGAGTATATGTGATTTTCATGATTATGTGATTTTCCTGACAATATGTGATTTTCCTGAGTATATGTGATTTTCCTGAGTATATGTGATTTTCCTGAGTATATGTGATTTTCTTGAGTATATGTGATTTCCCTGAGTATATGTGATTTCCCTGAGTATATGTGATTTTCCTGACTATTTGTGATTTTCCTGACTATGTGATTTTCTTGACTATATGTGATTTTCCTGAGTATATGTGATTTTGCTGACTATATGTGATTTTCCTGAGTATATAAAATTTCCCTGAGTATATGTGATTTTCCTGAGTATATGTGATTTTCCTGACTATATGTGCTTTTCCTGAGTATATGTGATTTCCCTGACTATATGTGATTTCCCGGAGTATATGTGATTTTCATGAGTATATGTGATTTTCCTGAGTATATGTGATCTTCCTGAGTATATGTGATTTTCCTGAGTATATGTGATTTTCCTGAGTATATGTGATCTTCCTGAGTATATGTGATTTTCCTGAGTATATGTGATTTCCCTGAATATATAGGTGATTTTCCTGAGTATATGTGATTTTCCTGACTATATGTGATTTTCCTGACAATATGTGATTTTCCTGAGTATGTGTGATTTCCCTGAGTATATGTGATTTTCATGAGTATATGTGATATTCCTGAGTATATGTGATTTTCCTGACTATATGTGATTTTCCTGAGTATATGTGATCTTCCTGAGTATATGCGATTTTCCTGAGTATATGTGATTTCCCTGAGTATATGTGACATTCCTGAGTATATTTTATTTTCCTGAGTATTTGATTTTCCTGACTATATGTGATTTTCATGAGTATATGACATCTTCCTGAGTATATGTGATTTTTCTGAGTATATGCGATTTTCCTGAGTATATGTGATTTTCCTGAGTATATGTGATTTATTTAAGTATATGTGATTTCCCTGACTATATGTGATTTTCCTGAGTATATGTGATTTCCCTGAGTATATGTGATTTTCCTGAGTATATGTTATTATCCTGAGTATTTGATTTTCCTGACTATTTGTGATTTTCCTGACTATATGTGATTTTCCTGAGTATATGTGATCTTCCTGAGTATATGTGATTTTCCTGAGTATATGCGATTTTCCTGAGTATATGTGATTTTCCTGACTATATGTGATTTTCCTGAGTATATGTGATTTTCCTGAGTATATGTGATTTTGCTGACTATATGTGATTTTCCTGAGTATATGTGATTTCCCTGAGTATATGTGATTTTCCTGAGTATATGTGATTTTCCTGACTATATGTGATTTTCCTGAGTATATGTGATTTTCCTGACTATATGTGATTTTCCTGAGTATATGTGATTTTCCTGACTATATGTGATTTTCCTGACTATATGTGATTTTCCTGAGTATGTGTGATTTCAATGAGTATATGTGATTTTCATGAGTATATGTGATATTCCTGAGTATATGTGATTTTCCTGACTATATGTGATTTTCCTGAGTATATGTGATCTTCCTGAGTATATGTGATTTTCCTGAGTATATGCGATTTTCCTGAGTATATGTGATTTTCCTGAGTATATGTGATTTATTTGAGTATATGTGATTTCCCTGACTATATGTGATTTTCCTGAGTATATGTGATTTCCCTGAGTATATGTGATTTTCCTGAGTATGTGTTATTTTCCTGAGTATTTGATTTTCCTGACTATTTGTGATTTTCATGACTATATGTGATTTTCCTGAGTATATCTGATCTTCATGAGTATATGTGATTTTCCTGAGTATATGCGATTTTCCTGAGTATATGTGATTTTCCTGACTATATGTGATCTTTCTGAGTATATGTGATTTCCCTGAGTACATGTGATTTTGCTGACTATTTGTGATTTTCCTGAGTATATGTGACTTTCCTAACTATATGTGATATTCCTGAGTATATGTGATATTCCTGAGTATATGTGATTTTCCTGAGTATAGGCGATTTTCCTGAGTATACGTGATTTTTCTGACTATATGTGATCTTCCTCAGTATATGTGATTTCCCGCAATATATGTGATTTTCCTGAGTGTATGTGATCTCCCTGAATATATGTGATTTTCCTGAGTATATGTGATTTTCCTGAGTATATGTGATTTCCCTGAGTATATGTGATTTTCCTGAGTATATGTGATTTTCCTGAGTATATGTGATTTCCCTGACTATATGTGATTTCCCTGACGATATGTGATTTTCCTAACTATATGTGATTTTCCTGACTATATGAGATTTTCCTGAGTATATGTGATTTTCCTGACTATATGTAATTTTCCTGAGTATACGTTATTTACCTGACTAGAAGTGATTTTTCTGAGTATATGTGATTTCCCTGACTATATGTGATTTTCCTGAATATATGTGATTTTCTTGACAATATGTGATTTTCCTGAGTATATGCGATTTTCCTGAGTATATGTGATTTCCCTGAGTATATGTGATTTTCCTGGCTATATGTGATTTTCCTGAGTATATGTGATTTTCCTGCGTATATGTGATTTTCCTGAGTATATGTGATTTTCCTGAGTATATGTGATTTCCCTGAGTATATATGATTTAACTGAGTATACGTGATTTTCCTGAGTATATGTAATTCCTTTGAGTATATGTGATTTCCCTGACTATATGTGATGTTCCTGAGTATATGTGATTTTCCTGAGTATATGTGATTTCCTGAATATATGTGATTTTCCAGAGTATATGTGATTTTTCTGTGTATATATAATTTTCCTGAGTATATGTGATTTTCCTGAGTATATGTGATTTCCCTGAGTATATGTGATTTTCCTCAGTATATGTGATTTTCCTGACAATATGTGATTTTCCTGAGTATATGTGATTTTCCTGAGTATGTGTGATTTCCCTGAGTATATGTGATTTTCATGAGTATATGTGATATTCCTGAGTATATGTGATTTTTCTGACTATATGTGATTTTCCTGAGTATATGTGATCTTCCTGAGTATATGTGATTTTCCTGAGTATATGCGATTTTCCTGAGTATATGTGATTTTCCTGAGTATATGAAATTTCCCTGAGTATATGTGATTTTCCTGACTATTTGTGATTTTCCTGACTATGTGATTTTCTTGACTATATGTGATTTTCCTGAGTATATGTGATTTTCCTGACTATATGTGATTTTCTTGAGTATATAAAATTTCCCTGAGTATATGTGATTTTCCTGAGTATATGTGATTTTCCTGACTATATGTGATTTTCCTGAGTATATGTGATTTCCCTGACTATATGTGATTTCCCTGAGTATATGTGATTTTCCTGAGTATATGTGATTTTCCTGAGTATATGTGATTTCCTTGACTATATGTGATTTTCCTGATTATATGTGATCTTCCTGAGTATATGTGATTTTCCTGAGTATATGTGATTTCCCTGAGTATATGTGATTTTCCTGAGTATATGTGATTTTCATGACTATATGTGATTTTCCTGAGTATATGTGATTTTCATGATTATGTGATTTTCCTGACAATATGTGATTTTCCTGAGTATATGTGATTTTCCTGAGTATATGTGATTTTCCTGAGTATATGTGATTTTCTTGAGTATATGTGATTTCCCTGAGTATATGTGATTTCCCTGAGTATATGTGATTTTCCTGACTATTTGTGATTTTCCTGACTATGTGATTTTCTTGACTATATGTGATTTTCCTGAGTATATGTGATTTTGCTGACTATATGTGATTTTCCTGAGTATATAAAATTTCCCTGAGTATATGTGATTTTCATGACTATATGTGATTTCCCTGACTATATGTGATTTCCCTGACGATATGTGATTTTCCTAACTATATGTGATTTTCCTGACTATATGAGATTTTCCTGAGTATATGTGATTTTCCTGACTATATGTAATTTTCCTGAGTATACGTGATTTACCTGACTAGAAGTGATTTTTCTGAGTATATGTGATTTCCCTGACTATATGTGATTTTCCTGAATATATGTGATTTTCTTGACAATATGTGATTTTCCTGAGTATATGCGATTTTCCTGAGTATATGTGATTTCCCTGAGTATATGTGATTTTCCTGGCTATATGTGATTTTCCTGAGTATATGTGATTTTCCTGCGTATATGTGATTTTCCTGAGTATATGTGATTTTCCTGAGTATATGTGATTTCCCTGAGTATATATGATTTAACTGAGTATACGTGATTTTCCTGAGTATATGTAATTCCTTTGAGTATATGTGATTTCCCTGACTATATGTGATGTTCCTGAGTATATGTGATTTTCCTGAGTATATGTGATTTCCTGAATATATGTGAATTTCCAGAGTATATGTGATTTTTCTGTGTATATATAATTTTCCTGAGTATATGTGATTTTCCTGAGTATATGTGATTTCCCTGAGTATATGTGATTTTCCTCAGTATATGTGATTTTCCTGACAATATGTGATTTTCCTGAGTATATGTGATTTTCCTGAGTATGTGTGATTTCCCTGAGTATATGTGATTTTCATGAGTATATGTGATATTCCTGAGTATATGTGATTTTTCTGACTATATGTGATTTTCCTGAGTATATGTGATCTTCCTGAGTATATGTGATTTTCCTGAGTATATGCGATTTTCCTGAGTATATGTGATTTTCCTGAGTATATGAAATTTCCCTGAGTATATGTGATTTTCCTGACTATTTGTGATTTTCCTGACTATGTGATTTTCTTGACTATATGTGATTTTCCTGAGTATATGTGATTTTCCTGACTATATGTGATTTTCTTGAGTATATAAAATTTCCCTGAGTATATGTGATTTTCCTGAGTATATGTGATTTTCCTGACTATATGTGATTTTCCTGAGTATATGTGATTTCCCTGACTATATGTGATTTCCCTGAGTATATGTGATTTTCCTGAGTATATGTGATTTTCCTGAGTATATGTGATTTCCTTGACTATATGTGATTTTCCTGATTATATGTGATCTTCCTGAGTATATGTGATTTTCCTGAGTATATGTGATTTCCCTGAGTATATGTGATTTTCCTGAGTATATGTGATTTTCATGACTATATGTGATTTTCCTGAGTATATGTGATTTTCATGATTATGTGATTTTCCTGACAATATGTGATTTTCCTGAGTATATGTGATTTTCCTGAGTATATGTGATTTTCCTGAGTATATGTGATTTTCTTGAGTATATGTGATTTCCCTGAGTATATGTGATTTCCCTGAGTATATGTGATTTTCCTGACTATTTGTGATTTTCCTGACTATGTGATTTTCTTGACTATATGTGATTTTCCTGAGTATATGTGATTTTGCTGACTATATGTGATTTTCCTGAGTATATAAAATTTCCCTGAGTATATGTGATTTTCATGACTATATGTGATTTTCCTGAGTATATGTGATTTTCCTGACTATTTGTGATTTTCCTGACAATATGTGATTTTCCTGAGTATGTGTGATTTTCATGAGTATATGTGATTTTCCTGAGTATATGTGATCTTCCTGAGTATATGTGATTTTCCTGAGTATATGTGATTTTCCTGAGTATATGTGATCTTCCTGAGTATATGTGATTTTCCTGAGTATATGTGATTTCCCTGAATATATATGTGATTTTCCTGAGTATATGTGATTTTCCTGACTATATGTGATTTTCCTGACAATATGTGATTTTCCTGAGTATGTGTGATTTCCCTGAGTATATGTGATTTTCATGAGTATATGTGATATTCCTGAGTATATGTGATTTTCCTGACTATATGTGATTTTCCTGAGTATATGTGATCTTCCTGAGTATATGCGATTTTCCTGAGTATATGTGATTTCCCTGAGTATATGTGACATTCCTGAGTATATTTTATTTTCCTGAGTATTTGATTTTCCTGACTATATGTGATTTTCATGAGTATATGACATCTTCCTGAGTATATGTGATTTTCCTGAGTATATGCGATTTTCCTGAGTATATGTGATTTTCCTGAGTATATGTGATTTTCCTGAGTATATGTGATTTTCCTGAGTATATGCGATTTTCCTGAGTATATGTGATTTTCCTGAGTATATGTGATTTATTTAAGTATATGTGATTTCCCTGACTATATGTCATTTTCCTGAGTATATGTGATTTCCCTGAGTATATGTGATTTTCCTGAGTATATGTTATTATCCTGAGTATTTGATTTTCCTGACTATTTGTGTTTTTCCTGACTATATGTGATTTTCCTGAGTATATGTGATCTTCCTGAGTATATGTGATTTTCCTGAGTATATGCGATTTTCCTGAGTATATGTGATTTTCCTGACTATATGTGATTTTCCTGAGTATATGTGATTTTCCTGAGTATATGTGATTTTGCTGACTATATGTGATTTTCCTGAGTATATGTGATTTCCCTGAGTATATGTGATTTTCCTGAGTAAATGTGATTTTCCTGACTATATGTGATTTTCCTGAGTATATGTGATTTTCCTGACTATATGTGATTTTCCTGAGTATATGTGATTTTCCTGACTATATGTGATTTTCCTGACAATATGTGATTTTCCTGAGTATGTGTGATTTCAATGAGTATATGTGATTTTCATGAGTATATGAGATATTCCTGAGTATATGTGATTTTCCTGAGTATATGTGATTTCCCTGAATATATGTGATTTTCCTGAGTATATGTGATTTCCCTGAATATATGTGATTTTCCTGAGTATATGTGATTTTCCTTTGTATATATGATTTTCCTGAGTATATGTGATTTTCCTGAGTATATGTGATTTCCTGAGTATATGTGATTTTCCTGAGTATATGTGATTTTCCTGAGTATATGTGATTTCCCTGAGTATATGTGATTTTCCTGAGTATATGTGATTTTCCTGAGTATATGTGATTTCCCTGACTATATGTGATTTCCCTGACGATATGTGATTTTCCTAACTATATGTGATTTACCTGACTAGAAGTGATTTTTCTGAGTATATGTGATTTCCCTGACTATATGTGATTTTCCTGAATATATGTGATTTTCTTGACAATATGTGATTTTCCTGAGTATATGCGATTTTCCTGAGTATATGTGATTTCCCTGAGTATATGTGATTTTCCTGGCTATATGTGATTTTCCTGAGTATATGTGATTTTCCTGCGTATATGTGATTTTCCTGAGTATATGTGATCTTCCTGAGTATATGTGATTTTCCTGAGTATATGTGATTTTCCTGAGTATATGTGATCTTCCTGAGTATATGTGATTTTCCTGAGTATATGTGATTTCCCTGAATATATATGTGATTTTCCTGAGTATATGTGATTTTCCTGACTATATGTGATTTTCCTGACAATATGTGATTTTCCTGAGTATGTGTGATTTCCCTGAGTATATGTGATTTTCATGAGTATATGTGATATTCCTGAGTATATGTGATTTTCCTGACTATATGTGATTTTCCTGAGTATATGTGATCTTCCTGAGTATATGCGATTTTCCTGAGTATATGTGATTTCCCTGAGTATATGTGACATTCCTGAGTATATTTTATTTTCCTGAGTATTTGATTTTCCTGACTATATGTGATTTTCATGAGTATATGACATCTTCCTGAGTATATGTGATTTTCCTGAGTATATGCGATTTTCCTGAGTATATGTGATTTTCCTGAGTATATGTGATTTTCCTGAGTATATGTGATTTTCCTGAGTATATGCGATTTTCCTGAGTATATGTGATTTTCCTGAGTATATGTGATTTATTTAAGTATATGTGATTTCCCTGACTATATGTCATTTTCCTGAGTATATGTGATTTCCCTGAGTATATGTGATTTTCCTGAGTATATGTTATTATCCTGAGTATTTGATTTTCCTGACTATTTGTGTTTTTCCTGACTATATGTGATTTTCCTGAGTATATGTGATCTTCCTGAGTATATGTGATTTTCCTGAGTATATGCGATTTTCCTGAGTATATGTGATTTTCCTGACTATATGTGATTTTCCTGAGTATATGTGATTTTCCTGAGTATATGTGATTTTGCTGACTATATGTGATTTTCCTGAGTATATGTGATTTCCCTGAGTATATGTGATTTTCCTGAGTAAATGTGATTTTCCTGACTATATGTGATTTTCCTGAGTATATGTGATTTTCCTGACTATATGTGATTTTCCTGAGTATATGTGATTTTCCTGACTATATGTGATTTTCCTGACAATATGTGATTTTCCTGAGTATGTGTGATTTCAATGAGTATATGTGATTTTCATGAGTATATGAGATATTCCTGAGTATATGTGATTTTCCTGAGTATATGTGATTTCCCTGAATATATGTGATTTTCCTGAGTATATGTGATTTCCCTGAATATATGTGATTTTCCTGAGTATATGTGATTTTCCTTTGTATATATGATTTTCCTGAGTATATGTGATTTTCCTGAGTATATGTGATTTCCTGAGTATATGTGATTTTCCTGAGTATATGTGATTTTCCTGAGTATATGTGATTTCCCTGAGTATATGTGATTTTCCTGAGTATATGTGATTTTCCTGAGTATATGTGATTTCCCTGACTATATGTGATTTCCCTGACGATATGTGATTTTCCTAACTATATGTGATTTACCTGACTAGAAGTGATTTTTCTGAGTATATGTGATTTCCCTGACTATATGTGATTTTCCTGAATATATGTGATTTTCTTGACAATATGTGATTTTCCTGAGTATATGCGATTTTCCTGAGTATATGTGATTTCCCTGAGTATATGTGATTTTCCTGGCTATATGTGATTTTCCTGAGTATATGTGATTTTCCTGCGTATATGTGATTTTCCTGAGTATATGTGATTTTCCTGAGTATATGTGATTTCCCTGAGTATATATGATTTAACTGAGTATACGTGATTTTCCTGAGTATATGTAATTCCTTTGAGTATATGTGATTTCCCTGACTATATGTGATGTTCCTGAGTATATGTGATTTTCCTGAGTATATGTGATTTCCTGAATATATGTGATTTTCCAGAGTATATGTGATTTTTCTGTGTATATATAATTTTCCTGAGTATATGTGATTTTCCTGAGTATATGTGATTTCCCTGAGTATATGTGATTTTCCTCAGTATATGTGATTTTCCTGACAATATGTGATTTTCCTGAGTATATGTGATTTTCCTGAGTATGTGTGATTTCCCAGAGTATATGTGATTTTCATGAGTATATGTGATATTCCTGAGTATATGTGATTTTTCTGACTATATGTGATTTTCCTGAGTATATGTGATCTTCCTGAGTATATGTGATTTTCCTGAGTATATGCGATTTTCCTGAGTATATGTGATTTTCCTGAGTATATGAAATTTCCCTGAGTATATGTGATTTTCCTGACTATTTGTGATTTTCCTGACTATGTGATTTTCTTGACTATATGTGATTTTCCTGAGTATATGTGATTTTCCTGACTATATGTGATTTTCTTGAGTATATAAAATTTCCCTGAGTATATGTGATTTTCCTGAGTATATGTGATTTTCCTGACTATATGTGATTTTCCTGAGTATATGTGATTTCCCTGACTATATGTGATTTCCCTGAGTATATGTGATTTTCCTGAGTATATGTGATTTTCCTGAGTATATGTGATTTCCTTGACTATATGTGATTTTCCTGATTATATGTGATCTTCCTGAGTATATGTGATTTTCCTGAGTATATGTGATTTCCCTGAGTATATGTGATTTTCCTGAGTATATGTGATTTTCATGACTATATGTGATTTTCCTGAGTATATGTGATTTTCATGATTATGTGATTTTCCTGACAATATGTGATTTTCCTGAGTATATGTGATTTTCCTGAGTATATGTGATTTTCCTGAGTATATGTGATTTTCTTGAGTATATGTGATTTCCCTGAGTATATGTGATTTCCCTGAGTATATGTGATTTTCCTGACTATTTGTGATTTTCCTGACTATGTGATTTTCTTGACTATATGTGATTTTCCTGAGTATATGTGATTTTGCTGACTATATGTGATTTTCCTGAGTATATAAAATTTCCCTGAGTATATGTGATTTTCATGACTATATGTGATTTCCCTGACTATATGTGATTTCCCTGACGATATGTGATTTTCCTAACTATATGTGATTTTCCTGACTATATGAGATTTTCCTGAGTATATGTGATTTTCCTGACTATATGTAATTTTCCTGAGTATACGTGATTTACCTGACTAGAAGTGATTTTTCTGAGTATATGTGATTTCCCTGACTATATGTGATTTTCCTGAATATATGTGATTTTCTTGACAATATGTGATTTTCCTGAGTATATGCGATTTTCCTGAGTATATGTGATTTCCCTGAGTATATGTGATTTTCCTGGCTATATGTGATTTTCCTGAGTATATGTGATTTTCCTGCGTATATGTGATTTTCCTGAGTATATGTGATTTTCCTGAGTATATGTGATTTCCCTGAGTATATATGATTTAACTGAGTATACGTGATTTTCCTGAGTATATGTAATTCCTTTGAGTATATGTGATTTCCCTGACTATATGTGATGTTCCTGAGTATATGTGATTTTCCTGAGTATATGTGATTTCCTGAATATATGTGAATTTCCAGAGTATATGTGATTTTTCTGTGTATATATAATTTTCCTGAGTATATGTGATTTTCCTGAGTATATGTGATTTCCCTGAGTATATGTGATTTTCCTCAGTATATGTGATTTTCCTGACAATATGTGATTTTCCTGAGTATATGTGATTTTCCTGAGTATGTGTGATTTCCCTGAGTATATGTGATTTTCATGAGTATATGTGATATTCCTGAGTATATGTGATTTTTCTGACTATATGTGATTTTCCTGAGTATATGTGATCTTCCTGAGTATATGTGATTTTCCTGAGTATATGCGATTTTCCTGAGTATATGTGATTTTCCTGAGTATATGAAATTTCCCTGAGTATATGTGATTTTCCTGACTATTTGTGATTTTCCTGACTATGTGATTTTCTTGACTATATGTGATTTTCCTGAGTATATGTGATTTTCCTGACTATATGTGATTTTCTTGAGTATATAAAATTTCCCTGAGTATATGTGATTTTCCTGAGTATATGTGATTTTCCTGACTATATGTGATTTTCCTGAGTATATGTGATTTCCCTGACTATATGTGATTTCCCTGAGTATATGTGATTTTCCTGAGTATATGTGATTTTCCTGAGTATATGTGATTTCCTTGACTATATGTGATTTTCCTGATTATATGTGATCTTCCTGAGTATATGTGATTTTCCTGAGTATATGTGATTTCCCTGAGTATATGTGATTTTCCTGAGTATATGTGATTTTCATGACTATATGTGATTTTCCTGAGTATATGTGATTTTCATGATTATGTGATTTTCCTGACAATATGTGATTTTCCTGAGTATATGTGATTTTCCTGAGTATATGTGATTTTCCTGAGTATATGTGATTTTCTTGAGTATATGTGATTTCCCTGAGTATATGTGATTTCCCTGAGTATATGTGATTTTCCTGACTATTTGTGATTTTCCTGACTATGTGATTTTCTTGACTATATGTGATTTTCCTGAGTATATGTGATTTTGCTGACTATATGTGATTTCCCTGACTATATGTGATTTCCCTGACGATATGTGATTTTCCTAACTATATGTGATTTTCCTGACTATATGAGATTTTCCTGAGTATATGTGATTTTCCTGACTATATGTAATTTTCCTGAGTATACGTGATTTACCTGACTAGAAGTGATTTTTCTGAGTATATGTGATTTCCCTGACTATATGTGATTTTCCTGAATATATGTGATTTTCTTGACAATATGTGATTTTCCTGAGTATATGCGATTTTCCTGAGTATATGTGATTTCCCTGAGTATATGTGATTTTCCTGGCTATATGTGATTTTCCTGAGTATATGTGATTTTCCTGCGTATATGTGATTTTCCTGAGTATATGTGATTTTCCTGAGTATATGTGATTTCCCTGAGTATATATGATTTAACTGAGTATACGTGATTTTCCTGAGTATATGTAATTCCTTTGAGTATATGTGATTTCCCTGACTATATGTGATGTTCCTGAGTATATGTGATTTTCCTGAGTATATGTGATTTCCTGAATATATGTGAATTTCCAGAGTATATGTGATTTTTCTGTGTATATATAATTTTCCTGAGTATATGTGATTTTCCTGAGTATATGTGATTTCCCTGAGTATATGTGATTTTCCTCAGTATATGTGATTTTCCTGACAATATGTGATTTTCCTGAGTATATGTGATTTTCCTGAGTATGTGTGATTTCCCTGAGTATATGTGATTTTCATGAGTATATGTGATATTCCTGAGTATATGTGATTTTTCTGACTATATGTGATTTTCCTGAGTATATGTGATCTTCCTGAGTATATGTGATTTTCCTGAGTATATGCGATTTTCCTGAGTATATGTGATTTTCCTGAGTATATGAAATTTCCCTGAGTATATGTGATTTTCCTGACTATTTGTGATTTTCCTGACTATGTGATTTTCTTGACTATATGTGATTTTCCTGAGTATATGTGATTTTCCTGACTATATGTGATTTTCTTGAGTATATAAAATTTCCCTGAGTATATGTGATTTTCCTGAGTATATGTGATTTTCCTGACTATATGTGATTTTCCTGAGTATATGTGATTTCCCTGACTATATGTGATTTCCCTGAGTATATGTGATTTTCCTGAGTATATGTGATTTTCCTGAGTATATGTGATTTCCTTGACTATATGTGATTTTCCTGATTATATGTGATCTTCCTGAGTATATGTGATTTTCCTGAGTATATGTGATTTCCCTGAGTATATGTGATTTTCCTGAGTATATGTGATTTTCATGACTATATGTGATTTTCCTGAGTATATGTGATTTTCATGATTATGTGATTTTCCTGACAATATGTGATTTTCCTGAGTATATGTGATTTTCCTGAGTATATGTGATTTTCCTGAGTATATGTGATTTTCTTGAGTATATGTGATTTCCCTGAGTATATGTGATTTCCCTGAGTATATGTGATTTTCCTGACTATTTGTGATTTTCCTGACTATGTGATTTTCTTGACTATATGTGATTTTCCTGAGTATATGTGATTTTGCTGACTATATGTGATTTTCCTGAGTATATAAAATTTCCCTGAGTATATGTGATTTTCATGACTATATGTGATTTTCCTGAGTATATGTGATTTTCCTGACTATTTGTGATTTTCCTGACAATATGTGATTTTCCTGAGTATGTGTGATTTTCATGAGTATATGTGATTTTCCTGAGTATATGTGATCTTCCTGAGTATATGTGATTTTCCTGAGTATATGTGATTTTCCTGAGTATATGTGATCTTCCTGAGTATATGTGATTTTCCTGAGTATATGTGATTTCCCTGAATATATATGTGATTTTCCTGAGTATATGTGATTTTCCTGACTATATGTGATTTTCCTGACAATATGTGATTTTCCTGAGTATGTGTGATTTCCCTGAGTATATGTGATTTTCATGAGTATATGTGATATTCCTGAGTATATGTGATTTTCCTGACTATATGTGATTTTCCTGAGTATATGTGATCTTCCTGAGTATATGCGATTTTCCTGAGTATATGTGATTTCCCTGAGTATATGTGACATTCCTGAGTATATTTTATTTTCCTGAGTATTTGATTTTCCTGACTATATGTGATTTTCATGAGTATATGACATCTTCCTGAGTATATGTGATTTTCCTGAGTATATGCGATTTTCCTGAGTATATGTGATTTTCCTGAGTATATGTGATTTTCCTGAGTATATGTGATTTTCCTGAATATATGCGATTTTCATGAGTATATGTGATTTTCCTGAGTATATGTGATTTATTTAAGTATATGTGATTTCCCTGACTATATGTCATTTTCCTGAGTATATGTGATTTCCCTGAGTATATGTGATTTTCCTGAGTATATGTTATTATCCTGAGTATTTGATTTTCCTGACTATTTGTGATTTTCCTGACTATATTTGATTTTCCTGAGTATATGTGATCTTCCTGAGTATATGTGATTTTCCTGAGTATATGCGATTTTCCTGAGTATATGTGATTTTCCTGACTATATGTGATTTTCCTGAGTATATGTGATTTTCCTGAGTATATGTGATTTTGCTGACTATATGTGATTTTCCTGAGTATATGTGATTTCCCTGAGTATATGTGATTTTCCTGAGTATATGTGATTTTCCTGACTATATGTGATTTTCCTGAGTATATGTGATTTTCCTGACTATATGTGATTTTCCTGAGTATATGTGATTTTCCTGACTATATGTGATTTTCCTGACAATATGTGATTTTCCTGAGTATGTGTGATTTCAATGAGTATATGTGATTTTCATGAGTATATGAGATATTCCTGAGTATATGTGATTTTCCTGAGTATATGTGATTTCCCTGAATATATGTGATTTTCCTGAGTATATGTGATTTCCCTGAATATATGTGATTTTCCTGAGTATATGTGATTTTCCTTTGTATATATGATTTTCCTGAGTATATGTGATTTTCCTGAGTATATGTGATTTCCTGAGTATATGTGATTTTCCTGAGTATATGTGATTTTCCTGAGTATATGTGATTTCCCTGACAATATGTGATTTCCCTGACGATATGTGATTTTCCTAACTATATGTGATTTTCCTGACTATGTGAGATTTTCTTGACAAAATGTGATTTTCCTTAGTATATGTGATTTTCCTGAGTATATGTGATTTCCCTGAGTATATGTGATTTTACTGGCTATATGTGATTTTCCTGAGTATATGTAATTTTCCTGAGTATATATGATTTAACTTAGTATATGTGATTTTCCTGAGTATATGTGATTTTCCTGAGTATATGTGATTTATTTAAGTATATGTGATTTCCCTGACTATATGTCATTTTCCTGAGTATATGTGATTTCCCTGAGTATATGTGATTTTCCTGAGTATATGTTATTATCCTGAGTATTTGATTTTCCTGACTATTTGTGATTTTCCTGACTATATTTGATTTTCCTGAGTATATGTGATCTTCCTGAGTATATGTGATTTTCCTGAGTATATGCGATTTTCCTGAGTATATGTGATTTTCCTGACTATATGTGATTTTCCTGAGTATATGTGATTTTCCTGAGTATATGTGATTTTGCTGACTATATGTGATTTTCCTGAGTATATGTGATTTCCCTGAGTATATGTGATTTTCCTGAGTATATGTGATTTTCCTGACTATATGTGATTTTCCTGAGTATATGTGATTTTCCTGACTATATGTGATTTTCCTGAGTATATGTGATTTTCCTGACTATATGTGATTTTCCTGACAATATGTGATTTTCCTGAGTATGTGTGATTTCAATGAGTATATGTGATTTTCATGAGTATATGAGATATTCCTGAGTATATGTGATTTTCCTGAGTATATGTGATTTCCCTGAATATATGTGATTTTCCTGAGTATATGTGATTTCCCTGAATATATGTGATTTTCCTGAGTATATGTGATTTTCCTTTGTATATATGATTTTCCTGAGTATATGTGATTTTCCTGAGTATATGTGATTTCCTGAGTATATGTGATTTTCCTGAGTATATGTGATTTTCCTGAGTATATGTGATTTCCCTGACAATATGTGATTTCCCTGACGATATGTGATTTTCCTAACTATATGTGATTTTCCTGACTATGTGAGATTTTCTTGACAAAATGTGATTTTCCTTAGTATATGTGATTTTCCTGAGTATATGTGATTTCCCTGAGTATATGTGATTTTACTGGCTATATGTGATTTTCCTGAGTATATGTAATTTTCCTGAGTATATATGATTTAACTTAGTATATGTGATTTTCCTGAGTATATGTGATTTTCCTGAGTATATGTGATTTTCCTGAGTATATGTGATATTCCTGAGTACAGGCGATTTTCCTGAGTATATGTGATTTTTCTGACTATATGTGATCTTCCTGAGTATATGTGATTTCCCTGAGTATATGTGATTTCCTGAGTATATGTGATTTTCCTGAGTCTATGTGATTTTCCTGAGTATATGTGATTTTCCTGAATATATGTGATTTTCCAGAGTATATGCGATTTTCCTGAGTATATGTGATTTCCTTGAGTATATGTGATTTCCCTGACTATATGTGATTTCCCTGAGTATATGTGATTTTCCTGAGTATATGTTATTTTCCTGAGTATTTGATTTTCCTGAGTTTAAGTGATTTTCCTGACTATTTGTGATTTTCCTGACTATTTGTGATTTTCCTGACTATATGTGATTTTCCTGAGTATATGTGATCTTCCTGAGTATATGTGATTTTCCTGAGTATATGCGACTTTCCTGAGTATATGTGATTTTCCTGACTATATGTGATCTTCCTGAGTATATGTGATTTCCCTGAGTATATGTGATTTTCCTGACTATTTGTGATTTTCCTGAGTATATGAGATTTTCCTGACTATATGTGATTTTCCTGAGTATATGTGATCTTTCTGAGTATATGTGATTTTCCTGAGTATAGGCGATTTTCCTGAGTATATGTAATTTTGCTGACTATAAGTGATCTTCCTGAGTATGTGTGATTTCCAGGAATATATGTGATTTTCCTGAGTGTATGTGATTTTCCTGAGTATATGTGATTTTCCTGAATATATGTGATTTTCCTGAGTATATGTTATTTCCCTGAATATATATGATTTTCCTGAGTATATGTGATTTTCCTGTGTATATATGATTTTCCTGAGTATATGTGATTTTCCTGAGTATATGTGATTTCCCTGAGAATATGAGATTTTCATGAGTATATGTGATTTCACTAGGTATATGTGATTTTCCTGACTTTATTTGATTTTTCTGACTATATGTGATTTCATTGGGTATATGTGATTTTCCTGAGTATATGTGATTTTCATGAGTATACGTGATTTTCCTGAGTATATGTGATTTTCCTGACTATATGTTATTTTCCTGAGTATATGTGATTTTCCTGAGTATATGTGATTTCCCTGAGTATATGTGATTTTCCTGACTATTTGTGATTTTCCTGACTGTATGTGATTTTCCTGACTATATGTGATTTTCCTGAGTATATGTGATTTTCCTGACTATATGTGATTTTCCTGAGTATATGTAATTTCCCTGAGTATATGGGATTTTCCTGAGTATATGTGATCTCCTGACTATATGTGATTTTCCTGAGTATATGTGATTTCCCTGACTATATGTGATTTCCCTGAGTATATGTGATTTTCCTGAGTATATGTGATTTTCCTGAGTATATGTGATTTCCCTGACTAAATGTGATTTTCGTGATTATATGTGATCTTCCTGAGTATATGTGATTTTCCTGAGTATATGTGATTTCCCTGAGTATATGTGATTTTCCTGACAATATGTGATTTTCCTGAGTATATGTGATTTTCCTGAGTATATGTGATTTTCCTGAGTATATGTGATTTTCTTGTGTATATGTGATTTTCCTGAGTATATGTGATTTCCCTCAGTATATGTGATTTTCCTGACTATTTGTGATTTTCCTGACTATGTGATTTTCTTGACTATATGTGATTTTCCTGAGTATATGTGATTTTCCTGACTATATGTGATTTTCCTGCGTATATAAAATTTCCCTGAGTATATGTGATTTTCCTGAGTATATGTGATTTTCCTGACTATATGTGATTTTCCTGAGTATATGTGATTTCCCTGACTATATGTGATTTCCCGGAGTATATGTGATTTCCATCAGTATATGTGATTTTCCTGAGTATATGTGATCTTCCTGAGTATATGTGATTTTCCTGAGAATATGTGATTTACCTGAGTATATGTGATCTTCCTGAGTATATGTGATTTTCCTGAGTATATGTGATTTCCCTGAGTATATGTGATTTTCCTGAGTATATGTGATTTTCCTGACTATATGTGATTTTCCTGAGTATATGTGATTTTCCTGACTATATGTGATTTTCCTGAGTATATGTGATTTTCCTGACTATATGTGATTTTCCTGACAATATGTGATTTTCCTGAGTATGTGTGATTTCCCTGAGTATATGTGATTTTCATGAGTATATGTAATCTTCCTGAGTATATGTGATTTTCCTGAGTATATGCGATTTTCCTGAGTATATGTGATTTTCCTGAGTATATGTGATTTATTTGAGTATATGTGATTTCCCTGACTATATGTGATTTTCCTGAGTATATGTGATTTCCCTGAGTATATGTGATTATCCTGAGTATATGTGATCTCTTGACTATATGTGATTTTCCTGAGTATATGTGATTTCCCTGACTATATGTGATTTCCCTGAGTATATGTGATTTTCCTGAGTATATGTGATTTTCCTGAGTATATGTGATTTCCCTGACTATATGTGATTTTCATGATTATATGTGATCTTCCTGAGTATATGTGATTTTCCTGAGTATATGTGATTTCCCTGAGTATATGTGATTTTCCTGAGTATCTGTGATTTTCATGACTATATGTGATTCTCCTGAGTATATGTGATTTTCATGACTATGTTATTTTCCTGACAATATGTGATTTACCTGAGTATATGTGATTTTCCTGAGTATATGTGATTTTCCTGAGTATATGTGATTTTCTTGAGTATATGTGATTTTCCTGAGTATATGTGATTTCCATGAGTATATGTGATTTTCCTGACTATTTGTGATTTTCCTGACTATGTGATTTTCTTGACTATATGTGATTTTCCTGAGTATATGTGATTTTGCTGACTATGTGATTTTCCTGAGTATATAAAATTTCCCTGAGTATATGTGATTTTCCTGAGTATATGTGATTTTCCTGAGTATATGTCATCTTCCTGAGTATATGTGATTTTCCTGAGTATATGTGATTTCCCTGAGTATATGTGATGTTCCTGAGTATATGTGATTTTCCTGACTATATGTGATTTTCCTGACTATATGTGATTTTCCTGAGTATATGTGATTTTCCTGACTATATGTGATTTTCCTGAGTATATGTGATTTCCCTGAGTATATGTGACTTTCCTGAGTATATGTTATTTTCCTGAGTATTTGATTTTCCTGACTATTTGTGATCTTCCTGAGTATATGTGATTTTCCTGAGTATATGCGATTTTCCTGAGTATATGTGATTTTCCTGACTATATGTGATCTTTCTGAGTATATCTGATTTCCCTGAGTATATGTGATTTTGCTGACTATTTGTGATTTTCCTGAGTATATGTGATTTTCCTGACTATATGTGATTTTCCTGAGTATATGTGATCTTCCTGAGTATATGTGATTTTCCTGAGTATAGGCGATTTTCCTGAGTATATGTGATTTTGCTGACTATATGTGATCTTCCTCAGTATATGTGATTTCCCGCAATATATGTGATTTTCCTGAGTGTATGTGATTTTCCTGAGTATATGTGATCTCCCTGAATATATGTGATTTTCCTGAGTATATGTGATTTTCCTGTGTATATATGATTTTCCTGAGTATATGTGATTTTCCTGAGTATATGTGATTTCCCTGAGTATATGTGATTTTCCTGAGTATATGTGATTTTCCTGAGTATATGTGATTTCCTTGACTATATGTGATTTCCCTGACGATATGTGATTTTCCTAACTATATGTGATTTTCCTGACTATATGAGATTTTCCTGAGTATATGTGATTTTCCTGACTATATGTAATTTTACTGAGTATATGTGATTTACCTGACTAGAAGTGATTTTACTGAGTATATGTGATTTCCCTGACTATATGTGATTTTCCTGAATATATGTGATTTTCTTGACAATATGTGATTTTCCTGAGTATATGTGATTTTCCTGAGTATATGTGATTTTCCTGATTATATGTGATTTCCCTGAGTATATGTGATTTTCCTGAGTATATATGATTTAACTTAGTATATGTGATTTTCCTGAGTATATGTGATTTACCTGACTATATGTGATTTTCCTGAGTATATGTGATCTTTCTGAGTATATGTGATTTCCCTGAGTATATGTTATTTTACTGAGTATATGTGATTTCTTTGAG
This sequence comes from Eledone cirrhosa, assembly GCA_964016885.1. NCBI lineage: Eukaryota > Metazoa > Mollusca > Cephalopoda > Octopoda > Eledonidae > Eledone > Eledone cirrhosa. The sequence continues at coordinate 28,195,581 of OZ024740.1, forward strand.
TATATGTGATTTCCCTGACTATATGTGATGTTCCTGAGCATATGTGATCTTCCTGAGTTTATGTGATTTTCCTGAGTATAGGCGATTTTCCTGAGTATATGTGATTTTTCTGACTATATGTGATTTTCCTGAGTATATTTGATTTCCCTGAGTATATGTGATTTTCCTGAGTATATGTGATTTTCCTGAGTATATGTGATTTTCCTGAGTATATGCGATTTTCCTGAGTATATGTGATTTTCCTGACTATATGTGATCTTTCTGAGTATATGTGATTTCCCTGAGTATATGTGATTTTGCTGACTATTTGTGATTTTCCTGAGTATATGTGATTTTCCTGACTATATGTGATTTTCCTGAGTATATGTGATCTTCCTGAGTATATGTGATTTTCCTGAGTATAGGCGATTTTCCTGAGTATATGTGATTTTGCTGACTATATGTGATCTTCCTCAGTATATGTGATTTCCCGCAATATATGTGATTTTCCTGAGTGTATGTGATTTTCCTTAGTATATGTGATCTCCCTGAATATATGTGATTTTCCTGAGTATATGTGATTTTCCTGTGTATATATGATTTTCCTGAGTATATGTGATTTTCCTGAGTATATGTGATTTCCCTGAGTATATGTGATTTTCCTGAGTATATGTGATTTTCCTGAGTATATGTGATTTCCTTGAATATATGTGATTTCCCTGACGATATGTGATTTTCCTAACTATATGTGATTTTCCTGAATATATGAGATTTTCCTGAGTATATGTGATTTTCCTGACTATATGTAATTTTACTGAGTATATGTGATTTACCTGACTAGAAGTGATTTTACTGAGTATATGTGATTTCCCTGACTATATGTGATTTTCCTGAATATATGTGATTTTCTTGACAATATGTGATTTTCCTGAGTATATGTGATTTTCCTGAGTATATGTGATTTTCCTGATTATATGTGATTTCCCTGAGTATATGTGATTTTCCTGAGTATATATGATTTAACTTAGTATATGTGATTTTCCTGAGTATATGTGATTTACCTGACTATATGTGATTTTCCTGAGTATATGTGATCTTTCTGAGTATATGTGATTTCCCTGAGTATATGTTATTTTACTGAGTATATGTGATTTCTTTGAGTATATGTGATTTCCCTGACTATATGTGATGTTCCTGAGTATATGTGATCTTCCTGAGTATATGTGATTTTCCTGAGTATAGGCGATTTTCCTGAGTATATGTGATTTCCCTGAATATATGTGATTTTCCAGAGTATATGCGATTTTCCTGAGTATATGTGATTTCCTTGAGTATATGTGATTTCCCTGAGTATATGTGATTTTCCTGACTATTTGTGATTTTCCTGAGTATATGTGATTTTCCTGACTATATGTGATTTTCCTGAGTATATGTGATCTTTCTGAGTATATGTGATTTTCCTGAGTATAGGCGATTTTCCTGAGTATATGTGATTTTGCTGACTATATGTCATCTTCCTGAGTATGTGTGATTTCCAGGAATATATGTGATTTTCCTGAGTGTATGTGATTTTCCTGAGTATATGTGATTTTCCTGAATATATGTGATTTTCCTGAGTATATGTTATTTCCCTGAATATATGTGATTTTCCTGAGTATATGTGATTTTCCTGTGTAAATATGATTTTCCTGAGTATATGTGATTTTCATGAGTATATGTGAATTCCCTTAGTATATGAGATTTTCATGAGTATATGTGATTTCACTAGGTATATGTGATTTTCCTGACTATATTTGATTTTTCTGACTATATGTGATTTCATTGGGTATATGTGATTTTCCTGAGTATATGTGATTTTCATGAGTATACGTGATTTTCCTGAGTATATGTGATTTTCCTGACTATATGTGATTTTCCTGAGTATATGTGATTTTCCTGAGTATATGTGATTTCCCTGAGTATATGTGATTTTCCTGAGTATTTGTGATTTTCCTGACTGTATGTGTTTTCCTGATTATGTGATTTTCCTGAGTATATGTGATTTTCCTGACTATATGTGATTTTCCTGAGTATATGTAATTTCCCTGAGTATATGTGATTTTCCTGAGTATATGTGATCTCCTGACTATATGTGATTTTCCTGAGTATATGTGATTTCCCTGACTATATGTGATTTCCCTGAGTATATGTGATTTTCCTGAGTATATGTGATTTTCCTGAGTATATGTGATTTCCCTGACTATATGTGATTTTCGTGATTATATGTGATCTTCCTGAGTATATGTGATTTTCCTGAGTATATGTGATTTCCCTGAGTATATGTGATTTTCCTGAGTATATGTGATTTTCATCACTATATGTGATTTTCCTGAGTATATGTGATTTTCATGACTATGTGATTTTCCTGACAATATGTGATTTTCCTGAGTATATGTGATTTTCCTGAGTATATGAGATTTTCCTGAGTATATGTGATTTTCTTGAGTATATGTGATTTTCCTGAGTATATGTCATTTCCCTGAGTATATGTGATTTTCCTGACTATTTGTGATTTTCCTGACTATGTGATTTTCTTGACTATATGTGATTTTCCTGAGTATATGTGATTTTCCTGACTATATGTGATTTTCCTGAGTATATAAAATTTCCCTGAGTATATGTGATTTTCTTGAGTATATGTGATTTTCCTGACTATATGTGATTTTCCTGAGTATATGTGATTTCCCTGACTATATGTTATTTCCCGGAGTATATGTGATTTCCATGTGTATATGTGATTTTCCTGAGTATATGTGATCTTCCTGAGTAAATATGATTTTCCTGAGTATATGTGATTTTCCTGAGTATATGTGATCTTCCTGAGTATATGTGATTTACCTGAGTATATGTGATTTCCCTGAGTATGTGTGATTTTCCTGAGTATATGTGATTTTCCTTATTATATGTGATTTTCCTGAGTATACGTGATTTTCATGACTATATGTGATTTTCCTGAGTATATGTGATTTTCCTGACTATATGTGATTTTCCTGAGTATATGTGATTTTCCTGACTATATGTGATTTTCCTGAGTTTATGTGATTTTCCTGACTATATGTGATATTCCTGAGTATATGTGATTTTCCTGACTATATGTGATTTTCCTGAGTATATGTGATCTTCCTGAGTATATGTGATTTTCCTGAGTATATGCGATTTTCCTGAGTATATGTGATTTTCCTGAGTATATGTGATTTATTTGAGTATATGTGATTTCCCTGACTATATGTGATTTTCCTGAGTATATGTGATTTCCCTGAGTATATGTGATTTTCCTGAGTATATGTTATTTTCCTGAGTATTTGATTTTCCTGACTATTTGTGATTTTCCTGACTATATGTGATTTTCCTGAGTATATCTGATCTTCCTGAGTATATGTGATTTTCCTGAGTATATGCGATTTTCCTGAGTATATGTGATTTTCCTGACTATATGTGATCTTTCTGAGTATATGTGATTTCCCTGAGTACATGTGATTTTGCTGACTATTTGTGATTTTCCTGAGTATATGTGATTTTCCTAACTATATGTGATATTCCTGAGTATATGTGATATTCCTGAGTATATGTGATTTTCCTGAGTATAGGCGATTTTCCTGAGTATACGTGATTTTGCTGACTATATGTGATCTTCCTCAGTATATGTGATTTCCCGCAATATATGTGATTTTCCTGAGTGTATGTGATCTCCCTGAATATATGTGATTTTCCTGAGTATATGTGATTTTCCTGAGTATATGTGATTTCCCTGAGTATATGTGATTTTCCTGAGTATATGTGATTTTCCTGAGTATATGTGATTTCCCTGACTATATGTGATTTCCCTGACGATATGTGATTTTCCTAACTATATGTGATTTTCCTGACTATATGAGATTTTCCTGAGTATATGTGATTTTCCTGACTATATGTAATTTTCCTGAGTATATGTGATTTACCTGACTAGAAGTGATTTTTCTGAGTATATATGATTTAACTGAGTATACGTGATTTTCCGGAGTATATGTAATTCCTTTGAGTATATGTGATTTCCCTTACTATATGTGATGTTCCTGAGTATATGTGATCTTCCTGAGTATATGTGATTTTCCTGAGTATAGGCGATTTTCCTGAGTATATGTGATTTTTCTGACTATATGTGATCTTCCTGAGTATATGTGATTTCCCTGAGTATATGTGATTTTCCTGAGTATATATGATTTTCCTGAGTATATGTGATTTTCCTGAGTATATGTGATTTCCCTGAATATATGTGATTTTCCAGAGTATATGTGATTTTTCTGTGTATATATAATTTTCCTGAGTATATGTGACTTTCCTGAGTATATGTGATTTCCCTGAGTATATGTGATTTTCCTCAGTATATGTGATTTTCCTGACAATATGTGATTTTCCTGAGTATATGTGATTTTCCTGAGTATATGTGATTTTCCTGAGTATATGTGATTTTCTTGAGTATATGTGATTTTCCTGAGTATATGTGATTTCCCTGAGTATATGTGATTTTCCTGACTATTTGTGATTTTCCTGACTATATGATTTTCTTGACTATAACTGATTTTCCTGAGTATATGTGATTTTCCTGACTATATGTGATTTTCCTGAGTATATAAAATTTCCCTGAGTATATGTGATTTTCCTGAGTATATCTAATTTCCCTGAGCATATGTGATTTTCCTGAGTATATGTGATCTCCTGACTATATGTGATTTTCCTGAGTATATGTGATTTCCCTGACTATATGTGATTTCCCTGAGTATATGTGATTTTCCTGAGTATACGTGATTTTCCTGAGTTTATGTGATTTCCCTGACTATATGTGATTTTCATGATTATATGTGATCTTCCTGAGTATATGTGATTTTCCTGAGTATATGTGATTTCCCTGAGTATATGTGATTTTCCTGAGTATATGTGATTTTCATGACTATATGTGATTTTCCTGAGTATATGTGATTTTCATGACTATGTGATTTTCCTGACAATATGTGATTTTCATGAGTATATGTGATTTTCCTGAGTATATGTGATTTTCCTGAGTATATGTGATTTTCTTGAGTATATGTGATTTTCCTGAGTATATGTGATTTCCCTGAGTATATGTGATTTCCCTGACTATATGTGATTTCCCGGAGTATATGTGATTTTCCTGAGTATATGTGATTTCCCTGACTATATGTGATTTTCCTGAATATATGTGATTTTCTTGACAATATGTGATTTTCCTGAGTATATGTGATTTTCCTGAGTATATGTGATTTTCCTGATTATATGTGATTTCCCTGAGTATATGTGATTTTCCTGAGTATATATGATTTAACTTAGTATATGTTATTTTACTGAGTATATGTGATTTCTTTGAGTATATGTGATTTCCCTGACTATATGTGATGTTCCTGAGTATATGTGATCTTCCTGAGTATATGTGATTTTCCTGAGTATAGGCGATTTTCCTGAGTATATGTGATTTTTCTGACTATATGATATTTTCCTGAGTATATTTGATTTCCCTGAGTATATGTGATTTTCCTGAGTATATGTGATTTTCCTGAGTATATGTGATTTTCCTGAGTCTATGTGATTTTCCTGAGTATATGTGATTTCCCTGAATATATGTGATTTTCCAGAGTATATGCGATTTTCCTGAGTATATGTGATTTCCTTGAGTATATGTGATTTCCCTGAGTATATGTGATTTTCCTGACTATTTGTGATTTTCCTGAGTATATGTGATTTTCCTGACTATATGTGATTTTCCTGAGTATATGTGATCTTTCTGAGTATATGTGATTTTCCTGAGTATAGGCGATTTTCCTGAGTATATGTGATTTTGCTGACTATATGTCATCTTCCTGAGTATGTGTGATTTCCAGGAATATATGTGATTTTCCTGAGTGTATGTGATTTTCCTGAGTATATGTGATTTTCCTGAATATATGTGATTTTCCTGAGTATATGTTATTTCCCTGAATATATGTGATTTTCCTGAGTATATGTGATTTTCCTGTGTAAATATGATTTTCCTGAGTATATGTGATTTTCATGAGTATATGTGAATTCCCTTAGTATATGAGATTTTCATGAGTATATGTGATTTCACTAGGTATATGTGATTTTCCTGACTATATTTGATTTTTCTGACTATATGTGATTTCATTGGGTATATGTGATTTTCCTGAGTATATGTGATTTTCATGAGTATACGTGATTTTCCTGAGTATATGTGATTTTCCTGACTATATGTGATTTTCCTGAGTATATGTGATTTTCCTGAGTATATGTGATTTCCCTGAGTATATGTGATTTTCCTGAGTATTTGTGATTTTCCTGACTGTATGTGTTTTCCTGATTATGTGATTTTCCTGAGTATATGTGATTTTCCTGACTATATGTGATTTTCCTGAGTATATGTAATTTCCCTGAGTATATGTGATTTTCCTGAGTATATGTGATCTCCTGACTATATGTGATTTTCCTGAGTATATGTGATTTCCCTGACTATATGTGATTTCCCTGAGTATATGTGATTTTCCTGAGTATATGTGATTTTCCTGAGTATATGTGATTTCCCTGACTATATGTGATTTTCGTGATTATATGTGATCTTCCTGAGTATATGTGATTTTCCTGAGTATATGTGATTTCCCTGAGTATATGTGATTTTCCTGAGTATATGTGATTTTCATCACTATATGTGATTTTCCTGAGTATATGTGATTTTCATGACTATGTGATTTTCCTGACAATATGTGATTTTCCTGAGTATATGTGATTTTCCTGAGTATATGAGATTTTCCTGAGTATATGTGATTTTCTTGAGTATATGTGATTTTCCTGAGTATATGTCATTTCCCTGAGTATATGTGATTTTCCTGACTATTTGTGATTTTCCTGACTATGAGATTTTCTTGACTATATGTGATTTTCCTGAGTATATGTGATTTTCCTGACTATATGTGATTTTCCTGAGTATATAAAATTTCCCTGAGTATATGTGATTTTCTTGAGTATATGTGATTTTCCTGACTATATGTGATTTTCCTGAGTATATGTGATTTCCCTGACTATATGTTATTTCCCGGAGTATATGTGATTTCCATGAGTATATGTGATTTTCCTGAGTATATGTGATCTTCCTGAGTAAATATGATTTTCCTGAGTATATGTGATTTTCCTGAGTATATGTGATCTTCCTGAGTATATGTGATTTACCTGAGTATATGTGATTTCCCTGAGTATGTGTGATTTTCCTGAGTATATGTGATTTTCCTTATTATATGTGATTTTCCTGAGTATACGTGATTTTCATGACTATATGTGATTTTCCTGAGTATATGTGATTTTCCTGACTATATGTGATTTTCCTGAGTATATGTGATTTTCCTGACTATATGTGATTTTCCTGAGTTTATGTGATTTTCCTGACTATATGTGATATTCCTGAGTATATGTGATTTTCCTGACTATATGTGATTTTCCTGAGTATATGTGATCTTCCTGAGTATATGTGATTTTCCTGAGTATATGCGATTTTCCTGAGTATATGTGATTTTCCTGAGTATATGTGATTTATTTGAGTATATGTGATTTCCCTGACTATATGTGATTTTCCTGAGTATATGTGATTTCCCTGAGTATATGTGATTTTCCTGAGTATATGTTATTTTCCTGAGTATTTGATTTTCCTGACTATTTGTGATTTTCCTGACTATATGTGATTTTCCTGAGTATATCTGATCTTCCTGAGTATATGTGATTTTCCTGAGTATATGCGATTTTCCTGAGTATATGTGATTTTCCTGACTATATGTGATCTTTCTGAGTATATGTGATTTCCCTGAGTACATGTGATTTTGCTGACTATTTGTGATTTTCCTGAGTATATGTGATTTTCCTAACTATATGTGATATTCCTGAGTATATGTGATATTCCTGAGTATATGTGATTTTCCTGAGTATAGGCGATTTTCCTGAGTATACGTGATTTTGCTGACTATATGTGATCTTCCTCAGTATATGTGATTTCCCGCAATATATGTGATTTTCCTGAGTGTATGTGATCTCCCTGAATATATGTGATTTTCCTGAGTATATGTGATTTTCCTGAGTATATGTGATTTCCCTGAGTATATGTGATTTTCCTGAGTATATGTGATTTTCCTGAGTATATGTGATTTCCCTGACTATATGTGATTTCCCTGACGATATGTGATTTTCCTAACTATATGTGATTTTCCTGACTATATGAGATTTTCCTGAGTATATGTGATTTTCCTGACTATATGTAATTTTCCTGAGTATATGTGATTTACCTGACTAGAAGTGATTTTTCTGAGTATATATGATTTAACTGAGTATACGTGATTTTCCGGAGTATATGTAATTCCTTTGAGTATATGTGATTTCCCTTACTATATGTGATGTTCCTGAGTATATGTGATCTTCCTGAGTATATGTGATTTTCCTGAGTATAGGCGATTTTCCTGAGTATATGTGATTTTTCTGACTATATGTGATCTTCCTGAGTATATGTGATTTCCCTGAGTATATGTGATTTTCCTGAGTATATATGATTTTCCTGAGTATATGTGATTTTCCTGAGTATATGTGATTTCCCTGAATATATGTGATTTTCCAGAGTATATGTGATTTTTCTGTGTATATATAATTTTCCTGAGTATATGTGACTTTCCTGAGTATATGTGATTTCCCTGAGTATATGTGATTTTCCTCAGTATATGTGATTTTCCTGACAATATGTGATTTTCCTGAGTATATGTGATTTTCCTGAGTATATGTGATTTTCCTGAGTATATGTGATTTTCTTGAGTATATGTGATTTTCCTGAGTATATGTGATTTCCCTGAGTATATGTGATTTTCCTGACTATTTGTGATTTTCCTGACTATATGATTTTCTTGACTATAACTGATTTTCCTGAGTATATGTGATTTTCCTGACTATATGTGATTTTCCTGAGTATATAAAATTTCCCTGAGTATATGTGATTTTCCTGAGTATATCTAATTTCCCTGAGCATATGTGATTTTCCTGAGTATATGTGATCTCCTGACTATATGTGATTTTCCTGAGTATATGTGATTTCCCTGACTATATGTGATTTCCCTGAGTATATGTGATTTTCCTGAGTATACGTGATTTTCCTGAGTTTATGTGATTTCCCTGACTATATGTGATTTTCATGATTATATGTGATCTTCCTGAGTATATGTGATTTTCCTGAGTATATGTGATTTCCCTGAGTATATGTGATTTTCCTGAGTATATGTGATTTTCATGACTATATGTGATTTTCCTGAGTATATGTGATTTTCATGACTATGTGATTTTCCTGACAATATGTGATTTTCATGAGTATATGTGATTTTCCTGAGTATATGTGATTTTCCTGAGTATATGTGATTTTCTTGAGTATATGTGATTTTCCTGAGTATATGTGATTTCCCTGAGTATATGTGATTTCCCTGACTATATGTGATTTCCCGGAGTATATGTGATTTTCCTGAGTATATGTGATTTTCCTGACTATGTGATTTTCTTGACTATATGTGATTTTCCTGAGTATATGTGATTTTGCTGACTATATGTGATTTTCCTGAGTATATAAAATTTCCCTGAGTATATCTGATTTTCCTGAGTATATGTGATTTTCCTGACTATATGTGCTTTTCCTGAGTATATGTGATTTCCCTGACTATATGTGATTTCCCAGAGTATATGTGATTTTCATGAGTATATGTGATTTTCCTGAGTATATGTGATCTTCCTGAGTATATGTGATTTTCCTCAGTATATGTGATTTTCCTGAGTATATGTGATCTTCCTGAGTATATGTGATTTTCCTGAGTATATGTGATTTCCCTGAGTATATGTGATTTTCCTGAGTATATGTGATTTTCCTGACTATATGTGATTTTCCTGAGTATATGTGATTTTCATGACTATATGTGATTTTCCTGAGTATATGTGATTTTCCTGACTATATGTGATTTTCCTGACAATATGTGATTTTCCTGAGTATGTGTGATTTCCCTGAGTATATGTGATTTTCATGAGTATACGTGATTTTCCAGAGTATATGTAATTTCTTTGAGTATATGTGATTTCCCTGACTATATGTGATGTTCCTGAGTATATGTGATCTTCCTGAGTATATGTGATTTTCCTGAGTATAGGCGATTTTCCTGAGTATATGTGATTTTTCTGACTATATGTGATCTTCCTGAGTATATGTGATTTCCCTGAGTATATGTGATTTTCCTGAGTATATATGATTTTCATGAGTATATGTGATTTTCCTGAGTATATGTGATTTCCCTGAATATATGTGATTTTCCAGAGTATATGTGATTTTTCTGTGTATATATAATTTTCCTGAGTATATATGACTTTCCTGAGTATATGTGATTTTCCTGAGTATATGTGATTTTCCTCAGTATACGTGATTTTCCTGACAATATTTGATTTTCCTGAGTATATGTGATTTTCCTGAGTATATGTGATTTTCCTGAGTATATGTGATTTTCTTGAGTATATGTGATTTTCCTGAGTATATGTGATTTCCCTGAGTATATGTGATTTTCCTGACTATTTGTGATTTTCCTGACTATGTGATTTTCTTGACTATATGTGATTTTCCTGAGTATATAAAATTTCCCTGAGTATATGTGATTTTCCTGAGTATATGTGATTTTCCTGACTATATGTGATTTTTCTGAGTATATGTGATTTCCCTGACTATATGTGATTTTCCTGAGTATATGTAATTTCCCTGAGTATATGTGATTTTCCTGAGTATATGTGATCTCCTGACTATATGCGATTTTCCTGAGTATATGTGATTTTCCTGAGTATATGTTATTATCCTGAGTATTTGATTTTCCTGACTATTTGTGATTTTCCTGACTATATGTGATTTTCCTGAGTATATGTGATCTTCCTGAGTATATGTGATTTTCCTGAGTATATGCGATTTTCCTGAGTATATGTGATTTTCCTGACTATATGTGATTTTCCTGAGTATATGTGATTTTCCTGAGTATATGTGATTTTGCTGACTATATGTGATTTTCCTGAGTATATGTGATTTCCCTGAGTATATGTGATTTTCCTGAGTATATGTGATTTTCCTGACTATATGTGATTTTCCTGAGTATATGTGATTTTCCTGACTATATGTGATTTTCCTGAGTATATGTGATTTTCCTGACTATATGTGATTTTCCTGACAATATGTGATTTTCCTGAGTATGTGTGATTTCCCTGAGTATATGTGATTTTCATGAGTATATGTGATATTCCTGAGTATATGTGATTTTTCTGACTATATGTGATTTTCCTGAGTATATGTGATCTTCCTGAGTATATGTGATTTTCCTGAGTATATGCGATTTTCCTGAGTATATGTGATTTTCCTGAGTATATGAAATTTCCCTGAGTATATGTGATTTTCCTGACTATTTGTGATTTTCCTGACTATGTGATTTTCTTGACTATATGTGATTTTCCTGAGTATATGTGATTTTCCTGACTATATGTGATTTTCTTGAGTATATAAAATTTCCCTGAGTATATGTGATTTTCCTGAGTATATTTGATTTTCCTGACTATATGTGATTTTCCTGAGTATATGTGATTTCCCTGACTATATGTGATTTCCCTGAGTATATGTGATTTTCCTGAGTATATGTGATTTTCCTGAGTATATGTGATTTCCTTGACTATATGTGATTTTCCTGATTATATGTGATCTTCCTGAGTATATGTGATTTTCCTGAGTATATGTGATTTCCCTGAGTATATGTGATTTTCCTGAGTATATGTGATTTTCATGACTATATGTGATTTTCCTGAGTATATGTGATTTTCATGATTATGTGATTTTCCTGACAATATGTGATTTTCCTGAGTATATGTGATTTTCCTGAGTATATGTGATTTTCCTGAGTATATGTGATTTTCTTGAGTATATGTGATTTCCCTGAGTATATGTGATTTCCCTGAGTATATGTGATTTTCCTGACTATTTGTGATTTTCCTGACTATGTGATTTTCTTGACTATATGTGATTTTCCTGAGTATATGTGATTTTGCTGACTATATGTGATTTTCCTGAGTATATAAAATTTCCCTGAGTATATGTGATTTTCCTGAGTATATGTGATTTTCCTGACTATATGTGCTTTTCCTGAGTATATGTGATTTCCCTGGCTATATGTGATTTCCCGGAGTATATGTGATTTTCATGAGTATATGTGATTTTCCTGAGTATATGTGATCTTCCTGAGTATATGTGATTTTCCTGAGTATATGTGATTTTCCTGAGTATATGTGATCTTCCTGAGTATATGTGATTTTCCTGAGTATATGTGATTTCCCTGAATATATAGGTGATTTTCCTGAGTATATGTGATTTTCCTGACTATATGTGATTTTCCTGACAATATGTGATTTTCCTGAGTATGTGTGATTTCCCTGAGTATATGTGATTTTCATGAGTATATGTGATATTCCTGAGTATATGTGATTTTCCTGACTATATGTGATTTTCCTGAGTATATGTGATCTTCCTGAGTATATGCGATTTTCCTGAGTATATGTGATTTCCCTGAGTATATGTGACATTCCTGAGTATATTTTATTTTCCTGAGTATTTGATTTTCCTGACTATATGTGATTTTCATGAGTATATGACATCTTCCTGAGTATATGTGATTTTCCTGAGTATATGCGATTTTCCTGAGTATATGTGATTTTCCTGAGTATATGTGATTTATTTAAGTATATGTGATTTCCCTGACTATATGTGATTTTCCTGAGTATATGTGATTTCCCTGAGTATATGTGATTTTCCTGAGTATATGTTATTATCCTGAGTATTTGATTTTCCTGACTATTTGTGATTTTCCTGACTATATGTGATTTTCCTGAGTATATGTGATTTTCCTGAGTATATGTGATTTTGCTGACTATATGTGATTTTCCTGAGTATATGTGATTTCCCTGAGTATATGTGATTTTCCTGAGTATATGTGATTTTCCTGACTATATGTGATTTTCCTGAGTATATGTGATTTTCCTGACTATATGTGATTTTCCTGAGTATATGTGATTTTCCTGACTATATGTGATTTTCCTGACTATATGTGATTTTCCTGAGTATGTGTGATTTCAATGAGTATATGTGATTTTCATGAGTATATGTGATATTCCTGAGTATATGTGATTTTCCTGACTATATGTGATTTTCCTGAGTATATGTGATCTTCCTGAGTATATGTGATTTTCCTGAGTATATGCGATTTTCCTGAGTATATGTGATTTTCCTGAGTATATGTGATTTATTTGAGTATATGTGATTTCCCTGACTATATGTGATTTTCCTGAGTATATGTGATTTCCCTGAGTATATGTGATTTTCCTGAGTATGTGTTATTTTCCTGAGTATTTGATTTTCCTGACTATTTGTGATTTTCATGACTATATGTGATTTTCCTGAGTATATCTGATCTTCCTGAGTATATGTGATTTCCTGAGTATATGCGATTTTCCTGAGTATATGTGATTTTCCTGACTATATGTGATCTTTCTGAGTATATGTGATTTCCCTGAGTACATGTGATTTTGCTGACTATTTGTGATTTTCATGAGTATATGTGATTTTCCTAACTATATGTGATATTCCTGAGTACATGTGATATTCCTGAGTATATGTGATTTTCCTGAGTATAGGCGATTTTCCTGAGTATACGTGATTTTTCTGACTATATGTGATCTTCCTCAGTATATGTGATTTCCCGCAATATATGTGATTTTCCTGAGTGTATGTGATCTCCCTGAATATATGTGATTTTCCTGAGTATATGTGATTTTCCTGAGTATATGTGATTTCCCTGAGTATATGTGATTTTCCTGAGTATATGTGATTTTCCTGAGTATATGTGATTTCCCTGACTATATGTGATTTCCCTGACGATATGTGATTTTCCTAACTATATGTGATTTTCCTGACTATATGAGATTTTCCTGAGTATATGTGATTTTCCTGACTATATGTAATTTTCCTGAGTATACGTGATTTACCTGACTAGAAGTGATTTTTCTGAGTATATGTGATTTCCCTGACTATATGTGATTTTCCTGAATATATGTGATTTTCTTGACAATATGTGATTTTCCTGAGTATATGCGATTTTCCTGAGTATATGTGATTTCCCTGAGTATATGTGATTTTCCTGGCTATATGTGATTTTCCTGAGTATATGTGATTTTCCTGCGTATATGTGATTTTCCTGAGTATATGTGATTTTCCTGAGTATATGTGATTTCCCTGAGTATATATGATTTAACTGAGTATACGTGATTTTCCTGAGTATATGTAATTCCTTTGAGTATATGTGATTTCCCTGACTATATGTGATGTTCCTGAGTATATGTGATTTTCCTGAGTATATGTGATTTCCTGAATATATGTGATTTTCCAGAGTATATGTGATTTTTCTGTGTATATATAATTTTCCTGAGTATATGTGATTTTCCTGAGTATATGTGATTTCCCTGAGTATATGTGATTTTCCTCAGTATATGTGATTTTCCTGACAATATGTGATTTTCCTGAGTATATGTGATTTTCCTGAGTATGTGTGATTTCCCTGAGTATATGTGATTTTCATGAGTATATGTGATATTCCTGAGTATATGTGATTTTTCTGACTATATGTGATTTTCCTGAGTATATGTGATCTTCCTGAGTATATGTGATTTTCCTGAGTATATGCGATTTTCCTGAGTATATGTGATTTTCCTGAGTATATGAAATTTCCCTGAGTATATGTGATTTTCCTGACTATTTGTGATTTTCCTGACTATGTGATTTTCTTGACTATATGTGATTTTCCTGAGTATATGTGATTTTCCTGACTATATGTGATTTTCTTGAGTATATAAAATTTCCCTGAGTATATGTGATTTTCCTGAGTATATGTGATTTTCCTGACTATATGTGATTTTCCTGAGTATATGTGATTTCCCTGACTATATGTGATTTCCCTGAGTATATGTGATTTTCCTGAGTATATGTGATTTTCCTGAGTATATGTGATTTCCTTGACTATATGTGATTTTCCTGATTATATGTGATCTTCCTGAGTATATGTGATTTTCCTGAGTATATGTGATTTCCCTGAGTATATGTGATTTTCCTGAGTATATGTGATTTTCATGACTATATGTGATTTTCCTGAGTATATGTGATTTTCATGATTATGTGATTTTCCTGACAATATGTGATTTTCCTGAGTATATGTGATTTTCCTGAGTATATGTGATTTTCCTGAGTATATGTGATTTTCTTGAGTATATGTGATTTCCCTGAGTATATGTGATTTCCCTGAGTATATGTGATTTTCCTGACTATTTGTGATTTTCCTGACTATGTGATTTTCTTGACTATATGTGATTTTCCTGAGTATATGTGATTTTGCTGACTATATGTGATTTTCCTGAGTATATAAAATTTCCCTGAGTATATGTGATTTTCATGACTATATGTGATTTCCCTGACTATATGTGATTTCCCTGACGATATGTGATTTTCCTAACTATATGTGATTTTCCTGACTATATGAGATTTTCCTGAGTATATGTGATTTTCCTGACTATATGTAATTTTCCTGAGTATACGTGATTTACCTGACTAGAAGTGATTTTTCTGAGTATATGTGATTTCCCTGACTATATGTGATTTTCCTGAATATATGTGATTTTCTTGACAATATGTGATTTTCCTGAGTATATGCGATTTTCCTGAGTATATGTGATTTCCCTGAGTATATGTGATTTTCCTGGCTATATGTGATTTTCCTGAGTATATGTGATTTTCCTGCGTATATGTGATTTTCCTGAGTATATGTGATTTTCCTGAGTATATGTGATTTCCCTGAGTATATATGATTTAACTGAGTATACGTGATTTTCCTGAGTATATGTAATTCCTTTGAGTATATGTGATTTCCCTGACTATATGTGATGTTCCTGAGTATATGTGATTTTCCTGAGTATATGTGATTTCCTGAATATATGTGAATTTCCAGAGTATATGTGATTTTTCTGTGTATATATAATTTTCCTGAGTATATGTGATTTTCCTGAGTATATGTGATTTCCCTGAGTATATGTGATTTTCCTCAGTATATGTGATTTTCCTGACAATATGTGATTTTCCTGAGTATATGTGATTTTCCTGAGTATGTGTGATTTCCCTGAGTATATGTGATTTTCATGAGTATATGTGATATTCCTGAGTATATGTGATTTTTCTGACTATATGTGATTTTCCTGAGTATATGTGATCTTCCTGAGTATATGTGATTTTCCTGAGTATATGCGATTTTCCTGAGTATATGTGATTTTCCTGAGTATATGAAATTTCCCTGAGTATATGTGATTTTCCTGACTATTTGTGATTTTCCTGACTATGTGATTTTCTTGACTATATGTGATTTTCCTGAGTATATGTGATTTTCCTGACTATATGTGATTTTCTTGAGTATATAAAATTTCCCTGAGTATATGTGATTTTCCTGAGTATATGTGATTTTCCTGACTATATGTGATTTTCCTGAGTATATGTGATTTCCCTGACTATATGTGATTTCCCTGAGTATATGTGATTTTCCTGAGTATATGTGATTTTCCTGAGTATATGTGATTTCCTTGACTATATGTGATTTTCCTGATTATATGTGATCTTCCTGAGTATATGTGATTTTCCTGAGTATATGTGATTTCCCTGAGTATATGTGATTTTCCTGAGTATATGTGATTTTCATGACTATATGTGATTTTCCTGAGTATATGTGATTTTCATGATTATGTGATTTTCCTGACAATATGTGATCTTCCTGAGTATATGTGATTTTCCTGAGTATATGTGATTTTCCTGAGTATATGTGATTTTCTTGAGTATATGTGATTTCCCTGAGTATATGTGATTTCCCTGAGTATATGTGATTTTCCTGACTATTTGTGATTTTCCTGACTATGTGATTTTCTTGACTATATGTGATTTTCCTGAGTATATGTGATTTTGCTGACTATATGTGATTTTCCTGAGTATATAAAATTTCCTGAGTATATGTGATTTTCATGACTATATGTGATTTTCCTGAGTATATGTGATTTTCCTGACTATTTGTGATTTTCCTGACAATATGTGATTTTCCTGAGTATGTGTGATTTTCATGAGTATATGTGATTTTCCTGAGTATATGTGATCTTCCTGAGTATATGTGATTTTCCTGAGTATATGTGATTTTCCTGAGTATATGTGATCTTCCTGAGTATATGTGATTTTCCTGAGTATATGTGATTTCCCTGAATATATATGTGATTTTCCTGAGTATATGTGATTTTCCTGACTATATGTGATTTTCCTGACAATATGTGATTTTCCTGAGTATGTGTGATTTCCCTGAGTATATGTGATTTTCATGAGTATATGTGATATTCCTGAGTATATGTGATTTTCCTGACTATATGTGATTTTCCTGAGTATATGTGATCTTCCTGAGTATATGCGATTTTCCTGAGTATATGTGATTTCCCTGAGTATATGTGACATTCCTGAGTATATTTTATTTTCCTGAGTATTTGATTTTCCTGACTATATGTGATTTTCATGAGTATATGACATCTTCCTGAGTATATGTGATTTTCCTGAGTATATGCGATTTTCCTGAGTATATGTGATTTTCCTGAGTATATGTGATTTTCCTGAGTATATGTGATTTTCCTGAGTATATGCGATTTTCCTGAGTATATGTGATTTTCCTGAGTATATGTGATTTATTTAAGTATATGTGATTTCCCTGACTATATGTCATTTTCCTGAGTATATGTGATTTCCCTGAGTATATGTGATTTTCCTGAGTATATGTTATTATCCTGAGTATTTGATTTTCCTGACTATTTGTGATTTTCCTGACTATATGTGATTTTCCTGAGTATATGTGATCTTCCTGAGTATATGTGATTTTCCTGAGTATATGCGATTTTCCTGAGTATATGTGATTTTCCTGACTATATGTGATTTTCCTGAGTATATGTGATTTTCCTGAGTATATGTGATTTTGCTGACTATATGTGATTTTCCTGAGTATATGTGATTTCCCTGAGTATATGTGATTTTCCTGAGTATATGTGATTTTCCTGACTATATGTGATTTTCCTGAGTATATGTGATTTTCCTGACTATATGTGATTTTCCTAAGTATATGTGATTTTCCTGACTATATGTGATTTTCCTGACAATATGTGATTTTCCTGAGTATGTGTGATTTCAATGAGTATATGTGATTTTCATGAGTATATGAGATATTCCTGAGTATATGTGATTTTCCTGACTATATGTGATTTTCCTGAGTATATGTGATCTTCCTGAGTATATGTGATTTTCCTGAGTATATGCGATTTTCCTGAGTATATGTGATTTTCCTGAGTATATGTGATTTATTTGAGTATACGTGATTTCCCTGACTATATGTAATTTTCCTGAGTATATGTGATTTCCCTGAGTATATGTGATTTTCCTGAGTATATGTTATTTTCCTGAGTATTTGATTTTCCTGACTATTTGTGATTTTCCTGACTATATGTGATTTTCCTGAGTATATCTGATCTTCCTGAGTATATGTGATTTTCCTGAGTATATGCGATTTTCCTGAGTATATGTGATTTTTCTGACTATATGTGATCTTTCTGAGTATATGTGATTTCCCTGAGTACATGTGATTTTGCTGACTATTTGTGATTTTCCTGAGTATATGTGATTTTCCTAACTATATGTGATATTCCTGAGTATATGTGATATTCCTGAGTATATGTGATTTTCCTGAGTATAGGCGATTTTCCTGAGTATACGTGATTTTTCTGACTATATGTGATCTTCCTCAGTATATGTGATTTCCCGCAATATATGTGATTTTCCTGAGTGTATGTGATCTCCCTGAATATATGTGATTTTCCTGAGTATATGTGATTTTCCTGAGTATATGTGATTTCCCTGAGTATATGTGATTTTCCTGAGTATATGTGATTTTCCTGAGTATATGTGATTTCCCTGACTATATGTGATTTCCCTGACGATATGTGATTTTCCTAACTATATGTGATTTTCCTGACTATATGAGATTTTCCTGAGTATATGTGATTTTCCTGACTATATGTAATTTTCCTGAGTATATGTGATTTACCTGACTAGAAGTGATTTTTCTGAGTATATGTGATTTACCTGACTATATGTGATTTTCCTGAATATATGTGATTTTCTTGACAATATGTGATTTTCCTGAGTATATGCGATTTTCCTGAGTATATGTGATTTCCCTGAGTATATGTGATTTTCCTGGCTATATGTGATTTTCCTGAGTATATGTGATTTTCCTGCGTATATGTGATTTTCCTGAGTATATGTGATTTTCCTGAGTATATGTGATTTCCCTGAGTATATATGATTTAACTGAGTATACGTGATTTTCCTGAGTATATGTAATTCCTTTGAGTATATGTGATTTCCCTGACTATATGTGATGTTCCTGAGTATATGTGATTTTCCTGAGTATATGTGATTTCCTGAATATATGTGATTTTCCAGAGTATATGTGATTTTTCTGTGTATATATAATTTTCCTGAGTATATGTGATTTTCCTGAGTATATGTGATTTCCCTGAGTATATGTGATTTTCCTCAGTATATGTGATTTTCCTGACAATATGTGATTTTCCTGAGTATATGTGATTTTCCTGAGTATATGTGATTTTCCTGAGTATATGTGATTTTCTTGAGTATATGTGATTTTCCTGAGTATATGTGATTTCCCTGAGTATATGTGATTTTCCTGACTATTTGTGATTTTCCTGACTATATGATTTTTTTGACTATAACTGATTTTCCTGAGTATATGTGATTTTCCTGACTATATGTGATTTTCCTGAGTATATAAAATTTCCCTGAGTATATGTGATTTTCCTGAGTATATGTAATTTCCCTGAGTATATGTGATTTTCCTGAGTATATGTGATCTCCTGACTATATGTGATTTTCCTGAGTATATGTGATTTCCCTGACTATATGTGACTTCCCTGAGTATATGTGATTTTCCTGAGTATACGTGATTTTCCTGAGTTTATGTGATTTCCCTGACTATATGTGATTTTCATGATTATATGTGATCTTCCTGAGTATATGTGATTTTCCTGAGTATATGTGATTTCCCTGAGTATATGTGATTTTCCTGAGTATATGTGATTTTCATGACTATATGTGATTTTCCTGAGTATATGTGATTTTCATGACTATGTGATTTTCCTGACAATATGTGATTTTCCTGAGTATATGTGATTTTCCTGAGTATATGTGATTTTCCTGAGTATATGTGATTTTCTTGAGTATATGTGATTTTCCTGAGTATATGTGATTTCCCTGAGTATATGTGATTTCCCTGACTATATGTGATTTCCCGGAGTATATGTGATTTTCCTGAGTATATGTGATTTTCCTGACTATGTGATTTTCTTGACTATATGTGATTTTCCTGAGTATATGTGATTTTGCTGACTATATGTGATTTTCCTGAGTATATAAAATTTCCCTGAGTATATCTGATTTTCCTGAGTATATGTGATTTTCCTGACTATATGTGCTTTTCCTGAGTATATGTGATTTCCCTGACTATATGTGATTTCCCGGAGTATATGTGATTTTCATGAGTATATGTGATTTTCCTGAGTATATGTGATCTTCCTGAGTATATGTGATTTTCCTCAGTATATCTGATTTTCCTGAGTATATGTGATCTTCCTGAGTATATGTGATTTTCCTGAGTATATGTGATTTCCCTGAGTATATGTGATTTTCCTGAGTATATGTGATTTTCCTGACTATATGTGATTTTCCTGACAATATGTGATTTTCCTGAGTATGTGTGATTTCCCTGAGTATATATGATTTTCATAAGTATACGTGATTTTCCTGAGTATATGTAATTTCTTTGAGTATATGTGATTTCCCTGACTATATGTGATGTTCCTGAGTATATGTGATCTTCCTGAGTATATGTGATTTTCCTGAGTATAGGCGATTTTCCTGAGTATATGTGATTTTTCTGACTATATGTGATCTTCCTGAGTATATGTGATTTCCCTGAGTATATGTGATTTTCCTGAGTATATATGATTTTCATGAGTATATGTGATTTTCCTGAGTATATGTGATTTCCCTGAATATATGTGATTTTCCAGAGTATATGTGATTTTTCTGTGTATATATAATTTTCCTGAGTATATATGACTTTCCTGAGTATATGTGATTTCCCTGAGTATATGTGATTTTCCTCAGTATACGTGATTTTCCTGACAATATTTGATTTTCCTGAGTATATGTGATTTTCCTGAGTTTATGTGATTTTCCTGAGTATATGTGATTTTCTTGAGTATATGTGATTTTCCTGAGTATATGTGATTTCCCTGAGTATATGTGATTTTCCTGACTATTTGTGATTTTCCATACTATGTGATTTTCTTGACTATATGTGATTTTCCTGAGTATATAAAATTTCCCTGAGTATATGTGATTTTCCTGAGTATATGTGATTTTCCTGACTATATGTGATTTTTCTGAGTATATGTGATTTCCCTGACTATATGTGATTTTCCTGAGTATATGTAATTTCCCTGAGTATATGTGATTTTCCTGAGTATATGTGATCTCCTGACTATATGTGATTTTCCTGAGTATATGTGATTTTCCTGAGTATATGTGATTTCCCTGAGTATATGTGATTTCCCTGAGTATATGTGATTTTCCTGACTATTTGTGATTTTCCTGACTATATGATTTTTTTGACTATAACTGATTTTCCTGAGTATATGTGATTTTCCTGACTATATGTGATTTTCCTGAGTATATAAAATTTCCCTGAGTATATGTGATTTTCCTGAGTATATGTAATTTCCCTGAGTATATGTGATTTTCCTGAGTATATGTGATCTCCTGACTATATGTGATTTTCCTGAGTATATGTGATTTCCCTGACTATATGTGATTTCCCTGAGTATATGTGATTTTCCTAAGTATACGTGATTTTCCTGAGTTTATGTGATTTCCCTGACTATATGTGATTTTCATGATTATATGTGATCTTCCTGAGTATATGTGATTTTCCTGAGTATATGTGATTTCCCTGAATATATGTGATTTTCCTGAGTATATGTGATTTTCATGACTATATGTGATTTTCCTGAGTATATGTGATTTTCATGACTATGTGATTTTCCTGACAATATGTGATTTTCCTGAGTATATGTGATTTTCCTGAGTATATGTGATTTTCCTGAGTATATGTGATTTTCTTGAGTATATGTGATTTTCCTGAGTATATGTGATTTCCCTGAGTATATGTGATTTCCCTGACTATATGTGATTTCCCGGAGTATATGTGATTTTCCTGAGTATATGTGATTTTCCTGACTATGTGATTTTCTTGACTATATGTGATTTTCCTGAGTATATGTGATTTTGCTGACTATATGTGATTTTCCTGAGTATATAAAATTTCCCTGAGTATATCTGATTTTCCTGAGTATATGTGATTTTCCTGACTATATGTGCTTTTCCTGAGTATATGTGATTTCCCTGACTATATGTGATTTCCCGGAGTATATGTGATTTTCATGAGTATATGTGATTTTCCTGAGTATATGTGATCTTCCTGAGTATATGTGATTTTCCTCAGTATATCTGATTTTCCTGAGTATATGTGATCTTCCTGAGTATATGTGATTTTCCTGAGTATATGTGATTTCCCTGAGTATATGTGATTTTCCTGAGTATATGTGATTTTCCTGACTATATGTGATTTTCCTGACAATATGTGATTTTCCTGAGTATGTGTGATTTCCCTGAGTATATATGATTTTCATAAGTATACGTGATTTTCCTGAGTATATGTAATTTCTTTGAGTATATGTGATTTCCCTGACTATATGTGATGTTCCTGAGTATATGTGATCTTCCTGAGTATATGTGATTTTCCTGAGTATAGGCGATTTTCCTGAGTATATGTGATTTTTCTGACTATATGTGATCTTCCTGAGTATATGTGATTTCCCTGAGTATATGTGATTTTCCTGAGTATATATGATTTTCATGAGTATATGTGATTTTCCTGAGTATATGTGATTTCCCTGAATATATGTGATTTTCCAGAGTATATGTGATTTTTCTGTGTATATATAATTTTCCTGAGTATATATGACTTTCCTGAGTATATGTGATTTCCCTGAGTATATGTGATTTTCCTCAGTATACGTGATTTTCCTGACAATATTTGATTTTCCTGAGTATATGTGATTTTCCTGAGTTTATGTGATTTTCCTGAGTATATGTGATTTTCTTGAGTATATGTGATTTTCCTGAGTATATGTGATTTCCCTGAGTATATGTGATTTTCCTGACTATTTGTGATTTTCCTGACTATGTGATTTTCTTGACTATATGTGATTTTCCTGAGTATATAAAATTTCCCTGAGTATATGTGATTTTCCTGAGTATATGTGATTTTCCTGACTATATGTGATTTTTCTGAGTATATGTGATTTCCCTGACTATATGTGATTTTCCTGAGTATATGTAATTTCCCTGAGTATATGTGATTTTCCTGAGTATATGTGATCTCCTGACTATATGTGATTTTCCTGAGTATATGTGATTTTCCTGAGTATATGTGATTTCCCTGAGTATATGTGATTTCCCTGAGTATATGTGATTTTCCTGACTATTTGTGATTTTCTTGACTATATGATTTTTTTTACTATAACTGATTTTCCTGAGTATATGTGATTTTCCTGACTATATGTGATTTTCCTGAGTATATAAAATTTCCCTGAGTATATGTGATTTTCCTGAGTATATGTAATTTCCCTGAGTATATGTGATTTTCCTGAGTATATGTGATCTCCTGACTATATGTGATTTTCCTGAGTATATGTGATTTCCCTGACTATATGTGATTTCCCTGAGTATATGTGATTTTCCTGAGTATACGTGATTTTCCTGAGTTTATGTGATTTCCCTGACTATATGTGATTTTCATGATTATATGTGATCTTCCTGAGTATATGTGATTTTCCTGAGTGTATGTGATTTCCCTGAGTATATGTGATTTTCCTGAGTATATGTGATTTTCATGACTATATGTGATTTTCCTGAGTATATGTGATTTTCATGACTATGTGATTTTCCTGACAATATGTGATTTTCCTGAGTATATGTGATTTTCCTGAGTATATGTGATTTTCCTGAGTATATGTGATTTTCTTGAGTATATGTGATTTTCCTGAGTATATGTGATTTCCCTGAGTATATGTGATTTCCCTGACTATATGTGATTTCCCGGAGTATATGTGATTTTCCTGAGTATATGTGATTTTCCTGACTATGTGATTTTCTTGACTATATGTGATTTTCCTGAGTATATGTGATTTTGCTGACTATATGTGATTTTCCTGAGTATATAAAATTTCCCTGAGTATATCTGATTTTCCTGAGTATATGTGATTTTCCTGACTATATGTGCTTTTCCTGAGTATATGTGATTTCCCTGACTATATGTGATTTCCCGGAGTATATGTGATTTTCATGAGTATATGTGATTTTCCTGAGTATATGTGATTTCCCTGACTATATGTGATTTCCCTGAGTATATGTGATTTTCCTGAGTATATGTGATTTTCCTGAGTATATGTGATTTCCCTGACTATATGTGATTTTCGTGATTATATGTGATCTTCCTGAGTATATGTGATTTTCCTGAGTATATGTGATTTCCCTGAGTATATGTGATTTTCCTGAGTATATGTGATTTTCATCACTATATGTGATTTTCCTGAGTATATGTGATTTTCATGACTATGTGATTTTCCTGACAATATGTGATTTTCCTGAGTATATGTGATTTTCCTGAGTATATGAGATTTTCCTGAGTATATGTGATTTTCTTGAGTATATGTGATTTTCGTGAGTATATGTCATTTCCCTGAGTATATGTGATTTTCCTGACTATTTGTGATTTTCCTGACTATGTGATTTTCTTGACTATATGTGATTTTCCTGAGTATATGTGATTTTCCTGACTATATGTGATTTTCCTGAGTATATGTGATTTTCCTGAGTATATGTGATTTTCCTGAGTATATGTGATTTTCTTGAGTATATGTGATTTTCCTGAGTATATGTGATTTCCCTGAGTATATGTGATTTCCCTGACTATATGTGATTTCCCGGAGTATATGTGATTTTCCTGAGTATATGTGATTTTCCTGACTATGTGATTTTCTTGACTATATGTGATTTTCCTGAGTATATGTGATTTTGCTGACTATATGTGATTTTCCTGAGTATATAAAATTTCCCTGAGTATATCTGATTTTCCTGAGTATATGTGATTTTCCTGACTATATGTGCTTTTCCTGAGTATATGTGATTTCCCTGACTATATGTGATTTCCCGGAGTATATGTGATTTTCATGAGTATATGTGATTTTCCTGAGTATATGTGATTTCCCTGACTATATGTGATTTCCCTGAGTATATGTGATTTTCCTGAGTATATGTGATTTTCCTGAGTATATGTGATTTCCCTGACTATATGTGATTTTCGTGATTATATGTGATCTTCCTGAGTATATGTGATTTTCCTGAGTATATGTGATTTCCCTGAGTATATGTGATTTTCCTGAGTATATGTGATTTTCATCACTATATGTGATTTTCCTGAGTATATGTGATTTTCATGACTATGTGATTTTCCTGACAATATGTGATTTTCCTGAGTATATGTGATTTTCCTGAGTATATGAGATTTTCCTGAGTATATGTGATTTTCTTGAGTATATGTGATTTTCGTGAGTATATGTCATTTCCCTGAGTATATGTGATTTTCCTGACTATTTGTGATTTTCCTGACTATGTGATTTTCTTGACTATATGTGATTTTCCTGAGTATATGTGATTTTCCTGACTATATGTGATTTTCCTGAGTATATAAAATTTCCCTGAGTATATGTGATTTTCTTGAGTATATGTGATTTTCCTGACTATATGTGATTTTCCTGAGTATATGTGATTTCCCTGACTATATGTTATTTCCCGGAGTATATGTGATTTCCATGAGTATATGTGATTTTCCTGAGTATATGTGATCTTCCTGAGTAAATATGATTTTCCTGAGTATATGTGATTTTCCTGAGTATATGTGATCTTCCTGAGTATATGTGATTTACCTGAGTATATGTGATTTCCCTGAGTATGTGTGATTTTCCTGAGTATATGTGATTTTCCTTATTATATGTGATTTTCCTGAGTATACGTGATTTTCATGACTATATGTGATTTTCCTGAGTATATGTGATTTTCCTGACTATATGTGATTTTCCTGAGTATATGTGATTTTCCTGACTATATGTGATTTTCCTGAGTTTATGTGATTTTCCTGACTATATGTGATATTCCTGAGTATATGTGATTTTCCTGACTATATGTGATTTTCCTGAGTATATGTGATCTTCCTGAGTATATGTGATTTTCCTGAGTATATGCGATTTTCCTGAGTATATGTGATTTTCCTGAGTATATGTGATTTATTTGAGTATATGTGATTTCCCTGACTATATGTGATTTTCCTGAGTATATGTGATTTCCCTGAGTATATGTGATTTTCCTGAGTATATGTTATTTTCCTGAGTATTTGATTTTCCTGACTATTTGTGATTTTCCTGACTATATGTGATTTTCCTGAGTATATGTGATTTTCCTCAGTATATGTGATTTTCCTGACAATATTTGATTTTCCTGAGTATATGTGATTTTCCTGAGTATATGTGATTTTCCTGAGTATATGTGATTTTCTTGAGTATATGTGATTTTCCTGAGTATATGTGATTTCCCTGAGTATATGTGATTTTCCTGACTATTTGTGATTTTCCTGACTATGTGATTTTCTTGACTATATGTGATTTTCCTGAGTATATGTGATTTTCCTGACTATATGTGATTTTCCTGAGTCATATAAAATTTCCCTGAGTATATGTGATTTTCCTGAGTATATGTGATTTTCCTGACTATATGTGATTTTCCTGAGTATATGTGATTTCCCTGACTATATGTGATTTTCCTGAGTATATCTAATTTCCCTGAGTATATGTGATTTTCCTGAGTATATGTGATTTCCCTGACTATATGTGATTTTCATGATTATATGTGATCTTCCTGAGTATATGTGATTTTCCTGAGTATATGTGATTTCCCTGAGTATATGTGATTTTCCTGAGTATATGTGATTTTCATGACTATATGTGATTTTCCTGAGTATATGTGATTTTCATGACTATGTGATTTTCTGACAATATGTGATTTTCCTGAGTATATGTGATTTTCTGAGTATATGTGATTTTCCTGAGTATATGTGATTTTCTTGAGTATATGTGATTTTCCTGAGTATATGTGATTTCCCTGAGTATATGTGATTTTCCTGACTATTTGTGATTTTCCTGACTATGTGATTTTCTTGACTATATGTGATTTTCCTGAGTATATGTGATTTTGCTAACTATATGTGATTTTCCTGAGTATATAAAATTTCCCTGTGTATATGTGATTTTCCTGAGTATATGTGATTTTCCTGACTATATGTGCTTTTCCTGAGTATATGTGATTTCCCTGACTATATGTGATTTCCCGGAGTATATGTGATTTTCATGAGTATATGTGATTTTCATGAGTATATGTGATCTTCCTGAGTATATGTGATTTTCCTGAGTATATGTGATTTTCCTGAGTATATGTGATCTTCCTGAGTAATGTGATATTCCTGAGTATATGTGATTTCCCTGAGTATATGTGATTTTCCTGAGTATATGTGATTTTCCTGACTTTATGTGATTTTCCTGAGTATATGTGATTTTCATGACATGTGATTTTCCTGAGTATATGTGATTTTCCTGACTATATGTGATTTTCCTGACAATATGTGATTTTCCTGAGTATGTGTGATTTTCATGAGTATATGTGATTTTCATGAGTATACGTGATTTTCCTGAGTATATGTATTTCTTTGAGTATATGTGATTTCTCTGACTATATGTGATGTTCCTGAGTATATGTGATCTTCCTGAGTATATGTGATTTTCCTGAGTATAGGTGATCTTCCTGACTATATGTGATTTTTCTGACTATATGTGATCTTCCTGAGTATATGTGATTTCCCTGAGTATATGTGATTTTCCTGAGTATATATGATTTTCCTGAGTATATGTGATTTTCCTGAGTATATGTGATTTCCCTGAATATATGTGATTTTCCAGAGTATATGTGATTTTTCTGTGTATATATAATTTTCCTGAGTATATGTGACTTTCCTGAGTATATGTGATTTCCCTGAGTATATGTGATTTTCCTCAGTATATGTGATTTTCCTGACAATATTTGATTTTCCTGAGTATATGTGATTTTCCTGAGTATATGTGATTTTCCTGAGTATATGTGATTTTCTTGAGTATATGTGATTTTCCTGAGTATATGTGATTTCCCTGAGTATATGTGATTTTCCTGACTATTTGTGATTTTCCTGACTATGTGATTTTCTTGACTATATGTGATTTTCCTGAGTATATGTGATTTTCCTGACTATATGTGATTTTCCTGAGTATATAAAATTTCCCTGAGTATATGTGATTTTCCTGAGTATATGTGATTTTTCTGACTATATGTGATTTTCCTGAGTATATGAGATTTCCCTGACTATATGTGATTTTCCTGAGTATATCTAATTTCCCTGAGTATATGTGATTTTCCTGAGTATATGTGATTTCCCTGACTATATGTGATTTTCATGATTATATGTGAT
The DNA here is from genome assembly GCA_964016885.1 of Eledone cirrhosa. Lineage (NCBI taxonomy): Eukaryota > Metazoa > Mollusca > Cephalopoda > Octopoda > Eledonidae > Eledone > Eledone cirrhosa. The sequence continues at coordinate 28,224,578 of OZ024740.1, forward strand.
CTTCCTGAGTATATGTGATTTTCCTGAGTATATGTGATTTCCCTGAGTATATGTGATTTTCCTGAGTATATGTGATTTTCATGACTATATGTGATTTTCCTGAGTATATGTGATTTTCATGACTATGTGATTTTCTTGACAATATGTGATTTTCCTGAGTATATGTGATTTTCCTGAGTATATGTGATTTTCCTGAGTATATGTGATTTTCTTGAGTATATGTGATTTTCCTGAGTATATGTGATTTCCCTGAGTATATGTGATTTTCCTGACTATTTGTGATTTTCCTGACTATGAGATTTTCTTGACTATATGTGATTTTCCTGAGTATATGTGATTTTGCTGACTATATGTGATTTTCCTGAGTATATAAAATTTCCCTGAGTATATGTGATTTTCCTGAGTATATGTGATTTTCCTGACTATATGTGCTTTTCCTGAGTATATGTGATTTCCCTGACTATATGTGATTTCCCGGAGTATATGTGATTTTCATGGGTATATGTGATTTTCCTGAGTATATGTGATCTTCCTGAGTATATGTGATTTTCCCGAGTATATGTGATTTTCCTGAGTATATGTGATCTTCCTGAGTATATGTGATTTTCCTGAGTATATGTGATTTCCCTGAGTATATGTGATTTTCCTGAGTATATGTGATTTTCCTGACTATATGTGATTTTTCTGACAATATGTGATTTTCCTGAGTATGTGTGATTTCCCTGAGTATATGTGATTTTCATGAGTATATGTGATATTCCTGAGTATATGTGATTTTCCTGACTATATGTGATTTTCCTGAGTATATGTGATCTTCCTGAGTATATGCGATTTTCCTGAGTATATGTGATTTTCCTGAGAATATGTGATTTATTTGAGTATATGTGATTTCCCTGACTATATGTGATTTTCCTGAGTATATGTGATTTCCCTGAGTATATGTGACATTCCTGAGTATATGTTATTTTCCTGAGTATTTGATTTTCCTGACTATATGTGATTTTCATGAGTATATGTGATCTTCCTGAGTATATGTGATTTTCCTGAGTATATGCGATTTTCCTGAGTATATGTGATTTTCCTGAGTATATGTGATTTTCCTGAGTATATGTGATTTTCCTGAGTATATGCGATTTTCCTGAGTATATGTGATTTTCCTGAGTATATGTGATTTATTTAAGTATATGTGATTTCCCTGACTATATGTGATTTTCCTGAGTATATGTGATTTCCCTGAGTATATGTGATTTTCCTGAGTATATGTTATTATCCTGAGTATTTGATTTTCCTGACTATTTGTTATTTTCCTGACTATATGTGATTTTCCTGAGTATATGTTATTATCCTGAGTATTTGATTTTCCTGACTATTTGTGATTTTCCTGACTATATGTGATTTTCCTGAGTATATGTGATCTTCCTGAGTATATGTGATTTTCCTGAGTATATGCGATTTTCCTGAGTATATGTGATTTTCCTGACTATATGTGATTTTCCTGAGTATATGTGATTTTCCTGACTATATGTGATTTTCCTGAGTATATGTGATCTTCCTGAGTATATGTGATTTTCCTGAGTATATGCGATTTTCCTGAGTATATGTGATTTTCCTGAGTATATGAAATTTCCCTGAGTATATGTGATTTTCCTGACTATTTGTGATTTTCCTGACTATGTGATTTTCTTGACTATATGTGATTTTCATGATTATATGTGATCTTCCTGAGTATATGTGATTTTCCTCAGTATATGTGATTTCCCTGAGTATATGTGATTTTCCTGAGTATATGTGATTTTCATGACTATATGTGATTTTCCTGAGTATATGTGATTTTCATGATTATGTGATTTTCCTGACAATATGTGATTTTCCTGAGTATATGTGATTTTCCTGAGTATATGTGATTTTCCTGAGTATATGTGATTTTCTTGAGTATATGTGATTTTCTTGAGTATATGTGATTTTCCTGAGTATATGTGATTTCCCTGAGTATATGTGATTTTCCTGAGTATATGTGATTTTCATGACTATATGTGATTTTCCTGAGTATATGTGATTTTCATGATTATGTGATTTTCCTGACAATATGTGATTTTCCTGAGTATATGTGATTTTCCTGAGTATATGTGATTTTCCTGAGTATATGTGATTTTCTTGAGTATATGTGATTTTCCTGAGTATATGTGATTTCCCTGAGTATATGTGATTTTGCTAACTATATGTGATTTTCCTGAGTATATAAAATTTCCCTGAGTATATGCGATTTTCCTGAGTATATGTGATTTTTCTAACTATATATGATCTTCCTGAGTATATGTGATTTCCCTGAGTATATGTGATTTTCCTGAGTATATATGATTTTCCTGAGTATATGTGATTTTCCTGAGTATATGTGATTTCCCTGAATATATGTGATGTTCCTGAGTATATGTGATTTTCCTGACTATATGTGATTTTCCTGAGTATATGTGATCTTCCTGAGTATATGTGATTTTCCTGAGTATATGTGATTTTCCTGAGTATATGAAATTTCCCTGAGTATATGTGATTTTCCTGACTATTTGTGATTTTCCTGACTATGTGATTTTCTTGACTATATGTGATTTTCATGATTATATGTGATCTTCCTGAGTATATGTGATTTTCCTGAGTATATGTGATTTCCCTGAGTATATGTGATTTTCCTGAGTAAATGTGATTTTCATGACTATATGTGATTTTCCTGAGTATATGTGATTTTCATGATTATGTGATTTTCCTGACAATATGTGATTTTCCTGAGTATATGTGATTTTCCTGAGTATTTGTGATTTTCCTGAGTATATGTGATTTTCTTGAGTATATGTGATTTTCCTGAGTATATGTGATTTCCCTGAGTATATGTGATTTTCCTGACTATTTGTGATTTTCCTGACTATGTGATTTTCTTGACTATATGTGATTTTCCTGAGTATATGTGATTTTGCTAACTATATGTGATTTTCCTGAGTATATAAAATTTCCCTGTGTATATGTGATTTTCCTGAGTATATGTGATTTTCCTGACTATATGTGCTTTTCCTGAGTATATGTGATTTCCCTGACTATATGTGATTTCCCGGAGTATATGTGATTTTCATGAGTATATGTGATTTTCCTGAGTATATGTGATCTTCCTGAGTATATGTGATTTTCCTGAGTATATGTGATTTTCCTGAGTATATGTGATCTTCCTGAGTATATGTGATATTCCTGAGTATATGTGATTTCCCTGACTATATGTGATTTTCCTGAGTATATCTAATTTCCCTGAGTATATGTGATTTTCCTGAGTATATGTGATTTCCCTGACTATATGTGATTTTCATGATTATATGTGATCTTCCTGAGTATATGTGATTTTCCTGAGTATATGTGATTTCCCTGAGTATATGTGATTTTCCTGAGTATATGTGATTTTCATGACTATATGTGATTTTCCTGAGTATATGTGATTTTCATGACTATGTGATTTTCTTGACAATATGTGATTTTCCTGAGTATATGTGATTTTCCTGAGTATATGTGATTTTCCTGAGTATATGTGATTTTCTTGAGTATATGTGATTTTCCTGAGTATATGTGATTTCCCTGAGTATATGTGATTTTCCTGACTATTTGTGATTTTCCTGACTATGTGATTTTCTTGACTATATGTGATTTTCCTGAGTATATGTGATTTTGCTAACTATATGTGATTTTCCTGAGTATATAAAATTTCCCTGTGTATATGTGATTTTCCTGAGTATATGTGATTTTCCTGACTATATGTGCTTTTCCTGAGTATATGTGATTTCCCTGACTATATGTGATTTCCCGGAGTATATGTGATTTTCATGAGTATATGTGATTTTCCTGAGTATATGTGATCTTCCTGAGTATATGTGATTTTCCTGAGTATATGTGATTTTCCTGAGTATATGTGATCTTCCTGAGTATATGTGATATTCCTGAGTATATGTGATTTCCCTGAGTATATGTGATTTTCCTGAGTATATGTGATTTTCCTGACTTTATGTGATTTTCCTGAGTATATGTGATTTTCATGACTATATGTGATTTTCCTGAGTATATGTGATTTTCCTGACTATATGTGATTTTCCTGACAATATGTGATTTTCCTGAGTATGTGTGATTTTCATGAGTATATGTGATTTTCATGAGTATACGTGATTTTCCTGAGTATATGTAATTTCTTTGAGTATATGTGATTTCTCTGACTATATGTGATGTTCCTGAGTATATGTGATCTTCCTGAGTATATGTGATTTTCCTGAGTATAGGTGATCTTCCTGAGTATATGTGATTTTTCTGACTATATGTGATCTTCCTGAGTATATGTGATTTCCCTGAGTATATGTGATTTTCCTGAGTATATATGATTTTCCTGAGTATATGTGATTTTCCTGAGTATATGTGATTTCCCTGAATATATGTGATTTTCCAGAGTATATGTGATTTTTCTGTGTATATATAATTTTCCTGAGTATATGTGACTTTCCTGAGTATATGTGATTTCCCTGAGTATATGTGATTTTCCTCAGTATATGTGATTTTCCTGACAATATTTGATTTTCCTGAGTATATGTGATTTTCCTGAGTATATGTGATTTTCCTGAGTATATGTGATTTTCTTGAGTATATGTGATTTTCCTGAGTATATGTGATTTCCCTGAGTATATGTGATTTTCCTGACTATTTGTGATTTTCCTGACTATGTGATTTTCTTGACTATATGTGATTTTCCTGAGTATATGTGATTTTCCTGACTATATGTGATTTTCCTGAGTATATGTGATTTCCCTGACTATATGTGATTTCCCGGAGTATATGTGATTTTCATGAGTATATGTGATTTTCCTGAGTATATGTGATCTTCCTGAGTATATGTGATTTTCCCGAGTATATGTGATTTTCCTGAGTATATGTGATCTTCCTGAGTATATGTGATTTTCCTGAGTATATGTGATTTCCCTGAGTATATGTGATTTTCCTGAGTATATGTGATTTTCCTGACTATATGTGATTTTTCTGACAATATGTGATTTTCCTGAGTATGTGTGATTTCCCTGAGTATATGTGATTTTCATGAGTATATGTGATATTCCTGAGTATATGTGATTTTCCTGACTATATGTGATTTTCCTGAGTATATGTGATCTTCCTGAGTATATGCGATTTTCCTGAGTATATGTGATTTTCCTGAGAATATGTGATTTATTTGAGTATATGTGATTTCCCTGACTATATGTGATTTTCCTGAGTATATGTGATTTCCCTGAGTATATGTGACATTCCTGAGTATATGTTATTTTCCTGAGTATTTGATTTTCCTGACTATATGTGATTTTCATGAGTATATGTGATCTTCCTGAGTATATGTGATTTTCCTGATTATATGCGATTTTCCTGAGTATATGTGATTTTCCTGAGTATATGTGATTTTCCTGAGTATATGTGATTTTCCTGAGTATATGCGATTTTCCTGAGTATATGTGATTTTCCTGAGTATATGTGATTTATTTAAGTATATGTGATTTCCCTGACTATATGTGATTTTCCTGAGTATATGTGATTTCCCTGAGTATATGTGATTTTCCTGAGTATATGTTATTATCCTGAGTATTTGATTTTCCTGACTATATGTTATTTTCCTGACTATATGTGATTTTCCTGAGTATATGTTATTATCCTGAGTATTTGATTTTCCTGACTATTTGTGATTTTCCTGACTATATGTGATTTTCCTGAGTATATGTGATCTTCCTGAGTATATGTGATTTTCCTGAGTATATGCGATTTTCCTGAGTATATGTGATTTTCCTGACTATATGTGATTTTCCTGAGTATATGTGATTTTCCTGACTATATGTGATTTTCCTGAGTATATGTGATCTTCCTGAGTATATGTGATTTTCCTGAGTATATGCGATTTTCCTGAGTATATGTGATTTTCCTGAGTATATGAAATTTCCCTGAGTATATGTGATTTTCCTGACTATTTGTGATTTTCCTGACTATGTGATTTTCTTGACTATATGTGATTTTCATGATTATATGTGATCTTCCTGAGTATATGTGATTTTCCTGAGTATATGTGATTTCCCTGAGTATATGTGATTTTCCTGAGTATATGTGATTTTCATGACTATATGTGATTTTCCTGAGTATATGTGATTTTCATGATTATGTGATTTTCCTGACAATATGTGATTTTCCTGAGTATATGTGATTTTCCTGAGTATATGTGATTTTCTTGAGTATATGTGATTTTCTTGAGTATATGTGATTTTCCTGAGTATATGTGATTTCCCTGAGTATATGTGATTTTCCTGAGTATATGTGATTTTCATGACTATATGTGATTTTCCTGAGTATATGTGATTTTCATGATTATGTGATTTTCCTGACAATATGTGATTTTCCTGAGTATATGTGATTTTCCTGAGTATATGTGATTTTCCTGAGTATATGTGATTTTCTTCAGTATATGTGATTTTCCTGAGTATATGTGATTTCCCTGAGTATATGTGATTTTGCTAACTATATGTGATTTTCCTGAGTATATAAAATTTCCCTGAGTATATGCGATTTTCCTGAGTATATGTGATTTTTCTAACTATATATGATCTTCCTGAGTATATGTGATTTCCCTGAGTATATGTGATTTTCCTGAGTATATATGATTTTCCTGAGTATATGTGATTTTCCTGAGTATATGTGATTTCCCTGAATATATGTGATGTTCCTGAGTATATGTGATTTTCCTGACTATATGTGATTTTCCTGAGTATATGTGATCTTCCTGAGTATATGTGATTTTCCTGAGTATATGTGATTTTCCTGAGTATATGAAATTTCCCTGAGTATATGTGATTTTCCTGACTATTTGTGATTTTCCTGACTATGTGATTTTCTTGACTATATGTGATTTTCATGATTATATGTGATCTTCCTGAGTATATGTGATTTTCCTGAGTATATGTGATTTCCCTGAGTATATGTGATTTTCCTGAGTAAATGTGATTTTCATGACTATATGTGATTTTCCTGAGTATATGTGATTTTCATGATTATGTGATTTTCCTGACAATATGTGATTTTCCTGAGTATATGTGATTTTCCTGAGTATATGTGATTTTCCTGAGTATATTTGATTTTCTTGAGTATATGTGATTTTCCTGAGTATATGTGATTTCCCTGAGTATATGTGATTTTCCTGACTATTTGTGATTTTCCTGACTATGTGATTTTCTTGACTATATGTGATTTTCCTGAGTATATGTGATTTTGCTAACTATATGTGATTTTCCTGAGTATATAAAATTTCCCTGTGTATATGTGATTTTCCTGAGTATATGTGATTTTCCTGACTATATGTGCTTTTCCTGAGTATATGTGATTTCCCTGACTATATGTGATTTCCCGGAGTATATGTGATTTTCATGAGTATATGTGATTTTCCTGAGTATATGTGATCTTCCTGAGTATATGTGATTTTCCTGAGTATATGTGATTTTCCTGAGTATATGTGATCTTCCTGAGTATATGTGATATTCCTGAGTATATGTGATTTCCCTGACTATATGTGATTTTCCTGAGTATATCTAATTTCCCTGAGTATATGTGATTTTCCTGAGTATATGTGATTTCCCTGACTATATGTGATTTTCATGATTATATGTGATCTTCCTGAGTATATGTGATTTTCCTGAGTATATGTGATTTCCCTGAGTATATGTGATTTTCCTGAGTATATGTGATTTTCATGACTATATGTGATTTTCCTGAGTATATGTGATTTTCATGACTATGTGATTTTCTTGACAATATGTGATTTTCCTGAGTATATGTGATTTTCCTGAGTATATGTGATTTTCCTGAGTATATGTGATTTTCTTGAGTATATGTGATTTTCCTGAGTATATGTGATTTTCCTGAGTATATGTGATTTTCCTGACTATTTGTGATTTTCCTGACTATGTGATTTTCTTGACTATATGTGATTTTCCTGAGTATATGTGATTTTGCTAACTATATGTGATTTTCCTGAGTATATAAAATTTCCCTGTGTATATGTGATTTTCCTGAGTATATGTGATTTTCCTGACTATATGTGCTTTTCCTGAGTATATGTGATTTCCCTGACTATATGTGATTTCCCGGAGTATATGTGATTTTCATGAGTATATGTGATTTTCCTGAGTATATGTGATCTTCCTGAGTATATGTGATTTTCCTGAGTATATGTGATTTTCCTGAGTATATGTGATCTTCCTGAGTATATGTGATATTCCTGAGTATATGTGATTTCCCTGAGTATATGTGATTTTCCTGAGTATATGTGATTTTCCTGACTTTATGTGATTTTCCTGAGTATATGTGATTTTCATGACTATATGTGATTTTCCTGAGTATATGTGATTTTCCTGACTATATGTGATTTTCCTGACAATATGTGATTTTCCTAAGTATGTGTGATTTTCATGAGTATATGTGATTTTCATGAGTATACGTGATTTTCCTGAGTATATGTAATTTCTTTGAGTATATGTGATTTCTCTGACTATATGTGATGTTCCTGAGTATATGTGATCTTCCTGAGTATATGTGATTTTCCTGAGTATAGGTGATCTTCCTGAGTATATGTGATTTTTCTGACTATATGTGATCTTCCTGAGTATATGTGATTTCCCTGAGTATATGTGATTTTCCTGAGTATATATGATTTTCCTGAGTATATGTGATTTTCCTGAGTATATGTGATTTCCCTGAATATATGTGATTTTCCAGAGTATATGTGATTTTTCTGTGTATATATAATTTTCCTGAGTATATGTGACTTTCCTGAGTATATGTGATTTCCCTGAGTATATGTGATTTTCCTCAGTATATGTGATTTTCCTGACAATATTTGATTTTCCTGAGTATATGTGATTTTCCTGAGTATATGTGATTTTCCTGAGTATATGTGATTTTCTTGAGTATATGTGATTTTCCTGAGTATATGTGATTTCCCTGAGTATATGTGATTTTCCTGACTATTTGTGATTTTCCTGACTATGTGATTTTCTTGACTATATGTGATTTTCCTGAGTATATGTGATTTTCCTGACTATATGTGATTTTCCTGAGTATATAAAATTTCCCTGAGTATATGTGATTTTCCTGAGTATATGTGATTTTCCTGACTATATGTGATTTTCCTGAGTATATGTGATTTCCCTGACTATATGTGATTTTCCTGAGTATATCTAATTTCCCTGAGTATATGTGATTTTCCTGAGTATATGTGATTTCCCTGACTATATGTGATTTTCATGATTATATGTGATCTTCCTGAGTATATGTGATTTTCCTGAGTATATGTGATTTCCCTGAGTATATGTGATTTTCCTGAGTATATGTGATTTTCATGACTATATGTGATTTTCCTGAGTATATGTGATTTTCATGACTATGTGATTTTCTTGACAATATGTGATTTTCCTGAGTATATGTGATTTTCCTGAGTATATGTGATTTTCCTGAGTATATGTGATTTTCTTGAGTATATGTGATTTTCCTGAGTATATGTGATTTCCCTGAGTATATGTGATTTTCCTGACTATTTGTGATTTTCCTGACTATGTGATTTTCTTGACTATATGTGATTTTCCTGAGTATATGTGATTTTGCTGACTATATGTGATTTTCCTGAGTATATAAAATTTCCCTGAGTATATGTGATTTTCCTGAGTATATGTGATTTTCCTGACTATATGTGCTTTTCCTGAGTATATGTGATTTCCCTGACTATATGTGATTTCCCGGAGTATATGTGATTTTCATGAGTATATGTGATTTTCCTGAGTATATGTGATCTTCCTGAGTATATGTGATTTTCCCGAGTATATGTGATTTTCCTGAGTATATGTGATCTTCCTGAGTATATGTGATTTTCCTGAGTATATGTGATTTCCCTGAGTATATGTGATTTTCCTGAGTATATGTGATTTTCCTGACTATATGTGATTTTTCTGACAATATGTGATTTTCCTGAGTATGTGTGATTTCCCTGAGTATATGTGATTTTCATGAGTATATGTGATATTCCTGAGTATATGTGATTTTCCTGACTATATGTGATTTTCCTGAGTATATGTGATCTTCCTGAGTATATGCGATTTTCCTGAGTATATGTGATTTTCCTGAGAATATGTGATTTATTTGAGTATATGTGATTTCCCTGACTATATGTGATTTTCCTGAGTATATGTGATTTCCCTGAGTATATGTGACATTCCTGAGTATATGTTATTTTCCTGAGTATTTGATTTTCCTGACTATATGTGATTTTCATGAGTATATGTGATCTTCCTGAGTATATGTGATTTTCCTGAGTATATGCGATTTTCCTGAGTATATGTGATTTTCCTGAGTATATGTGATTTTCCTGAGTATATGTGATTTTCCTGAGTATATGCGATTTTCCTGAGTATATGTGATTTTCCTGAGTATATGTGATTTATTTAAGTATATGTGATTTCCCTGACTATATGTGATTTTCCTGAGTATATGTGATTTCCCTGAGTATATGTGATTTTCCTGAGTATATGTTATTATCCTGAGTATTTGATTTTCCTGACTATTTGTTATTTTCCTGACTATATGTGATTTTCCTGAGTATATGTTATTATCCTGAGTATTTGATTTTCCTGACTATTTGTGATTTTCCTGACTATATGTGATTTTCCTGAGTATATGTGATCTTCCTGAGTATATGTGATTTTCCTGAGTATATGCGATTTTCCTGAGTATATGTGATTTTCCTGACTATATGTGATTTTCCTGAGTATATGTGATTTTCCTGACTATATGTGATTTTCCTGAGTATATGTGATCTTCCTGAGTATATGTGATTTTCCTGAGTATATGCGATTTTCCTGAGTATATGTGATTTTCCTGAGTATATGAAATTTCCCTGAGTATATGTGATTTTCCTGACTATTTGTGATTTTCCTGACTATGTGATTTTCTTGACTATATGTGATTTTCATGATTATATGTGATCTTCCTGAGTATATGTGATTTTCCTGAGTATATGTGATTTCCCTGAGTATATGTGATTTTCCTGAGTATATGTGATTTTCATGACTATATGTGATTTTCCTGAGTATATGTGATTTTCATGATTATGTGATTTTCCTGACAATATGTGATTTTCCTGAGTATATGTGATTTTCCTGAGTATATGTGATTTTCCTGAGTATATGTGATTTTCTTGAGTATATGTGATTTTCCTGAGTATATGTGATTTCCCTGAGTATATGTGATTTTGCTAACTATATGTGATTTTCCTGAGTATATAAAATTTCCCTGAGTATATGCGATTTTCCTGAGTATATGTGATTTTTCTAACTATATATGATCTTCCTGAGTATATGTGATTTCCCTGAGTATATGTGATTTTCCTGAGTATATATGATTTTCCTGAGTATATGTGATTTTCCTGAGTATATGTGATTTCCCTGAATATATGTGATGTTCCTGAGTATATGTGATTTTCCTGACTATATGTGATTTTCCTGAGTATATGTGATCTTCCTGAGTATATGTGATTTTCCTGAGTATATGTGATTTTCCTGAGTATATGAAATTTCCCTGAGTATATGTGATTTTCCTGACTATTTGTGATTTTCCTGACTATGTGATTTTCTTGACTATATGTGATTTTCATGATTATATGTGATCTTCCTGAGTATATGTGATTTTCCTGAGTATATGTGATTTCCCTGAGTATATGTGATTTTCCTGAGTAAATGTGATTTTCATGACTATATGTGATTTTCCTGAGTATATGTGATTTTCATGATTATGTGATTTTCCTGACAATATGTGATTTTCCTGAGTATATGTGATTTTCCTGAGTATATGTGATTTTCCTGAGTATATGTGATTTTCTTGAGTATATGTGATTTTCCTGAGTATATGTGATTTCCCTGAGTATATGTGATTTTCCTGACTATTTGTGATTTTCCTGACTATGTGATTTTCTTGACTATATGTGATTTTCCTGAGTATATGTGATTTTGCTAACTATATGTGATTTTCCTGAGTATATAAAATTTCCCTGTGTATATGTGATTTTCCTGAGTATATGTGATTTTCCTGACTATATGTGCTTTTCCTGAGTATATGTGATTTCCCTGACTATATGTGATTTCCCGGAGTATATGTGATTTTCATGAGTATATGTGATTTTCCTGAGTATATGTGATCTTCCTGAGTATATGTGATTTTCCTGAGTATATGTGATTTTCCTGAGTATATGTGATCTTCCTGAGTATATGTGATATTCCTGAGTATATGTGATTTCCCTGAGTATATGTGATTTTCCTGAGTATATGTGATTTTCCTGACTTTATGTGATTTTCCTGAGTATATGTGATTTTCATGACTATATGTGATTTTCCTGAGTATATGTGATTTTCCTGACTATATGTGATTTTCCTGACAATATGTGATTTTCCTGAGTATGTGTGATTTTCATGAGTATATGTGATTTTCATGAGTATACGTGATTTTCCTGAGTATATGTAATTTCTTTGAGTATATGTGATTTCTCTGACTATATGTGATGTTCCTGAGTATATGTGATCTTCCTGAGTATATGTGATTTTCCTGAGTATAGGCGATCTTCCTGAGTATATGTGATTTTTCTGACTATATGTGATCTTCCTGAGTATATGTGATTTCCCTGAGTATATGTGATTTTCCTGAGTATATATGATTTTCCTGAGTATATGTGATTTTCCTGAGTATATGTGATTTCCCTGAATATATGTGATTTTCCAGAGTATATGTGATTTTTCTGTGTATATATAATTTTCCTGAGTATATGTGACTTTCCTGAGTATATGTGATTTCCCTGAGTATATGTGATTTTCCTCAGTATATGTGATTTTCCTGACAATATTTGATTTTCCTGAGTATATGTGATTTTCCTGAGTATATGTGATTTTCCTGAGTATATGTGATTTTCTTGAGTATATGTGATTTTCCTGAGTATATGTGATTTCCCTGAGTATATGTGATTTTCCTGACTATTTGTGATTTTCCTGACTATGTGATTTTCTTGACTATATGTGATTTTCCTGAGTATATGTGATTTTCCTGACTATATGTGATTTTCCTGAGTATATAAAATTTCCCTGAGTATATGTGATTTTCCTGAGTATATGTGATTTTCCTGACTATATGTGATTTTCCTGAGTATATGTGATTTCCCTGACTATATGTGATTTTCCTGAGTATATCTAATTTCCCTGAGTATATGTGATTTTCCTGAGTATATGTGATTTCCCTGACTATATGTGATTTTCATGATTATATGTGATCTTCCTGAGTATATGTGATTTTCCTGAGTATATGTGATTTCCCTGAGTATATGTGATTTTCCTGAGTATATGTGATTTTCATGACTATATGTGATTTTCCTGAGTATATGTGATTTTCATGACTATGTGATTTTCTTGACAATATGTGATTTTCCTGAGTATATGTGATTTTCCTGAGTATATGTGATTTTCCTGAGTATATGTGATTTTCTTGAGTATATGTGATTTTCCTGAGTATATGTGATTTCCCTGAGTATATGTGATTTTCCTGACTATTTGTGATTTTCCTGACTATGTGATTTTCTTGACTATATGTGATTTTCCTGAGTATATGTGATTTTGCTAACTATATGTGATTTTCCTGAGTATATAAAATTTCCCTGTGTATATGTGATTTTCCTGAGTATATGTGATTTTCCTGACTATATGTGCTTTTCCTGAGTATATGTGATTTCCCTGACTATATGTGATTTCCCGGAGTATATGTGATTTTCATGAGTATATGTGATTTTCCTGAGTATATGTGATCTTCCTGAGTATATGTGATTTTCCTGAGTATATGTGATTTTCCTGAGTATATGTCATCTTCCTGAGTATATGTGATATTCCTGAGTATATGTGATTTCCCTGAGTATATGTGATTTTCCTGAGTATATGTGATTTTCCTGACTTTATGTGATTTTCCTGAGTATATGTGATTTTCATGACTATATGTGATTTTCCTGAGTATATGTGATTTTCCTGACTATATGTGATTTTCCTGACAATATGTGATTTTCCTGAGTATGTGTGATTTTCATGAGTATATGTGATTTTCATGAGTATACGTGATTTTCCTGAGTATATGTAATTTCTTTGAGTATATGTGATTTCTCTGACTATATGTGATGTTCCTGAGTATATGTGATCTTCCTGAGTATATGTGATTTTCCTGAGTATAGGTGATCTTCCTGAGTATATGTGATTTTTCTGACTATATGTGATCTTCCTGAGTATATGTGATTTCCCTGAGTATATGTGATTTTCCTGAGTATATATGATTTTCCTGAGTATATGTGATTTTCCTGAGTATATGTGATTTCCCTGAATATATGTGATTTTCCAGAGTATATGTGATTTTTCTGTGTATATATAATTTTCCTGAGTATATGTGACTTTCCTGAGTATATGTGATTTCCCTGAGTATATGTGATTTTACTCAGTATATGTGATTTTCCTGACAATATTTGATTTTCCTGAGTATATGTGATTTTCCTGAGTATATGTGATTTTCCTGAGTATATGTGATTTTCTTGAGTATATGTGATTTTCCTGAGTATATGTGATTTCCCTGAGTATATGTGATTTTCCTGACTATTTGTGATTTTCCTGACTATGTGATTTTCTTGACTATATGTGATTTTCCTGAGTATATGTGATTTTCCTGACTATATGTGATTTTCCTGAGTATATAAAATTTCCCTGAGTATATGTGATTTTCCTGAGTATATGTGATTTTCCTGACTATATGTGATTTTCCTGACAATATGTGATTTTCCTGAGTATGTGTGATTTTCATGAGTATATGTGATTTTCATGAGTATACGTGATTTTCCTGAGTATATGTAATTTCTTTGAGTATATGTGATTTCTCTGACTATATGTGATGTTCCTGAGTATATGTGATCTTCCTGAGTATATGTGATTTTCCTGAGTATAGGTGATCTTCCTGAGTATATGTGATTTTTCTGACTATATGTGATCTTCCTGAGTATATGTGATTTCCCTGAGTATATGTGATTTTCCTGAGTATATATGATTTTCCTGAGTATATGTGATTTTCCTGAGTATATGTGATTTCCCTGAATATATGTGATTTTCCAGAGTATATGTGATTTTTCTGTGTATATATAATTTTCCTGAGTATATGTGATTTCCCTGAGTATATGTGATTTTACTCAGTATATGTGATTTTCCTGACAATATTTGATTTTCCTGAGTATATGTGATTTTCCTGAGAATATGTGATTTTCCTGAGTATATGTGATTTTCTTGAGTATATGTGATTTTCCTGAGTATATGTGATTTCCCTGAGTATATGTGATTTTCCTGACTATTTGTGATTTTCCTGACTATGTGATTTTCTTGACTATATGTGATTTTCCTGAGTATATGTGATTTTCCTGACTATATGTGATTTTCCTGAGTATATAAAATTTCCCTGAGTATATGTGATTTTCCTGAGTATATGTGATTTTCCTGACTATATGTGATTTTCCTGAGTATATGTGATTTCCCTGACAATATGTGATTTTCCTGAGTATATCTAATTTCCCTGAGTATATGTGATTTTCCTGACTATATGTGATTTCCCTGACTATATGTGATTTTCATGATTATATGTGATCTTCCTGAGTATATGTGATTTTCCTGAGTATATGTGATTTCCCTGAGTATATGTGATTTTCCTGAGTATATGTGATTTTCATGACTATATGTGATTTTCCTGAGTATATGTGATTTTCATGACTATGTGATTTTCTTGACAATATGTGATTTTCCTGAGTATATGTGATTTTCCTGAGTATATGTGATTTTCCTGAGTATATGTGATTTTCTTGAGTATATGTGATTTTCCTGAGTATATGTGATTTCCCTGAGTATATGTGATTTTCCTGACTATTTGTGATTTTCCTGACTATGTGATTTTCTTGACTATATGTGATTTTCCTGAGTATATGTGATTTTGCTGACTATATGTGATTTTCCTGAGTATATAAAATTTCCCTGAGTATATGTGATTTTCCTGAGTATATGTGATTTTCCTGACTATATGTGCTTTTCCTGAGTATATGTGATTTCCCTGACTATATGTGATTTCCCGGAGTATATGTGATTTTCATGAGTATATGTGATTTTCCTGAGTATATGTGATCTTCCTGAGTATATGTGATTTTCCCGAGTATATGTGATTTTCCTGAGTATATGTGATCTTCCTGAGTATATGTGATTTTCCTGAGTATATGTGATTTCCCTGAGTATATGTGATTTTCCTGAGTATATGTGATTTTCCTGACTATATGTGATTTTTCTGACAATATGTGATTTTCCTGAGTATGTGTGATTTCCCTGAGTATATGTGATTTTCATGAGTATATGTGATATTCCTGAGTATATGTGATTTTCCTGACTATATGTGATTTTCCTGAGTATATGTGATCTTCCTGAGTATATGCGATTTTCCTGAGTATATGTGATTTTCATGAGAATATGTGATTTATTTGAGTATATGTGATTTCCCTGACTATATGTGATTTTCCTGAGTATATGTGATTTCCCTGAGTATATGTGACATTCCTGAGTATATGTTATTTTCCTGAGTATTTGATTTTCCTGACTATATGTGATTTTCATGAGTATATGTGATCTTCCTGAGTATATGTGATTTTCCTGAGTATATGCGATTTTCCTGAGTATATGTGATTTTCCTGAGTATATGTGATTTTCCTGAGTATATGTGATTTTCCTGAGTATATGCGATTTTCTTGAGTATATGTGATTTTCCTGAGTATATGTGATTTATTTAAGTATATGTGATTTCCCTGACTATATGTGATTTTCCTGAGTATATGTGATTTCCCTGAGTATATGTGATTTTCCTGAGTATATGTTATTATCCTGAGTATTTGATTTTCCTGACTATTTGTTATTTTCCTGACTATATGTGATTTTCCTGAGTATATGTGATCTTCCTGAGTATATGTGATTTTCCTGAGTATATGCGATTTTCCTGAGTATATGTGATTTTCCTGACTATATGTGATTTTCCTGAGTATATGTGATTTTCCTGAGTATATGTGATTTTGCTGACTATATGTGATTTTCCTCAGTATATGTGATTTCCCTGAGTATATGTGATTTTCCTGAGTATATGTGATTTTCCTGACTATATGTGATTTTCCTGAGTATATGTGATTTTCCTGACTATATGTGATTTTCCTGAGTATATGTGATTTTCCTGACTATATGTGATTTTCCTGACAATATGTGATTTTCCTGAGTATGTGTGATTTCCCTGAGTATATGTGATTTTCATGAGTATATGTGATATTCCTGAGTATATGTGATTTTCCTGACTATATGTAATTTTCCTGAGTATATGTGATCTTCCTGAGTATATGTGATTTTCCTGAGTATATGCGATTTTCCTGGGTATATGTGATTTTCCTGAGTATATGAAATTTCCCTGAGTATATGTGATTTTCCTGACTATTTGTGATTTTCCTGACTATGTGATTTTCTTGACTATATGTGATTTTCATGATTATATGTGATCTTCCTGAGTATATGTGATTTTCCTGAGTATATGTGATTTCCCTGAGTATATGTGATTTTCCTGAGTATATGTGATTTTCATGACTATATGTGATTTTCATGAGTATATGTGATTTTCATGATTATGTGATTTTCCTGACAATATGTGATTTTCCTGAGTATATGTGATTTTCCTGAGTATATGTGATTTTCCTGAGTATATGTGATTTTCCTGAGTATATATGATTTTCCTGAGTATATGTGATTTTCCTGAGTATATGTGATTTCCCTGAATATATGTGATGTTCCTGAGTATATGTGATTTTCCTGACTATATGTGATTTTCCTAAGTATATGTGATCTTCCTGAGTATATGTGATTTTCCTGAGTATATGCGATTTTCCTGGGTATATGTGATTTTCCTGAGTATATGAAATTTCCCTGAGTATATGTGATTTTCCTGACTATTTGTGATTTTCCTGACTATGTGATTTTCTTGACTATATGTGATTTTCATGATTATATGTGATCTTCCTGAGTATATGTGATTTTCCTGAGTATATGTGATTTCCCTGAGTATATGTGATTTTCCTGAGTATATGTGATTTTCATGACTATATGTGATTTTCCTGAGTATATGTGATTTTCATGATTATGTGATTTTCCTGACAATATGTGATTTTCCTGAGTATATGTGATTTTCCTGAGTATATGTGATTTTCCTGAGTATATGTGATTTTCTTGAGTATATGTGATTTTCCTGAGTATATGTGATTTCCCTGAGTATATGTGATTTTCCTGACTATTTGTGATTTTCCTGACTATGTGATTTTCTTGACTATATGTGATTTTCCTGAGTATATGTGATTTTGCTGACTATATGTGATTTTCCTGAGTATATAAAATTTCCCTGAGTATATGTGATTTTCCTGAGTATATGTGATTTTCCTGACTATATGTGCTTTTCCTGAGTATATGTGATTTCCCTGAGTATATGTGATTTCCCGGAGTATATGTGATTTTCATGAGTATATGTGATTTTCCTGAGTATATGTGATCTTCCTGAGTATATGTGATTTTCCTGAGTATATGTGATTTTCCTGAGTATATGTGATCTTCCTGAGTATATCTGATTTTCCTGAGTATATGTGATTTCCCTGAGTATATGTGATTTTCCTGAGTATATGTGATTTTCCTGACTTTATGTGATTTTCCTGAGTATATGTGATTTTCATGACTATATGTGATTTTCCTGAGTACATGTGATTTTCCTGACTATATGTGATTTTCCTGACAATATGTGATTTTCCTGAGTATGTGTGATTTTCATGAGTATATGTGATTTTCATGAGTATACGTGATTTTCCTGAGTATATGTGATTTCTCTGACTATATGTGATGTTCCTGAGTATATGTGATCTTCCTGAGTATATGTGATTTTCCTGAGTATAGGCGATTTTCCTGAGTATATGTGATTTTTCTGACTATATGTGATCTTCCTGAGTATATGTGATTTCCCTGAGTATGTGTGATTTTCCTGAGTATATATGATTTTCCTGAGTATATGTGATTTTCCTGAGTATATGTGATTTCCCTGAATATATGTGATTTTCCAGAGTATATGTGATTATTCTGTGTATATATAATTTTCCTGAGTATATGTGACTTTCCTGAGTATATGTGATTTCCCTGAGTATATGTGATTTTCCTCAGTATATGTGATTTTCCTGACAATATTTGATTTTCCTGAGTATATGTGATTTTCCTGAGTATATGTGATTTTCCTGAGTATATGTGATTTTCTTGAGTATATGTGATTTTCCTGAGTATATGTGATTTCCCTGAGTATATGTGATTTTCCTGACTATTTGTGATTTTCCTGACTATGTGATTTTCTTGACTATATGTGATTTTCCTGAGTATATGTGATTTTCCTGACTATATGTGATTTTCCTTAGTATATAAAATTTCCCTGAGTATATGTGATTTTCCTGAGTATATGTGATTTTCCTGACTATATGTGATTTTCCTGAGTATATGTGATTTCCCTGACTATATGTGATTTTCCTGAGTATATGTAATTTCCCTGAGTATATGTGATTTTCCTGAGTATATGTGATTTCCCTGACTATATGTGATTTTCATGATTATATGTGATCTTCCTGAGTATATGTGATTTCCCTGAGTATATGTGATTTTCCTGAGTATATGTGATTTTCATGAGTATATGTGATTTTCCTGAGTATACGTGATTTTCATGACTATGTGATTTTCCTGACAATATGTGATTTTCCTGAGTATATGTGATTTTCCTGAGTATATGTGATTTTCCTGAGTATATGTGATTTTCTTGAGTATATGTGATTTTCCTGAGTATATGTGATTTCCCTGAGTATATGTGATTTTCCTGACTATTTGTGATTTTCCTGACTATATGTGATTTTCCTGAGTATATGTGATCTTCCTGAGTATATGTGATTTTCCTGAGTATGGGCGATTTTCCTGAGTATATGTGATTTTCCTGAGTATATGAAATTTCCCTGAGTATATGTGATTTTCCTGACTATTTGTGATTTTCCTGACTATGTGATTTTCTTGACTATATGTGATTTTCCTGAGTATATGTGATATTCCTGACTATATGTGATTTTCCTGAGTATATAAGATTTCCCTGAGTATATGTGATTTTCCTGAGTATATGTGATTTTCCTGACTATATGTGATTTTCCTGAGTATATGTGATTTCCCTGACTATATGTGATTTTCCTGAGTATATGTAATTTCCCTGAGTATATGTGATTTTCCTGAGTATATGTGATCTCCTGATTATATGTGATTTTCCTGAGTATATGTGATTTCCCTGACTATATGTGATTTCCCTGAGTATATGTGATTTTCCTGAGTATATGTGATTTTCCTGAGTATATGTGATTTCCCTGACTATATGTGATTTTCATGATTATATGTGATCTTCCTGAGTATATGTGATTTTCCTGAGTATATGTGATTTCCCTGAGTAGATGTGATTTTCCTGAGTATATGTGATTTTCATGACTATATGTGATTTTCCTGAGTATATGTGATTTTCATGATTATGTGATTTTCCTGACAATATGTGATTTTCCTGAGTATATGTGATTTTCCTGAGTATATGTGATTTTCCTGAGTATATGTGATTTTCTTGAGTATATGTGATTTTCCTGAGTATATGTGATTTCCCTGAGTATATGTGATTTTCCTGACTATTTGTGATTTTCCTGACTATGTGATTTTCTTGACTATATGTGATTTCCCTGAGTATATGTGATTTTCCTGAGTATAGGTGATTTTCCTGACTTTACGTGATTTTCCTGAGTATATGTGATTTTCATGACTATATGTGATTTTCCTGAGTATATGTGATTTTCCTGACTATATGTGATTTTCCTGACAATATGTGATTTTCCTGAGTATGTGTGATTTTCATGAGTATATGTGATTTTCATGAGTATACGTGATTTTCCTGAGTATATGTAATTTCTTTGAGTATATGTGATTTCCCTGACTATATGTGATGTTCCTGAGTATATGTGATCTTCCTGAGTATATGTGATTTTCCTGAGTATAGGCGATTTTCCTGAGTACATGTGATTTTCCTGACTATATGTGATCTTCCTGAGTATATGTGATTTCCCTGAGTATATGTGATTTCCCTGACTATATGTGATATTCATGATTATATGTGATCTTCCTGAGTATATGTGATTTTCCTGAGTATATGTGATTTCCCTGAGTATATGTGATTTTCCTGAGTATATGTGATTTTCATGACTATATGTGATTTTCCTGAGTATATGTGATTTTCATGATTATGTGATTTTCCTGACAATATGTGATTTTCCTGAGTATATGTGATTTTCCTGAGAATATGTGATTTTCCTCAGTATATGTGATTTTCTTGAGTATATGTGATTTTCCTGAGTATATGTGATTTCCCTGAGTATATGTGATTTTCCTGACTATTTGTGATTTTCCTGACTATGTGATTTTCTTGACTATATGTGATTTTCCTGAGTATATGTGATTTTGCTGACTATATGTGATTTTCCTGAGTATATGTGATTTTCCTGACTTTATGTGATTTTCCTGAGTATATGTGATTTTCATGACTATATGTGATTTTCCTGAGTATATGTGATTTTCCTGACTATATGTGATTTTCCTGACAATATGTGATTTTCCTGAGTATGTGTGATTTTCATGAGTATATGTGATTTTCATGAGTATACGTGATTTTCCTGAGTATATGTAATTTCTTTGAGTATATGTGATTTCTCTGACTATATGTGATGTTCCTGAGTATATGTGATCTTCCTGAGTATATGTGATTTTCCTGAGTATAGGCGATTTTCCTGAGTATATGTGATTTTTCTGACTATATGTGATCTTCCTGAGTATATGTGATTTCCCTGAGTATATGTGATTTTCCTGAGTATATATGATTTTCCTGAGTATATGTGATTTTCTTGAGTATATGTGATTTCCCTGAATATATGTGATTTTCCAGAGTATATGTGATTATTCTGTGTATATATAATTTTCCTGAGTATATGTGACTTTCCTGAGTATATGTGATTTCCCTGAGTATATGTGATTTTCCTCAGTATATGTGATTTTCCTGACAATATTTGATTTTCATGAGTATATGTGATTTTCCTGAGTATATGTGATTTTCCTGAGTATATGTGATTTTCTTGAGTATATGTGATTTTCCTGAGTATATGTGATTTCCCTGAGTATATGTGATTTTCCTGACTATTCGTGATTTTCCTGACTATGTGATTTTCTTGACTATATGTGATTTTCCTGAGTATATGTGATTTTCCTGACTATATGTGATTTTCCTGAGTATATAAAATTTCCCTGAGTATATGTGATTTTCCTGAGTATATGTGATTTTCCTGACTATATGTGATTTTCCTGAGTATATGTGATTTCCCTGACTATATGTGATTTTCCTGAGTATATGTAATTTCCCTGAGTATATGTGATTTTCCTGAGTATATGTGATTTTCCTGAGTATATGTGATTTTCCTGACTATATGTGATTTTCCTGAGTATATGTGATTTCCCTGACTATATGTGATTTTCCTGAGTATATGTAATTTCTCTGAGTATATGTGATTTTCCTGAGTATATGTGATCTCCTGACTATATGTGATTTTCCTGAGTATATGTGATTTCCCTGACTATATGTGATTTCCCTGAGTATATGTGATTTTCCTGAGTATATGTGATTTTCCTGAGTATATGTGATTTCCCTGACTATATGTGATTTTCATGATTATATGTGATCTTCCTGAGTATATGTGATTTTCCTGAGTATATGTGATTTCCCTGAGTATATGTGATTTTCCTGAGTATATGTGATTTTCATGACTATATGTGATTTTCCTGAGTATATGTGATTTTCATGATTATGAGATTTTCCTGACAATATGTGATTTTCCTGAGTATATGTGATTTTCTTGAGTATATGTGATTTTCCTGAGTATATGTGATTTTCTTGAGTATATGTGATTTTCCTGAGTATATGTGATTTCCCTGAGTATATGTGATTTTCCTGACTATTTGTGATTTTCCTGACTATGTGATTTTCTTGACTATATGTGATTTTCCTGAGTATATGTGATTTTGCTGACTATATGTGATTTTCCTGAGTATATAAAATTTCCCTGAGTATATGTGATTTTCCTGAGTATATGTGATTTTCCTGACTATATGTGCTTTTCCTGAGTATATGTGATTTTCCTGACTATTCGTGATTTTCCTGACTATGTGATTTTCTTGACTATATGTGATTTTCCTGAGTATATATGATTTTCCTGACTATATGTGATTTTCCTGAGTATATAAAATTTCCCTGAGTATATGTGATTTTCCTGAGTATATGTGATTTTCCTGACTATATGTGATTTTCCTGAGTATATGTGATTTCCCTGACTATATGTGATTTTCTTGAGTATATGTAATTTCCCTGAGTATATGTGATTTTCCTGAGTATATGTGATTTCCCTGACTATATGTGATTTTCATGATTATATGTGATCTTCCTGAGTATATGTGATTTTCCTGAGTATATGTGATTTCCCTGAGTATATGTGATTTTCATGAGTATATGTGATTTTCCTGAGTATACGTGATTTTCATGACTATGTGATTTTCCTGACAATATGTGATTTTCCTGACTATATGTGATTTTCCTGAGTATGTGTGATTTTACTGAGTATATGGGATTTTCTTGAGTATATGTGATTCTCCTGAGTATATGTGATTTCCCTGAGTATATGTGATTTTCCTGACTATTTGTGATTTTCCTGACTATGTGATTTTCTTGACTATATGATATTTTCCTGAGTATATGTGATTTTCATGAGTATATGTGATATTCCTGAGTATATGTGATTTTCCTGACTATATGTGATTTTCCTGAGTATATGTGATCTTCCTGAGTATATGTGATTTTCCTGACTATATGTGATTTTCCTGAGTATATAAAATTTCCCTGAGTATATGTGATTTTCCTGAGTATATGTGATTTTCCTGACTATATGTGATTTTCCTGAGTATATGTGATTTCCCTGACTATATGTGATTTTCCTGAGTATATGTAATTTCCCTGAGTATATGTGATTTTCCTGAGTATATGTGATTTCCCTGACTATATGTGATTTTCATGATTATATGTGATCTTCCTGAGTATATGTGATTTCCCTGAGTATATGTGATTTTCCTGAGTATATGTGATTTCCATGAGTATATGTGATTTTCCTGAGTATACGTGATTTTCATGACTATGTGATTTTCCTGACAATATGTGATTTTCCTGAGTATATGTGATTTTCCTGTGTATATGTGATTTTCCTGAGTATATGTGATTTTCTTGAGTATATGTGATTTTCCTGAGTATATGTGATTTCCCTGAGTATATGTGATTTTCCTGACTATTTGTGATTTTCCTGACTATATGTGATTTTCCTGAGTATATGTGATCTTCCTGAGTATATGTGATTTTCCTGAGTATGGGCGATTTTCCTGAGTATATGTGATTTTCCTGAGTATATGAAATTTCCCTGAGTATATGTGATTTTCCTGACTA
The DNA here is from genome assembly GCA_964016885.1 of Eledone cirrhosa. NCBI lineage: Eukaryota > Metazoa > Mollusca > Cephalopoda > Octopoda > Eledonidae > Eledone > Eledone cirrhosa. The sequence goes on from OZ024740.1 coordinate 28,249,406, forward strand.
TTTGTGATTTTCCTGACTATGTGATTTTCTTGACTATATGTGATTTTCCTGAGTATATGTGATATTCCTGACTATATGTGATTTTCCTGAGTATATAAGATTTCCCTGAGTATATGTGATTTTCCTGAGTATATGTGATTTTCCTGACTATATGTGATTTTCCTGAGTATATGTGATTTCCCTGACTATATGTGATTTTCCTGAGTATATGTAATTTCCCTGAGTATATGTGATTTTCCTGAGTATATGTGATCTCCTGATTATATGTGAATTTCCTGAGTATATGTGATTTCCCTGAGTATATGTGATTTCCCTGAGTAGATGTGATTTTCCTGAGTATATGTGATTTTCATGACTATATGTGATTTTCCTGAGTATATGTGATTTTCATGATTATGTGATTTTCCTGACAATATGTGATTTTCCTGAGTATATGTGATTTTCCTGAGTATATGTGATTTTCCTGAGTATATGTGATTTTCTTGAGTATATGTGATTTTCCTGAGTATATGTGATTTCCCTGAGTATATGTGATTTTCCTGACTATTTGTGATTTTCCTGACTATGTGATTTTCTTGACTATATGTGATTTTCCTGAGTATATGTGATTTTGCTGACTATATGTGATTTTCCTGAGTATATAAAATTTCCCTGAGTATATGTGATTTTCCTGAGTATATGTGATTTTCCTGACTATATGTGCTTTTCCTGAGTATATGTGATTTCCCTGACTATATGTGATTTCCCGGAGTATATGTGATTTTCATGAGTATATGTGATTTTCCTGAGTATATGTGATTTTCCTGAGTATATGTGATTTTCCTGAGTATATGTGATCTTCCTGAGTATATGTGATTTTCCTGAGTATATGTGATTTCCCTGAGTATATGTGATTTTCCTGAGTATAGGTGATTTTCCTGACTTTACGTGATTTTCCTGAGTATATGTGATTTTCATGACTATATGTGATTTTCCTGAGTATATGTGATTTTCCTGACTATATGTGATTTTCCTGACAATATGTGATTTTCCTGAGTATGTGTGATTTTCATGAGTATATGTGATTTTCATGAGTATACGTGATTTTCCTGAGTATATGTAATTTCTTTGAGTATATGTGATTTCCCTGACTATATGTGATGTTCCTGAGTATATGTGATCTTCCTGAGTATATGTGATTTTCCTGAGTATAGGCGATTTTCCTGAGTACATGTGATTTTCCTGACTATATGTGATCTTCCTGAGTATATGTGATTTCCCTGAGTATATGTGATTTCCCTGACTATATGTGATATTCATGATTATATGTGATCTTCCTGAGTATATGTGATTTTCCTGAGTATATGTGATTTCCCTGAGTATGTGATTTTCCTGAGTATATGTGATTTTCATGACTATATGTGATTTTCCTGAGTATATGTGATTTTCATGATTATGTGATTTTCCTGACAATATGTGATTTTCCTGAGTATATGTGATTTTCCTGAGAATATGTGATTTTCCTCAGTATATGTGATTTTCTTGAGTATATGTGATTTTCCTGAGTATATGTGATTTCCCTGAGTATATGTGATTTTCCTGACTATTTGTGATTTTCCTGACTATGTGATTTTCTTGACTATATGTGATTTTCCTGAGTATATGTGATTTTGCTGACTATATGTGATTTTCCTGAGTATATGTGATTTTCCTGACTTTATGTGATTTTCCTGAGTATATGTGATTTTCATGACTATATGTGATTTTCCTGAGTATATGTGATTTTCCTGACTATATGTGATTTTCCTGACAATATGTGATTTTCCTGAGTATGTGTGATTTTCATGAGTATATGTGATTTTCATGAGTATACGTGATTTTCCTGAGTATATGTAATTTCTTTGAGTATATGTGATTTCTCTGACTATATGTGATGTTCCTGAGTATATGTGATCTTCCTGAGTATATGTGATTTTCCTGAGTATAGGCGATTTTCCTGAGTATATGTGATTTTTCTGACTATATGTGATCTTCCTGAGTATATGTGATTTCCCTGAGTATATGTGATTTTCCTGAGTATATATGATTTTCCTGAGTATATGTGATTTTCTTGAGTATATGTGATTTCCCTGAATATATGTGATTTTCCAGAGTATATGTGATTATTCTGTGTATATATAATTTTCCTGAGTATATGTGACTTTCCTGAGTATATGTGATTTCCCTGAGTATATGTGATTTTCCTCAGTATATGTGATTTTCCTGACAATATTTGATTTTCCTGAGTATATGTGATTTTTCTGAGTATATGTGATTTTCCTGAGTATATGTGATTTTCTTGAGTATATGTGATTTTCCTGAGTATATGTGATTTCCCTGAGTATATGTGATTTTCCTGACTATTCGTGATTTTCCTGACTATGTGATTTTCTTGACTATATGTGATTTTCCTGAGTATATGTGATTTTCCTGACTATATGTGATTTTCCTGAGTATATAAAATTTCCCTGAGTATATGTGATTTTCCTGAGTATATGTGATTTTCCTGACTATATGTGATTTTCCTGAGTATATGTGATTTCCCTGACTATATGTGATTTTCCTGAGTATATGTAATTTCCCTGAGTATATGTGATTTTCCTGAGTATATGTGATTTTCCTGAGTATATGTGATTTTCCTGACTATATGTGATTTTCCTGAGTATATGTGATTTCCCTGACTATATGTGATTTTCCTGAGTATATGTAATTTCTCTGAGTATATGTGATTTTCCTGAGTATATGTGATCTCCTGACTATATGTGATTTTCCTGAGTATATGTGATTTCCCTGACTATATGTGATTTCCCTGAGTATATGTGATTTTCCTGAGTATATGTGATTTTCCTGAGTATATGTGATTTCCCTGACTATATGTGATTTTCATGATTATATGTGATCTTCCTGAGTATATGTGATTTTCCTGAGTATATGTGATTTCCCTGAGTATATGTGATTTTCCTGAGTATATGTGATTTTCATGACTATATGTGATTTTCCTGAGTATATGTGATTTTCATGATTATGTGATTTTCCTGACAATATGTGATTTTCCTGAGTATATGTGATTTTCCTGAGTATATGTGATTTTCCTGAGTATATGTGATTTTCTTGAGTATATGTGATTTTCCTGAGTATATGTGATTTCCCTGAGTATATGTGATTTTCCTGACTATTTGTGATTTTCCTGACTATATGTGATTTTCCTGAGTATATGTGATTTTGCTGACTATATGTGATTTTCCTGAGTATATAAAATTTCCCTGAGTATATGTGATTTTCCTGAGTATATGTGATTTTCCTGACTATATGTGCTTTTCCTGAGTATATGTGATTTTCCTGACTATTCGTGATTTTTCTGATTATGTGATTTTCTTGACTATATGTGATTTTCCTGAGTATATATGATTTTCCTGACTATATGTGATTTTCCTGAGTATATAAAATTTCCCTGAGTATATGTGATTTTCCTGAGTATATGTGATTTTCCTGACTATATGTGATTTTCCTGAGTATATGTGATTTCCCTGACTATAGGTGATTTTCCTGAGTATATGTAATTTCCCTGAGAATATGTGATTTTCCTCAGTATATGTGATTTTCTTGAGTATATGTGATTTTCCTGAGTATATGTGATTTCCCTGAGTATATGTGATTTTCCTGACTATTTGTGATTTTCCTGACTATGTGATTTTCTTGACTATATGTGATTTTCCTGAGTATATGTGATTTTGCTGACTATATGTGATTTTCCTGAGTATATGTGATTTTCCTGACTTTATGTGATTTTCCTGAGTATATGTGATTTTCATGACTATATGTGATTTTCCTGAGTATATGTGATTTTCATGACTATATGTGATTTTCCTGACAATATGTGATTTTCCTGAGTATGTGTGATTTTCATGAGTATATGTGATTTTCATGAGTATACGTGATTTTCCTGAGTATATGTAATTTCTTTGAGTATATGTGATTTCTCTGACTATATGTGATGTTCCTGAGTATATGTGATCTTCCTGAGTATATGTGATTTTCCTGAGTATAGGCGATTTTCCTGAGTATATGTGATTTTTCTGACTATATGTGATCTTCCTGAGTATATGTGATTTCCCTGAGTATATGTGATTTTCCTGAGTATATATGATTTTCCTGAGTATATGTGATTTTCTTGAGTATATGTGATTTCCCTGAATATATGTGATTTTCCAGAGTATATGTGATTATTCTGTGTATATATAATTTTCCTGAGTATATGTGACTTTCCTGAGTATATGTGATTTCCCTGAGTATATGTGATTTTCGTCAGTATATGTGATTTTCCTGACAATATTTGATTTTCCTGAGTATATGTGATTTTCCTGAGTATATGTGATTTTCCTGAGTATATGTGATTTTCTTGAGTATATGTGATTTTCCTGAGTATATGTGATTTCCCTGAGTATATGTGATTTTCCTGACTATTCGTGATTTTCCTGACTATGTGATTTTCTTGACTATATGTGATTTTCCTGAGTATATGTGATTTTCCTGACTATATGTGATTTTCCTGAGTATATAAAATTTCCCTGAGTATATGTGATTTTCCTGAGTATATGTGATTTTCCTGACTATATGTGATTTTCCTGAGTATATGTGATTTCCCTGACTATATGTGATTTTCCTGAGTATATGTAATTTCCCTGAGTATATGTGATTTTCCTGAGTATATGTGATTTTCCTGAGTATATGTGATTTTCCTGACTATATGTGATTTTCCTGAGTATATGTGATTTCCCTGACTATATGTGATTTTCCTGAGTATATGTAATTTCTCTGAGTATATGTGATTTTCCTGAGTATATGTGATCTCCTGACTATATGTGATTTTCCTGAGTATATGTGATTTCCCTGACTATATGTGATTTCCCTGAGTATATGTGATTTTCCTGAGTATATGTGATTTTCCTGAGTATATGTGATTTCCCTGACTATATGTGATTTTCATGATTATATGTGATCTTCCTGAGTATATGTGATTTTCCTGAGTATATGTGATTTCCCTGAGTATATGTGATTTTCCTGAGTATATGTGATTTTCATGACTATATGTGATTTTCCTGAGTATATGTGATTTTCATGATTATGTGATTTTCCTGACAATATGTGATTTTCCTGAGTATATGTGATTTTCCTGAGTATATGTGATTTTCCTGAGTATATGTGATTTTCTTGAGTATATGTGATTTTCCTGAGTATATGTGATTTCCCTGAGTATATGTGATTTTCCTGACTATTTGTGATTTTCCTGACTATATGTGATTTTCCTGAGTATATGTGATTTTGCTGACTATATGTGATTTTCCTGAGTATATAAAATTTCCCTGAGTATATGTGATTTTCCTGAGTATATGTGATTTTCCTGACTATATGTGCTTTTCCTGAGTATATGTGATTTTCCTGACTATTCGTGATTTTCCTGACTATGTGATTTTCTTGACTATATGTGATTTTCCTGAGTATATATGATTTTCCTGACTATATGTGATTTTCCTGAGTATATAAAATTTCCCTGAGTATATGTGATTTTCCTGAGTATATGTGATTTTCCTGACTATATGTGATTTTCCTGAGTATATGTGATTTCCCTGACTATATGTGATTTTCCTGAGTATATGTAATTTCCCTGAGTATATGTGATTTTCCTGAGTATATGTGATTTCCCTGACTATATGTGATTTTCATGATTATATGTGATCTTCCTGAGTATACGTGATTTTCATGACTATGTGATTTTCCTGACAATATGTGATTTTCCTGAGTATATGTGATTTTCCTGAGTATGTGTGATTTTACTGAGTATATGTGATTTTCTTGAGTATATGTGATTTTCCTGAGTATATGTGATTTCCCTGAGTATATGTGATTTTCCTGACTATTTGTGATTTTCCTGACTATGTGATTTTCTTGACTATATGTGATTTTCCTGAGTATATGTGATTTTCATGAGTATATGTGATATTCCTGAGTATATGTGATTTTCCTGACTATATGTGATTTTCCTGAGTATATGTGATCTTCCTGAGTATATGTGATTTTCCTGAGTATATGCTATTTTCCTGAGTATATGTGATTTTCCTGAGTATATGAAATTTCCCTGAGTATATGTGATTTTCCTGACTATTTGTGATTTTCCTGACTATGTGATTTTCTTGACTATATGTGATTTTCCTGAGTATATGTGATTTTCCTGACTATATGTGATTTTCCTGAGTATATAAAATTTCCCTGAGTATATGTGATTTTCCTGAGTATATGTGATTTTCCTGACTATATGTGATTTTCCTGAGTATATGTGATTTCCCTGACTATATGTGATTTTCCTGAGTATATGTAATTTCCCTGAGTATATGTGATTTTCCTGAGTATATGTGATCTCCTGACTATATGTGATTTTCCCGAGTATATGTGATTTCCCTGACTATATGTGATTTCCCTGAGTATATGTGATTTTCCTGAGTATATGTGATTTTCCTGTGTATATGTGATTTCCCTGACTATATGTGATTTTCATGATTATATGTGATCTTCCTGAGTATATGTGATTTTCCTGAGTATATGTGATTTCCTTGAGTATATGTGATTTTCCTGAGTATATGTGATTTTCATGACTATATGTGATTTTCCTGAGTATATGTGATCTTTCTGAGTATATGTGATTTTCCTGAGTATAGGCGATTTTCCTGAGTATATGTTATTTCCCTGAATATATGTGATTTTCCTGAATATATGTGATTTTCCTGAGTATATGTTATTTCCCTGAATATATGTGATTTTCCTTAGTATATGTGATTTTCCTGTGTATATATGATTTTCCTGAGTATATGTGATTTTCATGAGTATATGTGAATTCCCTGAGTATATGAGATTTTCATGAGTATATGTGATTTCACTAGGTATATGTGATTTTCCTGACTATATTTGATTTTCCTGACTATATGTGATTTTCCTGAGTATATGTGATTTTCCTGAGTATATGTGATTTCCCTGAGTATATGTGATTTTCCTGAGTATTTGTGATTTTCCTGACTGTATGTGTTTTCCTGACTATATGTGATTTTCCTGAGTATATGTGATTTTCCTGACTATATGTGATTTTCCTGAGTATATGTAATTTCCCTGAGTATATGTGATTTTCCTGAGTATATGTGATCTCCTGACTATATGTGATTTTCCTGAGTATATGTGATTTCCCTGACTATATGTGATTTCCCTGAGTATATGTGATTTTCCTGAGTATATGTGATTTTCCTGAGTATATGTGATTTCCCTGACTATATGTGATTTTCGTGATTATATGTGATCTTCCTGAGTATATGTGATTTTCCTAAGTATATGTGATTTCCCTGAGTATATGTGATTTTCCTGAGTATATGTGATTTTCATCACTATATGTGATTTTCCTGAGTATATGTGATTTTCATGACTATGTGATTTTCCTGACAATATGTGATTTTCCTGAGTATATGTGATTTTCCTGAGTATATGAGATTTTCCTGAGTATATGTGATTTTCTTGAGTATATGTGATTTTCCTGAGGATATGTCATTTCCCTGAGTATATGTGATTTTCCTGACTATTTGTGATTTTCCTGACTATGTGATTTTCTTGACTATATGTGATTTTCCTGAGTATATGTGATTTTCCTGACTATATGTGATTTTCCTGAGTATATAAAATTTCCCTGAGTATATGTGATTTTCCTGAGTATATGTGATTTTCCTGACTATATGTGCTTTTCCTGAGTATATGTGATTTTCCTGACTATTCGTGATTTTCCTGACTATGTGATTTTCTTGACTATATGTGATTTTCCTGAGTATATATGATTTTCCTGACTATATGTGATTTTCCTGAGTATATAAAATTTCCCTGAGTATATGTGATTTTCCTGAGTATATGTGATTTTCCTGACTATATGTGATTTTCCTGAGTATATGTGATTTCCCTGACTATATGTGATTTTCCTGAGTATATGTAATTTCCCTGAGTATATGTGATTTTCCTGAGTATATGTGATTTCCCTGACTATATGTGATTTTCATGATTATATGTGATCTTCCTGAGTATATGTGATTTTCCTGAGTATATGTGATTTCCCTGAGTATATGTGATTTTCATGAGTATATGTGATTTTCCTGAGTATACGTGATTTTCATGACTATGTGATTTTCCTGACAATATGTGATTTTCCTGAGTATATGTGATTTTCCTGAGTATGTGTGATTTTACTGAGTATATGTGATTTTCTTGAGTATATGTGATTTTCCTGAGTATATGTGATTTCCCTGAGTATATGTGATTTTCCTGACTATTTGTGATTTTCCTGACTATGTGATTTTCTTGACTATATGTGATTTTCCTGAGTATATGTGATTTTCATGAGTATATGTGATATTCCTGAGTATATGTGATTTTCCTGACTATATGTGATTTTCCTGAGTATATGTGATCTTCCTGAGTATATGTGATTTTCCTGACTATATGTGATTTTCCTGAGTATATGTGATTTCCCTGACTATATGTGATTTTCCTGAGTATATGTAATTTCCCTGAGTATATGTGATTTTCCTGAGTATATGTGATTTCCCTGACTATATGTGATTTTCATGATTATATGTGATCTTCCTGAGTATATGTGATTTTCCTGAGTATATGTGATTTCCCTGAGTATATGTGATTTTCATGAGTATATGTGATTTTCCTGAGTATACGTGATTTTCATGACTATGTGATTTTCCTGACAATATGTGATTTTCCTGAGTATATGTGATTTTCCTGAGTATGTGTGATTTTACTGAGTATATGTGATTTTCTTGAGTATATGTGATTTTCCTGAGTATATGTGATTTCCCTGAGTATATGTGATTTTCCTGACTATTTGTGATTTTCCTGACTATGTGATTTTCTTGACTATATGTGATTTTCCTGAGTATATGTGATTTTCATGAGTATATGTGATATTCCTGAGTATATGTGATTTTCCTGACTATATGTGATTTTCCTGAGTATATGTGATCTTCCTGAGTATATGTGATTTTCCTGAGTATATGCGATTTTCCTGAGTATATGTGATTTTCCTGAGTATATGAAATTTCCCTGAGTATATGTGATTTTCCTGACTATTTGTGATTTTCCTGACTATGTGATTTTCTTGACTATATGTGATTTTCCTGAGTATATGTGATTTTCCTGACTATATGTGATTTTCCTGAGTATATAAAATTTCCCTGAGTATATGTGATTTTCCTGAGTATATGTGATTTTCCTGAGTATATGTGATTTTCCTGACTATATGTGATTTTCCTGAGTATATGTGATTTCCCTGACTATATGTGATTTTCCTGAGTATATGTAATTTCTCTGAGTATATGTGATTTTCCTGAGTATATGTGATCTCCTGACTATATGTGATTTTCCTGAGTATATGTGATTTCCCTGACTATATGTGATTTCCCTGAGTATATGTGATTTTCCTGAGTATATGTGATTTTCCTGAGTATATGTGATTTCCCTGACTATATGTGATTTTCATGATTATATGTGATCTTCCTGAGTATATGTGATTTTCCTGAGTATATGTGATTTCCCTGAGTATATGTGATTTTCCTGAGTATATGTGATTTTCATGACTATATGTGATTTTCCTGAGTATATGTGATTTTCATGATTATGTGATTTTCCTGACAATATGTGATTTTCCTGAGTATATGTGATTTTCCTGAGTATATGTGATTTTCCTGAGTATATGTGATTTTCTTGAGTATATGTGATTTTCCTGAGTATATGTGATTTCCCTGAGTATATGTGATTTTCCTGACTATTTGTGATTTTCCTGACTATATGTGATTTTCCTGAGTATATGTGATTTTGCTGACTATATGTGATTTTCCTGAGTATATAAAATTTCCCTGAGTATATGTGATTTTCCTGAGTATATGTGATTTTCCTGACTATATGTGCTTTTCCTGAGTATATGTGATTTTCCTGACTATTCGTGATTTTCCTGACTATGTGATTTTCTTGACTATATGTGATTTTCCTGAGTATATATGATTTTCCTGACTATATGTGATTTTCCTGAGTATATAAAATTTCCCTGAGTATATGTGATTTTCCTGAGTATATGTGATTTTCCTGACTATATGTGATTTTCCTGAGTATATGTGATTTCCCTGACTATATGTGATTTTCCTGAGTATATGTAATTTCCCTGAGTATATGTGATTTTCCTGAGTATATGTGATTTCCCTGACTATATGTGATTTTCATGATTATATGTGATCTTCCTGAGTATACGTGATTTTCATGACTATGTGATTTTCCTGACAATATGTGATTTTCCTGAGTATATGTGATTTTCCTGAGTATGTGTGATTTTACTGAGTATATGTGATTTTCTTGAGTATATGTGATTTTCCTGAGTATATGTGATTTCCCTGAGTATATGTGATTTTCCTGACTATTTGTGATTTTCCTGACTATGTGATTTTCTTGACTATATGTGATTTTCCTGAGTATATGTGATTTTCATGAGTATATGTGATATTCCTGAGTATATGTGATTTTCCTGACTATATGTGATTTTCCTGAGTATATGTGATCTTCCTGAGTATATGTGATTTTCCTGAGTATATGCTATTTTCCTGAGTATATGTGATTTTCCTGAGTATATGAAATTTCCCTGAGTATATGTGATTTTCCTGACTATTTGTGATTTTCCTGACTATGTGATTTTCTTGACTATATGTGATTTTCCTGAGTATATGTGATTTTCCTGACTATATGTGATTTTCCTGAGTATATAAAATTTCCCTGAGTATATGTGATTTTCCTGAGTATATGTGATTTTCCTGACTATATGTGATTTTCCTGAGTATATGTGATTTCCCTGACTATATGTGATTTTCCTGAGTATATGTAATTTCCCTGAGTATATGTGATTTTCCTGAGTATATGTGATCTCCTGACTATATGTGATTTTCCCGAGTATATGTGATTTCCCTGACTATATGTGATTTCCCTGAGTATATGTGATTTTCCTGAGTATATGTGATTTTCCTGTGTATATGTGATTTCCCTGACTATATGTGATTTTCATGATTATATGTGATCTTCCTGAGTATATGTGATTTTCCTGAGTATATGTGATTTCCTTGAGTATATGTGATTTTCCTGAGTATATGTGATTTTCATGACTATATGTGATTTTCCTGAGTATATGTGATCTTTCTGAGTATATGTGATTTTCCTGAGTATAGGCGATTTTCCTGAGTATATGTTATTTCCCTGAATATATGTGATTTTCCTGAATATATGTGATTTTCCTGAGTATATGTTATTTCCCTGAATATATGTGATTTTCCTTAGTATATGTGATTTTCCTGTGTATATATGATTTTCCTGAGTATATGTGATTTTCATGAGTATATGTGAATTCCCTGAGTATATGAGATTTTCATGAGTATATGTGATTTCACTAGGTATATGTGATTTTCCTGACTATATTTGATTTTCCTGACTATATGTGATTTTCCTGAGTATATGTGATTTTCCTGAGTATATGTGATTTCCCTGAGTATATGTGATTTTCCTGAGTATTTGTGATTTTCCTGACTGTATGTGTTTTCCTGACTATATGTGATTTTCCTGAGTATATGTGATTTTCCTGACTATATGTGATTTTCCTGAGTATATGTAATTTCCCTGAGTATATGTGATTTTCCTGAGTATATGTGATCTCCTGACTATATGTGATTTTCCTGAGTATATGTGATTTCCCTGACTATATGTGATTTCCCTGAGTATATGTGATTTTCCTGAGTATATGTGATTTTCCTGAGTATATGTGATTTCCCTGACTATATGTGATTTTCGTGATTATATGTGATCTTCCTGAGTATATGTGATTTTCCTAAGTATATGTGATTTCCCTGAGTATATGTGATTTTCCTGAGTATATGTGATTTTCATCACTATATGTGATTTTCCTGAGTATATGTGATTTTCATGACTATGTGATTTTCCTGACAATATGTGATTTTCCTGAGTATATGTGATTTTCCTGAGTATATGAGATTTTCCTGAGTATATGTGATTTTCTTGAGTATATGTGATTTTCCTGAGGATATGTCATTTCCCTGAGTATATGTGATTTTCCTGACTATTTGTGATTTTCCTGACTATGTGATTTTCTTGACTATATGTGATTTTCCTGAGTATATGTGATTTTCCTGACTATATGTGATTTTCCTGAGTATATAAAATTTCCCTGAGTATATGTGATTTTCCTGAGTATATGTGATTTTCCTGACTATATGTGCTTTTCCTGAGTATATGTGATTTTCCTGACTATTCGTGATTTTCCTGACTATGTGATTTTCTTGACTATATGTGATTTTCCTGAGTATATATGATTTTCCTGACTATATGTGATTTTCCTGAGTATATAAAATTTCCCTGAGTATATGTGATTTTCCTGAGTATATGTGATTTTCCTGACTATATGTGATTTTCCTGAGTATATGTGATTTCCCTGACTATATGTGATTTTCCTGAGTATATGTAATTTCCCTGAGTATATGTGATTTTCCTGAGTATATGTGATTTCCCTGACTATATGTGATTTTCATGATTATATGTGATCTTCCTGAGTATATGTGATTTTCCTGAGTATATGTGATTTCCCTGAGTATATGTGATTTTCATGAGTATATGTGATTTTCCTGAGTATACGTGATTTTCATGACTATGTGATTTTCCTGACAATATGTGATTTTCCTGAGTATATGTGATTTTCCTGAGTATGTGTGATTTTACTGAGTATATGTGATTTTCTTGAGTATATGTGATTTTCCTGAGTATATGTGATTTCCCTGAGTATATGTGATTTTCCTGACTATTTGTGATTTTCCTGACTATGTGATTTTCTTGACTATATGTGATTTTCCTGAGTATATGTGATTTTCATGAGTATATGTGATATTCCTGAGTATATGTGATTTTCCTGACTATATGTGATTTTCCTGAGTATATGTGATCTTCCTGAGTATATGTGATTTTCCTGACTATATGTGATTTTCCTGAGTATATGTGATTTCCCTGACTATATGTGATTTTCCTGAGTATATGTAATTTCCCTGAGTATATGTGATTTTCCTGAGTATATGTGATTTCCCTGACTATATGTGATTTTCATGATTATATGTGATCTTCCTGAGTATATGTGATTTTCCTGAGTATATGTGATTTCCCTGAGTATATGTGATTTTCATGAGTATATGTGATTTTCCTGAGTATACGTGATTTTCATGACTATGTGATTTTCCTGACAATATGTGATTTTCCTGAGTATATGTGATTTTCCTGAGTATGTGTGATTTTACTGAGTATATGTGATTTTCTTGAGTATATGTGATTTTCCTGAGTATATGTGATTTCCCTGAGTATATGTGATTTTCCTGACTATTTGTGATTTTCCTGACTATGTGATTTTCTTGACTATATGTGATTTTCCTGAGTATATGTGATTTTCATGAGTATATGTGATATTCCTGAGTATATGTGATTTTCCTGACTATATGTGATTTTCCTGAGTATATGTGATCTTCCTGAGTATATGTGATTTTCCTGAGTATATGCGATTTTCCTGAGTATATGTGATTTTCCTGAGTATATGAAATTTCCCTGAGTATATGTGATTTTCCTGACTATTTGTGATTTTCCTGACTATGTGATTTTCTTGACTATATGTGATTTTCCTGAGTATATGTGATTTTCCTGACTATATGTGATTTTCCTGAGTATATAAAATTTCCCTGAGTATATGTGATTTTCCTGAGTATATGTGATTTTCCTGACTATATGTGATTTTCCTGAGTATATGTGATTTCCCTGACTATATGTGATTTTCCTGAGTATATGTAATTTCCCTGAGTATATGTGATTTTCCTGAGTATATGTGATCTCCTGACTATATGTGATTTTCCTGAGTATATGTGATTTCCCTGACTATATATGATTTCCTTGAGTATATGTGATTTTCCTGAGTATATGTGATTTTTCTGTGTATATGTGATTTCCCTGACTATATGTGATTTTCATGATTATATGTGATTTTCTTGACTATATGTGATTTTCCTGAGTATATGTGATTTTCATGAGTATATGTGATATTCCTGAGTATATGTGATTTTCCTGACTATATGTGATTTTCCTGAGTATATGTGATCTTCCTGAGTATATGTGATTTTCCTGAGTATATGCTATTTTCCTGAGTATATGTGATTTTCCTGAGTATATGAAATTTCCCTGAGTATATGTGATTTTCCTGACTATTTGTGATTTTCCTGACTATGTGATTTTCTTGACTATATGTGATTTTCCTGAGTATATGTGATTTTCCTGACTATATGTGATTTTCCTGAGTATATAAAATTTCCCTGAGTATATGTGATTTTCCTGAGTATATGTGATTTTCCTGACTATATGTGATTTTCCTGAGTATATGTGATTTCCCTGACTATATGTGATTTTCCTGAGTATATGTAATTTCCCTGAGTATATGTGATTTTCCTGAGTATATGTGATCTCCTGACTATATGTGATTTTCCCGAGTATATGTGATTTCCCTGACTATATGTGATTTCCCTGAGTATATGTGATTTTCCTGAGTATATGTGATTTTCCTGTGTATATGTGATTTCCCTGACTATATGTGATTTTCATGATTATATGTGATCTTCCTGAGTATATGTGATTTTCCTGAGTATATGTGATTTCCTTGAGTATATGAGATTTTCCTGAGTATATGTGATTTTCATGACTATATGTGATTTTCCTGAGTATATGTGATCTTTCTGAGTATATGTGATTTTCCTGAGTATAGGCGATTTTCCTGAGTATATGTTATTTCCCTGAATATATGTGATTTTCCTGAATATATGTGATTTTCCTGAGTATATGTTATTTCCCTGAATATATGTGATTTTCCTTAGTATATGTGATTTTCCTGTGTATATATGATTTTCCTGAGTATATGTGATTTTCATGAGTATATGTGAATTCCCTGAGTATATGAGATTTTCATGAGTATATGTGATTTCACTAGGTATATGTGATTTTCCTGACTATATTTGATTTTCCTGACTATATGTGATTTTCCTGAGTATATGTGATTTTCCTGAGTATATGTGATTTCCCTGAGTATATGTGATTTTCCTGAGTATTTGTGATTTTCCTGACTGTATGTGTTTTCCTGACTATATGTGATTTTCCTGAGTATATGTGATTTTCCTGACTATATGTGATTTTCCTGAGTATATGTAATTTCCCTGAGTATATGTGATTTTCCTGAGTATATGTGATCTCCTGACTATATGTGATTTTCCTGAGTATATGTGATTTCCCTGACTATATGTGATTTCCCTGAGTATATGTGATTTTCCTGAGTATATGTGATTTCCTGAGTATATGTGATTTCCCTGACTATATGTGATTTTCGTGATTATATGTGATCTTCCTGAGTATATGTGATTTTCCTAAGTATATGTGATTTCCCTGAGTATATGTGATTTTCCTGAGTATATGTGATTTTCATCACTATATGTGATTTTCCTGAGTATATGTGATTTTCATGACTATGTGATTTTCCTGACAATATGTGATTTTCCTGAGTATATGTGATTTTCCTGAGTATATGAGATTTTCCTGAGTATATGTGATTTTCTTGAGTATATGTGATTTTCCTGAGGATATGTCATTTCCCTGAGTATATGTGATTTTCCTGACTATTTGTGATTTTCCTGACTATGTGATTTTCTTGACTATATGTGATTTTCCTGAGTATATGTGATTTTCCTGACTATATGTGATTTTCCTGAGTATATAAAATTTCCCTGAGTATATGTGATTTTCCTGAGTATATGTGATTTTCCTGACTATATGTGCTTTTCCTGAGTATATGTGATTTTCCTGACTATTCGTGATTTTCCTGACTATGTGATTTTCTTGACTATATGTGATTTTCCTGAGTATATATGATTTTCCTGACTATATGTGATTTTCCTGAGTATATAAAATTTCCCTGAGTATATGTGATTTTCCTGAGTATATGTGATTTTCCTGACTATATGTGATTTTCATGAGTATATGTGATTTCCCTGACTATATGTGATTTTCCTGAGTATATGTAATTTCCCTGAGTATATGTGATTTTCCTGAGTATATGTGATTTCCCTGACTATATGTGATTTTCATGATTATATGTGATCTTCCTGAGTATATGTGATTTTCCTGAGTATATGTGATTTCCCTGAGTATATGTGATTTTCATGAGTATATGTGATTTTCCTGAGTATACGTGATTTTCATGACTATGTGATTTTCCTGACAATATGTGATTTTCCTGAGTATATGTGATTTTCCTGAGTATGTGTGATTTTACTGAGTATATGTGATTTTCTTGAGTATATGTGATTTTCCTGAGTATATGTGATTTCCCTGAGTATATGTGATTTTCCTGACTATTTGTGATTTTCCTGACTATGTGATTTTCTTGACTATATGTGATTTTCCTGAGTATATGTGATTTTCATGAGTATATGTGATATTCCTGAGTATATGTGATTTCCCTGACTATATGTGATTTTCCTGAGTATATGTAATTTCCCTGAGTATATGTGATTTTCCTGAGTATATGTGATTTCCCTGACTATATGTGATTTTCATGATTATATGTGATCTTCCTGAGTATATGTGATTTTCCTGAGTATATGTGATTTCCCTGAGTATATGTGATTTTCATGAGTATATGTGATTTTCCTGAGTATACGTGATTTTCATGACTATGTGATTTTCCTGACAATATGTGATTTTCCTGAGTATATGTGATTTTCCTGAGTATGTGTGATTTTACTGAGTATATGTGATTTTCTTGAGTATATGTGATTTTCCTGAGTATATGTGATTTCCCTGAGTATATGTGATTTTCCTGACTATTTGTGATTTTCCTGACTATGTGATTTTCTTGACTATATGTGATTTTCCTGAGTATATGTGATTTTCATGAGTATATGTGATATTCCTGAGTATATGTGATTTTCCTGACTATATGTGATTTTCCTGAGTATATGTGATCTTCCTGAGTATATGTGATTTTCCTGAGTATATGCGATTTTCCTGAGTATATGTGATTTTCCTGAGTATATGAAATTTCCCTGAGTATATGTGATTTTCCTGACTATTTGTGATTTTCCTGACTATGTGATTTTCTTGACTATATGTGATTTTCCTGAGTATATGTGATTTTCCTGACTATATGTGATTTTCCTGAGTATATAAAATTTCCCTGAGTATATGTGATTTTCCTGAGTATATGTGATTTTCCTGACTATATGTGATTTTCCTGAGTATATGTGATTTCCCTGACTATATGTGATTTTCCTGAGTATATGTAATTTCCCTGAGTATATGTGATTTTCCTGAGTATATGTGATCTCCTGACTATATGTGATTTTCCTGAGTATATGTGATTTCCCTGACTATATGTGATTTCCTTGAGTATATGTGATTTTCCTGAGTATATGTGATTTTTCTGTGTATATGTGATTTCCCTGACTATATGTGATTTTCATGATTATATGTGATCTTCCTGAGTATATGTGATTTTCCTGAGTATATGTGATTTCCTTGAGTATATGTGATTTTCCTGAGTATATGTGATTTTCATGACTATATGTGATTTTCCTGAGTATATGTGATCTTTCTGAGTATATGTGATTTTCCTGAGTATAGGCGATTTTCCTGAGTATATGTTATTTCCCTGAATATATGTGATTTTCCTGAATATATGTGATTTTCCTGAGTATATGTTATTTCCCTGACTATATGTGATTTTCCTGAGTATATGTGATTTCCCTGACTATAGGTGATTTTCCTGAGTATATGTAATTTCCCTGAGAATATGTGATTTTCCTCAGTATATGTGATTTTCTTGAGTATATGTGATTTTCCTGAGTATATGTGATTTCCCTGAGTATATGTGATTTTCCTGACTATTTGTGATTTTCCTGACTATGTGATTTTCTTGACTATATGTGATTTTCCTGAGTATATGTGATTTTGCTGACTATATGTGATTTTCCTGAGTATATGTGATTTTCCTGACTTTATGTGATTTTCCTGAGTATATGTGATTTTCATGACTATATGTGATTTTCCTGAGTATATGTGATTTTCATGACTATATGTGATTTTCCTGACAATATGTGATTTTCCTGAGTATGTGTGATTTTCATGAGTATATGTGATTTTCATGAGTATACGTGATTTTCCTGAGTATATGTAATTTCTTTGAGTATATGTGATTTCTCTGACTATATGTGATGTTCCTGAGTATATGTGATCTTCCTGAGTATATGTGATTTTCCTGAGTATAGGCGATTTTCCTGAGTATATGTGATTTTTCTGACTATATGTGATCTTCCTGAGTATATGTGATTTCCCTGAGTATATGTGATTTTCCTGAGTATATATGATTTTCCTGAGTATATGTGATTTTCTTGAGTATATGTGATTTCCCTGAATATATGTGATTTTCCAGAGTATATGTGATTATTCTGTGTATATATAATTTTCCTGAGTATATGTGACTTTCCTGAGTATATGTGATTTCCCTGAGTATATGTGATTTTCCTCAGTATATGTGATTTTCCTGACAATATTTGATTTTCCTGAGTATATGTGATTTTCCTGAGTATATGTGATTTTCCTGAGTATATGTGATTTTCTTGAGTATATGTGATTTTCCTGAGTATATGTGATTTCCCTGAGTATATGTGATTTTCCTGACTATTCGTGATTTTCCTGACTATGTGATTTTCTTGACTATATGTGATTTTCCTGAGTATATGTGATTTTCCTGACTATATGTGATTTTCCTGAGTATATAAAATTTCCCTGAGTATATGTGATTTTCCTGAGTATATGTGATTTTCCTGACTATATGTGATTTTCCTGAGTATATGTGATTTCCCTGACTATATGTGATTTTCCTGAGTATATGTAATTTCCCTGAGTATATGTGATTTTCCTGAGTATATGTGATTTTCCTGAGTATATGTGATTTTCCTGACTATATGTGATTTTCCTGAGTATATGTGATTTCCCTGACTATATGTGATTTTCCTGAGTATATGTAATTTCTCTGAGTATATGTGATTTTCCTGAGTATATGTGATCTCCTGACTATATGTGATTTTCCTGAGTATATGTGATTTCCCTGACTATATGTGATTTCCCTGAGTATATGTGATTTTCCTGAGTATATGTGATTTTCCTGAGTATATGTGATTTCCCTGACTATATGTGATTTTCATGATTATATGTGATCTTCCTGAGTATATGTGATTTTCCTGAGTATATGTGATTTCCCTGAGTATATGTGATTTTCCTGAGTATATGTGATTTTCATGACTATATGTGATTTTCCTGAGTATATGTGATTTTCATGATTATGTGATTTTCCTGACAATATGTGATTTTCCTGAGTATATGTGATTTTCCTGAGTATATGTGATTTTCCTGAGTATATGTGATTTTCTTGAGTATATGTGATTTTCCTGAGTATATGTGATTTCCCTGAGTATATGTGATTTTCCTGACTATTTGTGATTTTCCTGACTATATGTGATTTTCCTGAGTATATGTGATTTTGCTGACTATATGTGATTTTCCTGAGTATATAAAATTTCCCTGAGTATATGTGATTTTCCTGAGTATATGTGATTTTCCTGACTATATGTGCTTTTCCTGAGTATATGTGATTTTCCTGACTATTCGTGATTTTCCTGACTATGTGATTTTCTTGACTATATGTGATTTTCCTGAGTATATAAAATTTCCCTGAGTATATGTGATTTTCCTGAGTATATGTGATTTTCCTGACTATATGTGATTTTCCTGAGTATATGTGATTTCCCTGACTATATGTGATTTTCCTGAGTATATGTAATTTCCCTGAGTATATGTGATTTTCCTGAGTATATGTGATTTCCCTGACTATATGTGATTTTCATGATTATATGTGATCTTCCTGAGTATACGTGATTTTCATGACTATGTGATTTTCCTGACAATATGTGATTTTCCTGAGTATATGTGATTTTCCTGAGTATGTGTGATTTTACTGAGTATATGTGATTTTCTTGAGTATATGTGATTTTCCTGAGTATATGTGATTTCCCTGAGTATATGTGATTTTCCTGACTATTTGTGATTTTCCTGACTATGTGATTTTCTTGACTATATGTGATTTTCCTGAGTATATGTGATTTTCATGAGTATATGTGATATTCCTGAGTATATGTGATTTTCCTGACTATATGTGATTTTCCTGAGTATATGTGATCTTCCTGAGTATATGTGATTTTCCTGAGTATATGCGATTTTCCTGAGTATATGTGATTTTCCTGAGTATATGAAATTTCCCTGAGTATATGTGATTTTCCTGACTATTTGTGATTTTCCTGACTATGTGATTTTCTTGACTATATGTGATTTTCCTGAGTATATGTGATTTTCCTGACTATATGTGATTTTCCTGAGTATATAAAATTTCCCTGAGTATATGTGATTTTCCTGAGTATATGTGATTTTCCTGACTATATGTGATTTTCCTGAGTATATGTGATTTCCCTGACTATATGTGATTTTCCTGAGTATATGTAATTTCCCTGAGTATATGTGATTTTCCTGAGTATATGTGATCTCCTGACTATATGTGATTTTCCCGAGTATATGTGATTTCCCTGACTATATGTGATTTCCCTGAGTATATGTGATTTTCCTGAGTATATGTGATTTTCCTGTGTATATGTGATTTCCCTGACTATATGTGATTTTCATGATTATATGTGATCTTCCTGAGTATATGTGATTTTCCTGAGTATATGTGATTTCCTTGAGTATATGAGATTTTCCTGAGTATATGTGATTTTCATGACTATATGTGATTTTCCTGAGTATATGTGATCTTTCTGAGTATATGTGATTTTCCTGAGTATAGGCGATTTTCCTGAGTATATGTTATTTCCCTGAATATATGTGATTTTCCTGAATATATGTGATTTTCCTGAGTATATGTTATTTCCCTGAATATATGTGATTTTCCTTAGTATATGTGATTTTCCTGTGTATATATGATTTTCCTGAGTATATGTGATTTTCATGAGTATATGTGAATTCCCTGAGTATATGAGATTTTCATGAGTATATGTGATTTCACTAGGTATATGTGATTTTCCTGACTATATTTGATTTTCCTGACTATATGTGATTTTCCTGAGTATATGTGATTTTCCTGAGTATATGTGATTTCCCTGAGTATATGTGATTTTCCTGAGTATTTGTGATTTTCCTGACTGTATGTGTTTTCCTGACTATATGTGATTTTCCTGAGTATATGTGATTTTCCTGACTATATGTGATTTTCCTGAGTATATGTAATTTCCCTGAGTATATGTGATTTTCCTGAGTATATGTGATCTCCTGACTATATGTGATTTTCCTGAGTATATGTGATTTCCCTGACTATATGTGATTTCCCTGAGTATATGTGATTTTCCTGAGTATATGTGATTTTCCTGAGTATATGTGATTTCCCTGACTATATGTGATTTTCGTGATTATATGTGATCTTCCTGAGTATATGTGATTTTCCTAAGTATATGTGATTTCCCTGAGTATATGTGATTTTCCTGAGTATATGTGATTTTCATCACTATATGTGATTTTCCTGAGTATATGTGATTTTCATGACTATGTGATTTTCCTGACAATATGTGATTTTCCTGAGTATATGTGATTTTCCTGAGTATATGAGATTTTCCTGAGTATATGTGATTTTCTTGAGTATATGTGATTTTCCTGAGGATATGTCATTTCCCTGAGTATATGTGATTTTCCTGACTATTTGTGATTTTCCTGACTATGTGATTTTCTTGACTATATGTGATTTTCCTGAGTATATGTGATTTTCCTGACTATATGTGATTTTCCTGAGTATATAAAATTTCCCTGAGTATATGTGATTTTCCTGAGTATATGTGATTTTCCTGACTATATGTGCTTTTCCTGAGTATATGTGATTTTCCTGACTATTCGTGATTTTCCTGACTATGTGATTTTCTTGACTATATGTGATTTTCCTGAGTATATATGATTTTCCTGACTATATGTGATTTTCCTGAGTATATAAAATTTCCCTGAGTATATGTGATTTTCCTGAGTATATGTGATTTTCCTGACTATATGTGATTTTCCTGAGTATATGTGATTTCCCTGACTATATGTGATTTTCCTGAGTATATGTAATTTCCCTGAGTATATGTGATTTTCCTGAGTATATGTGATTTCCCTGACTATATGTGATTTTCATGATTATATGTGATCTTCCTGAGTATATGTGATTTTCCTGAGTATATGTGATTTCCCTGAGTATATGTGATTTTCATGAGTATATGTGATTTTCCTGAGTATACGTGATTTTCATGACTATGTGATTTTCCTGACAATATGTGATTTTCCTGAGTATATGTGATTTTCCTGAGTATGTGTGATTTTACTGAGTATATGTGATTTTCTTGAGTATATGTGATTTTCCTGAGTATATGTGATTTCCCTGAGTATATGTGATTTTCCTGACTATTTGTGATTTTCCTGACTATGTGATTTTCTTGACTATATGTGATTTTCCTGAGTATATGTGATTTTCATGAGTATATGTGATATTCCTGAGTATATGTGATTTTCCTGACTATATGTGATTTTCCTGAGTATATGTGATCTTCCTGAGTATATGTGATTTTCCTGACTATATGTGATTTTCCTGAGTATATGTGATTTCCCTGACTATATGTGATTTTCCTGAGTATATGTAATTTCCCTGAGTATATGTGATTTTCCTGAGTATATGTGATTTCCCTGACTATATGTGATTTTCATGATTATATGTGATCTTCCTGAGTATATGTGATTTTCCTGAGTATATGTGATTTCCCTGAGTATATGTGATTTTCATGAGTATATGTGATTTTCCTGAGTATACGTGATTTTCATGACTATGTGATTTTCCTGACAATATGTGATTTTCCTGAGTATATGTGATTTTCCTGAGTATGTGTGATTTTACTGAGTATATGTGATTTTCTTGAGTATATGTGATTTTCCTGAGTATATGTGATTTCCCTGAGTATATGTGATTTTCCTGACTATTTGTGATTTTCCTGACTATGTGATTTTCTTGACTATATGTGATTTTCCTGAGTATATGTGATTTTCATGAGTATATGTGATATTCCTGAGTATATGTGATTTTCCTGACTATATGTGATTTTCCTGAGTATATGTGATCTTCCTGAGTATATGTGATTTTCCTGAGTATATGCGATTTTCCTGAGTATATGTGATTTTCCTGAGTATATGAAATTTCCCTGAGTATATGTGATTTTCCTGACTATTTGTGATTTTCCTGACTATGTGATTTTCTTGACTATATGTGATTTTCCTGAGTATATGTGATTTTCCTGACTATATGTGATTTTCCTGAGTATATAAAATTTCCCTGAGTATATGTGATTTTCCTGAGTATATGTGATTTTCCTGACTATATGTGATTTTCCTGAGTATATGTGATTTCCCTGACTATATGTGATTTTCCTGAGTATATGTAATTTCCCTGAGTATATGTGATTTTCCTGAGTATATGTGATCTCCTGACTATATGTGATTTTCCTGAGTATATGTGATTTCCCTGACTATATGTGATTTCCTTGAGTATATGTGATTTTCCTGAGTATATGTGATTTTTCTGTGTATATGTGATTTCCCTGACTATATGTGATTTTCATGATTATATGTGATCTTCCTGAGTATATGTGATTTTCCTGAGTATATGTGATTTCCTTGAGTATATGTGATTTTCCTGAGTATATGTGATTTTCATGACTATATGTGATTTTCCTGAGTATATGTGATCTTTCTGAGTATATGTGATTTTCCTGAGTATAGGCGATTTTCCTGAGTATATGTTATTTCCCTGAATATATGTGATTTTCCTGAATATATGTGATTTTCCTGAGTATATGTTATTTCCCTGACTATATGTGATTTTCCTGAGTATATGTGATTTCCCTGACTATAGGTGATTTTCCTGAGTATATGTAATTTCCCTGAGAATATGTGATTTTCCTCAGTATATGTGATTTTCTTGAGTATATGTGATTTTCCTGAGTATATGTGATTTCCCTGAGTATATGTGATTTTCCTGACTATTTGTGATTTTCCTGACTATGTGATTTTCTTGACTATATGTGATTTTCCTGAGTATATGTGATTTTGCTGACTATATGTGATTTTCCTGAGTATATGTGATTTTCCTGACTTTATGTGATTTTCCTGAGTATATGTGATTTTCATGACTATATGTGATTTTCCTGAGTATATGTGATTTTCATGACTATATGTGATTTTCCTGACAATATGTGATTTTCCTGAGTATGTGTGATTTTCATGAGTATATGTGATTTTCATGAGTATACGTGATTTTCCTGAGTATATGTAATTTCTTTGAGTATATGTGATTTCTCTGACTATATGTGATGTTCCTGAGTATATGTGATCTTCCTGAGTATATGTGATTTTCCTGAGTATAGGCGATTTTCCTGAGTATATGTGATTTTTCTGACTATATGTGATCTTCCTGAGTATATGTGATTTCCCTGAGTATATGTGATTTTCCTGAGTATATATGATTTTCCTGAGTATATGTGATTTTCTTGAGTATATGTGATTTCCCTGAATATATGTGATTTTCCAGAGTATATGTGATTATTCTGTGTATATATAATTTTCCTGAGTATATGTGACTTTCCTGAGTATATGTGATTTCCCTGAGTATATGTGATTTTCCTCAGTATATGTGATTTTCCTGACAATATTTGATTTTCCTGAGTATATGTGATTTTCCTGAGTATATGTGATTTTCCTGAGTATATGTGATTTTCTTGAGTATATGTGATTTTCCTGAGTATATGTGATTTCCCTGAGTATATGTGATTTTCCTGACTATTCGTGATTTTCCTGACTATGTGATTTTCTTGACTATATGTGATTTTCCTGAGTATATGTGATTTTCCTGACTATATGTGATTTTCCTGAGTATATAAAATTTCCCTGAGTATATGTGATTTTCCTGAGTATATGTGATTTTCCTGACTATATGTGATTTTCCTGAGTATATGTGATTTCCCTGACTATATGTGATTTTCCTGAGTATATGTAATTTCCCTGAGTATATGTGATTTTCCTGAGTATATGTGATTTTCCTGAGTATATGTGATTTTCCTGACTATATGTGATTTTCCTGAGTATATGTGATTTCCCTGACTATATGTGATTTTCCTGAGTATATGTAATTTCTCTGAGTATATGTGATTTTCCTGAGTATATGTGATCTCCTGACTATATGTGATTTTCCTGAGTATATGTGATTTCCCTGACTATATGTGATTTCCCTGAGTATATGTGATTTTCCTGAGTATATGTGATTTTCCTGAGTATATGTGATTTCCCTGACTATATGTGATTTTCATGATTATATGTGATCTTCCTGAGTATATGTGATTTTCCTGAGTATATGTGATTTCCCTGAGTATATGTGATTTTCCTGAGTATATGTGATTTTCATGACTATATGTGATTTTCCTGAGTATATGTGATTTTCATGATTATGTGATTTTCCTGACAATATGTGATTTTCCTGAGTATATGTGATTTTCCTGAGTATATGTGATTTTCCTGAGTATATGTGATTTTCTTGAGTATATGTGATTTTCCTGAGTATATGTGATTTCCCTGAGTATATGTGATTTTCCTGACTATTTGTGATTTTCCTGACTATATGTGATTTTCCTGAGTATATGTGATTTTGCTGACTATATGTGATTTTCCTGAGTATATAAAATTTCCCTGAGTATATGTGATTTTCCTGAGTATATGTGATTTTCCTGACTATATGTGCTTTTCCTGAGTATATGTGATTTTCCTGACTATTCGTGATTTTCCTGACTATGTGATTTTCTTGACTATATGTGATTTTCCTGAGTATATAAAATTTCCCTGAGTATATGTGATTTTCCTGAGTATATGTGATTTTCCTGACTATATGTGATTTTCCTGAGTATATGTGATTTCCCTGACTATATGTGATTTTCCTGAGTATATGTAATTTCCCTGAGTATATGTGATTTTCCTGAGTATATGTGATTTCCCTGACTATATGTGATTTTCATGATTATATGTGATCTTCCTGAGTATACGTGATTTTCATGACTATGTGATTTTCCTGACAATATGTGATTTTCCTGAGTATATGTGATTTTCCTGAGTATGTGTGATTTTACTGAGTATATGTGATTTTCTTGAGTATATGTGATTTTCCTGAGTATATGTGATTTCCCTGAGTATATGTGATTTTCCTGACTATTTGTGATTTTCCTGACTATGTGATTTTCTTGACTATATGTGATTTTCCTGAGTATATGTGATTTTCATGAGTATATGTGATATTCCTGAGTATATGTGATTTTCCTGACTATATGTGATTTTCCTGAGTATATGTGATCTTCCTGAGTATATGTGATTTTCCTGAGTATATGCGATTTTCCTGAGTATATGTGATTTTCCTGAGTATATGAAATTTCCCTGAGTATATGTGATTTTCCTGACTATTTGTGATTTTCCTGACTATGTGATTTTCTTGACTATATGTGATTTTCCTGAGTATATGTGATTTTCCTGACTATATGTGATTTTCCTGAGTATATAAAATTTCCCTGAGTATATGTGATTTTCCTGAGTATATGTGATTTTCCTGACTATATGTGATTTTCCTGAGTATATGTGATTTCCCTGACTATATGTGATTTTCCTGAGTATATGTAATTTCCCTGAGTATATGTGATTTTCCTGAGTATATGTGATCTCCTGACTATATGTGATTTTCCCGAGTATATGTGATTTCCCTGACTATATGTGATTTCCCTGAGTATATGTGATTTTCCTGAGTATATGTGATTTTCCTGTGTATATGTGATTTCCCTGACTATATGTGATTTTCATGATTATATGTGATCTTCCTGAGTATATGTGATTTTCCTGAGTATATGTGATTTCCTTGAGTATATGTGATTTTCCTGAGTATATGTGATTTTCATGACTATATGTGATTTTCCTGAGTATATGTGATCTTTCTGAGTATATGTGATTTTCCTGAGTATAGGCGATTTTCCTGAGTATATGTTATTTCCCTGAATATATGTGATTTTCCTGAATATATGTGATTTTCCTGAGTATATGTTATTTCCCTGAATATATGTGATTTTCCTTAGTATATGTGATTTTCCTGTGTATATATGATTTTCCTGAGTATATGTGATTTTCATGAGTATATGTGAATTCCCTGAGTATATGAGATTTTCATGAGTATATGTGATTTCACTAGGTATATGTGATTTTCCTGACTATATTTGATTTTCCTGACTATATGTGATTTTCCTGAGTATATGTGATTTTCCTGAGTATATGTGATTTCCATGAGTATATGTGATTTTCCTGAGTATTTGTGATTTTCCTGACTGTATGTGTTTTCCTGACTATATGTGATTTTCCTGAGTATATGTGATTTTCCTGACTATATGTGATTTTCCTGAGTATATGTAATTTCCCTGAGTATATGTGATTTTCCTGAGTATATGTGATCTCCTGACTATATGTGATTTTCCTGAGTATATGTGATTTCCCTGACTATATGTGATTTCCCTGAGTATATGTGATTTTCCTGAGTATATGTGATTTTCCTGAGTATATGTGATTTCCCTGACTATATGTGATTTTCGTGATTATATGTGATCTTCCTGAGTATATGTGATTTTCCTAAGTATATGTGATTTCCCTGAGTATATGTGATTTTCCTGAGTATATGTGATTTTCATCACTATATGTGATTTTCCTGAGTATATGTGATTTTCATGACTATGTGATTTTCCTGACAATATGTGATTTTCCTGAGTATATGTGATTTTCCTGAGTATATGAGATTTTCCTGAGTATATGTGATTTTCTTGAGTATATGTGATTTTCCTGAGTATATGTCATTTCCCTGAGTATATGTGATTTTCCTGACTATTTGTGATTTTCCTGACTATGTGATTTTCTTGACTATATGTGATTTTCCTGAGTATATGTGATTTTCCTGACTATATGTGATTTTCCTGAGTATATAAAATTTCCCTGAGTATATGTGATTTTCCTGAGTATATGTGATTTTCCTGACTATATGTGATTTTCCTGAGTATATGTGATTTCCCTGTCTATATGTGATTTCCCGGAGTATATGTGATTTCCATGAGTATATGTGATTTTCCTGAGTATATGTGATCTTCCTGAGTAAATGTGATTTTCCTGAGTATATGTGATTTTCCTGCGTATATGTGATCTTCCTGAGTATATGTGATTTACCTGAGTATATGTGATTTCCCTGAGTATGTGTGATTTTCCTGAGTATATGTGATTTTTCTGACTATATGTGATTTTCCTGAGTATACGTGATTTTCCTGACTATATGTGATTTTCCTGAGTATATGTGATTTTCCTGACTATATGTGATTTTCCTGACAATATGTGATTTTCCTGACAATATGTGATTTTCCTGAGTATGTGTGATTTCCCTGAGTATATGTGATTTTCCTGACTATATGTGATTTTCCTGAGTATATGTGATCTTCCTGAGTATATGTGATTTTCCTGAGTATATGCGATTTTCCTGAGTATATGTGATTTTCCTGAGTATATGTGATTTATTTGAGTATATGTGATTTCCCTGACTATATGTGATTTTCCTGAGTATATGTGATTTCCCTGAGTATATGTGATTTTCCTGAGTATATGTTATTTTCCTGAGTATTTGATTTTCCTGACTATTTGTGATTTTCCTGACTATATGTGATTTTCCTGAGTATATCTGATCTTCCTGAGTATATGTGATTTTCCTGAGTATATGCGATTTTCCTGAGTATATGTGATTTTCCTGACTATATGTGATCTTTCTGAGTATATGTGATTTCCCTGAGTATATGTGATTTTGCTGACTATTTGTGATTTTCCTGAGTATATGTGATTTCCCTAACTATATGTGATATTCCTGAGTATATGTGATATTCCTGAGTATATGTGATTTTCCTGAGTATAGGCGATTTTCCTGAGTATACGTGATTTTGCTGACTATATGTGATCTTCCTCAGTACATGTGATTTCCCGCAATATATGTGATTTTCCTGAGTGTATGTGATCTCCCTGAATATATGTGATTTTCCTGAGTATATGTGATTTTCCTGAGTATATGTGATTTCCCTGAGTATATGTGATTTTCCTGAGTATATGTGATTTTCCTGAGTATATGTGATTTCCCTGACTATATGTGATTTCCCTGACGATATGTGATTTTCCTAACTATATGTGATTTTCCTGACTATAAGAGATTTTCCTGAGTATATGTGATTTTCCTGACTATATGTAATTTTCCTGAGTATATGTGATTTACCTGACTAGAAGTGATTTTTCTGAGTATATGTGATTTCCCTGACTATATGTGATTTTCCTGAATATATGTGATTTTCTTGACAATATGTGATTTTCCTGAGTATATGTGATTTTCCTGAGTATATGTGATTTCCCTGAGTATATGTGATTTTCCTGGCTATATGTGATTTTCCTGAGTATATGTGATTTTCCTGCGTATATGTGATTTTCCTGAGTATATGTGATTTCCCTGAGTATATATGATTTAACTGAGTATACGTGATTTTCCTGAGTATATGTAATTCCTTTGAGTATATGTGATTTCCCTGACTATATGTGATGTTCCTGAGTATATGTGATCTTCCTGAGTATATGTGATTTTCCTGAGTATAGGCGATTTTCCTGAGTATATGTGATTTTTCTGACTATATGTGATCTTCCTGAGTATATGTGATTTCCCTGAGTATATGTGATTTTCCTGAGTATATATGATTTTCCTGAGTATATGTGATTTTCCTGAGTATATGTGATTTTCCTGAGTATATGTGATTTTCTTGAGTATATGTGATTTTCCTGAGTATATGTGATTTTCCTGAGTATATGTGATTTTCCTGACTATTTGTGATTTTCCTGACTATGTGATTTTCTTGACTATATGTGATTTTCCTGAGTATATGTGATTTTCCTGACTATATGTGATTTTCCTGAGTATATAACATTTCCCAGGGTATATGTGATTTTCCTGAGTATATGTAATTTCCCTGAGTATATGTGATTTTCCTGAGTATATGTGATCTCCTGACTATATGTGATTTTCCTGAGTATATGTGATTTCCCTGAGTATATGTGATTTCCCTGAGTATATGTGATCTTCCTGAGTATACGTGATTTTCCTGAGTATATGTGATTTCCTTGAGTATATGTTATTTTCCTCAGTATATGTGATTTTCATGACTATATGTGATTTTCCTGAGTATATGTGATTTTCATGACTATGTGATTTTCCTGACAATATGTGATTTTCCTGAGTATATGTGATCTTCCTGAGTATATATGATTTTCATGAGTATATGTGATTTTCATGAGTATATGTGATTTCCCTGAATATATGTGATTTTCCAGAGTATATGTGATTTTTCTGTGTATATATAATTTTCCTGAGTATATATGACTTTCCTGAGTATATGTGATTTCCCTGAGTATATGTGATTTTCTTCAGTATACGTGATTTTCCTGACAATATTTGATTTTCCTGAGTATATGTGATTTTCCTGAGTATATGTGATTTTCCTGAGTATATGTGATTTTCTTGAGTATATGTGATTTTCCTGAGTATATGTGATTTCCCTGAGTATATGTGATTTTCCTGACTATTTGTGATTTTCCTGACTATGTGATTTTCTTGACTATATGTGATTTTCCTGAGTATATAATATTTCCCTGAGTATATGTGATTTTCCTGAGTATATGTGATTTTCCTGACTATATGTGATTTTCCTGAGTATATGTGATTTCCCTGACTATATGTGATTTTCCTGAGTATATGTAATTTCCCTGAGTATATGTGATTTTCCTGAGTATATGTGATCTCCTGACTATATGTGATTTTCCTGAGTATATGTGATTTCCCTGACTATATGTGATTTCCCTGAGTATATGTGATTTTCCTGAGTATATGTGATTTCCCTGAGTATATGTGATTTTCCTGAGTATATGTTATTATCCTGAGTAATTGATTTTCCTGACTATTTGTGATTTTCCTGACTATATGTGATTTTCCTGAGTATATGTGATCTTCCTGAGTATATGTGATTTTCCTGAGTATATGCGATTTTCCTGAGTATATGTGATTTTCCTGACTATATGTGATTTTCCTGAGTATATGTGATTTTCCTGAGTATATGTGATTTTGCTGACTATATGTGATTTTCCTGAGTATATGTGATTTCCCTGAGTATATGTGATTTCCTGACTATATGTGATTTTCCTGAGTATATGTGATTTTCCTGACTATTTGTGATTTTCCTGAGTATATGTGATTTTCCTGACTATATGTGATTTTCCTGACAATATTTGATTTTCCTGAGTATGTGTGATTTCCCTGAGTATATGTGATTTTCATGAGTATATGTGATATTCCTGAGTATATGTGATTTTTCTGATTATATGTGATTTTCCTGAGTATATGTGATCTTCCTGAGTATATGTGATTTTCCTGAGTATATGCGATTTTCCTGAGTATATGTGATTTTCCTGAGTATATGAAATTTCCCTGAGTATATGTGATTTTCCTGACTATTTGTGATTTTCCTGACTATGTGATTTTCTTGACTATATGTGATTTTCCTGAGTATATGTGATTTTCCTGACTATATGTGATTTTCCTGAGTATATGTGATTTCCCTGGCTATATGAGATTTTCCTGAGTATATGTAATTTCCCTGAGTATATGTGATTTTCCTGAGTATATTTGATCTCCTGACTATATGTGATTTTCCTGAGTATATGTGATTTTCCTGAGTATATGTGATCTTCCTGAGTATATGTGATTTTCCTGAGTATATGTGATTTCCCTGAGTATATGTGATTTTCCTGACTATTTGTGATTTTCCTGACTATGTGATTTTCTTGACTATATGTGATTTTCTTGAGTATATGTGATTTTGCTGACTATATGTGATTTTCCTGAGTATATAAAATTTCCCTGAGTATATGTGATTTTCCTGAGTATATGTGATTTTCCTGACTATATGTGCTTTTCCTGAGTATATGTGATTTCCCTGACTATATGTGATTTCCCGGAGTATATGTGATTTTCATGAGTATATGTGATTTTCCTGAGTATATGTGATCTTCCTGAGTATATGTGATTTTCCTGAGTATATGTGATTTTCCTGAGTATATGTGATCTTCCTGAGTATATGTGATTTTCCTGAGTATATGTGATTTCCCTGAGTATATGTGATTTTCCTGAGTATATGTGATTTTCCTGACTTTATGTGATTTTCCTGAGTATATGTGATTTTCATGACTATATGTGATTTTCCTGAGTATATGTGATTTTCCTGACTATATGTGATTTTCCTGAGTATATGTGATTTTCCTGAGTATGTGTGATTTTGCTGACTATATGTGATTTTCCTGAGTATATGTGATTTCCCTGAGTATATGTGATTTTCCTGAGTATATGTGATTTTCCTGACTATATGTGATTTTCCTGAGTATATGTGATTTTCCTGACTATATGTGATTTTCCTGAGTATATGTGATTTTCCTGACTATATGTGATTTTCCTGACAATATGTGATTTTCCTGAGTATGTGTGATTTCCCTGAGTATATGTGATTTTCATGAGTATATGTGATATTCCTGAGTATATGTGATTTTTCTGACTATATGTGATTTTCCTGAGTATATGTGATCTTCCTGAGTATATGTGATTTTCCTGAGTATATGCGATTTTCCTGAGTATATGTGATTTTCCTGAGTATATGAAATTTCCCTGAGTATATGTGATTTTCCTGACTATTTGTGATTTTCCTGACTATGTGATTTTCTTGACTATATGTGATTTTCCTGAGTATATGTGATTTTCCTGACAATATGTGATTTTCCTGAGTATATAAAATTTCCCTGAGTAAATGTGATTTTCCTGAGTATATGTGATTTTCCTGACTATATGTGATTTTCATGAGTATATGTGATTTCCCTGACTATATGAGATTTTCCTGAGTATATGTAATTTCCCTGAGTATATGTGATTTTCCTGAGTATATGTGATCTCCTGACTATATGTGATTTTCCTGAGTATGTGTGATTTTCCTGAGTATATGTGATCTTCCTGAGTATATGTGATTTTCCTGAGTATATGTGATTTCCCTGAGTATATGTGATTTTCCTGACTATTTGTGATTTTCCTGACTATGTGATTTTCTTGACTATATGTGATTTTCCTGAGTATATGTGATTTTGCTGACTATATGTGATTTTCCTGAGTATATAAAATTTCCCTGAGTATATGTGATTTTCCTGAGTATATGTGATTTTCCTGACTATATGTGCTTTTCCTGAGTATATGTGATTTCCCTGACTATATGTGATTTCCCGGAGTATATGTGATTTTCATGAGTATATGTGATTTTCCTGAGTATATGTGATCTTCCTGAGTATATGTGATTTTCCTGAGTATATGTGATTTTCCTGAGTATATGTGATCTTCCTGAGTATATGTGATTTTCCTGAGTATATGTGATTTCCCTGAGTATATGTGATTTTCCTGAGTATATGTGATTTTCCTGACTTTATGTGATGTTGCTGAGTATATGTGATTTTCATGACTGTATGTGATTTTCCTGAGTATATGTGATTTTCCTGACTATATGTGATTTTCCTGACAATATGTGATTTTCCTGAGTATATGTGATCTTCCTGAGTATATGTGATTTTCCTGAGTATATGTGATTTCCCTGAGTATATGTGATTTTCCTCAGTATATGTGATTTTCCTGACATTATTTGATTTTCCTGAGTATATGTGATTTTCCTGAGTATATGTGATTTTCCTGAGTATATGTGATTTTCTTGAGTATATGTGATTTTCCTGAGTATATGTGATTTCCCTGAGTATATGTGATTTTCCTGACTATTTGTGATTTTCCTGACTATGTGATTTTCTTGACAATATGTGATTTTCCTGAGTATATGTGATTTTCCTGACTATATGTGATGTTCCTGAGTATATGTGATCTTCCTGAGTATATGTGATTTTCCTGAGTATAGGTGATTTTCCTGAGTATATGTGATTTTTCTGACTATATGTGATCTTCCTGAGTATATGTGATTTCCCTGAGTATATGTGATTTTCCTGAGTATATATGATTTTCCTGAGTATATGTGATTTTCCTGAGAATATGTGATTTCCCTGAATATATGTGATTTTTTCAGAGTATATGTGATTTTTCTGTGTATATATAATTTTCCTGAGTATATGTGACTTTCCTGAGTATATGTGATTTCCCTGAATATATGTGATTTTCCTCAGTATATGTGATTTTCCTGACAATATTTGATTTTCCTGAGTATATGTGATTTTCCTGAGTATATGTGATTTTCCTGAGTATATGTGATTTTCTTGAGTATATGTGATTTTCCTGAGTATATGTGATTTTCCTGAGTATATGTGATTTCCCTGACTATATGTGATTTTCTTGAGTATATGTAATTTCCCTGAGTATATGTGATTTTCCTGAGTATATGTGATTTTCCTGACTATTTGTGATTTTCCTGACTATGTGATTTTCTTGACTATATGTGATTTTCCTGAGTATATGTGATTTTCCTGACTATATGTGATTTTCCTGAGTATATAAAATTTCCCTAAGTATATGTGATTTTCATGAGTATATGTGATTTTCCTGACTATATGTGATTTTCCTGAGTATATGTGATTTCCCTGACTATATGTGATTTTCCTGAGTATATGTAATTTCCCTGAGTATATGTGATTTTCCTGAGTATATGTGATTTCCCTGACTATATGTGATTTTCATGATTATATGTGATCTTCCTGAGTATATGTGATTTTCCTGAGTATATGTGATTTCCCTGAGTATATGTGATTTTCCTGAGTATATGTGATTTTCATGACTATATGTGATTTTCCTGAGTATATGTGATTTTCATGACTATGTGATTTTCTTGACAATATGTGATTTTCCTGAGTATATGTGATTTTCCTGAGTATATGTGATTTTCCTGAGTATATGTGATTTTCTTGAGTATATGTGATTTTCCTGAGTATATGTGATTTCCCTGAGTATATGTGATTTTTCTGACTATGTGATTTTCTTGACTATATGTGATTTTCCTGAGTATATGTGATTTTGCTGACTATATGTGATTTTCCTGAGTATATAAAATTTCCCTGAGTATATGTGATTTTCCTGAGTATATGTGATTTTCCTGACTATATGTGCTTTTCCTGAGTATATGTGATTTCCCTGACTATATGTGATTTCCCGGAGTATATGTGATTTTCCTGAGTGTATGCGATTTTCCTGAGTGTATGTGATTTTCCTGACTATATGTGATTTTCCTGAGTATATGTGATTTTCCTGAGTATATGTGATTTTCCTGACTTAATGTGATTTTCCTGAGTATATGTGATTTCCCTGAGTATATGTGATTTTCCTGAGTATATGTGATTTTCCTGACTATATGTGATTTTCCTGAGTATATGTGATTTTCCTGAGTATATGTGATTTTCTTGAGTATATGTGATTTCCCTGAGTATATGTGATTTTCCTGAGTATTTGTGATTTTCCTGACTATGTGATTTTCTTGACTATATGTGATTTTCCTGAGTATATGTGATTTTCCTGACTATATGTGATTTTCCTGAGTATATAAAATTTCCCTGAGTATATGTGATTTTCCTGAGTATATGTGATTTTCCTGACTATATGTGATTTTCCTGAGTATATGTGATTTCCCTGACTATATGTGATTTTCCTGAGTATATGTAATTTCCCTGAGTATATGTGATTTTCCTGAGTATATGTGATTTCCCTGACTATATGTGATTTTCATGATTATATGTGATCTTCCTGAGTATATGTGATTTTCCTGAGTATATGTGATTTCCCTGTATATATGTGATTTTCCTGAGTATATGTGATTTTCATGACTATATGTGATTTTCCTGAGTATATGTGATTTTCATGACTATGTGATTTTCTTGACAATAATTATTTTCCTGAGTATATGTGATTTTCCTGAGTATATGTGATTTCCCTGAGTATATGTGATTTTCCTGACTATTTGTGATTTTCCTGACTATGTGATTTTCTTGACTATATGTGATTTTCCTGAGTATATGTGATTTTGCTGACTATATGTGATTTTCCTGAGTATATAAAATTTCCCTGAGTATATGTGATTTTCCTGAGTATATGTGATTTTCCTGACTATATGTGCTTTTCCTGAGTATATGTGATTTCCCTGACTATATGTGATTTCCCGGAGTATATGTGATTTTCATGAGTATATGTGATTTTCCTGAGTATATGTGATCTTCCTGAGTATATGTGATTTTCCTGAGTATATGTGATTTTCCTGAGTATATGTGATCTTCCTGAGTATATGTGATTTTCCTGAGTATATGTGATTTCCCTGAGTATATGTGATTTTCCTGAGTATATGTGATTTTCCTGACTATATGTGATTTTCCTGAGTATATGTGAGTTCCCTGATTATATGTGATTTTCCTGAATATATGTTATTATCCTGAGTATTTGATTTTCCTGACTATTTGTGATTTTCCTGAATATATGTGATTTTCCTGAGTATATGTGATCTTCCTGAGTATATGTGATTTTCCTGAGTATATGCGATTTTCCTGAGTATATGTGATTTTCCTGACTATATGTGATTTTCCTGAGTATATGTGATTTTCCTGAGTATATGTGATTTTCCTGACTATATGTGATTTTCCTGAGTATATGTGATCTTCCTGAGTATATGTGATTTTCCTGAGTATATGCGATTTTCCTGAGTATATGTGATTTTCCTGAGTATATGAAATTTCCCTGAGTATATGTGATTTTCCTGACTATATGTGATTTCCCTGAATATATGTGATTTTTTCAGAGTATATGTGATTTTTCTGTGTATATATAATTTTCCTGAGTATATGTGACTTTCCTGAGTATATGTGATTTCCCTGAGTATATGTGATTTTCCTCAGTATATGTGATTTTCCTGACAATATTTGATTTTCCTGAGTATATGTGATTTTCCTGAGTATATGTGATTTTCCTGAGTATATGTGATTTTCTTGAGTATATGTGATTTTCCTGAGTATATGTGATTTCCCTGAGTATATGTGATTTTCCTGACTATTTGTGATTTTCCTGACTATGTGATTTTCTTGACTATATGTGATTTTCCTGAGTATATGTGATTTTCCTGACTATATGTGATTTTCCTGAGTATATAAAATTTCCCTGAGTATATGTGATTTTCCTGAGTATATGTGATTTTCCTGACTATATGTGATTTTCCTGAGTATATGTGATTTCCCTGACTATATGTGATTTTCCTGAGTATATGTAATTTCCCTGAGTATATGTGATTTTCCTGAGTATATGTGATTTCCCTGACTATATGTGATTTTCATGATTATATGTGATCTTCCTGAGTATATGTGATTTTCCTGAGTATATGTGATTTTCTTGAGTATATGTGATTTTCCTGAGTATATGTGATTTCCCTGAGTATATGTGATTTTCCTGACTATTTGTGATTTTCCTGACTATGTGATTTTCTTGACTATATGTGATTTTCCTGAGTATATAATATTTCCCTGAGTATATGTGATTTTCCTGAGTATATGTGATTTTCCTGACTATATGTGATTTTCCTGAGTATATGTGATTTCCCTGACTATATGTGATTTTCCTGAGTATATGTAATTTCCCTGAGTATATGTGATTTTCCTGAGTATATGTGATCTCCTGACTATATGTGATTTTCCTGAGTATATGTGATTTCCCTGACTATATGTGATTTCCCTGAGTATATGTGATTTTCCTGAGTATATGTGATTTCCCTGAGTATATGTGATTTTCCTGAGTATATGTTATTATCCTGAGTAATTGATTTTCCTGACTATTTGTGATTTTCCTGACTATATGTGATTTTCCTGAGTATATGTGATCTTCCTGAGTATATGTGATTTTCCTGAGTATATGCGATTTTCCTGAGTATATGTGATTTTCCTGACTATATGTGATTTTCCTGAGTATATGTGATTTTC
Organism: Eledone cirrhosa; assembly: GCA_964016885.1. NCBI lineage: Eukaryota > Metazoa > Mollusca > Cephalopoda > Octopoda > Eledonidae > Eledone > Eledone cirrhosa. Next base: position 28,287,911 of record OZ024740.1, read on the forward strand.
CTGAGTATATGTGATTTTGCTGACTATATGTGATTTTCCTGAGTATATGTGATTTCCCTGAGTATATGTGATTTCCTGACTATATGTGATTTTCCTGAGTATATGTGATTTTCCTGACTATTTGTGATTTTCCTGAGTATATGTGATTTTCCTGACTATATGTGATTTTCCTGACAATATTTGATTTTCCTGAGTATGTGTGATTTCCCTGAGTATATGTGATTTTCATGAGTATATGTGATATTCCTGAGTATATGTGATTTTTCTGATTATATGTGATTTTCCTGAGTATATGTGATCTTCCTGAGTATATGTGATTTTCCTGAGTATATGCGATTTTCCTGAGTATATGTGATTTTCCTGAGTATATGAAATTTCCCTGAGTATATGTGATTTTCCTGACTATTTGTGATTTTCCTGACTATGTGATTTTCTTGACTATATGTGATTTTCCTGAGTATATGTGATTTTCCTGACTATATGTGATTTTCCTGAGTATATGTGATTTCCCTGGCTATATGAGATTTTCCTGAGTATATGTAATTTCCCTGAGTATATGTGATTTTCCTGAGTATATTTGATCTCCTGACTATATGTGATTTTCCTGAGTATATGTGATTTTCCTGAGTATATGTGATCTTCCTGAGTATATGTGATTTTCCTGAGTATATGTGATTTCCCTGAGTATATGTGATTTTCCTGACTATTTGTGATTTTCCTGACTATGTGATTTTCTTGACTATATGTGATTTTCTTGAGTATATGTGATTTTGCTGACTATATGTGATTTTCCTGAGTATATAAAATTTCCCTGAGTATATGTGATTTTCCTGAGTATATGTGATTTTCCTGACTATATGTGCTTTTCCTGAGTATATGTGATTTCCCTGACTATATGTGATTTCCCGGAGTATATGTGATTTTCATGAGTATATGTGATTTTCCTGAGTATATGTGATCTTCCTGAGTATATGTGATTTTCCTGAGTATATGTGATTTTCCTGAGTATATGTGATCTTCCTGAGTATATGTGATTTTCCTGAGTATATGTGATTTCCCTGAGTATATGTGATTTTCCTGAGTATATGTGATTTTCCTGACTTTATGTGATTTTCCTGAGTATATGTGATTTTCATGACTATATGTGATTTTCCTGAGTATATGTGATTTTCCTGACTATATGTGATTTTCCTGAGTATATGTGATTTTCCTGAGTATGTGTGATTTTGCTGACTATATGTGATTTTCCTGAGTATATGTGATTTCCCTGAGTATATGTGATTTTCCTGAGTATATGTGATTTTCCTGACTATATGTGATTTTCCTGAGTATATGTGATTTTCCTGACTATATGTGATTTTCCTGAGTATATGTGATTTTCCTGACTATATGTGATTTTCCTGACAATATGTGATTTTCCTGAGTATGTGTGATTTCCCTGAGTATATGTGATTTTCATGAGTATATGTGATATTCCTGAGTATATGTGATTTTTCTGACTATATGTGATTTTCCTGAGTATATGTGATCTTCCTGAGTATATGTGATTTTCCTGAGTATATGCGATTTTCCTGAGTATATGTGATTTTCCTGAGTATATGAAATTTCCCTGAGTATATGTGATTTTCCTGACTATTTGTGATTTTCCTGACTATGTGATTTTCTTGACTATATGTGATTTTCCTGAGTATATGTGATTTTCCTGACAATATGTGATTTTCCTGAGTATATAAAATTTCCCTGAGTAAATGTGATTTTCCTGAGTATATGTGATTTTCCTGACTATATGTGATTTTCATGAGTATATGTGATTTCCCTGACTATATGAGATTTTCCTGAGTATATGTAATTTCCCTGAGTATATGTGATTTTCCTGAGTATATGTGATCTCCTGACTATATGTGATTTTCCTGAGTATGTGTGATTTTCCTGAGTATATGTGATCTTCCTGAGTATATGTGATTTTCCTGAGTATATGTGATTTCCCTGAGTATATGTGATTTTCCTGACTATTTGTGATTTTCCTGACTATGTGATTTTCTTGACTATATGTGATTTTCCTGAGTATATGTGATTTTGCTGACTATATGTGATTTTCCTGAGTATATAAAATTTCCCTGAGTATATGTGATTTTCCTGAGTATATGTGATTTTCCTGACTATATGTGCTTTTCCTGAGTATATGTGATTTCCCTGACTATATGTGATTTCCCGGAGTATATGTGATTTTCATGAGTATATGTGATTTTCCTGAGTATATGTGATCTTCCTGAGTATATGTGATTTTCCTGAGTATATGTGATTTTCCTGAGTATATGTGATCTTCCTGAGTATATGTGATTTTCCTGAGTATATGTGATTTCCCTGAGTATATGTGATTTTCCTGAGTATATGTGATTTTCCTGACTTTATGTGATGTTGCTGAGTATATGTGATTTTCATGACTGTATGTGATTTTCCTGAGTATATGTGATTTTCCTGACTATATGTGATTTTCCTGACAATATGTGATTTTCCTGAGTATATGTGATCTTCCTGAGTATATGTGATTTTCCTGAGTATATGTGATTTCCCTGAGTATATGTGATTTTCCTCAGTATATGTGATTTTCCTGACATTATTTGATTTTCCTGAGTATATGTGATTTTCCTGAGTATATGTGATTTTCCTGAGTATATGTGATTTTCTTGAGTATATGTGATTTTCCTGAGTATATGTGATTTCCCTGAGTATATGTGATTTTCCTGACTATTTGTGATTTTCCTGACTATGTGATTTTCTTGACAATATGTGATTTTCCTGAGTATATGTGATTTTCCTGACTATATGTGATGTTCCTGAGTATATGTGATCTTCCTGAGTATATGTGATTTTCCTGAGTATAGGTGATTTTCCTGAGTATATGTGATTTTTCTGACTATATGTGATCTTCCTGAGTATATGTGATTTCCCTGAGTATATGTGATTTTCCTGAGTATATATGATTTTCCTGAGTATATGTGATTTTCCTGAGAATATGTGATTTCCCTGAATATATGTGATTTTTTCAGAGTATATGTGATTTTTCTGTGTATATATAATTTTCCTGAGTATATGTGACTTTCCTGAGTATATGTGATTTCCCTGAATATATGTGATTTTCCTCAGTATATGTGATTTTCCTGACAATATTTGATTTTCCTGAGTATATGTGATTTTCCTGAGTATATGTGATTTTCCTGAGTATATGTGATTTTCTTGAGTATATGTGATTTTCCTGAGTATATGTGATTTTCCTGAGTATATGTGATTTCCCTGACTATATGTGATTTTCTTGAGTATATGTAATTTCCCTGAGTATATGTGATTTTCCTGAGTATATGTGATTTTCCTGACTATTTGTGATTTTCCTGACTATGTGATTTTCTTGACTATATGTGATTTTCCTGAGTATATGTGATTTTCCTGACTATATGTGATTTTCCTGAGTATATAAAATTTCCCTAAGTATATGTGATTTTCATGAGTATATGTGATTTTCCTGACTATATGTGATTTTCCTGAGTATATGTGATTTCCCTGACTATATGTGATTTTCCTGAGTATATGTAATTTCCCTGAGTATATGTGATTTTCCTGAGTATATGTGATTTCCCTGACTATATGTGATTTTCATGATTATATGTGATCTTCCTGAGTATATGTGATTTTCCTGAGTATATGTGATTTCCCTGAGTATATGTGATTTTCCTGAGTATATGTGATTTTCATGACTATATGTGATTTTCCTGAGTATATGTGATTTTCATGACTATGTGATTTTCTTGACAATATGTGATTTTCCTGAGTATATGTGATTTTCCTGAGTATATGTGATTTTCCTGAGTATATGTGATTTTCTTGAGTATATGTGATTTTCCTGAGTATATGTGATTTCCCTGAGTATATGTGATTTTTCTGACTATGTGATTTTCTTGACTATATGTGATTTTCCTGAGTATATGTGATTTTGCTGACTATATGTGATTTTCCTGAGTATATAAAATTTCCCTGAGTATATGTGATTTTCCTGAGTATATGTGATTTTCCTGACTATATGTGCTTTTCCTGAGTATATGTGATTTCCCTGACTATATGTGATTTCCCGGAGTATATGTGATTTTCCTGAGTGTATGCGATTTTCCTGAGTGTATGTGATTTTCCTGACTATATGTGATTTTCCTGAGTATATGTGATTTTCCTGAGTATATGTGATTTTCCTGACTTAATGTGATTTTCCTGAGTATATGTGATTTCCCTGAGTATATGTGATTTTCCTGAGTATATGTGATTTTCCTGACTATATGTGATTTTCCTGAGTATATGTGATTTTCCTGAGTATATGTGATTTTCTTGAGTATATGTGATTTCCCTGAGTATATGTGATTTTCCTGAGTATTTGTGATTTTCCTGACTATGTGATTTTCTTGACTATATGTGATTTTCCTGAGTATATGTGATTTTCCTGACTATATGTGATTTTCCTGAGTATATAAAATTTCCCTGAGTATATGTGATTTTCCTGAGTATATGTGATTTTCCTGACTATATGTGATTTTCCTGAGTATATGTGATTTCCCTGACTATATGTGATTTTCCTGAGTATATGTAATTTCCCTGAGTATATGTGATTTTCCTGAGTATATGTGATTTCCCTGACTATATGTGATTTTCATGATTATATGTGATCTTCCTGAGTATATGTGATTTTCCTGAGTATATGTGATTTCCCTGTATATATGTGATTTTCCTGAGTATATGTGATTTTCATGACTATATGTGATTTTCCTGAGTATATGTGATTTTCATGACTATGTGATTTTCTTGACAATAATTATTTTCCTGAGTATATGTGATTTTCCTGAGTATATGTGATTTCCCTGAGTATATGTGATTTTCCTGACTATTTGTGATTTTCCTGACTATGTGATTTTCTTGACTATATGTGATTTTCCTGAGTATATGTGATTTTGCTGACTATATGTGATTTTCCTGAGTATATAAAATTTCCCTGAGTATATGTGATTTTCCTGAGTATATGTGATTTTCCTGACTATATGTGCTTTTCCTGAGTATATGTGATTTCCCTGACTATATGTGATTTCCCGGAGTATATGTGATTTTCATGAGTATATGTGATTTTCCTGAGTATATGTGATCTTCCTGAGTATATGTGATTTTCCTGAGTATATGTGATTTTCCTGAGTATATGTGATCTTCCTGAGTATATGTGATTTTCCTGAGTATATGTGATTTCCCTGAGTATATGTGATTTTCCTGAGTATATGTGATTTTCCTGACTATATGTGATTTTCCTGAGTATATGTGAGTTCCCTGATTATATGTGATTTTCCTGAATATATGTTATTATCCTGAGTATTTGATTTTCCTGACTATTTGTGATTTTCCTGAATATATGTGATTTTCCTGAGTATATGTGATCTTCCTGAGTATATGTGATTTTCCTGAGTATATGCGATTTTCCTGAGTATATGTGATTTTCCTGACTATATGTGATTTTCCTGAGTATATGTGATTTTCCTGAGTATATGTGATTTTCCTGACTATATGTGATTTTCCTGAGTATATGTGATCTTCCTGAGTATATGTGATTTTCCTGAGTATATGCGATTTTCCTGAGTATATGTGATTTTCCTGAGTATATGAAATTTCCCTGAGTATATGTGATTTTCCTGACTATATGTGATTTCCCTGAATATATGTGATTTTTTCAGAGTATATGTGATTTTTCTGTAAATATATAATTTTCCTGAGTATATGTGACTTTCCTGAGTATATGTGATTTCCCTGAGTATATGTGATTTTCCTCAGTATATGTGATTTTCCTGACAATATTTGATTTTCCTGAGTATATGTGATTTTCCTGAGTATATGTGATTTTCCTGAGTATATGTGATTTTCTTGAGTATATGTGATTTTCCTGAGTATATGTGATTTCCCTGAGTATATGTGATTTTCCTGACTATTTGTGATTTTCCTGACTATGTGATTTTCTTGACTATATGTGATTTTCCTGAGTATATGTGATTTTCCTGACTATATGTGATTTTCCTGAGTATATAAAATTTCCCTGAGTATATGTGATTTTCCTGAGTATATGTGATTTTCCTGACTATATGTGATTTTCCTGAGTATATGTGATTTCCCTGACTATATGTGATTTTCCTGAGTATATGTAATTTCCCTGAGTATATGTGATTTTCCTGAGTATATGTGATTTCCCTGACTATATGTGATTTTCATGATTATATGTGATCTTCCTGAGTATATGTGATTTTCCTGAGTATATGTGATTTCCCTGAGTATATGTGATTTTCCTGAGTATATGTGATTTTCATGACTATATGTGATTTTCCTGAGTATATGTGATTTTCATGACTATGTGATTTTCTTGACAATATGTGATTTTCCTGAGTATATGTGATTTTCCTGAGTATATGTGATTTTCCTGAGTATATGTGATTTTCTTGAGTATATGTGATTTTCCTGAGTATATGTGATTTCCCTGAGTATATGTGATTTTTCTGACTATGTGATTTTCTTGACTATATGTGATTTTCCTGAGTATATGTGATTTTGCTGACTATATGTGATTTTCCTGAGTATATAAAATTTCCCTGACTATATGTGATTTCCCGGAGTATATGTGATTTTCATGAGTATATGTGATTTTCCTGAGTATATGTGATTTTCCTGACTATATGTGCTTTTCCTGAGTATATGTGATTTCCCTGACTATATGTGATTTCCCGGAGTATATGTGATTTTCCTGAGTATATGCGATTTTCCTGAGTGTATGTGATTTTCCTGACTATATGTGATTTTCCTGAGTATATGTGATTTTCCTGACTATATGTGATTTTCCTGAGTATATGTGATTTCCCTGAGTATATGTGATTTTCCTGAGTATATGTGATTTTCCTGACTATATGTGATTTTCCTGAGTATATGTGATTTTCCTGAGTATATGTGATTTTCCTGAGTATATGTGATTTTCCTGAGTATATGTGATTTTCTTGAGTATATGTGATTTTCCTGAGTATATGTGATTTCCCTGAGTATATGTGATTTTCCTGACTATTTGTGATTTTCCTGACTTTATGTGATTTTCCTGAGTATATGTGATTTTCATGACTATATGTGATTTTCCTGAGTATATGTGATTTTCCTGAGTATATGTGATTTTCCTGACTATATGTGATTTTCCTGAGTATATGTGATTTCCCTGAGTATATGTGATTTTCCTGAGTATATGTGATTTTCCTGACTATATGTGATTTTCCTGAGTATATGTGATTTTCCTGAGTATATGTGATTTTCCTGAGTATATGTTATTTTTCTGAGTATATGTGATTTTCTTGAGTATATGTGATTTTCCTGAGTATATGTGATTTCCCTGAGTATATGTGATTTTCCTGAGTATATGTGATTTTCCTGTCTTTATGTGATTTTCCTGAGTATATGTGATTTTCCTGACTATATGTGATTTTCCTGACAATATGTGATTTTCCTGAGTATGTGTGATTTCCCTGAGTATACGTGATTTTCCTGAGTATATGTAATTTCTTTGAGTATATGTGATTTCCCTGACTATATGTGATGTTCCTGAGTATATGTGATCTTCCTGAGTATATGTGATTTTCCTGAGTATAGGCGATTTTCCTGAGTATATGTGATTTTTCTGACTATATGTGATCTTCCTGAGTATATGTGATTTCCCTGAGTATATGTGATTTTCCTGAGTATATATGATTTTCCTGAGTATATGTGATTTTCCTGAGTATATGTGATTTCCCTGAATATATGTGATTTTCCAGAGTATATGTGATTTTTCTGTGTATATATAATTTTCCTGAGTATATGTGACTTTCCTGAGTATATGTGATTTCCCTGAGTATATGTGATTTTCCTCAGTATATGTGATTTTCCTGACAATATTTGATTTTCCTGAGTATATGTGATTTTCCTGAGTATATGTGATGTTCCTGAGTATATGTGATTTTCTTGAGTATATGTGATTTCCCTGAGTATATGTGATTTTCCTGAGTATTTGTGATTTTCCTGACTATGTGATTTTCTTGACTATATGTGATTTTCCTGAGTATATGTGATTTTCCTGACTATATGTGATTTTCCTGAGTATATAAAATTTCCCTGAGTATATGTGATTTTCCTGAGTATATGTGATTTTCCTGACTATATGTGATTTTCCTGAGTATATGTGATTTCCCTGACTATATGTGATTTTCCTGAGTATATGTAATTTCCCTGAGTATATGTGATTTTCCTGAGTATATGTGATTTCTCTGACTATATGTGATTTTCATGATTATATGTGATCTTCCTGAGTATATGTGATTTTCCTGAGTATATGTGATTTCCCTGAGTATATGTGATTTTCCTGAGTATATGTGATTTTCATGACTATATGTGATTTTCCTGAGTATATGTGATTTTCATGACTATGTGATTTTCTTGACAATATGTGATTTTCCTGAGTATATGTGATTTTCCTGAGTATATGTGATTTCCCTGAGTATATGTGATTTTCCTGACTATTTGTGATTTTCCTGACTATGTGATTTTCTTGACTATATGTGATTTTCCTGAGTATATGTGATTTTGCTGACTATATGTGATTTTCCTGAGTATATAAAATTTCCCTGAGTATATGTGATTTTCCTGAGTATATGTGATTTTCCTGACTATATGTGCTTTTCCTGAGTATATGTGATTTCCCTGACTATATGTGATTTCCCGGAGTATATGTGATTTTCATGAGTATATGTGATCTTCCTGAGTATATGTGATTTTCCTGAGTATATGTGATTTTCCTGAGTATATGTGATCTTCCTGAGTATATGTGATTTTCCTGAGTATATGTGATTTCCCTGAGTATATGTGATTTTCCTGAGTATATGTGATTTTCCTGACTATATGTGATTTTCCTGACAATATGTGATTTTCCTGAGTATGTGTGATTTCCCTGAGTATATGTGATTTTCATGGGTATATGTGATATTCCTGAGTATATGTGATTTTCCTGACTATATGTGATTTTCCTGAGTATATGTGATCTTCCTGAGTATATGCGATTTTCCTGAGTATATGTGATTTTCCTGAGAATATGTGATTTATTTGAGTATATGTGATTTCCCTGACTATATGTGATTTTCCTGAGTATATGTGATTTCCCTGAGTATATGTGACATTCCTGAGTATATGTTATTTTCCTGAGTATTTGATTTTCCTGACTATATGTGATTTTCATGAGTATATGTGATGTTCCTGAGTATATGTGATTTTCCTGAGTATATGCGATTTTCCTGAGTATATGTAATTTTCCTGAGTATATGTGATTTTCCTGAGTATATGTGATTTTCCTGAGTATATGCGATTTTCCTGAGTATATGTGATTTTCCTGAGTATATGTGATTTATTTAAGTATATGTGATTTCCCTGACTATATGTGATTTTCCTGAGTATATGTGATTTCCCTGATTATATGTGATTTTCCTGAGTATATGTTATTATCCTGAGTATTTGATTTTCCTGACTATTTGTGATTTTCCTGACTATATGTGATTTTCCTGAGTATATGTGATCTTCCTGAGTATATGTGATTTTCCTGAGTATATGCGATTTTCCTGAGTATATGTGATTTTCCTGACTATATGTGATTTTCCTGAGTATATGTGATTTTCCTGAGTATATGTGATTTTCCTGACTATATGTGATTTTCCTGAGTATATGTGATCTTCCTGACTATGTGATTTTCTTGACTATATGTGATTTTCCTGAGTATATGTGATTTTCCTGAGTATATGTGATCTTCCTGACTATGTGATTTTCTTGACTATATGTGATTTTCCTGAGTATATGTGATTTTCCTGACTATTTGTGATTTTCCTGACTATGTGATTTTCTTGACTATATGTGATTTTCCTGAGTATATGTGATTTCCCTGACTATATGTGATTTTCCTGAGTATGTGTAATTTCCCTGAGTATATGTGATTTTCCTGAGTATATGTGATTTCCCTGACTATATGTGATTTTCATGATTATATGTGATCTTCCTGAGTATATGTGATTTTCCTGAGTATATGTGATTTCCCTGAGTATATGTGATTTTCCTGAGTATATGTGATTTTCATGACTATATGTGATTTTCCTGAGTATATGTGATTTTCATGACTATGTGATTTTCTTGACAATATGTGATTTTCCTGAGTATATGTGATTTTCCTGAGTATATGTGATTTTCCTGAGTATATGTGATTTTCTTGAGTATATGTGATTTTCCTGAGTATATGTGATTTCCCTGAGTATATGTGATTTTTCTGACTATGTGATTTTCTTGACTATATGTGATTTTCCTGAGTATATGTGATTTTGCTGACTATATGTGATTTTCCTGAGTATATAAAATTTCCCTGAGTATATGTGATTTTCCTGAGTATATGTGATTTTCCTGACTATATGTGCTTTTCCTGAGTATATGTGATTTCCCTGACTATATGTGATTTCCCGGAGTATATGTGATTTTCATGAGTATATGTGATTTTCCTGAGTATATGTGATTTTCCTGACTATATGTGCTTTTCCTGAGTATATGTGATTTCCCTGACTATATGTGATTTCCCGGAGTATATGTGATTTTCCTGAGTATATGCGATTTTCCTGAGTGTATGTGATTTTCCTGACTATATGTGATTTTCCTCAGTATATGTGATTTTCCTGAGTATATGTGATTTTCCTGACTATATGTGATTTTCCTGAGTATATGTGATTTCCCTGAGTATATGTGATTTTCCTGAGTATATGTGATTTTCCTGACTATATGTGATTTTCCTGAGTATATGTGATTTTCCTGAGTATATGTGATTTTCTTGAGTATATGTGATTTCCCTGAGTATATGTGATTTTCCTGAGTATTTGTGATTTTCCTGACTATGTGATTTTCTTGACTATATGTGATTTTCCTGAGTATATGTGATTTTCCTGACTATATGTGATTTTCCTGAGTATATAAAATTTCCCTGAGTATATGTGATTTTCCTGAGTATATGTGATTTTCCTGACTATATGTGATTTTCCTGAGTATATGTGATTTCCCTGACTATATGTGATTTTCCTGAGTATATGTAATTTCCCTGAGTATATGTGATTTTCCTGAGTATATGTGATTTCCCTGACTATATGTGATTTTCATGATTATATGTGATCTTCCTGAGTATATGTGATTTTCCTGAGTATATGTGATTTCCCTGAGTATATGTGATTTTCCTGAGTATATGTGATTTACATGACTATATGTGATTTTCCTGAGTATATGTGATTTTCATGACTATGTGATTTTCTTGACAATAATTATTTTCCTGAGTATATGTGATTTTCCTGAGTATATGTGATTTCCCTGAGTATATGTGATTTTCCTGACTATTTGTGATTTTCCTGACTATGTGATTTTCTTGACTATATGTGATTTTCCTGAGTATATGTGATTTTGCTGACTATATGTGATTTTCCTGAGTATATAAAATTTCCCTGGGTATATGTGATTTTCCTGAGTATATGTGATTTTCCTGACTATATGTGCTTTTCCTGAGTATATGTGATTTCCCTGACTATATGTGATTTCCCGGAGTATATGTGATTTTCATGAGTATATGTGATTTTCCTGAGTATATGTGATCTTCCTGAGTATATGTGATTTTCCTGAGTATATGTGATTTTCCTGAGTATATGTGATCTTCCTGAGTATATGTGATTTTCCTGAGTATATGTGATTTCCCTGAGTATATGTGATTTTCCTGAGTATATGTGATTTTCCTGACTATATGTGATTTTCCTGACAATATGTGATTTTCCTGAGTATGTGTGATTTCCCTGAGTATATGTGATTTTCATTAGTATATGTGATATTCCTGAGTATATGTGATTTTCCTGACTATATGTGATTTTCCTGTGTATATGTGATCTTCCTGAGTATATGCGATTTTCCTGAGTATATGTGATTTTCCTGAGAATATGTGATTTATTTGAGTATATGTGATTTCCCTGACTATATGTGATTTTCCTGAGTATATGTGATTTCCCTGATTATATGTGATTTTCCTGAGTATATGTTATTATCCTGAGTATTTGATTTTCCTGACTATTTGTGATTTTCCTGACTATATGTGATTTTCCTGAGTATATGTGATCTTCCTGAGTATATGTGATTTTCCTGAGTATATGCGATTTTCCTGAGTATATGTGATTTTCCTGACTATATGTGATTTTCCTGAGTATATGTGATTTTCCTAAGTATATGTGATTTTCCTGACTATATGTGATTTTCCTGAGTATATGTGATCTTCCTGAGTATATGTGATTTTCCTGAGTATATGCGATTTTCCTGAGTATATGTGATTTTCCTGAGTATATGAAATTTCCCTGAGTATATGTGATTTTCCTGACTATATGTGATTTCCCTGAATATATGTGATTTTTTCAGAGTATATGTGATTTTTCTGTGTATATATAATTTTCCTGAGTATATGTGACTTTCCTGAGTATATGTGATTTCCCTGAGTATATGTGATTTTCCTCAGTATATGTGATTTTCCTGACAATATTTGATTTTCCTGAGTATATGTGATTTTCCTGAGTATATGTGATTTTCCTGAGTATATGTGATTTTCTTGAGTATATGTGATTTTCCTGAGTATATGTGATTTCCCTGAGTATATGTGATTTTTCTGAGTATATGTGATTTCCCTGAGTATATGTGATTTTCCTGAGTATATGTGATTTTCATGACTATATGTGATTTTCCTGAGTATATGTGATTTTCATGACTATGTGATTTTCTTGACAATATGTGATTTTCCTGAGTATATGTGATTTTCCTGAGTATATGTGATTTTCCTGAGTATATGTGATTTTCTTGAGTATATGTGATTTTCCTGAGTATATGTGATTTCCCTGAGTATATGTGATTTTTCTGACTATGTGATTTTCTTGACTATATGTGATTTTCCTGAGTATATGTGATTTTGCTGACTATATGTGATTTTCCTGAGTATATAAAATTTCCCTGAGTATATGTGATTTTCCTGAGTATATGTGATTTTCCTGACTATATGTGCTTTTCCTGAGTATATGTGATTTCCCTGACTATATGTGATTTCCCGGAGTATATGTGATTTTCATGAGTATATGTGATTTTCCTGAGTATATGTGATTTTCCTGACTATATGTGCTTTTCCTGAGTATATGTGATTTCCCTGACTATATGTGATTTCCCGGAGTATATGTGATTTTCCTGAGTATATGCGATTTTCCTGAGTGTATGTGATTTCCCTGACTATATGTGATTTTCCTGAGTATATGTGATTTTCCTGACTATATGTGATTTTCCTGAGTATATGTGATTTCCCTGAGTATATGTGATTTTCCTGAGTATATGTGATTTTCCTGACTATATGTGATTTTCCTGAGTATATGTGATTTTCCTGAGTATATGTGATTTTCCTGAGTATATGTGATTTTCCTGAGTATATGTGATTTTCTTGAGTATATGTGATTTTCCTGAGTATATGTGATTTCCCTGAGTATATGTGATTTTCCTGACTATTTGTGATTTTCCTGACTTTATGTGATTTTCCTGAGTATATGTGATTTTCATGACTATATGTGATTTTCCTGAGTATATGTGATTTTCCTGAGTATATGTGATTTTCCTGACTATATGTGATTTTCCTGAGTATATGTGATTTCCCTGAGTATATGTGATTTTCCTGAGTATATGTGATTTTCCTGACTATATGTGATTTTCCTGAGTATATGTGATTTTCCTGAGTATATGTGATTTTCCTGAGTATATGTGATTTTTCTGAGTATATGTGATTTTCTTGAGTATATGTGATTTTCCTGAGTATATGTGATTTCCCTGAGTATATGTGAGTTTTCTGAGTATATGTGATTTTCCTGACTTTATGTGATTTTCCTGAGTATATGTGATTTTCATGACTATATGTGATTTTCCTGAGTATATGTGATTTTCCTGACTATATGTGATTTTCCTGACAATATGTGATTTTCCTGAGTATGTGTGATTTCCCTGAGTATACGTGATTTTCCTGAGTATATGTAATTTCTTTGAGTATATGTGATTTCCCTGACTATATGTGATGTTCCTGAGTATATGTGATCTTCCTGAGTATATGTGATTTTCCTGAGTATAGGCGATTTTCCTGAGTATATGTGATTTTTCTGACTATATGTGATCTTCCTGAGTATATGTGATTTCCCTGAGTATATGTGATTTTCCTGAGTATATATGATTTTCCTGAGTATATGTGATTTTCCTGAGTATATATGATTTCCCTGAATATATGTGATTTTCCAGAGTATATGTGATTTTTCTGTGTATATATAATTTTCCTGAGTATATGTGACTTTCCTGAGTATATGTGATTTCCCTGAGTATATGTGATTTTCCTCAGTATATGTGATTTTCCTGACAATATTTGATTTTCCTGAGTATATGTGATTTTCCTGAGTATATGTGATGTTCCTGAGTATATGTGATTTTCTTGAGTATATGTGATTTCCCTGAGTATATGTGATTTTCCTGAGTATTTGTGATTTTCCTGACTATGTGATTTTCTTGACTATATGTGATTTTCCTGAGTATATGTGATTTTCCTGACTATATGTGATTTTCCTGAGTATATAAAATTTCCCTGAGTATATGTGATTTTCCTGAGTATATGTGATTTTCCTGACTATATGTGATTTTCCTGAGTATATGTGATTTCCCTGACTATATGTGATTTTCCTGAGTATATGTAATTTCCCTGAGTATATGTGATTTTCCTGAGTATATGTGATTTCCCTGACTATATGTGATTTTCATGATTATATGTGATCTTCCTGAGTATATGTGATTTTCCTGAGTATATGTGATTTCCCTGAGTATATGTGATTTTCCTGAGTATATGTGATTTTCATGACTATATGTGATTTTCCTGAGTATATGTGATTTTCATGACTATGTGATTTTCTTGACAATATGTGATTTTCCTGAGTATATGTGATTTTCCTGAGTATATGTGATTTCCCTGAGTATATGTGATTTTCCTGAATATTTGTGATTTTCCTGACTATGTGATTTTCTTGACTATATGTGATTTTCCTGAGTATATGTGATTTTGCTGACTATATGTGATTTTCCTGAGTATATAAAATTTCCCTGAGTATATGTGATTTTCCTGAGTATATGTGATTTTCCTGACTATATGTGCTTTTCCTGAGTATATGTGATTTCCCTGACTATATGTGATTTCCCGGAGTATATGTGATTTTCATGAGTATATGTGATTTTCCTGAGTATATGTGATCTTCCTGAGTATATGTGATTTTCCTGAGTATATGTGATTTTCCTGAGTATATGTGATCTTCCTGAGTATATGTGATTTTCCTGAGTATATGTGATTTCCCTGAGTATATGTGATTTTCCTGAGTATATGTGATTTTCCTGACTATATGTGATTTTCCTGACAATATGTGATTTTCCTGAGTATGTGTGATTTCCCTGAGAATATGTGATTTTCATGAGTATATGTGATATTCCTGAGTATATGTGATTTTCCTGAGTATATGTGATTTCCCTGAGTATATGGGATTTTCCTGAGTATATGTGATTTTCCTGACTATATGTGATTTTCCTGACAATATGTGATCTTCCTGAGTATATGCGATTTTCCTGAGTATATGTGATTTTCCTGAGAATATGTGATTTATTTGAGTATATGTGATTTCCCTGACTATATGTGATTTTCCTGAGTATATGTGATTTCCCTGAGTATATGTGACATTCCTGAGTATATGTTATTTTCCTGAGTATTTGACTTTCCTGACTATATGTGATTTTCATGAGTATATGAGATGTTCCTGAGTATATGTGATTTTCCTGAGTATATGCGATTTTCCTGAGTATATGTAATTTTCCTGAGTATATGTGATTTTCCTGAGTATATGTGATTTTCCTGAGTATATGCGATTTTCCTGAGTATATGTGATTTTCCTGAGTATATGTGATTTATTTAAATATATGTGATTTCCCTGACTATATGTGATTTTCCTGAGTATATGTGATTTCCCTGATTATATGTGATTTTTCTGAGTATATGTTATTATCCTGAGTATTTGATTTTCCTGACTATTTGTGATTTTCCTGACTATATGTGATTTTCCTGAGTATATGTGATCTTCCTGAGTATATGTGATTTTCCTGAGTATATGCGATTTTCCTGAGTATATGTGATTTTCCTGACTATATGTGATTTTCCTGAGTATATGTGATTTTCCTGAGTATATGTGATTTTCCTGACTATATGTGATTTTCCTGAGTATATGTGATCTTCCTGAGTATATGTGATTTTCCTGAGTATATGCGATTTTCCTGAGTATATGTGATATTCCTGAGTATATGAAATTTCCCTGAGTATATGTGATTTTCCTGACTATTTGTGATTTTCCTGACTTTGTGATTTTCTTGACTATATGTGATTTTCATGATTATATGTGATCTTCCTGAGTATATATGATTTCCCTGAGTATATGTGATTTTCCTGAGTATATGTGATTTTCATGACTATATGTGATTTTCCTGAGTATATGTGATTTTCATGATTATGTGATTTTCCTGACAATATGTGATTTTCCTGAGTATATGTGATTTTCCTGAGTATATGCGATTTTCCTGAGTATATGTGATTTTCCTGACTATATGTGATTTTCCTGAGTATATGTGATCTTCCTGAGTATATGTGATTTTCCTGAGTATATGCGATTTTCCTGAGTATATGTGATTTTCCTGAGTATATGAAATTTCCCTGAGTATATGTGATTTTCCTGACTATTTGTGATTTTCCTGACTATGTGATTTTCTTGACTATATGTGATTTTCATGATTATATGTGATTTTCCTGAGTATATGTGATTTTCCTGAGTATATGTTATCTTCCTGAGTATATGTGATTTTCCTGAGTATATGTGATTTCCCTGAGTATATGTGATTTTCCTGAGTATATGTGATTTTCCTGACTTTATGTGATTTTCCTGAGTATATGTGATTTTCATGACTATATGTGATTTTCCTGAGTATATGTGATTTTCCTGACTATATGTGATTTTCCTGACAATATGTGATTTTCCTGAGTATGTGTGATTTCCCTGAGTATATGTGATTTTCATGAGTATACGTGATTTTCCTGAGTATATGTAATTTCTTTCAGTATATGTGATTTCCCTGACTATATGTGATGTTCCTGAGTATATGTGATCTTCCTGAGTATATGTGACTTTCCTGAGTATAGGCGATTTTCCTGAGTATATGTGATTTTTCTGACTATATGTGATCTTCCTGAGTATATGTGATTTCCCTGAGTATATGTGATTTTCCTGAGTATATGTGATCTTCCTGAGTATATGTGATTTTCCTGAGTATATGCGATTTTCCTGAGTATATGTGATTTTCCTGAGTATATGAAATTTCCCTGAGTATATGTGATTTTCCTGACTATATGTGATTTCCCTGAATATATGTGATTTTTTCAGAGTATATGTGATTTTTCTGTGTATATATAATTTTCCTGAGTATATGTGACTTTCCTGAGTATATGTGATTTCCCTGAGTATATGTGATTTTCCTCAGTATATGTGATTTTCCTGACAATATTTGATTTTCCTGAGTATATGTGATTTTCCTGAGTATATGTGATTTTCCTGAGTATATGTGATTTTCTTGAGTATATGTGATTTTCCTGAGTATATGTGATTTCCCTGAGTATATGTGATTTTCCTGACTATTTGTGATTTTCCTGACTATGTGATTTTCTTGACTATATGTGATTTTCCTGAGTATATGTGATTTTCCTGACTATATGTGATTTTCCTGAGTATATAAAATTTCCCTGAGTATATGTGATTTTCCTGAGTATATGTGATTTTCCTGACTATATGTGATTTTCCTGAGTATATGTGATTTCCCTGACTATATGTGATTTTCCTGAGTATATGTGATTTCCCTGAGTATATGTGATTTTCCTGAGTATATGTGATTTTCATGACTATATGTGATTTTCCTGAGTATATGTGATTTTCATGACTATGTGATTTTCTTGACAATATGTGATTTTCCTGAGTATATGTGATTTTCCTGAGTATATGTGATTTTCCTGAGTATATGTGATTTTCTTGAGTATATGTGATTTTCCTGAGTATATGTGATTTCCCTGAGTATATGTGATTTTTCTGACTATGTGATTTTCTTGACTATATGTGATTTTCCTGAGTATATGTGATTTTGCTGACTATATGTGATTTTCCTGAGTATATAAAATTTCCCTGAGTATATGTGATTTTCCTGAGTATATGTGATTTTCCTGACTATATGTGCTTTTCCTGAGTATATGTGATTTCCCTGACTATATGTGATTTCCCGGAGTATATGTGATTTTCATGAGTATATGTGATTTTCCTGAGTATATGTGATTTTCCTGACTATATGTGCTTTTCCTGAGTATATGTGATTTCCCTGACTATATGTGATTTCCCGGAGTATATGTGATTTTCCTGAGTATATGCGATTTTCCTGAGTGTATGTGATTTCCCTGACTATATGTGATTTTCCTGAGTATATGTGATTTTCCTGGCTATATGTGATTTTCCTGAGTATATGTGATTTCCCTGAGTATATGTGATTTTCCTGAGTATATGTGATTTTCCTGACTATATGTGATTTTCCTGAGTATATGTGATTTTCCTGAGTATATGTGATTTTCCTGAGTATATGTGATTTTCCTGAGTATATGTGATTTTCTTGAGTATATGTGATTTTCCTGAGTATATGTGATTTCCCTGAGTAAATGTGATTTTCCTGACTATTTGTGATTTTCCTGACTTTATGTGATTTTCCTGAGTATATGTGATTTTCATGACTATATGTGATTTTCCTGAGTATATGTGATTTTCCTGAGTATATGTGATTTTCCTGACTATATGTGATTTTCCTGAGTATATGTGATTTCCCTGAGTATATGTGATTTTCCTGAGTATATGTGATTTTCCTGACTATATGTGATTTTCCTGAGTATATGTGATTTTCCTGAGTATATGTGATTTTCCTGAGTATATGTGATTTTTCTGAGTATATGTGATCTTCTTGAGTATATGTGATTTTCCTGAGTATATGTGATTTCCCTGAGTATATGTGATTTTCCTGAGTATATGTGATTTTCCTGACTTTATGTGATTTTCCTGAGTATATGTGATTTTCATGACTATATGTGATTTTCCTGAGTATATGTGATTTTCCTGACTATATGTGATTTTCCTGACAATATGTGATTTTCCTGAGTATGTGTGATTTCCCTGAGTATACGTGATTTTCCTGAGTATATGTAATTTCTTTGAGTATATGTGATTTCCCTGACTATATGTGATGTTCCTGAGTATATGTGATCTTCCTGAGTATATGTGATTTTCCTGAGTATAGGCGATTTTCCTGAGTATATGTGATTTTTCTGACTATATGTGATCTTCCTGAGTATATGTGATTTCCCTGAGTATATGTGATTTTCCTGAGTATATATGATTTTCCTGCGTATATGTGATTTTCCTGAGTATATGTGATTTCCCTGAATATATGTGATTTTCCAGAGTATATGTGATTTTTCTGTGTATATATAATTTTCCTGAGTATATGTGACTTTCCTGAGTATATGTGATTTCCCTGAGTATATGTGATTTTCCTCAGTATATGTGATTTTCCTGACAATATTTGATTTTCCTGAGTATATGTGATTTTCCTGAGTATATGTGATGTTCCTGAGTATATGTGATTTTCTTGAGTATATGTGATTTCCCTGAGTATATGTGATTTTCCTGAGTATTTGTGATTTTCCTGACTATGTGATTTTCTTGACTATATGTGATTTTCCTGAGTATATGTGATTTTCCTGACTATATGTGATTTTCCTGAGTATATAAAATTTCCCTGAGTATATGTGATTTTCCTGAGTATATGTGATTTTCCTGACTATATGTGATTTTCCTGAGTATATGTGATTTCCCTGACTATATGTGATTTTCCTGAGTATATGTAATTTCCCTGAGTATATGTGATTTTCCTGAGTATATGTGATTTCCCTGACTATATGTGATTTTCATGATTATATGTGATCTTCCTGAGTATATGTGATTTTCCTGAGTATATGTGATTTCCCTGAGTATATGTGATTTTCCTGAGTATATGTGATTTTCATGACTATATGTGATTTTCCTGAGTATATGTGATTTTCATGACTATGTGATTTTCTTGACAATATGTGATTTTCCTGAGTATATGTGATTTTCCTGAGTATATGTGATTTCCCTGAGTATATGTGATTTTCCTGACTATTTGTGATTTTCCTGACTATGTGATTTTCTTGACTATATGTGATTTTCCTGAGTATATGTGATTTTGCTGACTATATGTGATTTTCCTGAGTATATAAAATTTCCCTGAGTATATGTGATTTTCCTGAGTATATGTGATTTTCCTGACTATATGTGCTTTTCCTGAGTATATGTGATTTCCCTGACTATATGTGATTTCCCGGAGTATATGTGATTTTCATGAGTATATGTGATTTTCCTGAGTATATGTGATCTTCCTGAGTATATGTGATTTCCCTGAGTATATGTGATTTTCCTGAGTATATGTGATTTTCCTGACTATATGTGATTTTCCTGACAATGTGTGATTTTCCTGAGTACGTGTGATTTCCCTGAGTATATGTGATTTTCCTGAGTATATGTGATCTTCCTGAGTATATGCGATTTTCCTGAGTATATGTGATTTTCCTGAGAATATGTGATTTATTTGAGTATATGTGATTTCCCTGACTATATGTGATTTTCCTGAGTATATGTGATTTCCCTGAGTATATGTGACATTCCTGAGTATATGTTATTTTCCTGAGTATTTGATTTTCCTGACTATATGTGATTTTCATGAGTATATGTGATGTTCCTGAGTATATGTGATTTTCCTGAGTATATGCGATTTTCCTGAGTATATGTAATTTTCCTGAGTATATGTGATTTTCCTGAGTATATGTGATTTTCCTGAGTATATGCGATTTTCCTGAGTATATGTGATTTTCCTGAGTATATGTGATTTATTTAAGTATATGTGATTTCCCTGACTATATGTGATTTTCCTGAGTATATGTGATTTCCCTGAGTATATGTGATTTATTTAAGTATATGTGATTTCCCTGACTATATGTGATTTTCCTGAGTATTTGTGATTTTCCTGACTATGTGATTTTCTTGACTATATGTGATTTTCCTGAGTATATGTGATTTTCCTGACTATATGTGATTTTCCTGAGTATATAAAATTTCCCTGAGTATATGTGATTTTCCTGAGTATATGTGATTTTCCTGACTATATGTGATTTTCCTGAGTATATGTGATTTCCCTGACTATATGTGATTTTCCTGAGTATATGTAATTTCCCTGAGTATATGTGATTTTCCTGAGTATATGTGATTTCCCTGACTATATGTGATTTTCATGATTATATGTGATCTTCCTGAGTATATGTGATTTTCCTGAGTATATGTGATTTCCCTGAGTATATGTGATTTTCCTGAGTATATGTGATTTTCATGACTATATGTGATTTTCCTGAGTATATGTGATTTTCATGACTATGTGATTTTCTTGACAATATGTGATTTTCCTGAGTATATGTGATTTTCCTGAGTATATGTGATTTCCCTGAGTATATGTGATTTTCCTGACTATTTGTGATTTTCCTGACTATGTGATTTTCTTGACTATATGTGATTTTCCTGAGTATATGTGATTTTGCTGACTATATGTGATTTTCCTGAGTATATAAAATTTCCCTGAGTATATGTGATTTTCCTGAGTATATGTGATTTTCCTGACTATATGTGCTTTTCCTGAGTATATGTGATTTCCCTGACTATATGTGATTTCCCGGAGTATATGTGATTTTCATGAGTATATGTGATTTTCCTGAGTATATGTGATCTTCCTGAGTATATGTGATTTCCCTGAGTATATGTGATTTTCCTGAGTATATGTGATTTTCCTGACTATATGTGATTTTCCTGACAATATGTGATTTTCCTGAGTATGTGTGATTTCCCTGAGTATATGTGATTTTCATGAGTATATGTGATATTCCTGAGTATATGTGATTTTCCTGACTATATGTGATTTTCCTGAGTATATGTGATCTTCCTGAGTATATGCGATTTTCCTGAGTATATGTGATTTTCCTGAGAATATGTGATTTATTTGAGTATATGTGATTTCCCTGACTATATGTGATTTTCCTGAGTATATGTGATTTTCCTGAGTATATGTGATCTTCCTGAGTATATGTGATTTTCCTGAGTATATGTGATTTCCCTGAGTATATGTGATTTTCCTGAGTATATGTGATTTTCCTGACTATATGTGATTTTCCTGACAATATGTGATTTTCCTGAGTATGTGTGATTTCCCTGAGTATATGTGATTTTCATGAGTATATGTGATATTCCTGAGTATATGTGATTTTCCTGACTATATGTGATTTTCCTGAGTATATGTGATATTCCTGAGTATATGCGATTTTCCTGAGTATATGTGATTTTCCTGAGAATATGTGATTTATTTGAGTATATGTGATTTCCCTGACTATATGTGATTTTCCTGAGTATATGTGATTTCCCTGAGTATATGTGACATTCCTGAGTATATGTTATTTTCCTGAGTATTTGATTTTCCTGACTATATGTGATTTTCATGAGTATATGTGATGTTCCTGAGTATATGTGATTTTCCTGAGTATATGCGATTTTCCTGAGTATATGTAATTTTCCTGAGTATATGTGATTTTCCTGAGTATATGTGATTTTCCTGAGTATATGCGATTTTCCTGAGTATATGTGATTTTCCTGAGTATATGTGATTTATTTAAGTATATGTGATTTCCCTGACTACATGTGATTTTCCTGAGTATATGTGATTTCCCTGATTATATGTGATTTTCCTGAGTATTTGATTTTCCTGACTATTTGTGATTTTCCTGACTATATGTGATTTTCCTGAGTATATGTGATCTTCCTGAGTATATGTGATTTTCCTGAGTATATGCGATTTTCCTGAGTATATGTGATTTTCCTGACTATATGTGATTTTCCTGAGTATATGTGATTTTCCTGAGTATATGTGATTTTCCTGACTATATGTGATTTTCCTGAGTATATGTGATCTTCCTGAGTATATGTGATTTTCCTGAGTATATGCGATTTTCCTGAGTATATGTGATATTCCTGAGTATATGAAATTTCCCTGAGTATATGTGATTTTCCTGACTATTTGTGATTTTCCTGACTTTGTGATTTTCTTGACTATATGTGATTTTCATGATTATATGTGATCTTCCTGAGTATATATGATTTCCCTGAGTATATGTGATTTTCCTGAGTATATGTGATTTTCATGACTATATGTGATTTTCCTGAGTATATGTGATTTTCATGATTATGTGATTTTCCTGACAATATGTGATTTTCCTGAGTATATGTGATTTTCCTGAGTATATGCGATTTTCCTGAGTATATGTGATTTTCCTGACTATATGTGATTTTCCTGAGTATATGTGATCTTCCTGAGTATATGTGATTTTCCTGAGTATATGCGATTTTCCTGAGTATATGTGATTTTCCTGAGTATATGAAATTTCCCTGAGTATATGTGATTTTCCTGACTATTTGTGATTTTCCTGACTATGTGATTTTCTTGACTATATGTGATTTTCATGATTATATGTGATTTTCCTGAGTATATGTGATTTTCCTGAGTATATGTTATCTTCCTGAGTATATGTGATTTTCCTGAGTATATGTGATTTCCCTGAGTATATGTGATTTTCCTGAGTATATGTGATTTTCCTGACTTTATGTGATTTTCCTGAGTATATGTGATTTTCATGACTATATGTGATTTTCCTGAGTATATGTGATTTTCCTGACTATATGTGATTTTCCTGACAATATGTGATTTTCCTGAGTATGTGTGATTTCCCTGAGTATATGTGATTTTCATGAGTATACGTGATTTTCCTGAGTATATGTAATTTCTTTCAGTATATGTGATTTCCCTGACTATATGTGATGTTCCTGAGTATATGTGATCTTCCTGAGTATATGTGACTTTCCTGAGTATAGGCGATTTTCCTGAGTATATGTGATTTTTCTGACTATATGTGATCTTCCTGAGTATATGTGATTTCCCTGAGTATATGTGATTTTCCTGAGTATATATGATTTTCCTGAGTATATGTGATTTCCCTGAATATATGTGATTTTCCAGAGTATATGTGATTTTTCTGTGTATATATAATTTTCCTGAGTATATGTGACTTTCCTGAGTATATGTGATTTCCCTGAGTATATGTGATTTTACTCAGTATATGTGATTTTCCTGACAATATTTGATTTTCCTGAGTATATGTGATTTTCCTGAGTATATGTGATTTTCCTGAGTATATGTGATTTTTTTGAGTATATGTGATTTCCCTGAGCATATGTGATTTTCCTGACTATTTGTGATTTTCCTGACTATGTGATTTTCTTGACTATATGTGATTTTCCTGAGTATATGTGATTTCCCTGACTATATGTGATTTTCCTGAGTATATGTAATTTCCCTGAGTATATGTGATTTTCCTGAGTATATGTGATTTCCCTGACTATATGTGATTTTCATGATTATATGTGATCTTCCTGAGTATATGTGATTTTCCTGAGTATATGTGATTTCCCTGAGTATATGTGATTTTCCTGAGTATATGTGATTTTCATGACTATATGTGATTTTCCTGAGTATATGTGATTTTCATGACTATGTGATTTTCTTGACAATATGTGATTTTCCTGAGTATATGTGATTTTCCTGAGTATATGTGATTTTCCTGAGTATATGTGATTTTCTTGAGTATATGTGATTTTCCTGAGTATATGTGATTTCCCTGAGTATATGTGATTTTCCTGACTATTTGTGATTTTCCTGACTATGTGATTTTCTTGACTATATGTGATTTTCCTGAGTATATGTGATTTTGCTGACTATATGTGATTTTCCTGAGTATATAAAATTTCCCTGAGTATATGTGATTTTCCTGAGTATATGTGATTTTCCTGACTATATGTGCTTTTCCTGAGTATATGTGATTTCCCTGACTATATGTGATTTCCCGGAGTATATGTGATTTTCATGAGTATATGTGATTTTCCTGAGTATATGTGATCTTCCTGAGTATATGTGATTTTCCTGAGTATATGTGATTTCCCTGAGTATATGTGATTTTCCTGAGTATATGTGATTTTCCTGAGAATATGTGATTTATTTGAGTATATGTGATTTCCCTGACTATATGTGATTTTCCTGAGTATATGTGATTTCCCTGAGTATATGTGACATTCCTGAGTATATGTTATTTTCCTGAGTATTTGATTTTCCTGACTATATGTGATTTTTATGAGTATATGTGATCTTCCTGAGTATATGTGATTTTCCTGAGTATATGCGATTTTCCTGAGTATATGTGATTTTCCTGAGTATATGTGATTTTCCTGAGTATATGTGATTTTCCTGAGTATATGCGATTTTCCTGAGTATATGTGATTTTCCTGAGTATATGTGATTTATTTAAGTATATGTGATTTCCCTGACTATATGTGATTTTCCTGAGTATATGTGATTTCCCTGAGTATATGTGATTTTCCTGAGTATATGTTATTATCCTGAGTATTTGATTTTCCTGACTATTTGTGATTTTCCTGACTATATGTGATTTTCCTGAGTATATGTGATCTTCCTGAGTATATGTGATTTTCCTGAGTATATGCGATTTTCCTGAGTATATGTGATTTTCCTGACTATATGTGATTTTCCTGAGTATATGTGATTTTTCTGAGTATATGTGATTTTCCTGACTATATGTGATTTTCCTGAGTATATGTGATCTTCTGAGTATATGTGATTTTCCTGAGTATATGCGATTTTCCTGAGTATATGTGATTTTCCTGAGTATATGAAATTTCCCTGAGTATATGTGATTTTCCTGACTATTTGTGATTTTCCTGACTATGTGATTTTCTTGACTATATGTGATTTTCATGATTATATGTGATCTTCCTGAGTATATGTGATTTTCCTGAGTATATGTGATTTCCCTGAGTATATGTGATTTTCCTGAGTATATGTGATTTTCCTGACTATATGTGATTTTCCTGAGTATATGTGATTTTCCTGAGTATATGTGATTTCCCTGAGTATATGTGATTTTCCTGACTATTTGTGATTTTCCTGACTATGTGATTTTCTTGACTATATGTGATTTTCCTGAGTATATGTGATTTTGCTGACTATATGTGATTTTCCTGAGTATATAAAATTTCCCTGAGTATATGTGATTTTCCTGAGTATATGTGATTTTCCTGACTATATGTGCTTTTCCTGAGTATATGTGATTTCCCTGACTATATGTGATTTCCCGGAGTATATGTGATTTTCATGAGTATATGTGATTTTCCTGAGTATATGTGATCTTCCTGAGTATATGTGATTTTCCTGACTATATGTGATTTTCCTGAGTATATGTGATTTCCCTGACTATATGTGATTTTCCTGAGTATATGTAATTTCCCTGAGTATATGTGATTTTCCTGAGTATATGTGATTTCCCTGACTATATGTGATTTTCATGATTATATGTGATCTTCCTGAGTATATGTGATTTTCCTGAGTATATGTGATTTCCCTGAGTATATGTGATTTTCCTGAGTATATGTGATTTTCATGACTATATGTGATTTTCCTGAGTATATGTGATTTTCATGACTATGTGATTTTCTTGACAATATGTGATTTTCCTGAGTATATGTGATTTTGCTGAGTATATGTGATTTTCCTGAGTATATGTGATTTTCTTGAGTATATGTGATTTTCCTGAGTGTATGTGATTTCCCTGAGTATATGTGATTTTCCTGACTATGTGATTTTCTTGACTATATGTGATTTTCCTGAGTATATGTGATTTTGCTGACTATATGTGATTTTCCTGAGTATATAAAATTTCCCTGAGTATATGTGATTTTCCTGGGTATATGTGATTTTCCTGACTATATGTGCTTTTCCTGAGTATATGTGATTTCCCTGACTATATGTGATTTCCCGGAGTATATGTGATTTTCATGAGTATATGTGATTTTCCTGAGTATATGTGATCTTCCTGAGTATATGTGATTTTCCTGAGTATATGTGATTTTCCTGAGTATATGTGATCTTCCTGAGTATATGTGATTTTCCTGAGTATATGTGATTTCCCTGAGTATATGTGATTTTCCTGAGTATATGTGATTTTCCTGAGAATATGTGATTTATTTGAGTATATGTGATTTCCCTGACTATATGTGATTTTCCTGAGTATATGTGATTTCCCTGAGTATATGTGACATTCCTGAGTATATGTTATTTTCCTGAGTATTTGATTTTCCTGACTATATGTGATTTTTATGAGTATATGTGATCTTCCTGAGTATATGTGATTTTCCTGAGTATATGCGATTTTCCTGAGTATATGTGATTTTCCTGAGTATATGTGATTTTCCTGAGTATATGTGATTTTCCTGAGTATATGCGATTTTCCTGAGTATATGTGATTTTCCTGAGTATATGTGATTTATTTAAGTATATGTGATTTCCCTGACTATATGTGATTTTCCTGAGTATATGTGATTTCCCTGAGTATATGTGATTTTCCTGAGTATATGTTATTATCCTGAGTATTTGATTTTCCTGACTATTTGTGATATTCCTGACTATATGTGATTTTCCTGAGTATATGCGATTTTCCTGAGTATATGTGATTTTCCTGACTATATGTGATTTTCCTGAGTATATGTGATTTTTCTGAGTATATGTGATTTTCCTGACTATATGTGATTTTCCTGAGTATATGTGATCTTCCTGAGTATATGTGATTTTCCTGAGTATATGCGATTTTCCTGAGTATATGTGATTTTCCTGAGTATATGAAATTTCCCTGAGTATATGTGATTTTCCTGACTATTTGTGATTTTCCTGACTATGTGATTTTCTTGACTATATGTGATTTTCATGATTATATGTGATCTTCCTGAGTATATGTGATTTTCCTGAGTATATGTGATTTCCCTGAGTATATGTGATTTTCCTGAGTATATGTGATTTTCATGACTATATGTGATTTTCCTGAGTATATGTGATTTTCATGATTATGTGATTTTCCTGACAATATGTGATTTTCCTGGGTATATGTGATTTTCCTGAGTATATGTGATTTTCTTGAGTATATGTGATTTTCCTGAGTATATGTGATTTCCCTGAGTATATGTGATTTTCCTGACTATTTGTGATTTTCCTGACTATGTGATTTTCTTGACTATATGTGATTTTCCTGAGTATATGTGATTTTGCTGACTATATGTGATTTTCCTGAGTATATAAAATTTCCCTGAGTATATGTGATTTTCCTGAGTATATGTGATTTTCCTGACTATATGTGCTTTTCCTGAGTATATGTGATTTCCCTGACTATATGTGATTTCCCGGAGTATATGTGATTTTCATGAGTATATGTGATTTTCCTGAGTATATGTGATCTTCCTGAGTATATGTGATTTTCCTGAGTATATGTGATTTTCCTGAGTATATGTGATCTTCCTGAGTATATGTGATTTTCCTGAGTATATGTGATTTCCCTGAGTATATGTGATTTTCCTGAGTATATGTGATTTTCCTGACTTTATGTGATTTTCCTGAGTATATGTGATTTTCATGACTATATGTGATTTTCCTGAGTATATGTGATTTTCCTGACTATATGTGATTTTCCTGACAATATGTGATTTTCCTGAGTATGTGTGATTTTCATGAGTATATGTGATTTTCATGAGTATACGTGATTTTCCTGAGTATATGTAATTTCTTTGAGTATATGTGATTTCTCTGACTATATGTGATCTTCCTGAGTATATGTGATCTTCCTGAGCATATGTGATTTTCCTGAGTATAGGCGATTTTCCTGAGTATATGTGATTTTTCTGACTATATGTGATCTTCCTGAGTATATGTGATTTCCCTGAGTATATGTGATTTTCCTGAGTATATATGATTTTCCTGAGTATATGTGATTTTCCACAGTATATGTGATTTCCCTGAATATATGTGATTTTCCAGAGTATATGTGATTATTCTGTGTATATATAATTTTCCTGAGTATATGTGACTTTCCTGAGTATATGTGATTTCCCTGAGTATATGTGATTTTCCTGACAATATTTGATTTTCCTGAGTATATGTGATTTTCCTGAGTATATGTGATTTTCCTGAGTATATGTGATTTTCTTGAGTATATGTGATTTTCCTGAGTATATGTGATTTCCCTGAGTATATGTGATTTTCCTGACTATTTGTGATTTTCCTGACTATGTGATTTTCTTGACTATATGTGATTTTCCTGAGTATATGTGATTTTCCTGACTATATGTGATTTTCCTGAGTATATAAAATTTCCCTGAGTATATGTGATTTTCCTGAGTATATGTGATTTTCCTGACTATATGTGATTTTCCTGAGTATATGTGATTTCCCTGACTATATGTGATTTTCCTGAGTATATGTAATTTCCCTGAGTATATGTGATTTTCCTGAGTATATGTGATTTCCCTGACTATATGTGATTTTCATGATTATATGTGATCTTCCTGAGTATATGTGATTTTCCTGAGTATATGTGATTTCCCTGAGTATATGTGATTTTCCTGAGTATATGTGATTTTCATGAGTATATGTGATTTTCATGAGTATACGTGATTTTCATGACTATGTGATTTTCCTGACAATATGTGATTTTCCTGAGTATATGTGATTTTCCTGAGTATATGTGATTTTCCTGAGTATATGTGATTTTCTTGAGTATATGTGATTTTCCTGAGTATATGTGATTTCCCTGAGTATATGTGATTTTCCTGACTATGTGATTTTCTTGACTATATGTGATTTTCCTGAGTATATGTGATTTTCATGAGTATATGTGATATTCCTGAGTATATGTGATTTTCCTGACTATATGTGATTTTCCTGAGTATATGTGATTTTCATGAGTATATGCGATTTTCCTGAGTATATGTGATTTTCCTGAGTATATGAAATTTCCCTGAGTATATGTGAATTTCCTTACTATTTGTGATTTTCCTGACTATGTGATTTTCTTGACTATATGTGATTTTCCTGAGTATATGTGATTTTCCTGACTATATGTGATTTTCCTGAGTATATAAAATTTCCCTGAGTATATGTGATTTTCCTGAGTATATGTGATTTTCCTGACTATATGTGATTTTCCTGAGTATATGTGATTTCCCTGACTATATGTGATTTTCCTGAGTATATGTAATTTCCCTGAGTATATGTGATTTTCCTGAGTATATGTGATCTCCTGACTATATGTGATTTTCCTGAGTATATGTGATTTCCCTGACTATATGTGATTTCCCTGAGTATATGTGATTTTCCTGAGTATATGTGATTTCCCTGAGTATATGTGATTTCCCTGACTATATGTGATTTTCATGATTATATGTGATCTTCCTGAGTATATGTGATTTTCCTGAGTATATGTGATTTCCCTGAGTATATGTGATTTTCCTGACTATGTGATTTTCTTGACTATATGTGATTTTCCTGAGTATATGTGATTTTCATGAGTATATGTGATATTCCTGAGTATATGTGATTTTCCTGACTATATGTGATTTTCCTGAGTATATGTGATTTTCATGAGTATATGCGATTTTCCTGAGTATATGTGATTTTCCTGAGTATATGAAATTTCCCTGAGTATATGTGAATTTCCTTACTATTTGTGATTTTCCTGACTATGTGATTTTCTTGACTATATGTGATTTTCCTGAGTATATGTGATTTTGCTGACTATATGTGATTTTCCTGAGTATATAAAATTTCCCTGAGTATATGTGATTTTCCTGAGTATATGTGATTTTCCTGACTATATGTGCTTTTCCTGAGTATATGTGATTTCCCTGACTATATGTGATTTCCCGGAGTATATGTGATTTTCATGAGTATATGTGATTTTCCTGAGTATATGTGATCTTCCTGAGTATATGTGATTTTCCTGACTATATGTGATTTTCCTGAGTATATGTGATTTCCCTGACTATATGTGATTTTCCTGAGTATATGTAATTTCCCTGAGTATATGTGATTTTCCTGAGTATATGTGATTTCCCTGACTATATGTGATTTTCATGATTATATGTGATCTTCCTGAGTATATGTGATTTTCCTGAGTATATGTGATTTCCCTGAGTATATGTGATTTTCCTGAGTATATGTGATTTTCATGACTATATGTGATTTTCCTGAGTATATGTGATTTTCATGACTATGTGATTTTCTTGACAATATGTGATTTTCCTGAGTATATGTGATTTTGCTGAGTATATGTGATTTTCCTGAGTATATGTGATTTTCTTGAGTATATGTGATTTTCCTGAGTGTATGTGATTTCCCTGAGTATATGTGATTTTCCTGACTATGTGATTTTCTTGACTATATGTGATTTTCCTGAGTATATGTGATTTTGCTGACTATATGTGATTTTCCTGAGTATATAAAATTTCCCTGAGTATATGTGATTTTCCTGGGTATATGTGATTTTCCTGACTATATGTGCTTTTCCTGAGTATATGTGATTTCCCTGACTATATGTGATTTCCCGGAGTATATGTGATTTTCATGAGTATATGTGATTTTCCTGAGTATATGTGATCTTCCTGAGTATATGTGATTTTCCTGAGTATATGTGATTTTCCTGAGTATATGTGATCTTCCTGAGTATATGTGATTTTCCTGAGTATATGTGATTTCCCTGAGTATATGTGATTTTCCTGAGTATATGTGATTTTCCTGAGAATATGTGATTTATTTGAGTATATGTGATTTCCCTGACTATATGTGATTTTCCTGAGTATATGTGATTTCCCTGAGTATATGTGACATTCCTGAGTATATGTTATTTTCCTGAGTATTTGATTTTCCTGACTATATGTGATTTTTATGAGTATATGTGATCTTCCTGAGTATATGTGATTTTCCTGAGTATATGCGATTTTCCTGAGTATATGTGATTTTCCTGAGTATATGTGATTTTCCTGAGTATATGTGATTTTCCTGAGTATATGCGATTTTCCTGAGTATATGTGATTTTCCTGAGTATATGTGATTTATTTAAGTATATGTGATTTCCCTGACTATATGTGATTTTCCTGAGTATATGTGATTTCCCTGAGTATATGTGATTTTCCTGAGTATATGTTATTATCCTGAGTATTTGATTTTCCTGACTATTTGTGATATTCCTGACTATATGTGATTTTCCTGAGTATATGTGATCTTCCTGAGTATATGTGATTTTCCTGAGTATATGCGATTTTCCTGAGTATATGTGATTTTCCTGACTATATGTGATTTTCCTGAGTATATGTGATTTTTCTGAGTATATGTGATTTTCCTGACTATATGTGATTTTCCTGAGTATATGTGATCTTCCTGAGTATATGTGATTTTCCTGAGTATATGCGATTTTCCTGAGTATATGTGATTTTCCTGAGTATATGAAATTTCCCTGAGTATATGTGATTTTCCTGACTATTTGTGATTTTCCTGACTATGTGATTTTCTTGACTATATGTGATTTTCATGATTATATGTGATCTTCCTGAGTATATGTGATTTTCCTGAGTATATGTGATTTCCCTGAGTATATGTGATTTTCCTGAGTATATGTGATTTTCATGACTATATGTGATTTTCCTGAGTATATGTGATTTTCATGATTATGTGATTTTCCTGACAATATGTGATTTTCCTGGGTATATGTGATTTTCCTGAGTATATGTGATTTTCTTGAGTATATGTGATTTTCCTGAGTATATGTGATTTCCCTGAGTATATGTGATTTTCCTGACTATTTGTGATTTTCCTGACTATGTGATTTTCTTGACTATATGTGATTTTCCTGAGTATATGTGATTTTGCTGACTATATGTGATTTTCCTGAGTATATAAAATTTCCCTGAGTATATGTGATTTTCCTGAGTATATGTGATTTTCCTGACTATATGTGCTTTTCCTGAGTATATGTGATTTCCCTGACTATATGTGATTTCCCGGAGTATATGTGATTTTCATGAGTATATGTGATTTTCCTGAGTATATGTGATCTTCCTGAGTATATGTGATTTTCCTGAGTATATGTGATTTTCCTGAGTATATGTGATCTTCCTGAGTATATGTGATTTTCCTGAGTATATGTGATTTCCCTGAGTATATGTGATTTTCCTGAGTATATGTGATTTTCCTGACTTTATGTGATTTTCCTGAGTATATGTGATTTTCATGACTATATGTGATTTTCCTGAGTATATGTGATTTTCCTGACTATATGTGATTTTCCTGACAATATGTGATTTTCCTGAGTATGTGTGATTTTCATGAGTATATGTGATTTTCATGAGTATACGTGATTTTCCTGAGTATATGTAATTTCTTTGAGTATATGTGATTTCTCTGACTATATGTGATCTTCCTGAGTATATGTGATCTTCCTGAGCATATGTGATTTTCCTGAGTATAGGCGATTTTCCTGAGTATATGTGATTTTTCTGACTATATGTGATCTTCCTGAGTATATGTGATTTCCCTGAGTATATGTGATTTTCCTGAGTATATATGATTTTCCTGAGTATATGTGATTTTCCACAGTATATGTGATTTCCCTGAATATATGTGATTTTCCAGAGTATATGTGATTATTCTGTGTATATATAATTTTCCTGAGTATATGTGACTTTCCTGAGTATATGTGATTTCCCTGAGTATATGTGATTTTCCTGACAATATTTGATTTTCCTGAGTATATGTGATTTTCCTGAGTATATGTGATTTTCCTGAGTATATGTGATTTTCTTGAGTATATGTGATTTTCCTGAGTATATGTGATTTCCCTGAGTATATGTGATTTTCCTGACTATTTGTGATTTTCCTGACTATGTGATTTTCTTGACTATATGTGATTTTCCTGAGTATATGTGATTTTCCTGACTATATGTGATTTTCCTGAGTATATAAAATTTCCCTGAGTATATGTGATTTTCCTGAGTATATGTGATTTTCCTGACTATATGTGATTTTCCTGAGTATATGTGATTTCCCTGACTATATGTGATTTTCCTGAGTATATGTAATTTCCCTGAGTATATGTGATTTTCCTGAGTATATGTGATTTCCCTGACTATATGTGATTTTCATGATTATATGTGATCTTCCTGAGTATATGTGATTTTCCTGAGTATATGTGATTTCCCTGAGTATATGTGATTTTCCTGAGTATATGTGATTTTCATGAGTATATGTGATTTTCATGAGTATACGTGATTTTCATGACTATGTGATTTTCCTGACAATATGTGATTTTCCTGAGTATATGTGATTTTCCTGAGTATATGTGATTTTCCTGAGTATATGTGATTTTCTTGAGTATATGTGATTTTCCTGAGTATATGTGATTTCCCTGAGTATATGTGATTTTCCTGACTATGTGATTTTCTTGACTATATGTGATTTTCCTGAGTATATGTGATTTTCATGAGTATATGTGATATTCCTGAGTATATGTGATTTTCCTGACTATATGTGATTTTCCTGAGTATATGTGATTTTCATGAGTATATGCGATTTTCCTGAGTATATGTGATTTTCCTGAGTATATGAAATTTCCCTGAGTATATGTGAATTTCCTTACTATTTGTGATTTTCCTGACTATGTGATTTTCTTGACTATATGTGATTTTCCTGAGTATATGTGATTTTCCTGAATATATGTGATTTTCCTGAGTATATAAAATTTCCCTGAGTATATGTGATTTTCCTGAGTATATGTGATTTTCCTGACTATATGTGATTTTCCTGAGTATATGTGATTTCCCTGACTATATGTGATTTTCCTGAGTATATGTAATTTCCCTGAGTATATGTGATTTTCCTGAGTATATGTGATCTCCTGACTATATGTGATTTTCCTGAGTATATGTGATTTCCCTGACTATATGTGATTTCCCTGAGTATATGTGATTTTCCTGAGTATATGTGATTTCCCTGAGTATATGTGATTTCCCTGACTATATGTGATTTTCATGATTATATGTGATCTTCCTGAGTATATGTGATTTTCCTGAGTATATGTGATTTCCCTGAGTATATGTGATTTTCCTGAGTATATGTGATGTTCATGACTATATGTGATTTTCCTGAGTATATGTGATTTTCATGATTATGTGATTTTCCTGACAATATGTGATTTTCCTGAGTATATGGGATTTTCCTGAGTATATGTGATTTTCCTGAGTATATGTGATTTTCTTGAGTATATGTGATTTTCCTGAGTATATGTGATTTCCCTGAGTATATGTGATTTTCCTGACTATTTGTGATTTTCCTGACTATGTGATTTTCTTGACTATATGTGATTTTCCTGAGTATATGTGATTTTGCTGACTATATGTGATTTTCCTGAGTATATAAAATTTCACTGAGTATATGTGATTTTCCTGAGTATATGTGATTTTCCTGACTATATCTGCTTTTCCTGAGTATATGTGATTTCCCTGACTATATGTGATTTCCCGGAGTATATGTGATTTTCATGAGTATATGTGATTTTCCTGAGTATATGTGATCTTCCTGAGTATATGTGATTTTCCTGAGTATATGTGATTTTCCTGAGTATATGTGATCTTCCTGAGTATATGTGATTTTCCTGAGTATATGTGATTTCCCTGAGTATATGTGATTTCCCTGAGTATATGTGATTTTCCTGACTATATGTGATTTTCCTGACTTTATGTGATTTTCCTGAGTATATGTGATTTTCATGACTGTATGTGATTTTCCTGAGTATATGTGATTTTCCTGACTATATGTGATTTTCCTGACAATATGTGATTTTCCTGAGTATGTGTGATTTTCATGAGTATATGTGATTTTCATGAGTATACGTGATTTTCCTGAGTATATGTAATTTCTTTGAGTATATGTGATTTCCCTGACTATATGTGATGTTCCTGAGTATATGTGATCTTCCTGAGTATATGTGATTTTCCTGAGTATAGGCGATTTTCCTGAGTACATGTGATTTTTCTGACTATATGTGATCTTCCTG
This sequence comes from Eledone cirrhosa, assembly GCA_964016885.1. NCBI lineage: Eukaryota > Metazoa > Mollusca > Cephalopoda > Octopoda > Eledonidae > Eledone > Eledone cirrhosa. The sequence goes on from OZ024740.1 coordinate 28,324,368, forward strand.
AGTATATGTCATTTCCCTGAGTATATGTGATTTCCCTGACTATATGTGATTTTCATGATTATATGTGATCTTCCTGAGTATATGTGATTTTCCTGAGTATATGTGATTTCCCTGAGTATATGTGATTTTCCTGAGTATATGTGATTTTCATGACTATATGTGATTTTCCTGAGTATATGTGATTTTCATGATTATGTGATTTTCCTGACAATATGTGATTTTCCTGAGTATATGTGATTTTCCTGAGTATATGTGATTTTCCTGAGTATATGTGATTTTCTTGAGTATATGTGATTTTCCTGAGTATATGTGATTTCCCTGAGTATATGTGATTTTCCTGAGTATCTGTGTTTTTCTTGAGTATATGTGATTTTCCTGAGTATATGTGATTTCCCTGAGTATATGTGATTTTCCTGACTATTTGTGATTTTCCTGACTATGTGATTTTCTTGACTATATGTGATTTCCCTGACTATATGTGATTTTCCTGAGTATATGTAATTTCCCTGAGTATATGTGATTTTCCTGAGTATATGTGATTTCCCTGACTATATGTGATTTTCATGATTATATGTGATCTTCCTGTGTATATGTGATTTTCCTGAGTATATGTGATTTTCATGATTATGTGATTTTCCTGACAATATGTGATTTTCCTGAGTATATGTGATTTTCCTGAGTATACGTGATTTTCATGACTATGTGATTTTCCTGACAATATGTGATTTTACTGAGTATATGTGATTTTCCTGAGTATATGTGATTTTCCTGAGTATATGTGATTTCCCTGAGTATATGTGATTTTCCTGAGTATATGTGATTTTCTTGAGTATACGTGATTTTCATGACTATGTGATTTTCCTGACAATATGTGATTTTCCTGAGTATATGTGATTTTCCTGAGTATATGTGATTTTCCTGAGTATATGTGATTTTCTTGAGTATATGTGATTTTCCTGAGTATATGTGATTTCCCTGAGTATATGTGATTTTCCTGACTATTTGTGATTTTCCTGACTATGTGATTTTCTTGACTATATGTGATTTTCCTGAGTATATGTGATTTTCATGAGTATATGTGATATTCCTGAGTATATGTGATTTTCCTGACTATATGTGATTTTCCTGAGTATATGTGATTTTCATGAGTATATGCGATTTTCCTGAGTATATGTGATTTTCCTGAGTATATGAAATTTCCCTGAGTATATGTGAATTTCCTTACTATTTGTGATTTTCCTGACTATGTGATTTTCTTGACTATATGTGATATTCCTGAGTATATGTGATTTTCCTGACTATATGTGATTTTCCTGAGTATATAAAATTTCCCTGAGTATATGTGATTTTCCTGAGTATATGTGATTTTCCTGACTATATATGATTTTCCTGAGTATATGTGATTTCCCTGACTATATGTGATTTTCCTGAGTATATGTAATTTCCCTGAGTATATGTGATTTTCCTGAGTATATGTGATCTCCTGACTATATGTGATTTTCCTGAGTATATGTGATTTCCCTGACTATATGTGATTTACCTGAGTATATGTGATTTTCCTGAGTATATGTGATTTTCCTGAGTATATGTGATTTCCCTGACTATATGTGATTTTCATGATTATATGTGATCTTCCTGAGTATATGTGATTTTCCTGAGTATATGTGATTTCCCTGAGTATATGTGATTTTCCTGAGTATATGTGATTTTCATGACTATATGTGATTTTCCTGAGTATATGTGATTTTCATGATTATGTGATTTTCCTGACAATATGTGATTTTCCTGACTATTTGTGATTTTCCTGACTATGTGATTTTCTTGACTATATGTGATTTTCCTGAGTATATGTGATTTTGCTGAATATATGTGATTTTCCTGAGTATATAAAATTTCCCTGAGTATATGTGATTTTCCTGAGTATATGTGATTTTCCTGACTATATGTGCTTTTCCTGAGTATATGTGATTTCCCTGACTAGATGTGATTTCCCGGAGTATATGTGATTTTCATGAGTATATGTGATTTTCCTGAGTATATGTGATCTTCCTGAGTATATGTGATTTTCCTGAGTATATGTGATTTTCCTGAGTATATGTGATCTTCCTGAGTATATGTGATTTTCCTGAGTATATGTGATTTCCCTGAGTATATGTGATTTTCCTGAGTATATGTGATTTTCCTGACTTTATGTGATTTTCCTGAGTATATGTGATTTTCATGACTATATGTGATTTTCCTGAGTATATGTGATTTTCCTGACTATATGTGATTTTCCTGACAATATGTGATTTTCCTGAGTATGTGTGATTTTCATGAGTATATGTGATTTTCATGAGTATACGTGATTTTCCTGAGTATATGTAATTTCTTTGAGTATATGTGATTTCCCTGACTATATGTGATGTTCCTGAGTATATGTGATCTTCCTGAGTATATGTGATTTTCCTGAGTATAGGCGATTTTCCTGAGTACATGTGATTTTTCTGACTATATGTGATCTTCTTGAGTATATGTGATTTCCCTGAGTATATGTGATTTCCCTGACTATATGTGATTTTCATGATTATATGTGATCTTCCTGAGTATATGTGATTTTCCTGAGTATATGTGATTTTCCTGAGTATATGTGATTTCCCTGAGTATATGTGATTTTCATGAGTATATGTGATTTTCCTGAGTATACGTGATTTTCATGACTATGTGATTTTCCTGACAATATGTGATTTTCCTGAGTATATGTGATTTTCCTGAGTATATGTGATTTTCCTGAGTATATGTGATTTTCTTGAGTATATGTGATTTTCCTGAGTATATGTGATTTTCCTGAGTATATGTGATTTTCCTGACTATTTGTGATTTTCCTGACTACGTGATTTTCTTGACTATATGTGATTTTCCTGAGTATATGTGATTTTCATGAGTATATGTGATATTCCTGAGTATATGTGATTTTCCTGACTATATGTGATTTTCCTGAGTATATGTGATTTTCATGAGTATATGCGATTTTCCTGAGTATATGTGATTTTCCTGAGTATATGAAATTTCCCTGAGTATATGTGAATTTCCTTACTATTTGTGATTTTCCTGACTATGTGATTTTCTTGACTATATGTGATTTTCCTGAGTATATGTGATTTTCCTGACTATATGTGATTTTCCTGAGTATATGTGATTTTCTTGAGTATATGTGATTTTCCTGAGTATATGTGATTTCCCTGAGTATATGTGATTTTCCTGACTATATGTGATCTTCCTGAGTATATGTCATTTCCCTGAGTATATGTGATTTTCATGATTATGTGATTTTCCTGACAATATGTGATTTTCCTGAGTATATGTGATTTTCCTGAGTATATGTGATTTTCCTGAGTATATGTGATTTTCCTGACTTTATGTGATTTTCCTGAGTATATGTGATTTTCATGACTGTATGTGATTTTCCTGAGTATATGTGATTTTCCTGACTATATGTGATTTTCCTGACAATATGTGATTTTCCTGAGTATGTGTGATTATCATGAGTATATGTGATTTTCATGAGTATACGTGATTTTCCTGAGTATATGTAATTTCTTTGAGTATATGTGATTTCCCTGACTATATGTGATGTTCCTGAGTATATGTGATCTTCCTGAGTATATGTGATTTTCCTGAGTATAGGCGATTTTCCTGAGTACATGTGATTTTTCTGACTATATGTGATCTTCCTGAGTATATGTCATTTCCCTGAGTATATGTGATTTCCCTGACTATATGTGATTTTCATGATTATATGTGATCTTCCTGAGTATATGTGATTTTCCTGAGTATATGTGATTTCCCTGAGTATATGTGATTTTCCTGAGTATCTGTGTTTTTCTTGAGTATATGTGATTTTCCTGAGTATATGTGATTTCCCTGAGTATATGTGATTTTCCTGACTATGTGATTTTCTTGACTATATGTGATTTCCCTGACTATATGTGATTTTCCTGAGTATATGTGATTTCCCTGACTATATGTGATTTTCATGATTATATGTGATCTTCCTGAGTATATGTGATTTTCCTGAGTATATGTGATTTTCATGATTATGTGATTTTCCTGACAATATGTGATTTTCCTGAGTATATGTGATTTTCCTGAGTATACGTGATTTTCATAACTATGTGATTTTCCTGACAATATGTGATTTTACTGAGTATATGTGATTTTCCTGAGTATATGTGATTTTCCTGAGTATATGTGATTTCCCTGAGTATATGTGATTTTCCTGAGTATATGTGATTTTCATGAGTATATGTGATTTTCCTGAGTATACGTGATTTTCATGACTATGTGATTTTCCTGACAATATGTGATTTTCCTGAGTATATGTGATTTTCCTGAGTATATGTGATTTTCCTGAGTATATGTGATTTTCTTGAGTATATGTGATTTTCCTGAGTATATGTGATTTCCCTGAGTATATGTGATTTTCCTGACTATTTGTGATTTTCCTGACTATGTGATTTTCTTGACTATATGTGATTTTCCTGAGTATATGTGATTTTCATGAGTATATGTGATATTCCTGAGTATATGTGATTTTCCTGACTATATGTGATTTTCCTGAGTATATGTGATTTTCATGAGTATATGCGATTTTCCTGAGTATATGTGATTTTCCTGAGTATATGAAATTTCCCTGAGTATATGTGAATTTCCTTACTATTTGTGATTTTCCTGACTATGTGATTTTCTTGACTATATGTGATTTTCCTGAGTATATGTGATTTTCCTGACTATATGTGATTTTCCTGAGTATATAAAATTTCCCTGAGTATATGTGATTTTCCTGAGTATATGTGATTTTCCTGACTATATGTGATTTTCCTGAGTATATGTGATTTCCCTGACTATATGTGATTTTCCTGAGTATATGTAATTTCCCTGAGTATATGTGATTTTCCTGAGTATATGTGATCTCCTGACTATATGTGATTTTCCTGAGTATATGTGATTTCCCTGACTATATGTGATTTCCCTGAGTATATGTGATTTTCCTGAGTATATGTGATTTTCCTGAGTATATGTGATTTCCCTGACTATATGTGATTTTCATGATTATATGTGATCTTCCTGAGTATATGTGATTTTCCTGAGTATATGTGATTTCCCTGAGTATATGTGATTTTCCTGAGTATATGTGATTTTCATGACTATATGTGATTTTCCTGAGTATATGTGATTTTCATGATTATGTGATTTTCCTGACAATATGTGATTTTCCTGAGTATATGTGATTTTCCTGAGTATATGTGATTTTCCTGAGTATATGTGATTTTCTTGAGTATATGTGATTTTCCTGAGTATATGTGATTTCCCTGAGTATATGTGATTTTCCTGACTATTTGTGATTTTCCTGACTATGTGATTTTCTTGACTATATGTGATTTTCCTGAGTATATGTGATTTTGCTGACTATATGTGATTTTCCTGAGTATATAAAATTTCCCTGAGTATATGTGATTTTCCTGAGTATATGTGATTTTCCTGACTATATGTGCTTTTCCTGAGTATATGTGATTTCCCTGACTATATGTGATTTCCCGGAGTATATGTGATTTTCATGAGTATATGTGATTTTCCTGTGTATATGTGATCTTCCTGAGTATATGTGATTTTCCTGAGTATATGTGAATTTCCTTACTATTTGTGATTTTCCTGACTATGTGATTTTCTTGACTATATGTGATTTTCCTGAGTATATGTGATTTTCCTGACTATATGTGATTTTCCTGAGTATATGTGATTTTCTTGAGTATATGTGATTTTCCTGAGTATATGTGATTTCCCTGAGTATATGTGATTTTCCTGACAATATGTGATTTTCCTGAGTATGTGTGATTTTCATGAGTATATGTGATTTTCATGAGTATACGTGATTTTCCTGAGTATATGTAATTTCTTTGAGTATATGTGATTTCCCTGACTATATGTGATGTTCCTGAGTATATGTGATCTTCCTGAGTATATGTGATTTTCCTGAGTATAGGCGATTTTCCTGAGTACATGTGATTTTTCTGACTATATGTGATCTTCCTGAGTATATGTGATTTCCCTGAGTATATGTGATTTCCCTGACTATATGTGATTTTCATGATTATATGTGATCTTCCTGAGTATATGTGATTTTCCTGAGTATACGTGATTTTCATGACTATGTGATTTTCCTGACAATATGTGATTTTCCTGAGTATATGTGATTTTCCTGAGTATATGTGATTTTCCTGAGTATATGTGATTTTCTTGAGTATATGTGATTTTCCTGAGTATATGTGATTTTCCTGAGTATATGTGATTTTCCTGACTATTTGTGATTTTCCTGACTACGTGATTTTCTTGACTATATGTGATTTTCCTGAGTATATGTGATTTTCATGAGTATATGTGATATTCCTGAGTATATGTGAATTTCCTTACTATTTGTGATTTTCCTGACTATGTGATTTTCTTGACTATATGTGATTTTCCTGAGTATATGTGATTTTCCTGACTATATGTGATTTTCCTGAGTATATAAAATTTCCCTGAGTATATGTGATTTTCCTGAGTATATGTGATTTTCCTGACTATATGTGATTTTCCTGAGTATATGTGATTTCCCTGACTATATGTGATTTTCCTGAGTATATGTAATTTCCCTGAGTATATGTGATTTTCCTGAGTATATGTGATCTCCTGACTATATGTGATTTTCCTGAGTATATGTGATTTCCCTGACTATATGTGATTTCCCTGAGTATATGTGATTTTCCTGAGTATATGTGATTTTCCTGAGTATATGTGATTTCCCTGACTATATGTGATTTTCATGATTATATGTGATCTTCCTGAGTATATGTGATTTTCCTGAGTATATGTGATTTCCCTGAGTATATGTGATTTTCCTGAGTATATGTGATTTTCATGACTATATGTGATTTTCCTGAGTATATGTGATTTTCATGATTATGTGATTTTCCTGACAATATGTGATTTTCCTGAGTATATGTGATTTTCCTGAGTATATGTGATTTTCCTGAGTATATGTGATTTTCTTGAGTATATGTGATTTTCCTGAGTATATGTGATTTCCCTGAGTATATGTGATTTTCCTGACTATTTGTGATTTTCCTGACTATGTGATTTTCTTGACTATATGTGATTTTCCTGAGTATATGTGATTTTGCTGACTATATGTGATTTTCCTGAGTATATAAAATTTCCCTGAGTATATGTGATTTTCCTGAGTATATGTGATTTTCCTGACTATATGTGCTTTTCCTGAGTATATGTGATTTCCCTGACTATATGTGATTTCCCGGAGTATATGTGATTTTCATGAGTATATGTGATTTTCCTGTGTATATGTGATCTTCCTGAGTATATGTGATTTTCCTGAGTATATGTGAATTTCCTTACTATTTGTGATTTTCCTGACTATGTGATTTTCTTGACTATATGTGATTTTCCTGAGTATATGTGATTTTCCTGACTATATGTGATTTTCCTGAGTATATGTGATTTTCTTGAGTATATGTGATTTTCCTGAGTATATGTGATTTCCCTGAGTATATGTGATTTTCCTGACAATATGTGATTTTCCTGAGTATGTGTGATTTTCATGAGTATATGTGATTTTCATGAGTATACGTGATTTTCCTGAGTATATGTAATTTCTTTGAGTATATGTGATTTCCCTGACTATATGTGATGTTCCTGAGTATATGTGATCTTCCTGAGTATATGTGATTTTCCTGAGTATAGGCGATTTTCCTGAGTACATGTGATTTTTCTGACTATATGTGATCTTCCTGAGTATATGTGATTTCCCTGAGTATATGTGATTTCCCTGACTATATGTGATTTTCATGATTATATGTGATCTTCCTGAGTATATGTGATTTTCCTGAGTATACGTGATTTTCATGACTATGTGATTTTCCTGACAATATGTGATTTTCCTGAGTATATGTGATTTTCCTGAGTATATGTGATTTTCCTGAGTATATGTGATTTTCTTGAGTATATGTGATTTTCCTGAGTATATGTGATTTTCCTGAGTATATGTGATTTTCCTGACTATTTGTGATTTTCCTGACTACGTGATTTTCTTGACTATATGTGATTTTCCTGAGTATATGTGATTTTCATGAGTATATGTGATATTCCTGAGTATATGTGATTTTCCTGACTATATGTGATTTTCCTGAGTATATGTGATTTTCATGAGTATATGCGATTTTCCTGAGTATATGTGATTTTCCTGAGTATATGAAATTTCCCTGAGTATATGTGAATTTCCTTACTATTTGTGATTTTCCTGACTATGTGATTTTCTTGACTATATGTGATTTTCCTGAGTATATGTGATTTTCCTGACTATATGTGATTTTCCTGAGTATATGTGATTTTCTTGAGTATATGTGATTTTCCTGAGTATATGTGATTTCCCTGAGTATATGTGATTTTCCTGACTATATGTGATCTTCCTGAGTATATGTCATTTCCCTGAGTATATGTGATTTTCATGATTATGTGATTTTCCTGACAATATGTGATTTTCCTGAGTATATGTGATTTTCCTGAGTATATGTGATTTTCCTGAGTATATGTGATTTTCCTGACTTTATGTGATTTTCCTGAGTATATGTGATTTTCATGACTGTATGTGATTTTCCTGAGTATATGTGATTTTCCTGACTATATGTGATTTTCCTGACAATATGTGATTTTCCTGAGTATGTGTGATTATCATGAGTATATGTGATTTTCATGAGTATACGTGATTTTCCTGAGTATATGTAATTTCTTTGAGTATATGTGATTTCCCTGACTATATGTGATGTTCCTGAGTATATGTGATCTTCCTGAGTATATGTGATTTTCCTGAGTATAGGCGATTTTCCTGAGTACATGTGATTTTTCTGACTATATGTGATCTTCCTGAGTATATGTCATTTCCCTGAGTATATGTGATTTCCCTGACTATATGTGATTTTCATGATTATATGTGATCTTCCTGAGTATATGTGATTTTCCTGAGTATATGTGATTTCCCTGAGTATATGTGATTTTCCTGAGTATCTGTGTTTTTCTTGAGTATATGTGATTTTCCTGAGTATATGTGATTTCCCTGAGTATATGTGATTTTCCTGACTATTTGTGATTTTCCTGACTATGTGATTTTCTTGACTATATGTGATTTCCCTGACTATATGTGATTTTCCTGAGTATATGTAACTTCCCTGAGTATATGTGATTTTCCTGAGTATATGTGATTTCCCTGACTATATGTGATTTTCATGATTATATGTGATCTTCCTGAGTATATGTGATTTTCCTGAGTATATGTGATTTTCATGATTATGTGATTTTCCTGACAATATGTGATTTTCCTGAGTATATGTGATTTTCCTGAGTATACGTGATTTTCATAACTATGTGATTTTCCTGACAATATGTGATTTTACTGAGTATATGTGATTTTCCTGAGTATATGTGATTTTCCTGAGTATATGTGATTTCCCTGAGTATATGTGATTTTCCTGAGTATATGTGATTTTCATGAGTATATGTGATTTTCCTGAGTATACGTGATTTTCATGACTATGTGATTTTCCTGACAATATGTGATTTTCCTGAGTATATGTGATTTTCCTGAGTATATGTGATTTTCCTGAGTATATGTGATTTTCTTGAGTATATGTGATTTTCCTGAGTATATGTGATTTCCCTGAGTATATGTGATTTTCCTGACTATTTGTGATTTTCCTGACTATGTGATTTTCTTGACTATATGTGATTTTCCTGAGTATATGTGATTTTCATGAGTATATGTGATATTCCTGAGTATATGTGATTTTCCTGACTATATGTGATTTTCCTGAGTATATGTGATTTTCATGAGTATATGCGATTTTCCTGAGTATATGTGATTTTCCTGAGTATATGTGATTTTCATGATTATGTGATTTTCCTGACAATATGTGATTTTCCTGAGTATATGTGATTTTCCTGAGTATACGTGATTTTCATAACTATGTGATTTTCCTGACAATATGTGATTTTCATGATTATATGTGATCTTCCTGAGTATATGTGATTTTCCTGAGTATATGTGATTTCCCTGAGTATATGTGATTTTCCTGAGTATATGTGATTTTCATGACTATATGTGATTTTCCTGAGTATATGTGATTTTCATGATTATGTGATTTTCCTGACAATATGTGATTTTCCTGAGTATATGTGATTTTCCTGAGTATATGTGATTTTCCTGAGTATATGTGATTTTCTTGAGTATATGTGATTTTCCTGAGTATATGTGATTTCCCTGAGTATATGTGATTTTCCTGACTATTTGTGATTTTCCTGACTATGTGATTTTCTTGACTATATGTGATTTTCCTGAGTATATGTGATTTTGCTGACTATATGTGATTTTCCTGAGTATATAAAATTTCCCTGAGTATATGTGATTTTCCTGAGTATATGTGATTTTCCTGACTATATGTGCTTTTCCTGAGTATATGTGATTTCCCTGACTATATGTGATTTCCCGGAGTATATGTGATTTTCATGAGTATATGTGATTTTCCTGTGTATATGTGATCTTCCTGAGTATATGTGATTTTCCTGAGTATATGTGATTTTCCTGAGTATATGTGATCTTCCTGAGTATATGTGATTTTCCTGAGTATATGTGATTTCCCTGAGTATATGTGATTTTCCTGAGTATATGTGATTTTCCTGACTTTATGTGATTTTCCTGAGTATATGTGATTTTCATGACTATATGTGATTTTCCTGACTCTATGTGATTTTCCTGACAATATGTGATTTTCCTGAGTATGTGTGATTTTCATGAGTATATGTGATTTTCATGAGTATACGTGATTTTCCTGAGTATATGTAATTTCTTTGAGTATATGTGATTTCCCTGACTATATGTGATGTTCCTGAGTATATGTGATCTTCCTGAGTATATGTGATTTTCCTGAGTATAGGCGATTTTCCTGAGTACATGTGATTTTTCTGACTATATGTGATCTTCCTGAGTATATGTGATTTCCCTGAGTATATGTGATTTCCCTGACTATATGTGATTTTCATGATTATATGTGATCTTCCTGAGTATATGTGATTTTCCTGAGTATACGTGATTTTCATGACTATGTGATTTTCCTGACAATATGTGATTTTCCTGAGTATATGTGATTTTCCTGAGTATATGTGATTTTCCTGAGTATATGTGATTTTCTTGAGTATATGTGATTTTCCTGAGTATATGTGATTTTCCTGAGTATATGTGATTTTCCTGACTATTTGTGATTTTCCTGACTACGTGATTTTCTTGACTATATGTGATTTTCCTGAGTATATGTGATTTTCATGAGTATATGTGATATTCCTGAGTATATGTGATTTTCCTGACTATATGTGATTTTCCTGAGTATATGTGATTTTCATGAGTATATGCGATTTTCCTGAGTATATGTGATTTTCCTGAGTATATGAAATTTCCCTGAGTATATGTGAATTTCCTTACTATTTGTGATTTTCCTGACTATGTGATTTTCTTGACTATATGTGATTTTCCTGAGTATATGTGATTTTCCTGACTATATGTGATTTTCCTGAGTATATGTGATTTTCTTGAGTATATGTGATTTTCCTGAGTATATGTGATTTCCCTGAGTATATGTGATTTTCCTGACTATATGTGATCTTCCTGAGTATATGTCATTTCCCTGAGTATATGTGATTTTCATGATTATGTGATTTTCCTGACAATATGTGATTTTCCTGAGTATATGTGATTTTCCTGAGTATATGTGATTTTCCTGAGTATATGTGATTTTCCTGACTTTATGTGATTTTCCTGAGTATATGTGATTTTCATGACTGTATGTGATTTTCCTGAGTATATGTGATTTTCCTGACTATATGTGATTTTCCTGACAATATGTGATTTTCCTGAGTATGTGTGATTATCATGAGTATATGTGATTTTCATGAGTATACGTGATTTTCCTGAGTATATGTAATTTCTTTGAGTATATGTGATTTCCCTGACTATATGTGATGTTCCTGAGTATATGTGATCTTCCTGAGTATATGTGATTTTCCTGAGTATAGGCGATTTTCCTGAGTACATGTGATTTTTCTGACTATATGTGATCTTCCTGAGTATATGTCATTTCCCTGAGTATATGTGATTTCCCTGACTATATGTGATTTTCATGATTATATGTGATCTTCCTGAGTATATGTGATTTTCCTGAGTATATGTGATTTCCCTGAGTATATGTGATTTTCCTGAGTATCTGTGTTTTTCTTGAGTATATGTGATTTTCCTGAGTATATGTGATTTCCCTGAGTATATGTGATTTTCCTGACTATTTGTGATTTTCCTGACTATGTGATTTTCTTGACTATATGTGATTTCCCTGACTATATGTGATTTTCCTGAGTATATGTAACTTCCCTGAGTATATGTGATTTTCCTGAGTATATGTGATTTCCCTGACTATATGTGATTTTCATGATTATATGTGATCTTCCTGAGTATATGTGATTTTCCTGAGTATATGTGATTTTCATGATTATGTGATTTTCCTGACAATATGTGATTTTCCTGAGTATATGTGATTTTCCTGAGTATACGTGATTTTCATAACTATGTGATTTTCCTGACAATATGTGATTTTACTGAGTATATGTGATTTTCCTGAGTATATGTGATTTTCCTGAGTATATGTGATTTCCCTGAGTATATGTGATTTTCCTGAGTATATGTGATTTTCATGAGTATATGTGATTTTCCTGAGTATACGTGATTTTCATGACTATGTGATTTTCCTGACAATATGTGATTTTCCTGAGTATATGTGATTTTCCTGAGTATATGTGATTTTCCTGAGTATATGTGATTTTCTTGAGTATATGTGATTTTCCTGAGTATATGTGATTTCCCTGAGTATATGTGATTTTCCTGACTATTTGTGATTTTCCTGACTATGTGATTTTCTTGACTATATGTGATTTTCCTGAGTATATGTGATTTTCATGAGTATATGTGATATTCCTGAGTATATGTGATTTTCCTGACTATATGTGATTTTCCTGAGTATATGTGATTTTCATGAGTATATGCGATTTTCCTGAGTATATGTGATTTTCCTGAGTATATGAAATTTCCCTGAGTATATGTGAATTTCCTTACTATTTGTGATTTTCCTGACTATGTGATTTTCTTGACTATATGTGATTTTCCTGAGTATATGTGATTTTCCTGACTATATGTGATTTTCCTGAGTATATAAAATTTCCCTGAGTATATGTGATTTTCCTGAGTATATGTGATTTTCCTGACTATATGTGATTTTCCTGAGTATATGTGATTTCCCTGACTATATGTGATTTTACTGAGTATATGTAATTTCCCTGAGTATATGTGATTTTTATGAGTATATGTGATCTCCTGACTATATGTGATTTTCCTGAGTATATGTGATTTCCCTGACTATATGTGATTTCCCTGAGTATATGTGATTTTCCTGAGTATATGTGATTTTCCTGAGTATATGTGATTTCCCTGACTATATGTGATTTTCATGATTATATGTGATATTTCTGAGTATATGTGATTTTCCTGAGTATATGTGATTTCCCTGAGTATATGTGATTTTCCTGAGTATATGTGATTTTCATGACTATATGTGATTTTCCTGAGTATATGTGATTTTCATGATTATGTGATTTTCCTGACAATATGTGATTTTCCTGAGTATATGTGATTTTCCTGAGTATATGTGATTTTCCTGAGTATATGTGATTTTCTTGAGTATATGTGATTTTCCTGAGTATATGTGATTTCCCTGAGTATATGTGATTTTCCTGACTATTTGTGATTTTCCTGACTATGTGATTTTCTTGACTATATGTGATTTTCCTGAGTATATGTGATTTTGCTGACTATATGTGATTTTCCTGAGTATATAAAATTTCCCTGAGTATATGTGATTTTCCTGAGTATATGTGATTTTCCTGACTATATGTGCTTTTCCTGAGTATATGTGATTTCCCTGACTATATGTGATTTCCCGGAGTATATGTGATATTCATGAGTATATGTGATTTTCCTGAGTATATGTGATCTTCCTGAGTATATGTGATTTTCCTGAGTATATGTGATTTTCCTGAGTATATGTGATCTTCCTGAGTATATGTGATTTTCCTGAGTATATGTGATTTCCCTGAGTATATGTGATTTTCCTGAGTATATGTGATTTTCCTGACTTTATGTGATTTTCCTGAGTATATGTGATTTTCATGACTATATGTGATTTTCCTGAGTATATGTGATTTTCCTGACTATATGTGATTTTCCTGACAATATGTGATTTTCCTGAGTATGTGTGATTTTCATGAGTATATGTGATTTTCATGAGTATACGTGATTTTCCTGAGTATATGTAATTACTTTGAGTATATGTGATTTCCCTGACTATATGTGATGTTCCTGAGTATATGTGATCTTCCTGAGTATATGTGATTTTCCTGAGTATAGGCGATTTTCCTGAGTACATGTGATTTTTCTGACTATATGTGATCTTCCTGAGTATATGTGATTTCCCTGAGTATATGTGATTTCCCTGACTATATGTGATTTTCATGATTATATGTGATCTTCCTGAGTATATGTGATTTTCCTGAGTATATGTGATTTCCCTGAGTATATGTGATTTTCCTGAGTATATGTGATTTTCATGACTATATGTGATTTTCCTGAGTATATGTGATTTTCATGATTATGTGATTTTCCTGACAATATGTGATTTTCCTGAGTATATGTGATTTTCCTGAGTATATGTGATTTTCCTGAGTATATTTGATTTTCTTGAGTATATGTGATTTTCCTGAGTATATGTGATTTCCCTGAGTATATGTGATTTTCCTGAGTATCTGTGTTTTTCTTGAGTATATGTGATTTTCCTGAGTATATGTGATTTCCGTGAGTATATGTGATTTTCCTGAGTATATGTGATTTTCATGACTATATGTGATTTTCCTGAGTATATGTGATTTTCATGATTATGTGATTTTCCTGACAATATGTGATTTTCCTGACTATTTGTGATTTTCCTGACTATGTGATTTTCTTGACTATATGTGATTTCCCTGACTATATGTGATTTTCATGATTATATGTGATCTTCCTGAGTATATGTGATTTTCCTGAGTATATGTGATTTTCATGATTATGTGATTTTCCTGACAATATGTGATTTTCCTGAGTATATGTGATTTTCCTGAGTATACGTGATTTTCATGACTATGTGATTTTCCTGACAATATGTGATTTTCCTGAGTATATGTGATTTTCCTGAGTATATGTGATTTTCCTGAGTATATGTGATTTCCCTGAGTATATGTGATTTTCCTGAGTATATGTGATTTTCATGAGTATATGTGATTTTCCTGAGTATACGTGATTTTCATGAATATGTGATTTTCATGACTATGTGATTTTCCTGACAATATGTGATTTTCCTGAGTATATGTGATTTTCCTGAGTATATGTGATTTTCCTGAGTATATGTGATTTTCTTGAGTATATGTGATTTTCCTGAGTATATGTGATTTCCCTGTGTATATGTGATTTTCCTGACTATTTGTGATTTTCCTGACTATGTGATTTTCTTGACTATATGTGATTTTCCTGAGTATATGTGATTTTCATGAGTATATGTGATATTCCTGAGTATATGCGATTTTCCTGAGTATATGTGATTTTCCTGAGTATATGAAATTTCCCTGAGTATATGTGAATTTCCTTACTATTTGTGATTTTCCTGACTATGTGATTTTCTTGACTATATGTGATTTTCCTGAGTATATGTGATTTTCCTGACTATATGTGATTTTCCTGAGTATATAAAATTTCCCTGAGTATATGTGATTTTCCTGAGTATATGTGATTTTCCTGACTATATGTGATTTTCCTGAGTATATGTGATTTCCCTGACTATATGTGATTTTCCTGAGTATATGTAATTTCCCTGAGTATATGTGATTTTCCTGAGTATATGTGATCTCCTGACTATATGTGATTTTCCTGAGTATATGTGATTTCCCTGACTATATGTGATTTCCCTGAGTATATGTGATTTTCCTGAGTATATGTGATTTTCCTGAGTATATGTGATTTCCCTGACTATATGTGATTTTCATGATTATATGTGATCTTCCTGAGTATATGTGATTTTCCTGAGTATATGTGATTTCCCTGAGTATATGTGATTTTCCTGAGTATATGTGATTTTCATGACTATATGTGATTTTCCTGAGTATATTTGATTTTCATGATTATGTGATTTTCCTGACAATATGTGATTTGCCTGAGTATATGTGATTTTCCTGAGTATATGTGATTTTCCTGAGTATATGTGATTTTCTTGAGTATATGTGATTTTCCTGAGTATATGTGATTTCCCTGAGTATATGTGAATTTCCTGACTATTTGTGATTTTCCTGACTATGTGATTTTCTTGACTATATGTGATTTTCCTGAGTATATGTGATTTTGCTGACTATATGTGATTTTCCTGAGTATATAAAATTTCCCTGAGTATATGTGATTTTCCTGAGTATATGTGATTTTCCTGACTATATGTGCTTTTCCTGAGTATATGTGATTTCCCTGACTATATGTGATTTCCCGGAGTATATGTGATTTTCATGAGTATATGTGATTTTCCTGAGTATATGTGATCTTCCTGAGTATATGTGATTTTCCTGAGTATATGTGATTTTCCTGAGTATATGTGATCTTCCTGAGTATATGTGATTTTCCTGAGTATATGTGATTTCCCTGAGTATATGTGATTTTCCTGAGTATATGTGATTTTCCTGACTTTATGTGATTTTCCTGAGTATATGTGATTTTCATGACTATATGTGATTTTCCTGAGTATATGTGATTTTCCTGACTATATGTGATTTTCCTGACAATATGTGATTTTCCTGAGTATGTGTGATTTTCATGAGTATATGTGATTTTCATGAGTATACGTGATTTTCCTGAGTATATGTAATTTCTTTGAGTATATGTGATTTCCCTGACTATATGTGATGTTCCTGAGTATATGTGATCTTCCTGAGTATATGTGATTTTCCTGAGTATAGGCGATTTTCCTGAGTACATGTGATTTTTCTGACTATATGTGATCTTCCTGAGTATATGTGATTTCCCTGAGTATATGTGATTTCCCTGACTATATGTGATTTTCATGATTATATGTGATCTTCCTGAGTATATGTGATTTTCCTGAGTATATGTGATTTCCCTGAGTATATGTGATTTTCCTGAGTATATGTGATTTTCATGACTATATGTGATTTTCCTGAGTATATGTGATTTTCATGATTATGTGATTTTCCTGACAATATGTGATTTTCCTGAGTATATGTGATTTTCCTGAGTATATGTGATTTTCCTGAGTATATGTGATTTTCTTGAGTATATGTGATTTTCCTGAGTATATGTGATTTCCCTGAGTATATGTGATTTTCCTGAGTATATGTGTTTTTCTTGAGTATATGTGATTTTCCTGAGTATATGTGATTTCCCTGAGTATATGTGATTTTCCTGACTATTTGTGATTTTCCTGACTATGTGATTTTCTTGACTATATGTGATTTCCCTGACTATATGTGATTTTCCTGAGTATATGTAATTTCCCTGAGTATATGTGATTTTCCTGAGTATATGTGATTTCCCTGACTATATGTGATTTTCATGATTATATGTGATCTTCCTCAGTATATGTGATTTTCCTGAGTATATGTGATTTTCATGATTATGTGATTTTCCTGACAATATGTGATTTTCCTGAGTATATGTGATTTTCCTGAGTATACGTGATTTTCATGACTATGTGATTTTCCTGACAATATGTGATTTTCCTGAGTATATGTGATTTTCCTGAGTATATGTGATTTTCCTGAGTATATGTGATTTTCTTGAGTATATGTGATTTTCCTGAGTATATGTGATTTCCCTGAGTATATGTGATTTTCCTGACTATTTGTGATTTTCCTGACTATGTGATTTTCTTGACTATATGTGATTTTCCTGAGTATATGTGATTTTCATGAGTATATGTGATTTTCCTGAGTATATGTGATTTCCCTGAGTATATGTGATTTTCCTGAGTATATGTGATTTTCCTGAGTATATGTGATTTTCATGAGTATACGTGATTTTCATGACTATGTGATTTTCCTGACAATATGTGATTTTCCTGAGTATATGTGATTTTCCTGAGTATATGTGATTTTCCTGAGTATATGTGATTTTCTTGAGTATATGTGATTTTCCTGAGTATATGTGATTTCCCTGAGTATATGTGATTTTCCTGACTATTTGTGATTTTCCTGACTATGTGATTTTCTTGACTATATGTGATTTTCCTGAGTATATGTGATTTTCATGAGTATATGTGATATTCCTGAGTATATGTGATTTTCCTGACTATATGTGATTTTCCTGAGTATATGTGATTTTCATGAGTATATGCGATTTTCCTGAGTATATGTGATTTTCCTGAGTATATGAAATTTCCCTGAGTATATGTGAATTTCCTTACTATTTGTGATTTTCCTGACTATGTGATTTTCTTGACTATATGTGATTTTCCTGAGTATATGTGATTTTCCTGACTATATGTGATTTTCCTGAGTATATAAAATTTCCCTGAGTATATGTGATTTTCCTGAGTATATGTGATTTTCCTGACTATATGTGATTTTCCTGAGTATATGTGATTTCCCTGACTATATGTGATTTTCCTGAGTATATGTAATTTCCCTGAGTATATGTGATTTTCCTGAGTATATGTGATCTCCTGACTATATGTGATTTTCCTGAGTATATGTGATTTCCCTGACTATATGTGATTTCCCTGAGTATATGTGATTTTCCTGAGTATATGTGATTTTCCTGAGTATATGTGATTTCCCTGACTATATGTGATTTTCATGATTATATGTGATCTTCCTGAGTATATGTGATTTTCCTGAGTATATGTGATTTCCCTGAGTATATGTGATTTTCCTGAGTATATGTGATTTTCATGACTATATGTGATTTTCCTGAGTATATTTGATTTTCATGATTATGTGATTTTCCTGACAATATGTGATTTGCCTGAGTATATGTGATTTTCGTGAGTATATGTGATTTTCCTGAGTATATGTGATTTTCTTGAGTATATGTGATTTTCCTGAGTATATGTGATTTCCCTGAGTATATGTGATTTTCCTGACTATTTGTGATTTTCCTGACTATGTGATTTTCTTGACTATATGTGATTTTCCTGAGTATATGTGATTTTGCTGACTATATGTGATTTTCCTGAGTATATAAAATTTCCCTGAGTATATGTGATTTTCCTGAGTATATGTGCTTTTCCTGAGTATATGTGATTTCCCTGACTATATGTGATTTCCCGGAGTATATGTGATTTTCATGAGTATATGTGATTTTCCTGAGTATATGTGATTTTCCTGAGTATATGTGATTTTCCTGAGTATATGTGATCTTCCTGAGTATATGTGATTTTCCTGAGTATATGTGATTTCCCTGAGTATATGTGATTTTCCTGAGTATATGTGATTTTCCTGACTTTATGTGATTTTCCTGAGTATATGTGATTTTCATGACTATATGTGATTTTCCTGAGTATATGTGATTTTCCTGACTATATGTGATTTTCCTGACAATATGTGATTTTCCTGAGTATGTGTGATTTTCATGAGTATATGTGATTTTAATGAGTATACGTGATTTTCCTGAGTATATGTAATTTCTTTGAGTATATGTGATTTCCCTGACTATATGTGATGTTCCTGAGTATATGTGATCTTCCTGAGTATATGTGATTTTCCTGAGTATAGGCGATTTTCCTGAGTACATGTGATTTTTCTGACTATATGTGATCTTCCTGAGTATATGTGATTTCCCTGAGTATATGTGATTTCCCTGACTATATGTGATTTTCATGATTATATGTGATCTTCCTGAGTATATGTGATTTTCCTGAGTATATGTGATTTCCCTGAGTATATGTGATTTTCCTGAGTATATGTGATTTTCATGACTATATGTGATTTTCCTGAGTATATGTGATTTTCATGATTATGTGATTTTCCTGACAATATGTGATTTTCCTGAGTATATGTGATTTTCCTGAGTATATGTGATTTTCCTGAGTATATGTGATTTTCTTGAGTATATGTGATTTTCCTGAGTATATGTGATTTCCCTGAGTATATGTGATTTTCCTGAGTATATGTGTTTTTCTTGAGTATATGTGATTTTCCTGAGTATATGTGATTTCCCTGAGTATATGTGATTTTCCTGACTATTTGTGATTTTCCTGACTATGTGATTTACTTGACTATATGTGATTTCCCTGACTATATGTGATTTTCCTGAGTATATGTAATTTCCCTGAGTATATGTGATTTTCCTGAGTATATGTGATTTCCCTGACTATATGTGATTTCCCTGAGTATATGTGATTTTCCTGAGTATATGTGATTTTCCTGAGTATATGTGATTTCCCTGACTATATGTGATTTTCATGATTATATGTGATCTTCCTGAGTATATGTGATTTTCCTGAGTATATGTGATTTCCCTGAGTATATGTGATTTTCCTGAGTATATGTGATTTTCATGACTATATGTGATTTTCCTGAGTATATTTGATTTTCATGATTATGTGATTTTCCTGACAATATGTGATTTGCCTGAGTATATGTGATTTTCCTGAGTATATGTGATTTTCCTGAGTATATGTGATTTTCTTGAGTATATGTGATTTTCCTGAGTATATGTGATTTCCCTGAGTATATGTGATTTTCCTGACTATTTGTGATTTTCCTGACTATGTGATTTTCTTGACTATATGTGATTTTCCTGAGTATATGTGATTTTGCTGACTATATGTGATTTTCCTGAGTATATAAAATTTCCCTGAGTATATGTGATTTTCCTGAGTATATGTGATTTTCCTGACTATATGTGCTTTTCCTGAGTATATGTGATTTCCCTGACTATATGTGATTTCCCGGAGTATATGTGATTTTCATGAGTATATGTGATTTTCCTGAGTATATGTGATCTTCCTGAGTATATGTGATTTTCCTGAGTATATGTGATTTTCCTGAGTATATGTGATCTTCCTGAGTATATGTGATTTTCCTGAGTATATGTGATTTCCCTGAGTATATGTGATTTTCCTGAGTATATGTGATTTTCCTGAGTATATGTGATTTTCCTGAGTATATGTGATTTTCATGACTATATGTGATTTTCCTGAGTATATGTGATTTTCCTGACTATATGTGATTTTCCTGACAATATGTGATTTTCCTGAGTATGTGTGATTTTCATGAGTATATGTGATTTTCATGAGTATACGTGATTTTCCTGAGTATATGTAATTTCTTTGAGTATATGTGATTTCCCTGACTATATGTGATGTTCCTGAGTATATGTGATCTTCCTGAGTATATGTGATTTTCCTGAGTATAGGCGATTTTCCTGAGTACATGTGATTTTTCTGACTATATGTGATCTTCCTGAGTATATGTTATTTCCCTGAGTATATGTGATTTCCCTGACTATATGTGATTTTCATGATTATATGTGATCTTCCTGAGTATATGTGATTTTCCTGAGTATATGTGATTTCCCTGAGTATATGTGATTTTCCTGAGTATATGTGATTTTCATGACTATATGTGATTTTCCTGAGTATATGTGATTTTCATGATTATGTGATTTTCCTGACAATATGTGATTTTCCTGAGTATATGTGATTTTCCTGAGTATATGTGATTTTCCTGAGTATATGTGATTTTCTTGAGTATATGTGATTTTCCTGAGTATATGTGATTTTCCTGAGTATATGTGTTTTTCTTGAGTATATGTGATTTTCCTGAGTATATGTGATTTCCCTGAGTATATGTGATTTTCCTGACTATTTGTGATTTTCCTGACTATGTGATTTTCTTGACTATATGTGATTTCCCTGACTATATGTGATTTTCCTGAGTATATGTAATTTCCCTGAGTATATGTGATTTTCCTGAGTATATGTGATTTCCCTGACTATATGTGATTTTCATGATTATATGTGATCTTCCTCAGTATATGTGATTTTCCTGAGTATATGTGATTTTCATGATTATGTGATTTTCCTGACAATATGTGATTTTCCTGAGTATATGTGATTTTCCTGAGTATACGTGATTTTCATGACTATGTGATTTTCCTGACAATATGTGATTTTCCTGAGTATATGTGATTTTCCTGAGTATATGTGATTTTCCTGAGTATATGTGATTTTCTTGAGTATATGTGATTTTCCTGAGTATATGTGATTTCCCTGAGTATATGTGATTTTCCTGACTATTTGTGATTTTCCTGACTATGTGATTTTCTTGACTATATGTGATTTTCCTGAGTATATGTGATTTTCATGAGTATATGTGATTTTCATGAGTATATGTGATTTCCCTGAGTATATGTGATTTTCCTGAGTATATGTGATTTTCCTGAGTATATGTGATTTTCATGAGTATACGTGATTTTCATGACTATGTGATTTTCCTGACAATATGTGATTTTCCTGAGTATATGTGATTTTCCTGAGTAAATGAGATTTTCCTGAGTATATGTGATTTTCTTGAGTATATGTGATTTTCCTGAGTATATGTGATTTCCCTGAGTATATGTGATTTTCCTGACTATTTGTGATTTTCCTGACTATGTGATTTTCTTGACTATATGTGATTTTCCTGAGTATATGTGATTTTCATGAGTATATGTGATATTCCTGAGTATATGTGATTTTCCTGACTATATGTGATTTTCCTGAGTATATGTGATTTTCATGAGTATATGCGATTTTCCTGAGTATATGTGAATTTCCTGAGTATATGAAATTTCCCTGAGTATATGTGAATTTCCTTACTATTTGTGATTTTCCTGACTATGTGATTTTCTTGACTATATGTGATTTTCCTGAGTATATGTGATTTTCCTGACTATATGTGATTTTCCTGAGTATATAAAATTTCCCTGAGTATATGTGATTTTCCTGAGTATATGTGATTTTCCTGACTATATGTGATTTTCCTGAGTATATGTGATTTCCCTGACTATATGTGATTTTCCTGAGTATATGTAATTTCCCTGAGTATATGTGATTTTCCTGAGTATATGTGATCTCCTGACTATATGTGATTTTCCTGAGTATATGTGATTTCCCTGACTATATGTGATTTCCCTGAGTATATGTGATTTTCCTGAGTATATGTGATTTTCCTGAGTATATGTGATTTCCCTGACTATATGTGATTTTCATGATTATATGTGATCTTCCTGAGTATATGTGATTTTCCTGAGTATATGTGATTTCCCTGAGTATATGTGATTTTCCTGAGTATATGTGATTTTCATGACTATATGTGATTTTCCTGAGTATATTTGATTTTCATGATTATGTGATTTTCCTGACAATATGTGATTTGCCTGAGTATATGTGATTTTCCTGAGTATATGTGATTTTCCTGAGTATATGTGATTTTCTTGAGTATATGTGATTTTCCTGAGTATATGTGATTTCCCTGAGTATATGTGATTTTCCTGACTATTTGTGATTTTCCTGACTATGTGATTTTCTTGACTATATGTGATTTTCCTGAGTATATGTGATTTTGCTGACTATATGTGATTTTCCTGAGTATATAAAATTTCCCTGAGTATATGTGATTTTCCTGAGTATATGTGATCTTCCTGAGTATATGTGATTTTCCTGAGTATATGTAATTTTCCTGAGTATATGTGATCTTCCTGAGTATATGTGATTTTCCTGAGTATATGTGATTTCCCTGAGTATATGTGATTTTCCTGAGTATATGTGATTTTCCTGACTTTATGTGATTTTCCTGAGTATATGTGATTTTCATGACTATATGTGATTTTCCTGAGTATATGTGATTTTCCTGACTATATGTGATTTTCCTGACAATATGTGATTTTCCTGAGTATGTGTGATTTTCATGAGTATATGTGATTTTCATGAGTATACGTGATTTTCCTGAGTATATGTAATTTCTTTGAGTATATGTGATTTCCCTGACTATATGTGATGTTCCTGAGTATATGTGATCTTCCTGAGTATATGTGATTTTCCTGAGTATAGGCGATTTTCCTGAGTACATGTGATTTTTCTGACTATATGTGATCTTCCTGAGTATATGTGATTTCCCTGAGTATATGTGATTTCCCTGACTATATGTGATTTTCATGATTATATGTGATCTTCCTGAGTATATGTGATTTTCCTGAGTATATGTGATTTCCCTGAGTATATGTGATTTTCCTGAGTATATGTGATTTTCATGACTATATGTGATTTTCCTGTGTATATGTGATTTTCATGATTATGTGATTTTCCTGACAATATGTGATTTTCCTGAGTATATGTGATTTTCCTGAGTATATGTGATTTTCCTGAGTATATGTGATTTTCTTGAGTATATGTGATTTTCCTGAGTATATGTGATTTCCCTGAGTATATGTGATTTTCCTGAGTATATGTGTTTTTCTTGAGTATATGTGATTTTCCTGAGTATATGTGATTTCCCTGAGTATATGTGATTTTCCTGACTATTTGTGATTTTCCTGACTATGTGATTTTCTTGACTATATGTGTTTTCCCTGACTATATGTGATTTTCCTGAGTATATGTAATTTCCCTGAGTATATGTGATTTTCCTGAGTATATGTGATTTCCCTGACTATATGTGATTTTCATGATTATATGTGATCTTCCTCAGTATATGTGATTTTCCTGAGTATATGTGATTTTCATGATTATGTGATTTTCCTGACAATATGTGATTTTCCTGAGTATATGTGATTTTCCTGAGTATACGTGATTTTCATGACTATGTGATTTTCCTGACAATATGTGATTTTCCTGAGTATATGTGATTTTCCTGAGTATATGTGATTTTCCTGAGTATATGTGATTTTCTTGAGTATATGTGATTTTCCTGAGTATATGTGATTTCCCTGAGTATATGTGATTTTCCTGACTATTTGTGATTTTCCTGACTATGTGATTTTCTTGACTATATGTGATTTTCCTGAGTATATGTGATTTTAATGAGTATATGTGATATTCCTGAGTATATGTGATTTTCCTGACTATATGTGATTTTCCTGACTATAAGTGATTTTCCTGAGTATATAAAATTTCCCTGAGTATATGTGATTTTCCTGAGTATATGTGATTTCCCTGACTATATGTGATTTTCCTGAGTATATGTAATTTCCCTGAGTATATGTGATTTTCCTGAGTATATGTGATCTCCTGACTATATGTGATTTTCCTGAGTATATGTGATTTCCCTGACAATATGTGATTTCCCTGAGTATATGTGATTTTCCTGAGTATATGTGATTTTCCTGAGTATATGTGATTTCCCTGACTATATTTGATTTTCATGATTATATGTGATCTTCCTGAGTATATGTGATTTTCCTGAGTATATGTGATTTCCCTGAGTATATGTGATTTTCCAGAGTATATGTGATTTTCATGACTATATGTGATTTTCCTGAGTATATGTGATTTTCATGATTATGTGATTTTCCTGACAATATGTGATTTTCCTGAGTATATGTGATTTTCCTGAGTATATGTGATTTTCCTGAGTATATGTGATTTTCTTGAGTATATGTGATTTTCCTGAGTATATGTGATTTCCCTGAGTATATGTGATTTTCCTGACTATTTGTGATTTTCCTGACTATGTGATTTTCTTGACTATATGTGATTTTCCTGAGTATATTTGATTTTGCTGACTATATGTGATTTTCCTGAGTATATGTGATTTTCCTGACTTTATGTGATTTTCCTGAGTATATGTGATTTTCCTGACTATATGTGATTTTCCTGAGTATATGTGATTTTCCTGACTATATGTGATTTTCCTGACAATATGTGATTTTCCTGAGTATGTGTGATTTTCATGAGTATATGTGATTTTCATGAGTATACGTGATTTTCCTGAGTATATGTAATTTCTTTGAGTATATGTGATTTCTCTGACTATATGTGATGTTCCTGAGTATATGTGATCTTCCTGAGTATATGTGATTTTCCTGAGTATAGGCGATTTTCCTGAGTATATGTGATTTTTCTGACTATATGTGATCTTCCTGAGTATATGTGATTTCCCTGAGTATATGTGATTTTCCTGAGTATATATGATTTTCCTGAGTATATGTGATTTTCCTGAGTATATGTGATTTCCCTGAATATATGTGATTTTCCAGAGTATATGTGATTATTCTGTGTATATATAATTTTCCTGAGTATATGTGACTTTCCTGAGTATATGTGATTTCCCTGAGTATATGTGATTTTCCTCAGTATATGTGATTTTCCTGACAATATTTGATTTTCCTGAGTATATGTGATTTTCCTGAGTATATGTGATTTCCCTGAGTATATGTGATTTTCCTGAGTATATGTGATTTTCCTGACTATATGTGATTTTCCTGAGTATATGTGATTTCCATGACTATATGTGATTTTCCTGAGTATATGTAATTTCCCTGAGTATATGTGATTTTCCTGAGTATATGTGATTTCCCTGACTATATGTGATTTTCATGATTATATGTGATCTTCCTGAGTATATGTGATTTTCCTGAGTATGTGTGATTTCCCTGAGTATATGTGATTTTTCTGAGTATATGTGATTTTCATGAGTATATGTGATTTTCCTGAGTATACGTGATTTTCATGACTATGTGATTTTCCTGACAATATGTGATTTTCCTGAGTATATGTGATTTTCCTGAGTATATGTGATTTTCCTGAGTATATGTGATTTTCTTGAGTATATGTGATTTTCCTGAGTATATGTGATTTCCCTGAGTATATGTGATTTTCCTGACTATTTGTGATTTTCCTGACTATGTGATTTTCTTGACTATATGTGATTTTCCTGAGTATATGTGATTTTCATGAGTATATGTGATATTCCTGAGTATATGTGATTTTCCTGACTATATGTGATTTTCCTGAGTATATGTGATCTTCCTGAGTATATGTGATTTTCCTGAGTATATGCGATTTCCCTGAGTATATGTGATTTTCCTGAGTATATATGATTTTCCTGAGTATATGTGATTTTCCTGAGTATATGTGATTTCCCTGAATATATGTGATTTTCCAGAGTATATGTGATTATTCTGTGTATATATAATTTTCCTGAGTATATGTGACTTTCCTGAGTATATGTGATTTCCCTGAGTATATGTGATTTTCCTCAGTATATGTGATTTTCCTGACAATATTTGATTTTCCTGAGTATATGTGATTTTCCTGAGTATATGTGATTTCCCTGAGTATATGTGATTTTCCTGACTATTTGTGATTTTCCTGACTATGTGATTTTCTTGACTATATGTGATTTTCCTGAGTATATGTGATTTTCCTGACTATATGTGATTTTCCTGAGTATATAAAATTTCCCTGAGTATATGTGATTTTCCTGAGTATATGTGATTTTCCTGACTA
Organism: Eledone cirrhosa; assembly: GCA_964016885.1. Taxonomy (NCBI): domain Eukaryota; kingdom Metazoa; phylum Mollusca; class Cephalopoda; order Octopoda; family Eledonidae; genus Eledone; species Eledone cirrhosa. Next base: position 28,352,060 of record OZ024740.1, read on the forward strand.
TATGTGATTTTCCTGAGTATATGTGATTTCCCTGACTATATGTGATTTTCCTGAGTATATGTAATTTCCCTGAGTATATGTGATTTTCCTGAGTATATGTGATTTCCCTGACTATATGTGATTTTCATGATTATATGTGATCTTCCTGAGTATATGTGATTTTCCTGAGTATGTGTGATTTCCCTGAGTATATGTGATTTTCCTGAGTATATGTGATTTTCATGAGTATATGTGATTTTCCTGAGTATACGTGATTTTCATGACTATGTGATTTTCCTGACAATATGTGATTTTCCTGAGTATATGTGATTTTCCTGAGTATATGTGATTTTCCTGAGTATATGTGATTTTCTTGAGTATATGTGATTTTCCTGAGTATATGTGATTTCCCTGAGTATATGTGATTTTCCTGACTATTTGTGATTTTCCTGACTATGTGATTTTCTTGACTATATGTGATTTTCCTGAGTATATGTGATTTTCATGAGTATATGTGATATTCCTGAGTATATGTGATTTTCCTGACTATATGTGATTTTCCTGAGTATATGTGATCTTCCTGAGTATATGTGATTTTCCTGAGTATATGCGATTTTCCTGAGTATATGTGATTTTCCTGAGTATATGAAATTTCCCTGAGTATATGTGATTTTCCTGATTATTTGTGATTTTCATGACTGTGATTTTCTTGACTATATGTGATTTTCTTGAGTATATGTGATTTTCCTGACTATATGTGATTTTCCTGAGTATATAAAATTTCCCTGAGTATATGTGATTTTCCTGAGTATATGTGATTTTCCTGACTATATGTGATTTTCCTGAGTATATGTGATTTCCCTGACTATATGTGATTTTCCTGAGTATATGTAATTTCCCTGAGTATATGTGATTTTCCTGAGTATATGTGATCTCCTGACTATATGTGATTTTCCTGAGTATATGTGATTTCCCTGACTATATGTGATTTCCCTGAGTATATGTGATTTTCCTGAGTATATGTGATTTTCCTGAGTATATGTGATTTCCCTGACTATATGTGATTTTCATGATTATATGTGATCTTCCTGAGTATATGTGATTTTCCTGAGTATATGTGATTTCCCTGAGTATATGTGATTTTCCTGAGTATATGTGATTTTCCTGACAATATGTGATTTTCCTGAGTATATGTGATTTTCCTGAGTATATGTGATTTTCTTGAGTATATGTGATTTTCCTGAGTATATGTGATTTCCCTGAGTATATGTGATTTTCCTGACTATTTGTGATTTTCCTGACTATGTGATTTTCTTGACTATATGTGATTTTCCTGAGTATATGTGATTTTCCTGAGTATATGTGATTTTCTTGAGTATATGTGATTTTCCTGAGTATATGTGATTTCCCTGAGTATATGTGATTTTCCTGACTATTTGTGATTTTCCTGACTATGTGATTTTCTTGACTATGTGATTTTCCTGAGTATATGTGATTTTGCTGACTATATGTGATTTTCCTGAGTATATAAAATTTCCCTGAGTATATGTGATTTTCCTGAGTATATGTGATTTTCCTGACTATATGTGCTTTTCCTGAGTATATGTGATTTCCCTGACTATATGTGATTTCCCGGAGTATATGTGATTTTCATGAGTATATGTGATTTTCCTGAGTATATGTGATCTTCCTGAGTATATGTGATTTTCCTGAGTATATGTGATTTTCCTGAGTATATGTGATCTTCCTGAGTATATGTGATTTTCCTGAGTATATGTGATTTCCCTGAGTATATGTGATTTTCCTGAGTATATGTGATTTTCATGACTATATGTGATTTTCCTGAGTATATGTGATTTTCCTGACTATATGTGATTTTCCTGACAATATGTGATTTTCCTGAGTATGTGTGATTTTCATGAGTATATGAGATTTTCCTGAGTATACGTGATTTCCCTGACTATATGTGATGTTCCTGAGTATATGTGATCTTCCTGAGTATATGTGATTTTCCTGAGTATAGGCGATTTTCCTGAGTACATGTGATTTTTCTGACTATATGTGATCTTCCTGAGTATATGTGATTTCCCTGAGTATATGTGATTTCCCTGACTATATGTGATTTTCATGATTATATGTGATCTTCCTGAGTATATGTGATTTTCCTGAGTATATGTGATTTCCCTGAGTATATGTGATTTTCCTGAGTATATGTGATTTTCATGATTATGTGATTTTCCTGACAATATGTGATTTTCCTGAGTATATGTGATTTTCCTGAGTATATGTGATTTTCCTGAGTATATGTGATTTTCTTGAGTATATGTGATTTTCCTGAGTATATGTGATTTCCCTGAGTATATGTGATTTTCCTGACTATTTGTGATTTTCCTGACTATGTGATTTTCTTGACTATATGTGATTTTCCTGAGTATATGTGATTTTGCTGACTATATGTGATTTTCCTGAGTATATGTGATTTTCCTGACTTTATGTGATTTTCCTGAGTATATGTGATTTTCCTGACTATATGTGATTTTCCTGAGTATATGTGATTTTCCTGACTATATGTGATTTTCCTGACAATATGTGATTTTCCTGAGTATGTGTGATTTTCATGAGTATATGTGATTTTCATGAGTATACGTGATTTTCCTGGGTATATGTAATTTCTTTGAGTATATGTGATTTCTCTGACTATATGTGATGTTCCTGAGTATATGTGATCTTCCTGAGTATATGTGATTTTCCTGAGTATAGGCGATTTTCCTGAGTATATGTGATTTTTCTGACTATATGTGATCTTCCTGAGTATATGTGATTTCCCTGAGTATATGTGATTTTCCTGAGTATATATGATTTTCCTGAGTATATGTGATTTTCCTGAGTATATGTGATTTCCCTGAATATATGTGATTTTCCAGAGTATATGTGATTATTCTGTGTATATATAATTTTCCTGAGTATATGTGACTTTCCTGAGTATATGTGATTTCCCTGAGTATATGTGATTTTCCTCAGTATATGTGATTTTCCTGACAATATTTTATTTTCCTGAGTATATGTGATTTTCCTGAGTATATGTGATTTCCCTGAGTATATGTGATTTTCCTGACTATTTGTGATTTTCCTGACTATGTGATTTTCTTGACTATATGTGATTTTCCTGAGTATATGTGATTTTCCTGACTATATGTGATTTTCCTGAGTATATAAAATTTCCCTGAGTATATGTGATTTTCTTGACTATATGTGATTTTCCTGAGTACATGTGATTTTCCTGACTATATGTGATTTTCCTGAGTATATAAAATTTCCCTGAGTATATGTGATTTCCCTGAGTATATGTGATTTTCCTGACTATTTGTGATTTTCCTGACTATGTGATTTTCTTGACTATATGTGATTTTCCTGAGTATATGTGATTTTCATGAGTATATGTGATATTCCTGAGTATATGTGATTTTCCTGACTATATGTGATTTTCCTGAGTATATGTGATCTTCCTGAGTATATGTGATTTTCCTGAGTATATGCGATTTCCCTGAGTATATGTGATTTTCCTGAGTATATATGATTTTCCTGAGTATATGTGATTTTCCTGAGTATATGTGATTTCCCTGAATATATGTGATTTTCCAGAGTATATGTGATTATTCTGTGTATATATAATTTTCCTGAGTATATGTGACTTTCCTGAGTATATGTGATTTCCCTGAGTATATGTGATTTTCCTCAGTATATGTGATTTTCCTGACAATATTTGATTTTCCTGAGTATATGTGATTTTCCTGAGTATATGTGATTTCCCTGAGTATATGTGATTTTCCTGACTATTTGTGATTTTCCTGACTATGTGATTTTCTTGACTATATGTGATTTTCCTGAGTATATGTGATTTTCCTGACTATATGTGATTTTCCTGAGTATATAAAATTTCCCTGAGTATATGTGATTTTCCTGAGTATATGTGATTTTCCTGACTATATGTGATTTTCCTGAGTATATGTGATTTCCCTGACTATATGTGATTTTCCTGAGTATATGTAATTTCCCTGAGTATATGTGATTTTCCTGAGTATATGTGATTTCCCTGACTATATGTGATTTTCATGATTATATGTGATCTTCCTGAGTATATGTGATTTTCCTGAGTATGTGTGATTTCCCTGAGTATATGTGATTTTCCTGAGTATATGTGATTTTCATGAGTATATGTGATTTTCCTGAGTATACGTGATTTTCATGACTATGTGATTTTCCTGACAATATGTGATTTTCCTGAGTATATGTGATTTTCCTGAGTATATGTGATTTTCCTGAGTATATGTGATTTTCTTGAGTATATGTGATTTTCCTGAGTATATGTGATTTCCCTGAGTATATGTGATTTTCCTGACTATTTGTGATTTTCCTGACTATGTGATTTTCTTGACTATATGTGATTTTCCTGAGTATATGTGATTTTCATGAGTATATGTGATATTCCTGAGTATATGTGATTTTCCTGACTATATGTGATTTTCCTGAGTATATGTGATCTTCCTGAGTATATGTGATTTTCCTGAGTATATGCGATTTTCCTGAGTATATGTGATTTTCCTGAGTATATGAAATTTCCCTGAGTATATGTGATTTTCCTGATTATTTGTGATTTTCATGACTGTGATTTTCTTGACTATATGTGATTTTCTTGAGTATATGTGATTTTCCTGACTATATGTGATTTTCCTGAGTATATAAAATTTCCCTGAGTATATGTGATTTTCCTGAGTATATGTGATTTTCCTGACTATATGTGATTTTCCTGAGTATATGTGATTTCCCTGACTATATGTGATTTTCCTGAGTATATGTAATTTCCCTGAGTATATGTGATTTTCCTGAGTATATGTGATCTCCTGACTATATGTGATTTTCCTGAGTATATGTGATTTCCCTGACTATATGTGATTTCCCTGAGTATATGTGATTTTCCTGAGTATATGTGATTTTCCTGAGTATATGTGATTTCCCTGACTATATGTGATTTTCATGATTATATGTGATCTTCCTGAGTATATGTGATTTTCCTGAGTATATGTGATTTCCCTGAGTATATGTGATTTTCCTGAGTATATGTGATTTTCCTGACAATATGTGATTTTCCTGAGTATATGTGATTTTCCTGAGTATATGTGATTTTCTTGAGTATATGTGATTTTCCTGAGTATATGTGATTTCCCTGAGTATATGTGATTTTCCTGACTATTTGTGATTTTCCTGACTATGTGATTTTCTTGACTATATGTGATTTTCCTGAGTATATGTGATTTTCCTGAGTATATGTGATTTTCTTGAGTATATGTGATTTTCCTGAGTATATGTGATTTCCCTGAGTATATGTGATTTTCCTGACTATTTGTGATTTTCCTGACTATGTGATTTTCTTGACTATATGTGATTTTCCTGAGTATATGTGATTTTGCTGACTATATGTGATTTTCCTGAGTATATAAAATTTCCCTGAGTATATGTGATTTTCCTGAGTATATGTGATTTTCCTGACTATATGTGCTTTTCCTGAGTATATGTGATTTCCCTGACTATATGTGATTTCCCGGAGTATATGTGATTTTCATGAGTATATGTGATTTTCCTGAGTATATGTGATCTTCCTGAGTATATGTGATTTTCCTGAGTATATGTGATTTTCCTGAGTATATGTGATCTTCCTGAGTATATGTGATTTTCCTGAGTATATGTGATTTCCCTGAGTATATGTGATTTTCCTGAGTATATGTGATTTTCATGACTATATGTGATTTTCCTGAGTATATGTGATTTTCCTGACTATATGTGATTTTCCTGACAATATGTGATTTTCCTGAGTATGTGTGATTTTCATGAGTATATGAGATTTTCCTGAGTATACGTGATTTCCCTGACTATATGTGATGTTCCTGAGTATATGTGATCTTCCTGAGTATATGTGATTTTCCTGAGTATAGGCGATTTTCCTGAGTACATGTGATTTTTCTGACTATATGTGATCTTCCTGAGTATATGTGATTTCCCTGAGTATATGTGATTTCCCTGACTATATGTGATTTTCATGATTATATGTGATCTTCCTGAGTATATGTGATTTTCCTGAGTATATGTGATTTCCCTGAGTATATGTGATTTTCCTGAGTATATGTGATTTTCATGACTATATGTGATTTTCCTGAGTATATGTGATTTTCATGATTATGTGATTTTCCTGACAATATGTGATTTTCCTGAGTATATGTGATTTTCCTGAGTATATGTGATTTTCCTGAGTATATGTGATTTTATTGAGTATATGTGATTTTCCTGAGTATATGTGATTTCCCTGAGTATATGTGATTTTCCTGACTATTTGTGATTTTCCTGACTATGTGATTTTCTTGACTATATGTGATTTTCCTGAGTATATGTGATTTTGCTGACTATATGTGATTTTCCTGAGTATATGTGATTTTCCTGACTTTATGTGATTTTCCTGAGTATATGTGATTTTCCTGACAATATGTGATTTTCCTGAGTATGTGTGATTTTCATGAGTATATGTGATTTTCATGAGTATACGTGATTTTCCTGGGTATATGTAATTTCTTTGAGTATATGTGATTTCTCTGACTATATGTGATGTTCCTGAGTATATGTGATCTTCCTGAGTATATGTGATTTTCCTGAGTATAGGCGATTTTCCTGAGTATATGTGATTTTTCTGACTATATGTGATCTTCCTGAGTATATGTGATTTCCCTGAGTATATGTGATTTTCCTGAGTATATATGATTTTCCTGAGTATATGTGATTTTCCTGAGTATATGTGATTTCCCTGAATATATGTGATTTTCCAGAGTATATGTGATTATTCTGTGTATATATAATTTTCCTGAGTATATGTGACTTTCCTGAGTATATGTGATTTCCCTGAGTATATGTGATTTTCCTCAGTATATGTGATTTTCCTGACAATATTTTATTTTCCTGAGTATATGTGATTTTCCTGAGTATATGTGATTTCCCTGAGTATATGTGATTTTCCTGACTATTTGTGATTTTCCTGACTATGTGATTTTCTTGACTATATGTGATTTTGCTGAGTATATGTGATTTTCCTGACTATATGTGATTTTCCTGAGTATATAAAATTTCCCTGAGTATATGTGATTTTCTTGACTATATGTGATTTTCCTGAGTATATGTGATTTTCCTGACTATATGTGATTTTCCTGAGTATATAAAATTTCCCTGAGTATATGTGATTTTCCTGAGTATATGTGATTTTCCTGACTATATGTGATTTCCCTGAGTATATGTGATTTCCCTGACTATATGTGATTTTCCTGAGTATATGTAATTTCCCTGAGTATATGTGATTTTCCTGAGTATATGTAATTTTCCTGACTATATGTGATTTTCCTGAGTATATGTGATTTCCCTGACTATATGTGATTTTCATGATTATATGTGATCTTCCTGAGTATATGTGATTTCCCTGAGTATATGAAATTTCCCTGAGTATATGTGAATTTCCTTACTATTTGTGATTTTCCTGACTATGTGATTTTCTTGACTATATGTGATTTTCCTGAGTATATGTGATTTTCCTGACTATATGTGATTTTCCTGAGTATATAAAATTTCCCTGAGTATATGTGATTTTCCTGAGTATATGTGATTTTCCTGACTATATGTGATTTTCCTGAGTATATGTGATTTCCCTGACTATATGTGATTTTCCTGAGTATATGTAATTTCCCTGAGTATATGTGATTTTCCTGAGTATATGTGATCTCCTGACTATATGTGATTTTCCTGAGTATATGTGATTTCCCTGACTATATGTGATTTCCCTGAGTATATGTGATTTTCCTGAGTATATGTGATTTTCCTGAGTATATGTGATTTCCCTGACTATATGTGATTTTCATGATTATATGTGATCTTCCTGAGTATATGTGATTTTCCTGAGTATATGTGATTTCCCTGAGTATATGTGATTTTCCTGAGTATATGTGATTTTCATGACTATATGTGATTTTCCTGAGTATATTTGATTTTCATGATTATGTGATTTTCCTGACAATATGTGATTTGCCTGAGTATATGTGATTTTCCTGAGTATATGTGATTTTCCTGAGTATATGTGATTTTCTTGAGTATATGTGATTTTCCTGAGTATATGTGATTTCCCTGAGTATATGTGATTTTCCTGACTATTTGTGATTTTCCTGACTATGTGATTTTCTTGACTATATGTGATTTTCCTGAGTATATGTGATTTTGCTGACTATATGTGATTTTCCTGAGTATATAAAATTTCCCTGAGTATATGTGATTTTCCTGAGTATATGTGATTTTCCTGACTATATGTGCTTTTCCTGGGTATATGTGATTTCCCTGACTATATGTGATTTCCCGGAGTATATGTGATTTTCATGAGTATATGTGATTTTCCTGAGTATATGTGATCTTCCTGAGTATATGTGATTTTCCTGAGTATATGTGATTTTCCTGAGTATATGTGATTTTCCTGAGTATATGTGATTTCCCTGAGTATATGTGATTTTCCTGAGTATATGTGATTTTCCTGACTTTATGTGATTTTCCTGAGTATATGTGATTTTCATGACTATATGTGATTTTCCTGAGTATATGTGATTTTCCTGACTATATGTGATTTTCCTGACAAATGTGATTTTCCTGAGTATGTGTGATTTTCATGAGTATATGTGATTTTCATGAGTATACGTGATTTTCCTGAGTATATGTAATTTCTTTGAGTATATGTGATTTCCCTGACTATATGTGATGTTCCTGAGTATATGTGATCTTCCTGAGTATATGTGATTTTCCTGAGTATAGGCGATTTTCCTGAGTATATGTGATTTTCATGACTATATGTGATTTTCCTGAGTATATGTGATTTTCATGATTATGTGATTTTCCTGACAATATGTGATTTTCCTGAGTATATGTGATTTTCCTGAGTATATGTGATTTTCCTGAGTATATGTGATTTTCTTGAGTATATGTGATTTTCCTGAGTATATGTGATTTCCCTGAGTATATGTGATTTTCCTGAGTATATGTGTTTTTCTTGAGTATATGTGATTTTCCTGAGTATATGTGATTTCCCTGAGTATATGTGATTTTCCTGACTATTTGTGATTTTCCTGACTATGTGATTTTCTTGACTATATGTGATTTCCCTGACTATATGTGATTTTCCTGAGTATATGAAATTTCCCTGAGTATATGTGATTTTCCTGAGTATATGTGATTTCCCTGACTATATGTGATTTTCATGATTATATGTGATCTTCCTGAGTATATGTGATTTTCCTGAGTATATGTGATTTTCATGATTATGTGATTTTCCTGACAATATGTGATTTTCCTGAGTATATGTGATTTTCCTGAGTATACGTGATTTTCATGACTATGTGATTTTCTTGACAATATGTGATTTTCCTGAGTATATGTGATTTTCCTGAGTATATGTGATTTTCCTGAGTATATGTGATTTTCTTGAGTATATGTGATTTTCCTGAGTATATGTGATTTCCCTGAGTATATGTGATTTTCCTGACTATTTGTGATTTTCCTGACTATGTGATTTTCTTGACTATATGTGATTTTCCTGAGTATATGTGATTTTAATGAGTATATGTGATATTCCTGAGTATATGTGATTTTCCTGACTATATGTGATTTTCCTGACTATATGTGATTTTCCTGAGTATATAAAATTTCCCTGAGTATATGTGATTTTCCTGAGTATATGTGATTTCCCTGACTATATGTGATTTTCCTGAGTATATGTAATTTCCCTGAGTATATGTGATTTTCCTGAGTATATGTGATCTCCTGACTATATGTGATTTTCCTGAGTATATGTGATTTCCCTGACTATATGTGATTTCCCTGAGTATATGTGATTTTCCTGAGTATATGTGATTTTCCTGAGTATATGTGATTTCCCTGACTATATGTGATTTTCATGATTATATGTGATCTTCCTGAGTATATGTGATTTTCCTGAGTATATGTGATTTCCCTGAGTATATGTGATTTTCCAGAGTATATGTGATTTTCATGACTATATGTGATTTTCCTGAGTATATGTGATTTTCATGATTATGTGATTTTCCTGACAATATGTGATTTTCCTGAGTATATGTGATTTTCCTGAGTATATGTGATTTTCCTGAGTATATGTGATTTTCTTGAGTATATGTGATTTTCCTGAGTATATGTGATTTCCCTGAGTATATGTGATTTTCCTGACTATTTGTGATTTCCTGACTATGTGATTTTCTTGACTATATGTGATTTTCCTGAGTATATGTGATTTTGCTGACTATATGTGATTTTCCTGAGTATATGTGATTTTCCTGACTTTATGTGATTTTCCTGAGTATATGTGATTTTCCTGACTATATGTGATTTTCCTGAGTATATGTGATTTTCCTGACTATATGTGATTTTCCTGACAATATGTGATTTTCCTGAGTATGTGTGATTTTCATGAGTATATGTGATTTTCATGAGTAAACGTGATTTTCCTGAGTATATGTAATTTCTTTGAGTATATGTGATTTCTCTGACTATATGTGATGTTCCTGAGTATATGTGATCTTCCTGAGTATATGTGATTTTCCTGAGTATAGGCGATTTTCCTGAGTATATGTGATTTTTCTGACTATATGTGATCTTCCTGAGTATATGTGATTTCCCTGAGTATATGTGATTTTCCTGAGTATATATGATTTTCCTGAGTATATGTGATTTTCCTGAGTATATGTGATTCCCCTGAATATATGTGATTTTCCAGAGTATATGTGATTATTCTGTGTATATATAATTTTCCTGAGTATATGTGACTTTCCTGAGTATATGTGATTTCCCTGAGTATATGTGATTTTCCTCAGTATATGTGATTTTCCTGACAATATTTGATTTTCCTGAGTATATGTGATTTTCCTGAGTATATGTGATTTCCCTGAGTATATGTGATTTTCCTGACTATTTGTGATTTTCCTGACTATGTGATTTTCTTGACTATATGTGATTTTCCTGAGTATATGTGATTTTCCTGACTATATGTGATTTTCCTGAGTATAAAAAATTTCCCTGAGTATATGTGATTTTCCTGAGTATATGTGATTTTCCTGACTATATGTGATTTTCCTGAGTATATGTGATTTCCCTGACTATATGTGATTTTCCTGAGTATATGTAATTTCCCTGAGTATATGTGATTTTCCTGAGTATATGTGATTTTCGTGACTATATGTGATTTTCATGATTATATGTGATCTTCCTGAGTATATGTGATTTTCCTGAGTATGTGTGATTTCCCTGAGTATATGTGATTTCCCTGAGTATATGTGATTTTCCTGAGTATATGTGATTTTCCTGACTGTATGTGATTTTCCTGAGTATATGTGATTTTCATGACTATATGTGATTTTCCTGAGTATATGTGATTTTCCTGAGTATACGTGATTTCCCTGACTATATGTGATGTTCCTGAGTATATGTGATCTTCCTGAGTATATGTGATTTTACTGAGTATAGGCGATTTTCCTGAGTACATGTGATTTTTCTGACTATATGTGATCTTCCTGAGTATATGTGATTTCCCTGAGTATATGTGATTTCCCTGACTATATGTGATTTTCATGATTATATGTGATCTTCCTGAGTATATGTGATTTTCCTGAGTATATGTGATTTCCCTGAGTATATGTGATTTTCATGAGTATATGTGATTTTCATGACTATATGTGATTTTCCTGAGTATATGTGATTTTCATGATTATGTGATTTTCCTGACAATATGTGATTTTCCTGAGTATATGTGATTTTCCTGAGTATATGTGATTTTCCTGAGTATATGTGATTTTCTTGAGTATATGTGATTTTCCTGAGTATATGTGATTTCCCTGAGTATATGTGATTTTCCTGACTATTTGTGATTTTCCTGACTATGTGATTTTCTTGACTATATGTGATTTTCCTGAGTATATGTGATTTTGCTGACTATATGTGATTTTCCTGAGTATATGTGATTTTCCTGACTTTATGTGATTTTCCTGAGTATATGTGATTTTCCTGACTATATGTGATTTTCCTGAGTATATGTGATTTTCCTGACTATATGTGATTTTCCTGACAATATGTGATTTTCCTGAGTATGTGTGATTTTCATGAGTATATGTGATTTTCATGAGTATACGTGATTCTCCTGGGTATATGTAATTTCTTTGAGTATATGTGATTTCTCTGACTATATGTGATGTTCCTGAGTATATGTGATCTTCCTGAGTATATGTGATTTTCCTGAGTATAGGCGATTTTCCTGAGTATATGTGATTTTTCTGACTATATGTGATCTTCCTGAGTATATGTGATTTCCCTGAGTATATGTGATTTTCCTGAGTATATATGATTTTCCTGAGTATATGTGATTTTCCTGAGTATATGTGATTTCCCTGAATATATGTGATTTTCCAGAGTATATGTGATTATTCTGTGTATATATAATTTTCCTGAGTATATGTGACTTTCCTGAGTATATGTGATTTCCCTGAGTATATGTGATTTTCCTCAGTATATGTGATTTTCCTGACAATATTTGATTTTCCTGAGTATATGTGATTTTCCTGAGTATATGTGATTTCCCTGAGTATATGTGATTTTCCTGACTATTTGTGATTTTCCTGACTATGTGATTTTCTTGACTATATGTGATTTTCCTGAGTATATGTGATTTTCCTGACTATATGTGATTTTCCTGAGTATATAAAATTTCCCTGAGTATATGTGATTTTCTTGACTATATGTCATTTTCCTGAGTATATGTGATTTTCCTGACTATCTGTGATTTTCCTGAGTATATAAAATTTCCCTGAGTATATGTGATTTTCCTGAGTATATGTGATTTTCCTGACTATATGTGATTTTCCTGAGTATATGTGATTTCCCTGACTATATGTGATTTTCCTGAGTATATGTAATTTCCCTGAGTATATGTGATTTTCCTGAGTATATGTGATTTTCATGATTATATGTGATTTTCCTGAGTATACGTGATTTTCATGACTATGTGATTTTCCTGACAATATGTGATTTTCCTGAGTATATGTGATTTTCCTGAGTATATGTGATTTTCCTGAGTATATGTGATTTTCTTGAGTATATGTGATTTTCCTGAGTATATGTGATTTCCCTGAGTATATGTGATTTTCCTGACTATTTGTGATTTTCCTGACTATGTGATTTTCTTGACTATATGTGATTTTCCTGAGTATATGTGATTTTCATGAGTATATGTGATATTCCTGAGTATATGTGATTTTCCTGACTATATGTGATTTTCCTGAGTATATGTGATCTTCCTGAGTATATGTGATTTTCCTGAGTATATGCGATTTTCCTGAGTATATGTGATTTTCCTGAGTATATGAAATTTCCCTGAGTATATGTGATTTTCCTGATTATTTGTGATTTTCCTGACTGTGATTTTCTTGACTATATGTGATTTTCTTGAGTATATGTGATTTTCCTGACTATATGTGATTTTCCTGAGTATATAAAATTTCCCTGAGTATATGTGATTTTCCTGAGTATATGTGATTTTCCTGACAATATGTGATTTTCCTAAGTATATGTGATTTCCCTGACTATATGTGATTTTCCTGAGTATATGTAATTTCCCTGAGTATATGTGATTTTCCTGAGTATATGTGATCTCCTGACTATATGTGATTTTCCTGAGTATATGTGATTTCCCTGACTATATGTGATTTCCCTGAGTATATGTGATTTTCCTGAGTATATGTGATTTTCGTGAGTATATGTGATTTCCCTGACTATATGTGATTTTCATGATTATATGTGATCTTCCTGAGTATATGTGATTTTCCTGAGTATATGTGATTTCCCTGAGTATATGTGATTTTCCTGAGTATATGTGATTTTCATGACTATATGTGATTTTCCTGAGTATATGTGATTTTCATGATTATGTGATTTTCATGACTATATGTGATTTTCCTGAGTATATGTGATTTTCCTGACTATATGTGATTTTCCTGACAATATGTGATTTTCCTGAGTATGTGTGATTTTCATGAGTATATGTGATTTTCATGAGTATACGTGATTTTCCTGAGTATATGTAATTTCTTTGAGTATATGTGATTTCCCTGACTATATGTGATGTTCCTGAGTATATGTGATCTTCCCGAGTATATGTGATTTTCCTGAGTATAGGCGATTTTCCTGAGTACATGTGATTTTTCTGACTATAAGTGATCTTCCTGAGTATATGTGATTTCCCTGAGTATATGTGATTTCCCTGACTATATGTGATTTTCATGATTATATGTGATCTTCCTGAGTATATGTGATTTTCCTGAGTATATGTGATTTCCCTGAGTATATGTGATTTTCCTGAGTATATGTGATTTTCATGACTATATGTGATTTTCCTGAGTATATGTGATTTTCATGATTATGTGATTTTCCTGACAATATGTGATTTTCCTGAGTATATGTGATTTTCCTGAGTATATGTGATTTTCCTAAGTATATGTGATTTTCTTGAGTATATGTGATTTTCCTGAGTATATGTGATTTTCCTGAGTATATGTGATTTCCCTGACTATATGTGATTTTCATGATTATATGTGATCTTCCTGAGTATATGTGATTTTCCTGAGTATATGTGATTTCCCTGAGTATATGTGATTTTCCTGAGTATATGTGATTTTCATGACTATATGTGATTTTCCTGAGTATATGTGATTTTCATGATTATGTGATTTTCATGACTATATGTGATTTTCCTGAGTATACGTGATTTTCCTGACAATATGTGATTTTCCTGAGTATGTGTGATTTTCATGAGTATATGTGATTTTCATGAGTATACGTGATTTTCCTGAGTATATGTAATTTCTTTGAGTATATGTGATTTCCCTGACTATATGTGATGTTCCTGAGTATATGTGATCTTCCTGAGTATATGTGATTTTCCTGAGTATAGGCGATTTTCCTGAGTACATGTGATTTTTCTGACTATATGTGATCTTCCTGAGTATATGTGATTTCCCTGAGTATATGTGATTTCATTGACTATATGTGATTTTCATGATTATATGTGATCTTCCTGAGTATATGTGATTTTCCTGAGTATATGTGATTTCCCTGAGTATATGTGATTTTCCTGAGTATATGTGATTTTCATGACTATATGTGATTTTCCTGAGTATATGTGATTTTCATGATTATGTGATTTTCCTGACAATATGTGATTTTCCTGAGTATATGTGATTTTCCTGAGTATATGTGATTTTCCTGAGTATATGTGATTTTCTTGAGTATATGTGATTTTCCTGAGTATATGTGATTTCCCTGAGTATATGTGATTTTCCTGACTATTTGTGATTTTCCTGACTATGTGATTTTCTTGACCATATGTGATTTTCCTGAGTATATGTGATTTTGCTGACTATATGTGATTTTCCTGAGTATATGTGATTTTCCTGACTTTATGTGATTTTCCTGAGTATATGTGATTTTGCTGACTATATGTGATTTTCCTGAGTATATGTGATTTTCCTGACTATATGTGATTTTCCTGACAATATGTGATTTTCCTGAGTATGTGTGATTTTCATGAGTATATGTGATTTTCATGAGTATACGTGATTTTCCTGAGTATATGTAATTTCTTTGAGTATATGTGATTTATCTGACTATATGTGATGTTCCTGAGTATATGTGATCTTCCTGAGTATATGTGATTTTCCTGAGTATAGGCGATTTTCCTGAGTATATGTGATTTTCCTGAGTATATGTGATTTCCCTGAATATATGTGATTTTCCAGAGTATATGTAAATTATTCTGTGTATATATAATTTTCCTGAGTATATGTGACTTTCCTGAGTATATGTGATTTCCCTGAGTATATGTGATTTTCCTCAGTATATGTGATTTTCCTGACAATATTTGATTTTCCTGAGTATATGTGATTTTCCTGAGTATATGTGATTTCCCTGAGTATATGTGATTTTCCTGACTATTTGTGATTTTCCTGACTATGTGATTTTCTTGACTATATGTGATTTTCCTGAGTATATGTGATTTTCCTGACTATATGTGATTTTCCTGAGTATATAAAATTTCCCTGAGTATATGTGATTTTCCTGAGTATATGTGATTTTCCTGACTATATGTGATTTTCCTGAGTATATGTGATTTCCCTGACTATATGTGATTTTCCTGAGTATATGTAATTTCCCTGAGTATATGTGATTTTCCTGAGTATATGTGATTTCCCTGACTATATGTGATTTTCATGATTATATGTGATCTTCCTGAGTATATGTGATTTTCCTGAGTATATGTGATTTCCCTGAGTATATGTGATTTTCCTGAGTATATGTGATTTTCATGAGTATATGTGATTTTCCTGAGTATACGTGATTTTCATGACTATGTGATTTTCCTGACAATATGTGATTTTCCTGAGTATATGTGATTTTCCTGAGTATATGTGATTTTCCTGAGTATATGTGATTTTCTTGAGTATATGTGATTTTCCTGAGTATATGTGATTTCCCTGAGTATATGTGATTTTCCTGACTATTTGTGATTTTCCTGACTATGTGATTTTCTTGACTATATGTGATTTTCCTGAGTATATGTGATTTTCATGAGTATATGTGATATTCCTGAGTATATGTGATTTTCCTGAGTATATGTGATCTTCCTGAGTATATGTGATTTTCCTGAGTATATGCGATTTTCCTGAGTATATGTGATTTTCCTGAGTATATGAAATTTCCCTGAGTATATGTGATTTTCCTGATTATTTGTGATTTTCCTGACTATGTGATTTTCTTGACTATATGTGATTTTCCTGAGTATATGTGATTTTTCTGACTGTATGTGATTTTCCTGAGTATATGTAATTTCCCTGAGTATATGTGATTTTCCTGAGTATATGTGATTTCCCTGAGTATATGTGATTTTCCTGAGTATATGTGATTTTCCTGAGTATATGTGATTTTCTTGAGTATATGTGATTTTCCTGAGTATATGTGATTTCCCTGAGTATATGTGATTTTCCTGACTATTTGTGATTTTCCTGACTATGTGATTTTCTTGACTATATGTGATTTTTCTGAGTATATGTGATTTTGCTGACTATATGTGATTTTCCTGAGTATATGTGATTTTCCTGACTTTATGTGATTTTTCTGAGTATATGTGATTTTCCTGACTATATGTGATTTTCCTGAGTATATGTGATTTTCCTGACTATATGTGATTTTCCTGACAATATGTGATTTTCCTGAGTATGTGTGATTTTCATGAGTATATGTGATTTTCATGAGTATACGTGATTTTCCTGGGTATATGTAATTTCTTTGAGTATATGTGATTTCTCTGACTATATGTGATTTTCCTGAGTATATAAAATTTCCCTGAGTATATGTGATTTTCTTGACTATATGTGATTTTCCTGAGTATATGTGATTTTCCTGACTATATGTGATTTTCCTGAGTATATAAAATTTCCCTGAGTATATGTGATTTTCCTGAGTATATGTGATTTTCCTGACTATATGTGATTTTCCTGAGTATATGTGATTTCCCTGACTATATGTGATTTTCCTGAGTATATGTAATTTCCCTGAGTATATGTGATTTTCCTGAGTATATGTGATTTCCCTGACTATATGTGATTTTCATGATTATATGTGATCTTCCTGAGTATATGTGATTTTCCTGAGTATATGTGATTTCCCTGAGTATATGTGATTTTCCTGAGTATATGTGATTTTCATGAGTATATGTGATTTTCCTGAGTATACGTGATTTTCATGACTATGTGATTTTCCTGACAATATGTGATTTTCCTGAGTATATGTGATTTTCCTGAGTATATGTGATTTTCTTGAGTATATGTGATTTTCCTGAGTATATGTGATTTCCCTGAGTATATGTGATTTTCCTGACTATTTGTGATTTTCCTGACTATGTGATTTTCTTGACTATATGTGATTTTCCTGAGTATATGTGATTTTCATGAGTATATGTGATATTCCTGAGTATATGTGATTTTCCTGACTATATGTGATTTTCCTGAGTATATGTGATCTTCCTGAGTATATGTGATTTTCCTGAGTATATGCGATTTTCCTGAGTATATGTGATTTTCCTGAGTATATGAAATTTCCCTGAGTATATGTGATTTTCCTGATTATTTGTGATTTTCCTGACTGTGATTTTCTTGACTATATGTGATTTTCTTGAGTATATGTGATTTTCCTGACTATATGTGATTTTCCTGAGTATATAAAATTTCCCTGAGTATATGTGATTTTCCTGAGTATATGTGATTTTCCTGACTATATGTGATTTTTCTAATTATATGTGATTTCCCTGACTATATGTGATTTTCCTGAGTATATGTAATTTCCCTGAGTATATGTGATTTTCCTGAGTATATGTGATCTCCTGACTATATGTGATTTTCCTGAGTATATGTGATTTCCCTGACTATATGTGATTTCCCTGAGTATGTGTGATTTTCCTGAGTATATGTGATTTTCATGACTATATGTGATTTTCCTGAGTATATGTGATTTTCATGATTATGTGATTTTCATGACTATATGTGATTTTCCTGAGTATATGTGATTTTCCTGACTATATGTGATTTTCCTGACAATATGTGATTTTCCTGAGTATGTGTGATTTTCATGAGTATATGTGATTTTCATGAGTATACGTGATTTTCCTGAGTATATGTAATTTCTTTGAGTATATGTGATTTCCCTGACTATATGTGATGTTCCTGAGTATATGTGATCTTCCCGAGTATATGTGATTTTCCTGAGTATAGGCGATTTTCCTGAGTACATGTGATTTTTCTGACTATATGTGATCTTCCTGAGTATATGTGATTTCCCTGAGTATATGTGATTTCATTGACTATATGTGATTTTCATGATTATATGTGATCTTCCTGAGTATATGTGATTTTCCTGAGTATATGTGATTTCCCTGAGTATATGTGATTTTCCTGAGTATATGTGATTTTCATGACTATATGTGATTTTCCTGAGTATATGTGATTTTCATGATTATGTGATTTTCCTGACAATATGTGATTTTCCTGAGTATATGTGATTTTCCTGAGTATATGTGATTTTCCTGAGTATATGTGATTTTCTTGAGTATATGTGATTTTCCTGAGTATATGTGATTTTCCTGAGTATATGTGATTTCCCTGACTATATGTGATTTTCATGATTATATGTGATCTTCCTGAGTATATGTGATTTTCCTGAGTATATGTGATTTCCCTGAGTATATGTGATTTTCCTGAGTATATGTGATTTTCATGACTATATGTGATTTTCCTGAGTATATGTGATTTTCATGATTATGTGATTTTCATGACTATATGTGATTTTCCTGAGTATACGTGATTTTCCTGACTATATGTGATTTTCCTGACAATATGTGATTTTCCTGAGTATGTGTGATTTTCATGAGTATACGTGATTTTCCTGAGTATATGTAATTTCTTTGAGTATATGTGATTTCCCTGACTATATGTGATGTTCCTGAGTATATGTGATCTTCCTGAGTATATGTGATTTTCCTGAGTATAGGCGATTTTCCTGAGTACATGTGATTTTTCTGACTATATGTGATCTTCCTGAGTATATGTGATTTCCCTGAGTATATGTGATTTCATTGACTATACGTGATTTTCATGATTATATGTGATCTTCCTGAGTATATGTGATTTTCCTGAGTATATGTGATTTCCCTGAGTATATGTGATTTTCCTGAGTATATGTGATTTTCATGACTATATGTGATTTTCCTGAGTATATGTGATTTTCATGATTATGTGATTTTCCTGACAATATGTGATTTTCCTGAGTATATGTGATTTTCCTGAGTATATGTGATTTTCCTGAGTATATGTGATTTTCTTGAGTATATGTGATTTTCCTGAGTATATGTGATTTCCCTGAGTATATGTGATTTTCCTGACTATTTGTGATTTTCCTGACTATGTGATTTTCTTGACCATATGTGGTTTTCCTGAGTATATGTGATTTTGCTGACTATATGTGATTTTCCTGAGTATATGTGATTTTCCTGACTTTATGTGATTTTCCTGAGTATATGTGATTTTGCTGACTATATGTGATTTTCCTGAGTATATGTGATTTTCCTGACTATATGTGATTTTCCTGACAATATGTGATTTTCCTGAGTATGTGTGATTTTCATGAGTATATGTGATTTTCATGAGTATACGTGATTTTCCTGAGTATATGTAATTTCTTTGAGTATATGTGATTTCTCTGACTATATGTGATGTTCCTGAGTATATGTGATCTTCCTGAGTATATGTGATTTTCCTGAGTATAGGCGATTTTCCTGAGTATATGTGATTTTCCTGAGTATATGTGATTTCCCTGAATATATGTGATTTTCCAGAGTATATGTGATTATTCTGTGTATATATAATTTTCCTGAGTATATGTGACTTTCCTGAGTATATGTGATTTCCCTGAGTATATGTGATTTTCCTCAGTATATGTGATTTTCCTGACAATATTTGATTTTCCTGAGTATATGTGATTTTCCTGAGTATATGTGATTTCCCTGAGTATATGTGATTTTCCTGACTATTTGTGATTTTCCTGACTATGTGATTTTCTTGACTATATGTGATTTTCCTGAGTATATGTGATTTTCCTGACTATATGTGATTTTCCTGAGTATATAAAATTTCCCTGAGTATATGTGATTTTCCTGAGTATATGTGATTTTCCTGACTATATGTGATTTTCATGAGTATATGTGATTTCACTGACTATATGTGATTTTCCTGAGTATATGTAATTTCCCTGAGTATATGTGATTTTCCTGAGTATATGTGATTTCCCTGACTATATGTGATTTTCATGATTATATGTGATCTTCCTGAGTATATGTGATTTTCCTGAGTATATGTGATTTCCCTGAGTATATGTGATTTTCCTGAGTATATGTGATTTTCATGAGTATATGTGATTTTCCTGAGTATACGTGATTTTCATGACTATGTGATTTTCCTGAGTATATGTGATTTCCCTGAGTATATGTGATTTTCCTCAGTATATGTGATTTTCCTGATAATATTTGATTTTCCTGAGTATATGTGATTTTCCTGAGTATATGTGATTTCCCTGAGTATATGTGATTTTCCTGACTATTTGTGATTTTCCTGACTATGTGATTTTCTTGACTATATGTGATTTTCCTGAGTATATGTGATTTTCCTGACTATATGTGATTTCCCTGACTATATGTGATTTCCCTGAGTATGTGTGATTTTCCTGAGTATATGTGATTTTCATGACTATATGTGATTTTCCTGAGTATATGTGATTTTCATGATTATGTGATTTTCATGACTATATGTGATTTTCCTGAGTATATGTGATTTTCCTGACTATATGTGATTTTCCTGACAATATGTGATTTTCCTGAGTATGTGTGATTTTCATGAGTATATGTGATTTTCATGAGTATACGTGATTTTCCTGAGTATATGTAATTTCTTTGAGTATATGTGATTTCCCTGACTATATGTGATGTTCCTGAGTATATGTGATCTTCCCGAGTATATGTGATTTTCCTGAGTATAGGCGATTTTCCTGAGTACATGTGATTTTTCTGACTATATGTGATCTTCCTGAGTATATGTGATTTCCCTGAGTATATGTGATTTCATTGACTATATGTGATTTTCATGATTATATGTGATCTTCCTGAGTATATGTGATTTTCCTGAGTATATGTGATTTCCCTGAGTATATGTGATTTTCCTGAGTATATGTGATTTTCATGACTATATGTGATTTTCCTGAGTATATGTGATTTTCATGATTATGTGATTTTCCTGACAATATGTGATTTTCCTGAGTATATGTGATTTTCCTGAGTATATGTGATTTTCCTGAGTATATGTGATTTTCTTGAGTATATGTGATTTTCCTGAGTATATGTGATTTTCCTGAGTATATGTGATTTCCCTGACTATATGTGATTTTCATGATTATATGTGATCTTCCTGAGTATATGTGATTTTCCTGAGTATATGTGATTTCCCTGAGTATATGTGATTTTCCTGAGTATATGTGATTTTCATGACTATATGTGATTTTCCTGAGTATATGTGATTTTCATGATTATGTGATTTTCATGACTATATGTGATTTTCCTGAGTATACGTGATTTTCCTGACTATATGTGATTTTCCTGACAATATGTGATTTTCCTGAGTATGTGTGATTTTCATGAGTATACGTGATTTTCCTGAGTATATGTAATTTCTTTGAGTATATGTGATTTCCCTGACTATATGTGATGTTCCTGAGTATATGTGATCTTCCTGAGTATATGTGATTTTCCTGAGTATAGGCGATTTTCCTGAGTACATGTGATTTTTCTGACTATATGTGATCTTCCTGAGTATATGTGATTTCCCTGAGTATATGTGATTTCATTGACTATACGTGATTTTCATGATTATATGTGATCTTCCTGAGTATATGTGATTTTCCTGAGTATATGTGATTTCCCTGAGTATATGTGATTTTCCTGAGTATATGTGATTTTCATGACTATATGTGATTTTCCTGAGTATATGTGATTTTCATGATTATGTGATTTTCCTGACAATATGTGATTTTCCTGAGTATATGTGATTTTCCTGAGTATATGTGATTTTCCTGAGTATATGTGATTTTCTTGAGTATATGTGATTTTCCTGAGTATATGTGATTTCCCTGAGTATATGTGATTTTCCTGACTATTTGTGATTTTCCTGACTATGTGATTTTCTTGACCATATGTGGTTTTCCTGAGTATATGTGATTTTGCTGACTATATGTGATTTTCCTGAGTATATGTGATTTTCCTGACTTTATGTGATTTTCCTGAGTATATGTGATTTTGCTGACTATATGTGATTTTCCTGAGTATATGTGATTTTCCTGACTATATGTGATTTTCCTGACAATATGTGATTTTCCTGAGTATGTGTGATTTTCATGAGTATATGTGATTTTCATGAGTATACGTGATTTTCCTGAGTATATGTAATTTCTTTGAGTATATGTGATTTCTCTGACTATATGTGATGTTCCTGAGTATATGTGATCTTCCTGAGTATATGTGATTTTCCTGAGTATAGGCGATTTTCCTGAGTATATGTGATTTTCCTGAGTATATGTGATTTCCCTGAATATATGTGATTTTCCAGAGTATATGTGATTATTCTGTGTATATATAATTTTCCTGAGTATATGTGACTTTCCTGAGTATATGTGATTTCCCTGAGTATATGTGATTTTCCTCAGTATATGTGATTTTCCTGACAATATTTGATTTTCCTGAGTATATGTGATTTTCCTGAGTATATGTGATTTCCCTGAGTATATGTGATTTTCCTGACTATTTGTGATTTTCCTGACTATGTGATTTTCTTGACTATATGTGATTTTCCTGAGTATATGTGATTTTCCTGACTATATGTGATTTTCCTGAGTATATAAAATTTCCCTGAGTATATGTGATTTTCCTGAGTATATGTGATTTTCCTGACTATATGTGATTTTCATGAGTATATGTGATTTCACTGACTATATGTGATTTTCCTGAGTATATGTAATTTCCCTGAGTATATGTGATTTTCCTGAGTATATGTGATTTCCCTGACTATATGTGATTTTCATGATTATATGTGATCTTCCTGAGTATATGTGATTTTCCTGAGTATATGTGATTTCCCTGAGTATATGTGATTTTCCTGAGTATATGTGATTTTCATGAGTATATGTGATTTTCCTGAGTATACGTGATTTTCATGACTATGTGATTTTCCTGAGTATATGTGATTTCCCTGAGTATATGTGATTTTCCTCAGTATATGTGATTTTCCTGATAATATTTGATTTTCCTGAGTATATGTGATTTTCCTGAGTATATGTGATTTCCCTGAGTATATGTGATTTTCCTGACTATTTGTGATTTTCCTGACTATGTGATTTTCTTGACTATATGTGATTTTCCTGAGTATATGTGATTTTCCTGACTATATGTGATTTTCCTGAGTATATAAAATTTCCCTGAGTATATGTGATTTTCCTGAGTATATGTGATTTTCCTGACTATATGTGATTTTCCTGAGTATATAAAATTTCCCTGAGTATATGTGATTTTCCTGAGTATATGTGATTTTCCTGACTATATGTGATTTTCCTGAGTATATGTGATTTTCATGACTATATGTGATTTTCCTGAGTATATGTGATTTTCCTGACTATATGTGATTTTCCTGACAATATGTGATTTTCCTGAGTATGTGTGATTTCCCTGAGTATATGTGATTTTCATGAGTATATGTGATTTCCCTGAGTATATGTGATTTTCCTGAGTATATGTGATTTTCATGACTATATGTGATTTTCCTGAGTATATGTGATTTTCATGATTATGTGATTTTCCTGACAATATGTGATTTTCCTGAGTATATGTGATTTTCCTGAGTATATGTGATTTTCCTGAGTATATGTGATTTTCTTGAGTATATGTGATTTTCCTGAGTATATGTGATTTCCCTGAGTATATGTGATTTTCCTGACTATTTGTGATTTTCCTGACTATGTGATTTTCTTGACCATATGTGATTTTCCTGAGTATATGTGATTTTGCTGACTATATGTGATTTTCCTGAGTATATGTGATTTTCCTGACTTTATGTGATTTTCCTGAGTATATGTGATTTTGCTGACTATATGTGATTTTCCTGAGTATATGTGATTTTCCTGACTATATGTGATTTTCCTGACAATATGTGATTTTCCCGAGTATGTGTGATTTTCATGAGTATATGTGATTTTCATGAGTATACGTGATTTTCCTGAGTATATGTAATTTCTTTGAGTATATGTGATTTCTCTGACTATATGTGATGTTCCTGAGTATATGTGATCTTCCTGAGTATATGTGATTTTCCTGAGTATAGGCGATTTTCCTGAGTATATGTGATTTTCCTGAGTATATGTGATTTCCCTGAATATATGTGATTTTCCAGAGTATATGTGATTATTCTGTGTATATATAATTTTCCTGAGTATATGTGACTTTCCTGAGTATATGTGATTTCCCTGAGTATATGTGATTTTCCTCAGTATATGTGATTTTCCTGACAATATTTGATTTTCCTGAGTATATGTGATTTTCCTGAGTATATGTGATTTTCCTGAGTATATGTGATCTTCCTCAGTATATGTGATTTTCCTGAGTATATGCGATTTTCCTGAGTATATGTGATTTTCCTGAGTATATGTGATTTATTTAAGTATATGTGATTTCCCTGACTATATGTGATTTTCCTGAGTACATGTGATTTCCCTGAGTATATGTGATTTTCCTGAGTATATGTTATTATCCTGAGTATTTGATTTTCCTGACTATTTGTGATTTTCCTGACTATATGTGATTTTCCTGAGTATATGTGATCTTCCTGAGTATATGTGATTTTCCTGAGTATATGCAATTTTCCTGAGTATATGTGATTTTCCTGACTATATGTGATTTCCTTGAGTATATGTGATTTCCCTGACTATGTGTGATTTTCCTGAGTATATATGATTTAACAGACTATATGTGATTTTCCTGAGTATATGTGATTTTCCTGAGTATATGTGATTTTGCTGACTATATGTGATTTTCCTGAGTATATGTGATTTCCCTGAGTATATGTGATTTTCCTGAGTATATGTGATTTTCCTGACTATATGTGATTTTCCTGAGTATATGTGATTTTCCTGACTATATGTGATTTTCCTGAGTATATGTGATTTTCCTGACTATATGTGATTTTCCTGACAATATGTGATTTTCCTGAGTATGTGTGATTTCCCTGAGTATATGTGATTTTCATGAGTATATGTGATATTCATGAGTATATGTGATTTTCCTGACTATATGTGATTTTCCTGAGTATATGTGATCTTCCTGAGTATATGTGATTTTCCTGAGTATATGCGATTTTCCTGAGTATATGTAATTTTCCTGAGTATATGTGATTTATTTGAGTATATGTGATTTCCCTGACTATATGTGATTTTCCTGAGTATATGTGTTTTCCCTGAGTATATGTGATTTTCCTGAGTATATGTTATTTTCCTGAGTATTTGATTTTCCTGACTATTTGTGATTTTCCTGACTATATGTGATTTTCCTGAGTATATGTGATCTTCCTGAGTATATGTGATTTTCCTGAGTATATGCGAATTTCCTGAGTATATGTGATTTTCCTGACTATATGTGATTTTGCTGACTATTTGTGATTTTCCTGAGTATATGTGATTTTCCTGACTATATGTGATTTTCCTGAGTATATGTGATCTTCCTGAGTATAAGTGATTTTCCTGAGTATAGGCGATTTTCCTGAGTATATGTGATTTTGCTGACTATATGTGATCTTCCTCTGTATATGTGATTTCCCGCAATATATGTGATTTTCCTGAGTATATGTGATTTCCCTGAGTATATGTGATTTTCCTGAGTATATGTGATTTTGCTGAGTATATGTGATTTCCCTGACTATATGAGATTTTCCTGAGTATATGTGATTTTCCTGACTATATGTAATTTTCCTGAGTATATGTGATTTACCTGACTAGAAGTGATTTTTCTGAGTATATGTGATTTCCCTGACTATATGTGATTTTCCTAACTATATGAGATTTTCCTGAGTATATGTGATTTTCCTGAGTATATGTGATTTCCCTGAATATATGTGATTTTCCAGAGTATATGTGATTTTTCTGTGTATATATGATTTTCCTGAGTATATGTGATCTTCCTGAGTATATGTGATTTCCCTGAGTATATGTGATTTTCCTGAGTATATGTGATCTTCCTGAGTATATGTGATTTTCCTGAGTATATGTGATTTCCCTGAGTATAAGTGATTTTCCTGAGTATATGTGATTTTCCTGACTATATGTGATTTTCCTGACAATATGTGATTTTCCTGAGTATGTGTGATTTCCCTGAGTATATGTGATTTTCATGAGTATATGTGATATTCCTGAGTATATGTGATCTTCCTGAGTATATGTGATTTTCCTGAGTATATGTGATCTTCCTGAGTATATGTGATTTTCCTGAGTATATGCGATTTTCCTGAGTATATGTGATTTTCCTGAGTATATGTGATTTATTTAAGTATATGTGATTTCCCTGACTATATGTGATTTTCCTGAGTATATGTGATTTCCCTGAGTATATGTGATTTTCCTGAGTATATGTTATTATCCTGAGTATTTGATTTTCCTGACTATTTGTGATTTTCCTGACTATATGTGATTTTCCTGAGTATATGTGATCTTCCTCAGTATATGTGATTTTCCTGAGTATATTCGATTTTCCTGAGTATATGTGATTTTCCTGACTATATGTGATTTTCCTGAGTATATGTGATTTTCCTGAGTATATGTGATTTTGCTGACTATATGTGATTTTCCTGAGTATATGTGATTTCCCTGAGTATATGTGATTTTCCTGACTATATGTGATTTTCCTGACTATATGTGATTTTCCTGAGTATATGTGATTTTCCTGACTATATGTGATTTTCCTGAGTATATGTGATTTTCCTGACTATATGTGATTTTCCTGACAATATGTGATTTTCCTGAGTATGTGTGATTTCCCTGAGTATATGTGATTTTCATGAGTATATGTGATATTCCTGAGTATATGTGATTTTCCTGACTATATGTGATTTTCCTGAGTATATGTGATCTTCCTGAGTATATGTGATTTTCCTGAGTATATGCGATTTGCCTGAGTATATGTAATTTTCCTGAGTATATGTGATTTATTTGAGTATATGTGATTTCCCTGACTATATGTGATTTTCCTGAGTATATGTGTTTTCCCTGAGTATATGTGATTTTCCTGAGTATATGTTATTTTCCTGAGTATTTGATTTTCCTGACTATTTGTGATTGTCCTGACTATATGTGATTTTCCTGAGTATATGTGATCTTCCTGAGTATATGTGATTTTCCTGAGTATATGCGAATTTCCTGAGTATATGTGATTTTCCTGACTATATGTGATCTTTCTGAGTATATGTGATTTCCCTGAGTATATGTGATTTTACTGACTATTTGTGATTTTCCTGAGTATATGTGATTTTCCTGACTATATGTGATTTTCCTGAGTATATGTGATCTTCCTGAGTATAAGTGATTTTCCTGAGTATAGGCGATTTTCCTGAGTATATGTGATTTTGCTGACTATATGTGATCTTCCTCTGTATATGTGATTTCCCGCAATATATGTGATTTTCCTGAGTATATGTGATTTCCCTGAGTATATGTGATTTTCCTGAGTATATGTGATTTTGCTGAGTATATGTGATTTCCCTGACTATATGAGATTTTCCTGAGTATATGTGATTTTCCTGACTATATGTAATTTTCCTGAGTATATGTGATTTACCTGACTAGAAGTGATTTTTCTGAGTATATGTGATTTCCCTGACTATATGTGATTTTCCTAACTATATGAGATTTTCCTGAGTATATGTGATTTTCTTGAGTATATGTGATTTCCCTGAATATATGTGATTTTCCAGAGTATATGTGATTTTTCTGTGTATATATTATTTTCCTGAGTATATGTGATCTTCCTGAGTATATGTGATTTTCCTGAGTATATGTGATTTTCCTGAGTATATGTGATCTTCCTGAGTATATGTGATTTTCCTGAGTATATGTGATTTCCCTGAGTATAAGTGATTTTCCTGAGTATATGTGATTTTCCTGACTATATGTGATTTTCCTGACAATATGTGATTTTCCTGAGTATGTGTGATTTCCCTGAGTATATGTGATTTTCATGAGTATATGTGATATTCCTGAGTATATGTGATCTTCCTGAGTATATGTGATTTTCCTGAGTATATGCGATTTTCCTGAGTATATTTGATTTTCCTGAGTATATGAAATGTCCCTGAGTATATGTGATTTTCCTGAGTATATGTGATTTTCCTGACTATATGTGATTTTCCTGAGTATATGTGATTTCCCTGACTATATGTGATTTCCCGGAGTATATGTGATTTTCCTGACTATATGTGATTTTCCTGAGTATATGTGATTTTCCTGACTATATGTGATTTTGCTGACAATATGTGATTTTCCTGAGTATGTGTGATTTCCCTGAGTATATGTGATTTTCATGAGTATATGTGATATTCCTGAGTATATGTGATTTTCCTGACTATATGTGATTTTCCTGAGTATATGTGATCTTCCTGAGTATATGTGATTTTCCTGAGTATATGCGATTTTCCTGTGTATATGTGATTTTCCTGAGTATATGTGATTTATTTAAGTATATGTGATTTCCCTGACTATATGTGATTTTCCTGAGTATATGTGATTTCCCTGAGTATATGTGATTTTCCTGAGTATATGTTATTATCCTGAGTATTTGATTTTCCTGACTATTTGTGATTTTCCTGACTATATGTGATTTTCCTGAGTATATGTGATCTTCCTGAGTATATGTGATTTTCCTGAGTATATTCGATTTTCCTGAGTATATGTGATTTTCCTGACTATATGTGATTTTCCTGAGTATATGTGATTTTCCTGAGTATATGTGATTTTGCTGACTATATGTGATTTTCCTGAGTATATGTGATTTCCCTGAGTATATGTGATTTTCCTGAGTATATGTGATTTTCCTGACTATATGTGATTTTCCTGAGTATATGTGATTTTCCTGACTATATGTGATTTACCTGAGTATATATGATTTTCCTGACTATATGTGATTTTCCTGACAATATGTGATTTTCCTGAGTATGTGTGATTTCCCTGAGTATATGTGATTTTCATGAGTATATGTGATATTCCTGAGTATATGTGATTTTCCTGACTATATGTGATTTTCCTGAGTATATGTGATCTTCCTGAGTATATGTGATTTTCCTGAGTATATGCGATTTTCCTGAGTATATGTAATTTTCCTGAGTATATGTGATTTATTTGAGTATATGTGATTTCCCTGAGTATATGTGATTTTCCTGACTATATGTGATCTTTCTGAGTATATATGATTTCCCTGAGTATATGTGATTTTGCTGACTATTTGTGATTTTCCTGAGTATATGTGATTTTCCTGACTATATGTGATTTTCCTGAGTATATGTGATCTTCCTGAGTATAAGTGATTTTCCTGAGTATAGGCGATTTTCCTGAGTATATGTGATTTTGCTGACTATATGTGATCTTCCTCTGTATATGTGATTTCCCGCAATATATGTGATTTTCCTGAGTATATGTGATTTCCCTGAGTATATGTGATTTTCCTGAGTATATGTGATTTTGCTGAGTATATGTGATTTCCCTGACTATATGAGATTTTCCTGAGTATATGTGATTTTCCTGACTATATGTAATTTTCCTGAGTATATGTGATTTACCTGACTAGAAGTGATTTTTCTGAGTATATGTGATTTCCCTGACTATATGTGATTTTCCTAACTATATGAGATTTTCCTGAGTATATGTGATTTTCCTGAGTATATGTGATTTCCCTGAATATATGTGATTTTCCAGAGTATATGTGATTTTTCTGTGTATATATGATTTTCCTGAGTATATGTGATCTTCCTGAGTATATGTGATTTTCCTGAGTATATGTGATTTTCCTGAGTATATGTGATCTTCCTGAGTATATGTGATTTTCCTGAGTATATGTGATTTCCCTGAGTATAAGTGATTTTCCTGAGTATATGTGATTTTCCTGACTATATGTGATTTTCCTGACAATATGTGATTTTCCTGAGTATGTGTGATTTCCCTGAGTATATGTGATTTTCATGAGTATATGTGATATTCCTGGGTATATGTGATCTTCCTGAGTATATGTGATTTTCCTGAGTATATGCGATTTTCCTGAGTATATTTGATTTTCCTGAGTATATGAAATGTCCCTGAGTATATGTGATTTTCCTGAGTATATGTGATTTTCCTGACTATATGTGATTTTCCTGAGTATATGTGATTTCCCTGACTATATGTGATTTCCCGGAGTATATGTGATTTTCCTGACTATATGTGATTTTCCTGAGTATGTGTGATTTCCCTGAGTATATGTGATTTTCATGAGTATATGTGATATTCCTGAGTATATGTGATTTTCCTGACTATATGTGATTTTCCTGAGTATATGTGATCTTCCTGAGTATATGTGATTTTCCTGAGTATATGCGATTTTCCTGAGTATATGTGATTTTCCTGAGTATATGTGATTTATTTAAGTATATGTGATTTCCCTGACTATATGTGATTTTCCTGAGTATATGTGATTTCCCTGAGTATATGTGATTTTCCTGAGTATATGTTATTATCCTGAGTATTTGATTTTCCTGACTATTTGTGATTTTCCTGACTATATGTGATTTTCCTGAGTATATGTGATCTTCCTGAATATATGTGATTTTCCTGAGTATATTCGATTTTCCTGAGTATATGTGATCTCCTGACTATATGTGATTTTCCTGAGTATATGTGATTTCCCTGACTATATGTGATTTCCCTGAGTATGTGTGATTTTCCTGAGTATATGTGATTTTCATGACTATATGTGATTTTCCTGAGTATATGTGATTTTCATGATTATGTGATTTTCATGACTATATGTGATTTTCCTGAGTATATGTGATTTTCCTGACTATATGTGATTTTCCTGACAATATGTGATTTTCCTGAGTATGTGTGATTTTCATGAGTATATGTGATTTTCATGAGTATACGTGATTTTCCTGAGTATATGTAATTTCTTTGAGTATATGTGATTTCCCTGACTATATGTGATGTTCCTGAGTATATGTGATCTTCCCGAGTATATGTGATTTTCCTGAGTATAGGCGATTTTCCTGAGTACATGTGATTTTTCTGACTATATGTGATCTTCCTGAGTATATGTGATTTCCCTGAGTATATGTGATTTCATTGACTATATGTGATTTTCATGATTATATGTGATCTTCCTGAGTATATGTGATTTTCCTGAGTATATGTGATTTCCCTGAGTATATGTGATTTTCCTGAGTATATGTGATTTTCATGACTATATGTGATTTTCCTGAGTATATGTGATTTTCATGATTATGTGATTTTCCTGACAATATGTGATTTTCCTGAGTATATGTGATTTTCCTGAGTATATGTGATTTTCCTGAGTATATGTGATTTTCTTGAGTATATGTGATTTTCCTGAGTATATGTGATTTTCCTGAGTATATGTGATTTCCCTGACTATATGTGATTTTCATGATTATATGTGATCTTCCTGAGTATATGTGATTTTCCTGAGTATATGTGATTTCCCTGAGTATATGTGATTTTCCTGAGTATATGTGATTTTCATGACTATATGTGATTTTCCTGAGTATATGTGATTTTCATGATTATGTGATTTTCATGACTATATGTGATTTTCCTGAGTATACGTGATTTTCCTGACTATATGTGATTTTCCTGACAATATGTGATTTTCCTGAGTATGTGTGATTTTCATGAGTATACGTGATTTTCCTGAGTATATGTAATTTCTTTGAGTATATGTGATTTCCCTGACTATATGTGATGTTCCTGAGTATATGTGATCTTCCTGAGTATATGTGATTTTCCTGAGTATAGGCGATTTTCCTGAGTACATGTGATTTTTCTGACTATATGTGATCTTCCTGAGTATATGTGATTTCCCTGAGTATATGTGATTTCATTGACTATACGTGATTTTCATGATTATATGTGATCTTCCTGAGTATATGTGATTTTCCTGAGTATATGTGATTTCCCTGAGTATATGTGATTTTCCTGAGTATATGTGATTTTCATGACTATATGTGATTTTCCTGAGTATATGTGATTTTCATGATTATGTGATTTTCCTGACAATATGTGATTTTCCTGAGTATATGTGATTTTCCTGAGTATATGTGATTTTCCTGAGTATATGTGATTTTCTTGAGTATATGTGATTTTCCTGAGTATATGTGATTTCCCTGAGTATATGTGATTTTCCTGACTATTTGTGATTTTCCTGACTATGTGATTTTCTTGACCATATGTGGTTTTCCTGAGTATATGTGATTTTGCTGACTATATGTGATTTTCCTGAGTATATGTGATTTTCCTGACTTTATGTGATTTTCCTGAGTATATGTGATTTTGCTGACTATATGTGATTTTCCTGAGTATATGTGATTTTCCTGACTATATGTGATTTTCCTGACAATATGTGATTTTCCTGAGTATGTGTGATTTTCATGAGTATATGTGATTTTCATGAGTATACGTGATTTTCCTGAGTATATGTAATTTCTTTGAGTATATGTGATTTCTCTGACTATATGTGATGTTCCTGAGTATATGTGATCTTCCTGAGTATATGTGATTTTCCTGAGTATAGGCGATTTTCCTGAGTATATGTGATTTTCCTGAGTATATGTGATTTCCCTGAATATATGTGATTTTCCAGAGTATATGTGATTATTCTGTGTATATATAATTTTCCTGAGTATATGTGACTTTCCTGAGTATATGTGATTTCCCTGAGTATATGTGATTTTCCTCAGTATATGTGATTTTCCTGACAATATTTGATTTTCCTGAGTATATGTGATTTTCCTGAGTATATGTGATTTCCCTGAGTATATGTGATTTTCCTGACTATTTGTGATTTTCCTGACTATGTGATTTTCTTGACTATATGTGATTTTCCTGAGTATATGTGATTTTCCTGACTATATGTGATTTTCCTGAGTATATAAAATTTCCCTGAGTATATGTGATTTTCCTGAGTATATGTGATTTTCCTGACTATATGTGATTTTCATGAGTATATGTGATTTCACTGACTATATGTGATTTTCCTGAGTATATGTAATTTCCCTGAGTATATGTGATTTTCCTGAGTATATGTGATTTCCCTGACTATATGTGATTTTCATGATTATATGTGATCTTCCTGAGTATATGTGATTTTCCTGAGTATATGTGATTTCCCTGAGTATATGTGATTTTCCTGAGTATATGTGATTTTCATGAGTATATGTGATTTTCCTGAGTATACGTGATTTTCATGACTATGTGATTTTCCTGAGTATATGTGATTTCCCTGAGTATATGTGATTTTCCTCAGTATATGTGATTTTCCTGACAATATTTGATTTTCCTGAGTATATGTGATTTTCCTGAGTATATGTGATTTCCCTGAGTATATGTGATTTTCCTGACTATTTGTGATTTTCCTGACTATGTGATTTTCTTGACTATATGTGATTTTCCTGAGTATATGTGATTTTCCTGACTATATGTGATTTTCCTGAGTATATAAAATTTCCCTGAGTATATGTGATTTTCCTGAGTATATGTGATTTTCCTGACTATATGTGATTTTCCTGAGTATATGTGATTACCCTGAGTATATGTGATCTTCCTGAGTATATGTGATTTTCCTGACTATATGTGATTTTCCTGAGTATATGTGATTTTCATGACTATATGTGATTTTCCTGAGTATATGTGATTTTCCTGACTATATGTGATTTTCCTGACAATATGTGATTTTCCTGAGTATGTGTGATTTCCCTGAGTATATGTGATTTTCATGAGTATATGTGATTTCCCTGAGTATATGTGATTTTCCTGAGTATATGTGATTTTCATGACTATATGTGATTTTCCTGAGTATATGTGATTTTCATGATTATGTGATTTTCCTGACAATATGTGATTTTCCTGAGTATATGTGATTTTCCTGAGTATATGTGATTTTCCTGAGTATATGTGATTTTCTTGAGTATATGTGATTTTCCTGAGTATATGTGATTTCCCTGAGTATATGTGATTTTCCTGACTATTTGTGATTTTCCTGACTATGTGATTTTCTTGACCATATGTGATTTTCATGAGTATATGTGATTTTGCTGACTATATGTGATTTTCCTGAGTATATGTGATTTTCCTGACTTTATGTGATTTTCCTGAGTATATGTGATTTTGCTGACTATATGTGATTTTCCTGAGTATATGTGATTTTCCTGACTATATGTGATTTTCCTGACAATATGTGATTTTCCTGAGTATGTGTGATTTTCATGAGTATATGTGATTTTCATGAGTATACGTGATTTTCCTGAGTATATGTAATTTCTTTGAGTATATGTGATTTCTCTGACTATATGTGATGTTCCTGAGTATATGTGATCTTCCTGAGTATATGTGATTTTCCTGAGTATAGGCGATTTTCCTGAGTATATGTGATTTTCCTGAGTATATGTGATTTCCCTGAATATATGTGATTTTCCAGAGTATATGTGATTATTCTGTGTATATATAATTTTCCTGAGTATATGTGACTTTCCTGAGTATATGTGATTTCCCTGAGTATATGTGATTTTCCTCAGTATATGTGATTTTCCTGACAATATTTGATTTTCCTGAGTATATGTGATTTTCCTGAGTATATGTGATTTTCCTGAGTATATGTGATCTTCCTCAGTATATGTGATTTTCCTGAGTATATGCGATTTTCCTGAGTATATGTGATTTTCCTGAGTATATGTGATTTATTTAAGTATATGTGATTTCCCTGACTATATGTGATTTTCCTGAGTACATGTGATTTCCCTGAGTATATGTGATTTTCCTGAGTATATGTTATTATCCTGAGTATTTGATTTTCCTGACTATTTGTGATTTTCCTGACTATATGTGATTTTCCTGAGTATATGTGATCTTCCTGAGTATATGTGATTTTCCTGAGTATATGCAATTTTCCTGAGTATATGTGATTTTCCTGACTATATGTGATTTCCTTGAGTATATGTGATTTCCCTGACTATGTGTGATTTTCCTGAGTATATATGATTTAACAGACTATATGTGATTTTCCTGAGTATATGTGATTTTCCTGAGTATATGTGATTTTGCTGACTATATGTGATTTTCCTGAGTATATGTGATTTCCCTGAGTATATGTGATTTTCCTGAGTATATGTGATTTTCCTGACTATATGTGATTTTCCTGAGTATATGTGATTTTCCTGACTATATGTGATTTTCCTGAGTATATGTGATTTTCCTGACTATATGTGATTTTCCTGACAATATGTGATTTTCCTGAGTATGTGTGATTTCCCTGAGTATATGTGATTTTCATGAGTATATGTGATATTCATGAGTATATGTGATTTTCCTGACTATATGTGATTTTCCTGAGTATATGTGATCTTCCTGAGTATATGTGATTTTCCTGAGTATATGCGATTTTCCTGAGTATATGTAATTTTCCTGAGTATATGTGATTTATTTGAGTATATGTGATTTCCCTGACTATATGTGATTTTCCTGAGTATATGTGTTTTCCCTGAGTATATGTGATTTTCCTGAGTATATGTTATTTTCCTGAGTATTTGATTTTCCTGACTATTTGTGATTTTCCTGACTATATGTGATTTTCCTGAGTATATGTGATCTTCCTGAGTATATGTGATTTTCCTGAGTATATGCGAATTTCCTGAGTATATGTGATTTTCCTGACTATATGTGATTTTGCTGACTATTTGTGATTTTCCTGAGTATATGTGATTTTCCTGACTATATGTGATTTTCCTGAGTATATGTGATCTTCCTGAGTATAAGTGATTTTCCTGAGTATAGGCGATTTTCCTGAGTATATGTGATTTTGCTGACTATATGTGATCTTCCTCTGTATATGTGATTTCCCGCAATATATGTGATTTTCCTGAGTATATGTGATTTCCCTGAGTATATGTGATTTTCCTGAGTATATGTGATTTTGCTGAGTATATGTGATTTCCCTGACTATATGAGATTTTCCTGAGTATATGTGATTTTCCTGACTATATGTAATTTTCCTGAGTATATGTGATTTACCTGACTAGAAGTGATTTTTCTGAGTATATGTGATTTCCCTGACTATATGTGATTTTCCTAACTATATGAGATTTTCCTGAGTATATGTGATTTTCCTGAGTATATGTGATTTCCCTGAATATATGTGATTTTCCAGAGTATATGTGATTTTTCTGTGTATATATGATTTTCCTGAGTATATGTGATCTTCCTGAGTATATGTGATTTCCCTGAGTATATGTGATTTTCCTGAGTATATGTGATCTTCCTGAGTATATGTGATTTTCCTGAGTATATGTGATTTCCCTGAGTATAAGTGATTTTCCTGAGTATATGTGATTTTCCTGACTATATGTGATTTTCCTGACAATATGTGATTTTCCTGAGTATGTGTGATTTCCCTGAGTATATGTGATTTTCATGAGTATATGTGATATTCCTGAGTATATGTGATCTTCCTGAGTATATGTGATTTTCCTGAGTATATGCGATTTTCCTGAGTATATTTGATTTTCCTGAGTATATGAAATGTCCCTGAGTATATGTGATTTTCCTGAGTATATGTGATTTTCCTGACTATCTGTGATTTTCCTGAGTATATGTGATTTCCCTGACTATATGTGATTTCCCGGAGTATATGTGATTTTCCTGAGTATATGCGATTTTCCTGAGTATATGTGATTTTCCTGAGTATATGTGATTTATTTAAGTATATGTGATTTCCCTGACTATATGTGATTTTCCTGAGTATATGTGATTTCCCTGAGTATATGTGATTTTCCTGAGTATATGTTATTATCCTGAGTATTTGATTTTCCTGACTATTTGTGATTTTCCTGACTATATGTGATTTTCCTGAGTATATGTGATCTTCCTCAGTATATGTGATTTTCCTGAGTATATTCGATTTTCCTGAGTATATGTGATTTTCCTGACTATATGTGATTTTCCTGAGTATATGTGATTTTCCTGAGTATATGTGATTTTGCTGACTATATGTGATTTTCCTGAGTATATGTGATTTCCCTGAGTATATGTGATTTTCCTGACTATATGTGATTTTCCTGACTATATGTGATTTTCCTGAGTATATGTGATTTTCCTGACTATATGTGATTTTCCTGAGTATATGTGATTTTCCTGACTATATGTGATTTTCCTGACAATATGTGATTTTCCTGAGTATGTGTGATTTCCCTGAGTATATGTGATTTTCATGAGTATATGTGATATTCCTGAGTATATGTGATTTTCCTGACTATATGTGATTTTCCTGAGTATATGTGATCTTCCTGAGTATATGTGATTTTCCTGA
Organism: Eledone cirrhosa; assembly: GCA_964016885.1. Classification (NCBI taxonomy): domain Eukaryota; kingdom Metazoa; phylum Mollusca; class Cephalopoda; order Octopoda; family Eledonidae; genus Eledone; species Eledone cirrhosa. The sequence goes on from OZ024740.1 coordinate 28,390,458, forward strand.
GTATATGCGATTTGCCTGAGTATATGTAATTTTCCTGAGTATATGTGATTTATTTGAGTATATGTGATTTCCCTGACTATATGTGATTTTCCTGAGTATATGTGTTTTCCCTGAGTATATGTGATTTTCCTGAGTATATGTTATTTTCCTGAGTATTTGATTTTCCTGACTATTTGTGATTGTCCTGACTATATGTGATTTTCCTGAGTATATGTGATCTTCCTGAGTATATGTGATTTTCCTGAGTATATGCGAATTTCCTGAGTATATGTGATTTTCCTGACTATATGTGATCTTTCTGAGTATATGTGATTTCCCTGAGTATATGTGATTTTACTGACTATTTGTGATTTTCCTGAGTATATGTGATTTTCCTGACTATATGTGATTTTCCTGAGTATATGTGATCTTCCTGAGTATAAGTGATTTTCCTGAGTATAGGCGATTTTCCTGAGTATATGTGATTTTGCTGACTATATGTGATCTTCCTCTGTATATGTGATTTCCCGCAATATATGTGATTTTCCTGAGTATATGTGATTTCCCTGAGTATATGTGATTTTCCTGAGTATATGTGATTTTGCTGAGTATATGTGATTTCCCTGACTATATGAGATTTTCCTGAGTATATGTGATTTTCCTGACTATATGTAATTTTCCTGAGTATATGTGATTTACCTGACTAGAAGTGATTTTTCTGAGTATATGTGATTTCCCTGACTATATGTGATTTTCCTAACTATATGAGATTTTCCTGAGTATATGTGATTTTCCTGAGTATATGTGATTTCCCTGAATATATGTGATTTTCCAGAGTATATGTGATTTTTCTGTGTATATATTATTTTCCTGAGTATATGTGATCTTCCTGAGTATATGTGATTTTCCTGAGTATATGTGATTTTCCTGAGTATATGTGATCTTCCTGAGTATATGTGATTTTCCTGAGTATATGTGATTTCCCTGAGTATAAGTGATTTTCCTGAGTATATGTGATTTTCCTGACTATATGTGATTTTCCTGACAATATGTGATTTTCCTGAGTATGTGTGATTTCCCTGAGTATATGTGATTTTCATGAGTATATGTGATATTCCTGAGTATATGTGATCTTCCTGAGTATATGTGATTTTCCTGAGTATATGCGATTTTCCTGAGTATATTTGATTTTCCTGAGTATATGAAATGTCCCTGAGTATATGTGATTTTCCTGAGTATATGTGATTTTCCTGACTATATGTGATTTTCCTGAGTATATGTGATTTCCCTGACTATATGTGATTTCCCGGAGTATATGTGATTTTCCTGACTATATGTGATTTTCCTGAGTATATGTGATTTTCCTGACTATATGTGATTTTGCTGACAATATGTGATTTTCCTGAGTATGTGTGATTTCCCTGAGTATATGTGATTTTCATGAGTATATGTGATATTCCTGAGTATATGTGATTTTCCTGACTATATGTGATTTTCCTGAGTATATGTGATCTTCCTGAGTATATGTGATTTTCCTGAGTATATGCGATTTTCCTGTGTATATGTGATTTTCCTGAGTATATGTGATTTATTTAAGTATATGTGATTTCCCTGACTATATGTGATTTTCCTGAGTATATGTGATTTCCCTGAGTATATGTGATTTTCCTGAGTATATGTTATTATCCTGAGTATTTGATTTTCCTGACTATTTGTGATTTTCCTGACTATATGTGATTTTCCTGAGTATATGTGATCTTCCTGAGTATATGTGATTTTCCTGAGTATATTCGATTTTCCTGAGTATATGTGATTTTCCTGACTATATGTGATTTTCCTGAGTATATGTGATTTTCCTGAGTATATGTGATTTTGCTGACTATATGTGATTTTCCTGAGTATATGTGATTTCCCTGAGTATATGTGATTTTCCTGAGTATATGTGATTTTCCTGACTATATGTGATTTTCCTGAGTATATGTGATTTTCCTGACTATATGTGATTTACCTGAGTATATATGATTTTCCTGACTATATGTGATTTTCCTGACAATATGTGATTTTCCTGAGTATGTGTGATTTCCCTGAGTATATGTGATTTTCATGAGTATATGTGATATTCCTGAGTATATGTGATTTTCCTGACTATATGTGATTTTCCTGAGTATATGTGATCTTCCTGAGTATATGTGATTTTCCTGAGTATATGCGATTTTCCTGAGTATATGTAATTTTCCTGAGTATATGTGATTTATTTGAGTATATGTGATTTCCCTGAGTATATGTGATTTTCCTGACTATATGTGATCTTTCTGAGTATATGTGATTTCCCTGAGTATATGTGATTTTGCTGACTATTTGTGATTTTCCTGAGTATATGTGATTTTCCTGACTATATGTGATTTTCCTGAGTATATGTGATCTTCCTGAGTATAAGTGATTTTCCTGAGTATAGGCGATTTTCCTGAGTATATGTGATTTTGCTGACTATATGTGATCTTCCTCTGTATATGTGATTTCCCGCAATATATGTGATTTTCCTGAGTATATGTGATTTCCCTGAGTATATGTGATTTTCCTGAGTATATGTGATTTTGCTGAGTATATGTGATTTCCCTGACTATATGAGATTTTCCTGAGTATATGTGATTTTCCTGACTATATGTAATTTTCCTGAGTATATGTGATTTACCTGACTAGAAGTGATTTTTCTGAGTATATGTGATTTCCCTGACTATATGTGATTTTCCTAACTATATGAGATTTTCCTGAGTATATGTGATTTTCCTGAGTATATGTGATTTCCCTGAATATATGTGATTTTCCAGAGTATATGTGATTTTTCTGTGTATATATGATTTTCCTGAGTATATGTGATCTTCCTGAGTATATGTGATTTTCCTGAGTATATGTGATTTTCCTGAGTATATGTGATCTTCCTGAGTATATGTGATTTTCCTGAGTATATGTGATTTCCCTGAGTATAAGTGATTTTCCTGAGTATATGTGATTTTCCTGACTATATGTGATTTTCCTGACAATATGTGATTTTCCTGAGTATGTGTGATTTCCCTGAGTATATGTGATTTTCATGAGTATATGTGATATTCCTGGGTATATGTGATCTTCCTGAGTATATGTGATTTTCCTGAGTATATGCGATTTTCCTGAGTATATTTGATTTTCCTGAGTATATGAAATGTCCCTGAGTATATGTGATTTTCCTGAGTATATGTGATTTTCCTGACTATATGTGATTTTCCTGAGTATATGTGATTTCCCTGACTATATGTGATTTCCCGGAGTATATGTGATTTTCCTGACTATATGTGATTTTCCTGAGTATGTGTGATTTCCCTGAGTATATGTGATTTTCATGAGTATATGTGATATTCCTGAGTATATGTGATTTTCCTGACTATATGTGATTTTCCTGAGTATATGTGATCTTCCTGAGTATATGTGATTTTCCTGAGTATATGCGATTTTCCTGAGTATATGTGATTTTCCTGAGTATATGTGATTTATTTAAGTATATGTGATTTCCCTGACTATATGTGATTTTCCTGAGTATATGTGATTTCCCTGAGTATATGTGATTTTCCTGAGTATATGTTATTATCCTGAGTATTTGATTTTCCTGACTATTTGTGATTTTCCTGACTATATGTGATTTTCCTGAGTATATGTGATCTTCCTGAATATATGTGATTTTCCTGAGTATATTCGATTTTCCTGAGTATATGTGATTTTCCTGACTATATGTGATTTTCCTGAGTATATGTGATTTTCCTGAGTATATGTGATTTTGCTGACTATATGTGATTTTCCTGAGTATATGTGATTTCCCTGAGTATATGTGATTTTCCTGAGTATATGTGATTTTCCTGACTATATGTGATTTTCCTGAGTATATGTGATTTTCCTGACTATATGTGATTTTCCTGAGTATATGTGATTTTCCTGACTATATGTGATTTTCCTGACAATATGTGATTTTCCTGAGTATGTGTAATTTCCCTGAGTATATGTGATTTTTCATGAGTATATGTGATATTCCTGAGTATATGTGATTTTCCTGACTATATGTGATTTTCCTGAGTATATGTGATCTTCCTGAGTATATGTGATTTTCCTGAGTATATGCGATTTTCCTGAGTATATGTAATTTTCCTGAGTATATGTGATTTATTTGAGTATATGTGATTTCCCTGACTATATGTGATTTTCCTGAGTATATGTGATTTCCCTGAGTATATGTGATTTTCCTGAGTATATGTTATTTTCCTGAGTATTTGATTTTCCTGACTATTTGTGATTCTCCTGACTATATGTGATTTTCCTGAGTATATGTGATATTCCTGAGTATATGTGATTTTCCTGAGTATATGCGATTTTCCTGAGTATATGTGATTTTCCTGACTATATGTGATCTTTCTGAGTATATGTGATTTTCCTGAGTATATGTGATTTTGCTGACTATTTGTGATTTTCCTGAGTATATGTGATTTTCCTGACTATATGTGATTTTCCTGAGTATATGTGATCTTCCTGAGTATAAGTGATTTTCCTGAGTATAGGCGATTTTCCTGAGTATATGTGATTTTGCTGACTATATGTGATCTTCCTCAGTATATGTGATTTCCCGCAATATATGTGATTTTCCTGAGTATATGTGATTTCCCTGAGTATATGTGATTTTCCTGAGTATATGTGATTTTGCTGAGTATATGTGATTTCCCTGACTATATGTGATTTTCCTGACTATATGAGATTTTCCTGAGTATATGTGATTTTCCTGACTATATGTAATTTTCCTGAGTATATGTGATTTACCTGACTAGAAGTGATTTTTCTGAGTATATGTGATTTCCCTGACTATATGTGATTTTCCTGACTATATGAGATTTTCCTGAGTATATGTGATTTTCCTGACTATATGTGATTTTGTTGAGTATATGTGATTTCCCTGAGTATTTGTGATTTTCCTGGCTATATGTGATTTTCCTGAGTATGGGCGATTTTACTGAGTATATGTGATTTTTCTGACTATATGTGATCTTCCTGAGTATATGTGATTTCCCTGAGTATATGTGATTTTCCTGAGTATATATGATTTTCCTGAGTATATGTGATTTTCCTGAGTATATGTGATTTCCCTGAATATATGTGATTTTCCAGAGTATATGTGATTTTTCTGTGTATATATGATTTTCCTGAGTATATGTGATTTTCATGAGTATATGTGATTTCCCTGAGTATATGTGATTGTCCTCAGTATATGTGATTTTCCTGACAATATGTGATTTTCCTGAGTATATGTGATTTTCCTGAGTATATGTGATTTTCCTGAGTATATGTGATTTTCTTGAGTATATGTGATTTTTCTGAGTATATGTGATTTCCCTGAGTATATGTGATTTTCCTGACTATTTGTGATTTTCCTGACTATGTGATTTTCTTGACTATATGTGATTTTCCTGAGTATATGTGATTTTCCTGACTATATGTGATGTTCCTGAGTATATGAAATTTCCCTGAGTATATGTGATTTTCCTGACTCTATGTGATTTTTCTGACTATATGTGATTTTCCTGAGTATATGTGATTTCCCTGACTATATGTGATTTCCCTGACGATATGTGATTTTCCTAACTATATGTGACTTTCCTGACTATATGAGATTTTCCTGAGTATATGTGATTTTCCTGACTATATGTAATTTTCCTGAGTATATGTGATTTACCTGACTAGAAGTGATTTTTCTGAGTATATGTGATTTTCCTGAATATATGTGATTTTCTTGACAATATGTGATTTTCCTGAGTGTATGTGATTTCCCTGAGTATATGTGATTTTCCTGGCTATATGTGATTTTCCTGAGTATATGTGATTTGCCTGAGTATATATGATTTAACTGAGTATATGTGATTTTCCTGAGTATATGTGATTTCTTTGAGTATATGTGATTTCCCTGACTATATGTGATGTTCCTGAGTATATGTGATCTTCCTGAGTATATGTGATTTTCCTGAGTATAGGCGATTTTCCTGAGTATATGTGATTTTTCTGACTATATGTGATCTTCCTGAGTATATGTGATTTCCCTGAGTATATGTGATTTTCCTGAGTATATGTGATTTTCCTGAGTATATGTGATTTTCCTGACTATATGTGATTTTCCTGAGTATATGTGATCTTCCTGAGTATATGTGATTTTCCTGAGTATAGGCGATTTTCCTGAGTATATGTGATTTTGCTGACTATATGTGATCTTCCTCAGTATATGTGATTTCCCGCAATATATGTGATTTTCCTGAGTGTATGTGATTTTCCCGAGTATATGTGATCTCCCTGAATATATGTGATTTTCCTGAGTATATGTGATTTTCCTGTGTATATATGAATTTCCTGAGTATATGTGATTTTCCTGAGTATATGTGATTTCCCTGAGTATATGTGAATTTCCTGAGTATATGTGATTTTCCTGAGTATATGTGATTTCCCTGACTATATGTGATTTCCCTGACGATATGTGATTTTCCTAACTATATGTGATTTTCCTGACTATATGAGATTTTCCTGAGTATATGTGATTTTCCTGACTATATGTAATTTTCCTGAGTATATGTGATTTACCTGACTAGAAGTGATTTTTCTGAGTATATGTGATTTACCTGACTAGAAGTGATTTTTCTGAGTATATGTGATTTCCCTGACTATATGTGATTTTCCTGAATATATGTGATTTTCTTGACAATATGTGATTTTCCTGAGTATATGTGATTTTCCTGAGTATATGTGATTTCCCTGAGCATATGTGATTTTCCTGGCTATATGTGATTTTCCTGAGTATATGTGATTTTCCTGCGTATATGTGATTTTCCTGAGTATATGTGATTTTCCTGAGTATATGTGATTTCCCTGAGTATATATGATTTAACTGAGTATATGTGATTTTCCTGAGTATATGTGATTTCTTTGAGTATATGTGATTTCCCTGACTATATGTGATGTTCCTGAGTATATGTGATCTTTCTGAGCATATGTGATTTTCCTGAGTATGGGCGATTTTCCAGAGTTTATGTGATTTTTCTGTGTATATATGATTTTCCTGAGTATATGTGATTTTCATGAGTATATGTGATTTCCCTGAGTATATGTGATTTTCCTCAGTATATGTGATTTTCCTGACAATATGTGATTTTCCTGAGTATATGTGATTTTCCTGAGTATATGTGATTTTCCTGAGTATATGTGATTTTCCTGAGTATATGTGATTTTCCTGAGTATATGTGATTTTCTTGAGTATATGTGATTTTTCTGAGTATATGTGATTTCCCTGAGTATATGTGATTTTCCTGACTATTTGTGATTTTCCTGACTATGTGATTTTCTTGACTATATGTGATTTTCCTGAGTATATGTGATTTTCCTAACTATATGTGATTTTCCTGAGTATATGAAATTTCCCTGAGTTATGTGATTTTCCTGAGTATATGTGATTTTCCTGACTATATGTGATTTTCCTGAGTATATATGATTTCCCTGACTATATGTGATTTCCCGGAGTATATGTGATTTTCATGAGTATATGTGATTTTCCTGAGTATATGTGATCTTCCTGAGTATATGTGATGTTCAGGAGTATATGTGATTTTCCTGAGTATATGTGATCTTCCTGAGTATATGTGATTTTCCTGAGTATATGTGATTTCCCTGAGTATATGTGATTTTCCTGAGTATATGTGATTTTCCTGACTATATGTGATTTTCCTGAGTATATGTGATTTTCCTGACTATATGTGATTTTCCTGAGTATATCTGATTTTCCTGACTATATGTGATTTTCCTGACAATATGTGATTTTCCTGAGTATGTGTGATTTCCCTGAGTATATGTGATTTTCATGAGTATATGTGATATTCCTGAGTATATGTGATTTTCCTGACTATATGTTATTTTCCTGAGTATATGTAATCTTCCTCAGTATATAATTTTCCTGAGTATATGCGATTTTCCTGAGTATATGTGATTTTCCTGAGTATATGTGATTTATTTAAGTATATGTGATTTCCCTGACTATATGTGATTTTCCTGAGTATATGTGATTTCCCTGAGTATATGTGATTTTCCTGAGTATATATTATTTTCCTGAGTATTTGATTTTCCTGACTATTTGTGATTTTCCTGACTATATGTGATTTTCCTGAGTATATGTGATCTTACTGAGTATATGTGATTTTCCTGAGTATATGCGATTTTCCTGAGTATATGTGATTTTCCTGACTATATGTGATCTTTCTGAGTATATGTGATTTTCCTGAGTATATGTGATTTTGCTGACTATTTGTGATTTTCCTGAGTATATGTGATTTTCCTGACTATATGTGATTTTCCTGAGTATATGTGATCTTCCTGAGTATAAGTGATTTTCCTGAGTATAGGCGATTTTCCTGAGTATATGTGATTTTGCTGACTATATGTGATCTTCCTCAGTATATGTGATTTCCCGCAATATATGTGATTTTCCTGAGTATATGTGATTTCCCTGAGTATATGTGATTTTCCTGAGTATATGTGATTTTGCTGAGTATATGTGATTTCCCTGACTATATGTGATTTTCCTGACTATATGAGATTTTCCTGAGTATATGTGATTTTCCTGACTATATGTAATTTTCCTGAGTATATGTGATTTAGCTGACTAGAAGTGATTTTTCTGAGTATATGTGATTTCCCTGACTATATGTGATTTTCCTGACTATATGAGATTTTCCTGAGTATATGAGATTTTCCTGACTATATGTGATTTTGTTGAGTATATGTGATTTCCCTGAGTATATGTGATTTTCCTGGCTATATGTGATTTTCCTGAGTATGGGCGATTTTACTGAGTATATGTGATTTTTCTGACTATATGTGATCTTCCTGAGTATATGTGATTTCCCTGAGTATATGTGATTTTCCTGAGTATATATGATTTTCCTGAGTATATGTGATTTTCCTGAGTATATGTGATTTCCCTGAATATATGTGATTTTCCAGAGTATATGTGATTTTTCTGTGTATATATGATTTTCCTGAGTATATGTGATTTTCATGAGTATATGTGATTTCCCTGAGTATATGTGATTGTCCTCAGTATATGTGATTTTCCTGACAATATGTGATTTTCCTGAGTATATGTGATTTTCCTGAGTATATGTGATTTTCCTGAGTATATGTGATTTTCTTGAGTATATGTGATTTTTCTGAGTATATGTGATTTCCCTGAGTATATGTGATTTTCCTGACTATTTGTGATTTTCCTGACTATGTGATTTTCTTGACTATATGTGATTTTCCTGAGTATATGTGATTTTCCTGACTATATGTGATTTTCCTGAGTATATGAAATTTCCCTGAGTATATGTGATTTTCCTGAGTATATGTGATTTTTCTGACTATATGTGATTTTCCTGAGTATATGTGATTTTCCTAACTATATGTGACTTTCCTGACTATATGAGATTTTCCTGAGTATATGTGATTTTCCTGACTATATGTAATTTTCCTGAGTATATGTGATTTACCTGACTAGAAGTGATTTTTCTGAGTATATGTGATTTTCCTGACTATATGTGATTTTCCTGAATATATGTGATTTTCTTGACAATATGTGATTTTCCTGAGTATATGTGATTTCCCTGAGTATATGTGATTTTCCTGGCTATATGTGATTTTCCTGAGTATATGTGATTTGCCTGAGTATATATGATTTAACTGAGTATATGTGATTTTCCTGAGTATATGTGATTTCTTTGAGTATATGTGATTTCCCTGACTATATGTGATGTTCCTGAGTATATGTGATCTTCCTGAGTATATGTGATTTTCCTGAGTATAGGCGATTTTCCTGAGTATATGTGAGTTTTCTGACTATATGTGATCTTCCTGAGTATATGTGATTTCCCTGAGTATATGTGATTTTCCTGAGTATATATGATTTTCCTGAGTATATGTGATTTTCCTGAGTATATGTGATTTCCCTGAATATATGTGATTTTCCAGAGTATATGTGATTTTTCTGTGTATATATGATTTTCCTGAGTATATGTGATTTTCATGAGTATATGTGATTTCCCTGAGTATATGTGATTGTCCTCAGTATATGTGATTTTCCTGACAATATGTGATTTTCCTGAGTATATGTGATTTTCCTGAGTATATGTGATTTTCCTGAGTATATGTGATTTTCTTGAGTATATGTGATTTTTCTGAGTATATGTGATTTCCCTGAGTATATGTGATTTTCCTGACTATTTGTGATTTTCCTGACTATGTGATTTTCTTGACTATATGTGATTTTTCTGAGTATATGTGATTTTCCTGACTATATGTGATTTTCCTGAGTATATGAAATTTCCCTGAGTATATGTGATTTTCCTGAGTATATGTGATTTTTCTGACTATATGTGATTTTCCTGAGTATATGTGATTTCCCTGACTATATGTGATTTCCCTGACGATATGTGATTTTCCTAACTATATGTGACTTTCCTGACTATATGAGATTTTCCTGAGTATATGTGATTTTCCTGACTATATGTAATTTTCCTGAGTATATGTGATTTACCTGACTAGAAGTGATTTTTCTGAGTATATGTGATTTTCCTGACTATATGTGATTTTCCTGAATATATGTGATTTTCTTGACAATATGTGATTTTCCTGAGTATATGTGATTTCCCTGAGTATATGTGATTTTCCTGGCTATATGTGATTTTCCTGAGTATATGTGATTTGGCTGAGTATATATGATTTAACTGAGTATATGTGATTTTCCTGAGTATATGTGATTTCTTTGAGTATATGTGATTTCCCTGACTATATGTGATGTTCCTGAGTATATGTGATCTTCCTGAGTATATGTGATTTTCCTGAGTATAGGCGATTTTCCTGAGTATAAGTGATTTTTCTGACTATATGTGATCTTCCTGAGTATATGTGATTTCCCTGAGTATATGTGATTTTCCTGAGTATATATGATTTTCCTGAGTATATGTGATTTTCCTGAGTATATGTGATTTTCCTGACTATATGTGATTTTCCTGAGTATATGTGATCTTCCTGAGTATATGTGATTTTCCTGAGTATAGGCGATTTTCCTGAGTATATGTGATTTTGCTGACTATATGTGATCTTCCTCAGTATATGTGATTTCCCGCAATATATGTGATTTTCCTGAGTGTATGTGATTTTCCTGAGTATATGTGATCTCCCTGAATATATGTGATTTTCCTGAGTATATGTGATTTTCCTGTGTATATATGATCTTCCTGAGTATATGTGATTTTCCTGAGTATATATTATTTTCCTGAGTATTTGAATTTCCTGACTATTTGTGATTTTCCTGACTATATGTGATTTTCCTGAGTATATGTGATCTTCCTGAGTATATGTGATTTTCCTGAGTATATGCGATTTTCCTGAGTATATGTGATTTTCCTGACAATATGTGATTTTCCTGAGTATATGTGATTTTCCTGAGTATATGTGATTTTCCTGAGTATATGTGATTTTCTTGAGTATATGTGATTTTTCTGAGTATATGTGATTTCCCTGAGTATATGTGATTTTCCTGACTATTTGTGATTTTCCTGACTATGTGATTTTCTTGACTATATGTGATTTTCCTGAGTATATGTGATTTTCCTGACTATATGTGATTTTCCTGAGTATATGAAATTTCCCTGAGTATATGTGATTTTCCTGACTCTATGTGATTTTTCTGACTATATGTGATTTTCCTGAGTATATGTGATTTCCCTGACTATATGTGATTTCCCTGACGATATGTGATTTTCCTAACTATATGTGACTTTCCTGACTATATGAGATTTTCCTGAGTATATGTGATTTTCCTGACTATATGTAATTTTCCTGAGTATATGTGATTTACCTGACTAGAAGTGATTTTTCTGAGTATATGTGATTTTCCTGAATATATGTGATTTTCTTGACAATATGTGATTTTCCTGAGTGTATGTGATTTCCCTGAGTATATGTGATTTTCCTGGCTATATGTGATTTTCCTGAGTATATGTGATTTGCCTGAGTATATATGATTTAACTGAGTATATGTGATTTTCCTGAGTATATGTGATTTCTTTGAGTATATGTGATTTCCCTGACTATATGTGATGTTCCTGAGTATATGTGATCTTCCTGAGTATATGTGATTTTCCTGAGTATAGGCGATTTTCCTGAGTATATGTGATTTTTCTGACTATATGTGATCTTCCTGAGTATATGTGATTTCCCTGAGTATATGTGATTTTCCTGAGTATATGTGATTTTCCTGAGTATATGTGATTTTCCTGACTATATGTGATTTTCCTGAGTATATGTGATCTTCCTGAGTATATGTGATTTTCCTGAGTATAGGCGATTTTCCTGAGTATATGTGATTTTGCTGACTATATGTGATCTTCCTCAGTATATGTGATTTCCCGCAATATATGTGATTTTCCTGAGTGTATGTGATTTTCCTGAGTATATGTGATCTCCCTGAATATATGTGATTTTCCTGAGTATATGTGATTTTCCTGTGTATATATGATTTTCCTGAGTATATGTCATTTTCCTGAGTATATGTGATTTCCCTGAGTATATGTGAATTTCCTGAGTATATGTGATTTTCCTGAGTATATGTGATTTCCCTGACTATATGTGATTTCCCTGACGATATGTGATTTTCCTAACTATATGTGATTTTCCTGACTATATGAGATTTTCCTGAGTATATGTGATTTTCCTGACTATATGTAATTTTCCTGAGTATATGTGATTTACCTGACTAGAAGTGATTTTTCTGAGTATATGTGATTTACCTGACTAGAAGTGATTTTTCTGAGTATATGTGATTTCCCTGACTATATGTGATTTTCCTGAATATATGTGATTTTCTTGACAATATGTGATTTTCCTGAGTATATGTGATTTTCCTGAGTATATGTGATTTCCCTGAGCATATGTGATTTTCCTGGCTATATGTGATTTTCCTGAGTATATGTGATTTTCCTGCGTATATGTGATTTTCCTGAGTATATGTGATTTTCCTGAGTATATGTGATTTCCCTGAGTATATATGATTTAACTGAGTATATGTGATTTTCCTGAGTATATGTGATTTCTTTGAGTATATGTGATTTCCCTGACTATATGTGATGTTCCTGAGTATATGTGATCTTTCTGAGCATATGTGATTTTCCTGAGTATGGGCGATTTTCCAGAGTTTATGTGATTTTTCTGTGTATATATGATTTTCCTGAGTATATGTGATTTTCATGAGTATATGTGATTTCCCTGAGTATATGTGATTTTCCTCAGTATATGTGATTTTCCTGACAATATGTGATTTTCCTGAGTATATGTGATTTTCCTGATTATATGTGATTTTCCTGAGTATATGTGATTTTCCTGAGTATATGTGATTTTCCTGAGTATATGTGATTTTCTTGAGTATATGTGATTTTTCTGAGTATATGTGATTTCCCTGAGTATATGTGATTTTCCTGACTATTTGTGATTTTCCTGACTATGTGATTTTCTTGACTATATGTGATTTTCCTGAGTATATGTGATTTTCCTAACTATATGTGATTTTCCTGAGTATATGAAATTTCCCTGAGTTATGTGATTTTCCTGAGTATATGTGATTTTCCTGACTATATGTGATTTTCCTGAGTATATATGATTTCCCTGACTATATGTGATTTCCCGGAGTATATGTGATTTTCATGAGTATATGTGATTTTCCTGAGTATATGTGATCTTCCTGAGTATATGTGATGTTCAGGAGTATATGTGATTTTCCTGAGTATATGTGATCTTCCTGAGTATATGTGATTTTCCTTAGTATATGTGATTTCCCTGAGTATATGTGATTTTCCTGAGTATATGTGATTTCCCTGACTATATGTGATTTTCCTGAGTATATGTGATTTTCCTGACTATATGTGATTTTCCTGAGTATATCTGATTTTCCTGACTTTATGTGATTTTCCTGACAATATGTGATTTTCCTGAGTATGTGTGATTTCCCTGAGTATATGTGATTTTCATGAGTATATGTGATATTCCTGAGTATATGTGATTTTCCTGACTATATGTTATTTTCCTGAGTATATGTAATCTTCCTCAGTATATAATTTTCCTGAGTATATGCGATTTTCCTGAGTATATGTGATTTTCCTGAGTATATGTGATTTATTTAAGTATATGTGATTTCCCTGACTATATGTGATTTTCCTGAGTATATGTGATTTCCCTGAGTATATGTGATTTTCCTGAGTATATATTATTTTCCTGAGTATTTGATTTTCCTGACTATTTGTGATTTTCCTGACTATATGTGATTTTCCTGAGTATATGTGATCTTCCTGAGTATATGTGATTTTCCTGAGTATATGCGATTTTCCTGAGTATATGTGATTTTCCTGACTATATGTGATCTTTCTGAGTATATGTGATTTTCCTGAGTATATGTGATTTTGCTGACTATTTGTGATTTTCCTGAGTATATGTGATTTTCCTGACTATATGTGATTTTCCTGAGTATATGTGATCTTCCTGAGTATAAGTGATTTTCCTGAGTATAGGCGATTTTCCTGAGTATATGTGATTTTGCTGACTATATGTGATCTTCCTCAGTATATGTGATTTCCCGCAATATATGTGATTTTCCTGAGTATATGTGATTTCCCTGAGTATATGTGATTTTCCTGAGTATATGTGATTTTGCTGAGTATATGTGATTTCCCTGATTATATGTGATTTTCCTGACTATATGAGATTTTCCTGAGTATATGTGATTTTCCTGACTATATGTAATTTTCCTGAGTATATGTGATTTCCCTGACTATATGTGATTTTCCCGACTATATGAGATTTTCCTGAGTATATGAGATTTTCCTGACTATATGTGATTTTGTTGAGTATATGTGATTTCCCTGAGTATATGTGATTTTCCTGGCTATATGTGATTTTCCTGAGTATGGGCGATTTTACTGAGTATATGTGATTTTTCTGACTATATGTGATCTTCCTGAGTATATGTGATTTCCCTGAGTATATGTGATTTTCCTGAGTATATATGATTTTCCTGAGTATATGTGATTTTCCTGAGTATATGTGATTTCCCTGAATATATGTGATTTTCCAGAGTATATGTGATTTTTCTGTGTATATATGATTTTCCTGAGTATATGTGATTTTCATGAGTATATGTGATTTCCCTGAGTATATGTGATTGTCCTCAGTATATGTGATTTTCCTGACAATATGTGATTTTCCTGAGTATATGTGATTTTCCTGAGTATATGTGATTTTCCTGAGTATATGTGATTTTCTTGAGTATATGTGATTTTTCTGAGTATATGTGATTTCCCTGAGTATATGTGATTTTCCTGACTATTTGTGATTTTCCTGACTATGTGATTTTCTTGACTATATGTGATTTTCCTGAGTATATGTGATTTTCCTGACTATATGTGATTTTCCTGAGTATATGAAATTTCCCTGAGTATATGTGATTTTCCTGAGTATATGTGATTTTTCTGACTATATGTGATTTTCCTGAGTATATGTGATTTTCCTAACTATATGTGACTTTCCTGACTATATGAGATTTTCCTGAGTATATGTGATTTTCCTGACTATATGTAATTTTCCTGAGTATATGTGATTTACCTGACTAGAAGTGATTTTTCTGAGTATATGTGATTTTCCTGACTATATGTGATTTTCCTGAATATATGTGATTTTCTTGACAATATGTGATTTTCCTGAGTATATGTGATTTCCCTGAGTATATGTGATTTTCCTGGCTATATGTGATTTTCCTGAGTATATGTGATTTGCCTGAGTATATATGATTTAACTGAGTATATGTGATTTTCCTGAGTATATGTGATTTCTTTGAGTATATGTGATTTCCCTGACTATATGTGATGTTCCTGAGTATATGTGATCTTCCTGAGTATATGTGATTTTCCTGAGTATAGGCGATTTTCCTGAGTATATGTGAGTTTTCTGACTATATGTGATCTTCCTGAGTATATGTGATTTCCCTGAGTATATGTGATTTTCCTGAGTATATATGATTTTCCTGAGTATATGTGATTTTCCTGAGTATATGTGATTTCCCTGAATATATGTGATTTTCCAGAGTATATGTGATTTTTCTGTGTATATATGATTTTCCTGAGTATATGTGATTTTCATGAGTATATGTGATTTCCCTGAGTATATGTGATTGTCCTCAGTATATGTGATTTTCCTGACAATATGTGATTTTCCTGAGTATATGTGATTTTCCTGAGTATATGTGATTTTCCTGAGTATATGTGATTTTCTTGAGTATATGTGATTTTTCTGAGTATATGTGATTTCCCTGAGTATATGTGATTTTCCTGACTATTTGTGATTTTCCTGACTATGTGATTTTCTTGACTATATGTGATTTTTCTGAGTATATGTGATTTTCCTGACTATATGTGATTTTCCTGAGTATATGAAATTTCCCTGAGTATATGTGATTTTCCTGAGTATATGTGATTTTTCTGACTATATGTGATTTTCCTGAGTATATGTGATTTCCCTGACTATATGTGATTTCCCTGACGATATGTGATTTTCCTAACTATATGTGACTTTCCTGACTATATGAGATTTTCCTGAGTATATGTGATTTTCCTGACTATATGTAATTTTCCTGAGTATATGTGATTTACCTGACTAGAAGTGATTTTTCTGAGTATATGTGATTTTCCTGACTATATGTGATTTTCCTGAATATATGTGATTTTCTTGACAATATGTGATTTTCCTGAGTATATGTGATTTCCCTGAGTATATGTGATTTTCCTGGCTATATGTGATTTTCCTGAGTATATGTGATTTGCCTGAGTATATATGATTTAACTGAGTATATGTGATTTTCCTGAGTATATGTGATTTCTTTGAGTATATGTGATTTCCCTGACTATATGTGATGTTCCTGAGTATATGTGATCTTCCTGAGTATATGTGATTTTCCTGAGTATAGGCGATTTTCCTGAGTATAAGTGATTTTTCTGACTATATGTGATCTTCCTGAGTATATGTGATTTCCCTGAGTATATGTGATTTCCCTGAGTATATGTGATTTTCCTGAGTATATGTGATTTTCCTGAGTATATGTGATTTTCCTGACTATATGTGATTTTCCTGAGTATATGTGATCTTCCTGAGTATATGTGATTTTCCTGAGTATAGGCGATTTTCCTGAGTATATGTGATTTTGCTGACTATATGTGATCTTCCTCAGTATATGTGATTTCCCGCAATATATGTGATTTTCCTGAGTGTATGTGATTTTCCTGAGTATATGTGATCTCCCTGAATATATGTGATTTTCCTGAGTATATGTGATTTTCCTGTGTATATATGATTTTCCTGAGTATATGTGATTTTCCTGAGTATATATTATTTTCCTGAGTATTTGATTTTCCTGACTATTTGTGATTTTCCTGACTATATGTGATTTTCCTGAGTATATGTGATCTTCCTGAGTATATGTGATTTTCCTGAGTATATGCGATTTTCCTGAGTATATGTGATTTTCCTGACTATATGTGATCTTTCTGAGTATATGTGATTTTCCTGAGTATATGTGATTTTGCTGACTATTTGTGATTTTCCTGAGTATATGTGATTTTCCTGACTATATGTGATTTTCCTGAGTATATGTGATCTTCCTGAGTATAAGTGATTTTCCTGAGTATAGGCGATTTTCCTGAGTATATGTGATTTTGCTGACTATATGTGATCTTCCTCAGTATATGTGATTTCCCGCAATATATGTGATTTTCCTGAGTATATGTGATTTCCCTGACTATATGTGATTTTCATGATTATATGTGATCTTCCTGAGTATATGTGATTTTCCCGAGTATATGTGATTTCCCTGAGTATATGTGATTTTCCTGAGTATATGTGATTTTCATGACTATATGTGATTTTCCTGAATATATGTGATTTTCATGACTATGTGATTTTCCTGACAATATGTGATTTTCCTGAGTATATGTGATTTTCCTGAGTATATGTGATTTTCCTGAGTATATGTGATTTTCTTGAGTATATGTGATTTTCCTGAGTATATGTGATTTCCCTGAGTATATGTGATTTTCCTGACTATTTGTGATTTTCCTGACTATGTGATTTTCTTGACTATATGTGATTTTCCGGAGTATATGTAATTTTGCTGACTATATGTGATTTTCCTGAGTATATAAAATTTCCCTGAGTATATGTGATTTTCCTGAGTATATGTGATTTTCCTGACTATATGTGCTTTTCCTGAGTATATGTGATTTTCCCGAGTATATGTGATTTTCATGAGTATATGTGATTTTCCTGAGTATATGTGATCTTCCTGAGTAAATGTGATTTTCCTGAGTATATGTGATTTTCCTGAGTATATGTGATCTTCCTGAGTATATGTGATTTTCCTGACTATATGTGATTTTCCTGAGTATATGTGATTTTCATGACTATATGTGATTTTCCTGAGTATATGTGATTTTCCTGACTATATGTGATTTTCCTGACAATATGTGATTTTCCTGAGTATGTGTGATTTCCCTGAGTATATGTCATTTTCATGAGTATACATGATTTTCCTGAGTATATGTAATTTCTTTGAGTATATGTGATTTCCCTGACTATATGTGATGTTCCTGAGTATATGTGATCTTCCTGAGTATATGTGATTTTCCTGAGTATAGGCGATTTTCCTGAGTATATGTGATTTTTCTGACTATATGTGATCTTCCTGAGTATATGTGATTTCCCTGAGTATATGTGATTTTCCTGAGTATATATGATTTTCCTGAGTATATGTGATTTTCCTGAGTATATGTGATTTCCCTGAATATATGTGATTTTCCAGAGTATATGTGATTTTTCTGTGTATATATGATTTTCCTGAGTATATGTGATTTTCATGAGTATATGTGATTTCCCTGAGTATATGTGATTGTCCTCAGTATATGTGATTTTCCTGACAATATGTGATTTTCCTGAGTATATGTGATTTTCCTGAGTATATGTGATTTTCCTGAGTATATGTGATTTTCTTGAGTATATGTGATTTTTCTGAGTATATGTGATTTCCCTGAGTATATGTGATTTTCCTGACTATTTGTGATTTTCCTGACTATGTGATTTTCTTGACTATATGTGATTTTTCTGAGTATATGTGATTTTCCTGACTATATGTGATTTTCCTGAGTATATGAAATTTCCCTGAGTATATGTGATTTTCCTGAGTATATGTGATTTTTCTGACTATATGTGATTTTCCTGAGTATATGTGATTTCCCTGACTATATGTGATTTCCCTGACGATATGTGATTTTCCTAACTATATGTGACTTTCCTGACTATATGAGATTTTCCTGAGTATATGTGATTTTCCTGACTATATGTAATTTTCCTGAGTATATGTGATTTACCTGACTAGAAGTGATTTTTCTGAGTATATGTGATTTTCCTGACTATATGTGATTTTCCTGAATATATGTGATTTTCTTGACAATATGTGATTTTCCTGAGTATATGTG
The DNA here is from genome assembly GCA_964016885.1 of Eledone cirrhosa. NCBI lineage: Eukaryota > Metazoa > Mollusca > Cephalopoda > Octopoda > Eledonidae > Eledone > Eledone cirrhosa. Next base: position 28,410,089 of record OZ024740.1, read on the forward strand.
ATTTCCCTGAGTATATGTGATTTTCCTGGCTATATGTGATTTTCCTGAGTATATGTGATTTGCCTGAGTATATATGATTTAACTGAGTATATGTGATTTTCCTGAGTATATGTGATTTCTTTGAGTATATATGATTTCCCTGACTATATGTGATGTTCCTGAGTATATGTGATCTTCCTGAGTATATGTGATTTTCCTGAGTATAGGCGATTTTCCTGAGTATAAGTGATTTTTCTGACTATATGTGATCTTCCTGAGTATATGTGATTTCCCTGAGTATATGTGATTTTCCTGAGTATATATGATTTTCCTGAGTATATGTGATTTTCCTGAGTATATGTGATTTTCCTGACTATATGTGATTTTCCTGAGTATATGTGATCTTCCTGAGTATATGTGATTTTCCTGAGTATAGGCGATTTTCCTGAGTATATGTGATTTTGCTGACTATATGTGATCTTCCTCAGTATATGTGATTTCCCGCAATATATGTGATTTTCCTGAGTGTATGTGATTTTCCTGAGTATATGTGATCTCCCTGAATATATGTGATTTTCCTGAGTATATGTGATTTTCCTGTGTATATATGATTTTCCTGAGTATATGTGATTTTCCTGAGTATATATTATTTTCCTGAGTATTTGATTTTCCTGACTATTTGTGATTTTCCTGACTATATGTGATTTTCCTGAGTATATGTGATCTTCCTGAGTATATGTGATTTTCCTGAGTATATGCGATTTTCCTGAGTATATGTGATTTTCCTGACTATATGTGATCTTTCTGAGTATATGTGATTTTCCTGAGTATATGTGATTTTGCTGACTATTTGTGATTTTCCTGAGTATATGTGATTTTCCTGACTATATGTGATTTTCCTGAGTATATGTGATCTTCCTGAGTATAAGTGATTTTCCTGAGTATAGGCGATTTTCCTGAGTATATGTGATTTTGCTGACTATATGTGATCTTCCTCAGTATATGTGATTTCCCGCAATATATGTGATTTTCCTGAGTATATGTGATTTCCCTGACTATATGTGATTTTCATGATTATATGTGATCTTCCTGAGTATATGTGATTTTCCCGAGTATATGTGATTTCCCTGAGTATATGTGATTTTCCTGAGTATATGTGATTTTCATGACTATATGTGATTTTCCTGAATATATGTGATTTTCATGACTATGTGATTTTCCTGACAATATGTGATTTTCCTGAGTATATGTGATTTTCCTGAGTATATGTGATTTTCCTGAGTATATGTGATTTTCTTGAGTATATGTGATTTTCCTGAGTATATGTGATTTCCCTGAGTATATGTGATTTTCCTGACTATTTGTGATTTTCCTGACTATGTGATTTTCTTGACTATATGTGATTTTCCGGAGTATATGTAATTTTGCTGACTATATGTGATTTTCCTGAGTATATAAAATTTCCCTGAGTATATGTGATTTTCCTGAGTATATGTGATTTTCCTGACTATATGTGCTTTTCCTGAGTATATGTGATTTTCCCGAGTATATGTGATTTTCATGAGTATATGTGATTTTCCTGAGTATATGTGATCTTCCTGAGTAAATGTGATTTTCCTGAGTATATGTGATTTTCCTGAGTATATGTGATCTTCCTGAGTATATGTGATTTTCCTGACTATATGTGATTTTCCTGAGTATATGTGATTTTCATGACTATATGTGATTTTCCTGAGTATATGTGATTTTCCTGACTATATGTGATTTTCCTGAAAATATGTGATTTTCCTGAGTATGTGTGATTTCCCTGAGTATATGTCATTTTCATGAGTATACATGATTTTCCTGAGTATATGTAATTTCTTTGAGTATATGTGATTTCCCTGACTATATGTGATGTTCCTGAGTATATGTGATCTTCCTGAGTATATGTGATTTTCCTGAGTATAGGCGATTTTCCTGAGTATATGTGATTTTTCTGACTATATGTGATCTTCCTGAGTATATGTGATTTCCCTGAGTATATGTGATTTTCCTGAGTATATATGATTTTCCTGAGTATATGTGATTTTCCTGAGTATATGTGATTTCCCTGAATATATGTGATTTTCCAGAGTATATGTGATTTTTCTGTGTATATATGATTTTCCTGAGTATATGTGATTTTCATGAGTATATGTGATTTCCCTGAGTATATGTGATTGTCCTCAGTATATGTGATTTTCCTGACAATATGTGATTTTCCTGAGTATATGTGATTTTCCTGAGTATATGTGATTTTCCTGAGTATATGTGATTTTCTTGAGTATATGTGATTTTTCTGAGTATATGTGATTTCCCTGAGTATATGTGATTTTCCTGACTATTTGTGATTTTCCTGACTATGTGATTTTCTTGACTATATGTGATTTTTCTGAGTATATGTGATTTTCCTGACTATATGTGATTTTCCTGAGTATATGAAATTTCCCTGAGTATATGTGATTTTCCTGAGTATATGTGATTTTTCTGACTATATGTGATTTTCCTGAGTATATGTGATTTCCCTGACTATATGTGATTTCCCTGACGATATGTGATTTTCCTAACTATATGTGACTTTCCTGACTATATGAGATTTTCCTGAGTATATGTGATTTTCCTGACTATATGTAATTTTCCTGAGTATATGTGATTTACCTGACTAGAAGTGATTTTTCTGAGTATATGTGATTTTCCTGACTATATGTGATTTTCCTGAATATATGTGATTTTCTTGACAATATGTGATTTTCCTGAGTATATGTGATTTCCCTGAGTATATGTGATTTTCCTGGCTATATGTGATTTTCCTGAGTATATGTGATTTGCCTGAGTATATATGATTTAACTGAGTATATGTGATTTTCCTGAGTATATGTGATTTCTTTGAGTATATGTGATTTCCCTGACTATATGTGATGTTCCTGAGTATATGTGATCTTCCTGAGTATACGTGATTTTCCTGAGTATAGGCGATTTTCCTGAGTATAAGTGATTTTTCTGACTATATGTGATCTTCCTGAGTATATGTGATTTCCCTGAGTATATGTGATTTTCCTGAGTATATATGATTTTCCTGAGTATATGTGATTTTCCTGAGTATATGTGATTTTCCTGACTATATGTGATTTTCCTGAGTATATGTGATCTTCCTGAGTATATGTGATTTTCCTGAGTATAGGCGATTTTCCTGAGTATATGTGATTTTGCTGACTATATGTGATCTTCCTCAGTATATGTGATTTCCCGCAATATATGTGATTTTCCTGAGTGTATGTGATTTTCCTGAGTATATGTGATCTCCCTGAATATATGTGATTTTCCTGAGTATATGTGATTTTCCTGTGTATATATGATTTTCCTGAGTATATGTGATTTTCCTGAGTATATATTATTTTCCTGAGTATTTGATTTTCCTGACTATTTGTGATTTTCCTGACTATATGTGATTTTCCTGAGTATATGTGATCTTCCTGAGTATATGTGATTTTCCTGAGTATATGCGATTTTCCTGAGTATATGTGATTTTCCTGACTATATGTGATCTTTCTGAGTATATGTGATTTTCCTGAGTATATGTGATTTTGCTGACTATTTGTGATTTTCCTGAGTATATGTGATTTTCCTGACTATATGTGATTTTCCTGAGTATATGTGATCTTCCTGAGTATAAGTGATTTTCCTGAGTATAGGCGATTTTCCTGAGTATATGTGATTTTGCTGACTATATGTGATCTTCCTCAGTATATGTGATTTCCCGCAATATATGTGATTTTCCTGAGTATATGTGATTTCCCTGACTATATGTGATTTTCATGATTATATGTGATCTTCCTGAGTATATGTGATTTTCCCGAGTATATGTGATTTCCCTGAGTATATGTGATTTTCCTGAGTATATGTGATTTTCATGACTATATGTGATTTTCCTGAATATATGTGATTTTCATGACTATGTGATTTTCCTGACAATATGTGATTTTCCTGAGTATATGTGATTTTCCTGAGTATATGTGATTTTCCTGAGTATATGTGATTTTCTTGAGTATATGTGATTTTCCTGAGTATATGTGATTTCCCTGAGTATATGTGATTTTCCTGACTATTTGTGATTTTCCTGACTATGTGATTTTCTTGACTATATGTGATTTTCCGGAGTATATGTAATTTTGCTGACTATATGTGATTTTCCTGAGTATATAAAATTTCCCTGAGTATATGTGATTTTCCTGAGTATATGTGATTTTCCTGACTATATGTGCTTTTCCTGAGTATATGTGATTTTCCCGAGTATATGTGATTTTCATGAGTATATGTGATTTTCCTGAGTATATGTGATCTTCCTGAGTAAATGTGATTTTCCTGAGTATATGTGATTTTCCTGAGTATATGTGATCTTCCTGAGTATATGTGATTTTCCTGACTATATGTGATTTTCCTGAGTATATGTGATTTTCATGACTATATGTGATTTTCCTGAGTATATGTGATTTTCCTGACTATATGTGATTTTCCTGACAATATGTGATTTTCCTGAGTATGTGTGATTTCCCTGAGTATATGTCATTTTCATGAGTATACGTGATTTTCCTGAGTATATGTAATTTCTTTGAGTATATGTGATTTCCCTGACTATATGTGATGTTCCTGAGTATATGTGATCTTCCTGAGTATATGTGATTTTCCTGAGTATAGGCGATTTTCCTGAGTATATGTGATTTTTCTGACTATATGTGATCTTCCTGAGTATATGTGATTTCCCTGAGTATATGTGATTTTCCTGAGTATATATGATTTTCCTGAGTATATGTGATTTTCCTGAGTATATGTGATTTCCCTGAATATATGTGATTTTCCAGAGTATATGTGATTTTTCTGTGTATATATAATTTTCCTGAGTATATGTGACTTTCCTGAGTATATGTGATTTCCCTGAGTATATGTGATTTTCCTCAGTATATGTGATTTTCCTGACAATATTTGATTTTCCTGAGTATATGTGATTTTCCTGAGTATATGTGATTTTCCTGAGTATATGTGATTTTCTTGAGTATATGTGATTTTCATGAGTATATGTGATTTCCCTGAGTATATGTGATTTTCCTGACTATTTGTGATTTTCCTGACTATGTGATTTTCTTGACTATATGTGATTTTCCTGAGTATATGTGATTTTCCTGACTATATGTGATTTTCCTGAGTATATAAAATTTCCCTGAGTATATGTGATTTTCCTGAGTATATGTGATTTTCCTGACTATATGTGATTTTCCTGAGTATATGTGATTTCCCTGACTATATGTGATTTTCCTGAGTATATGTAATTTCCCTGAGTATATGTGATTTTCCTGAGTATATGTGATCTCCTGACTATATGTGATTTTCCTGAGTATATGTGATTTCCCTGACTATATGTGATTTCCCTGAGTATATGTGATTTTCCTGAGTATATGTGATTTTCCGGAGTATATGTGATTTCCCTGACTATATGTGATTTTCATGATTATATGTGATCTTCCTGAGTATATGTGATTTTCCTGAGTATATGTGATTTCCCTGAGTATATGTGATTTTCCTGAGTATATGTGATTTTCATACTATATGTGATTTTCCTGAGTATATGTGATTTTCATGACTATGTGATTTTCCTGACAATATGTGATTTTCATGAGTATATGTGATTTTCCTGAGTATATGTGATTTTCTTGAGTATATGTGATTTTCCTGCGTATATGTGATTTCCCTGAGTATATATGATTTTCCTGACTATTTGTGATTTTCCTGACTATGTGATTTTCTTGACTATATGTGATTTTCCTGAGTATATGTGATTTTGCTGACTATATGTGATTTTCCTGAGTATATAAAATTTCCCTGAGTATATGTGATTTTCCTGAGTATATGTGATTTTCCTGACTATATGTGCTTTTCCTGACTATATGTGATTTCCCTGACTATATGTGATTTCCCGGAGTATATGTGATCTTCCTGAGTATATGTAATTTTCCTGAGTATATGTGATTTTCCTGAGTATATGTGATCTTCCTGAGTATATGTGATTTTCCTGAGTATATGTGATTTCCCTGAGTATAAGTGATTTTCCTGAGTATATGTGATTTTCATGAGTATATGTGATATTCCTGAGTATATGTGATTTTCCTGACTATATGTGATTTTCCTGAGTATATGTGATCTTCCTGAGTATATGTGATTTTCCTGAGTATATGCGATTTTCCTGAGTATATCTGATTTTCCTGAGAATATGTGATTTATTTGAGTATATGTGATTTCCCTGACTATATGTGATTTTCCTGAGTATATGTGATTTCCCTGAGTATATGTGACATTCCTGAGTATATGTTATTTTCCTGAGTATTTGATTTTCCTGACTATTTGTGATTTTCCTGACTATATGTGATTTTCATGAGTATATGTGATCTTCCTGAGTATATGTGATTTTCCTGAGTATATGCGATTTTCCTGAGTATATGTGATTTTTCTGAGTATATGTGATTTTGCTGACTATATGTGATCTTCCTCAGTATATGTGATTTCCCGCAATATACGTGATTTTCCTGAGTATTTGATTTTCCTGACTATTTGTGATTTTCCTGACTATATGTGATTTTCATGAGTATATGTGATTTCCCTGAGTATATGTGATTTTGCTGACTATTTGTGATTTTCCTGAGTATATGTGATTTTCCTGACTATATGTGATTTTCCTGAGTATAGGCGATTTTCCTGAGTATATGTGATTTTGCTGACTATATGTGATCTTCCTCAGTATATGTGATTTCCCGCAATATATGTGATTTTCCTGAGTGTATGTGATTTTCCTGAGTATATGTGATCTCCCTGAATATATGTGATTTTCCTGAGTATATGTGATTTTCCTGTGTATATATGATTTTCCTGAGTATATGTGATGTTCCTGAGTATATGTGATCTTCCTGAGCATATGTGATTTTCCTGAGTATGGGCGATTTTCCTGAGTATATGTTATTTTTCTGAGTATATGTGATTTTCCTGAGTATATGTTATTTTCCTGAGTATATGTGATTTTTCTGTGTATATATGATTTTCATGAGTATATGTGATTTTCATGAGTATATGTGATTTCCCTGAGCATATGTGATTTTCCTCAGTATATGTGATTTTCCTGACAATATGTGATTTTCCTGAGTATATGTGATTTTCCTGAGTATATGTGATTTTCCTGAGTATATGTGATTTTCTTGAGTATATGTGATTTTTCTGAGTATATGTGATTTCCCTGAGTATATGTGATTTTCCTGAGTATTTGTGATTTTCCTGAGTATATGTGATTTTCTTGACTATATGTGATTTTCCTGAGTATATGAAATTTCCCTGAGTATATGTGATTTTCCTGAGTATATGTGATTTTCCTGACTATATGTGATTTTCCTGAGTATATGTGATTTCCCTGAGTATATGTGATTTTCCTGAGTATATGTTATTATCCTGAGTATTTGATTTTCCTGACTATTTGTGATTTTCCTGACTATATGTGATTTTCCTGAGTATATGTGATCTTCCTGAGTATATGTGATTTTCCTGAGTATATGCGATTTTCCTGAGTATATGTGATTTTCCTGACTATATGTGATTTTCCTGAGTATATGTGATTTTCCTGAGTATATGTGATTTTGCTGACTATATGTGATTTTCCTGAGTATATGTGATTTCCCTGAGTATATGTGATTTTCCTGAGTATATGTGATTTTCCTGACTATATGTGATTTTCCTGAGTATATGTGATTTTCCTGACTATATGTGATTTTCCTGAGTATATGTGATCTTCCTGAGTATATGTGATCTTCCTGAGCATATGTGATTTTCCTGAGTATGGGCGATTTTCCTGAGTATATGTGATTTTTCTGAGTATATGTGATTTTCCTGAGTATATGTGATTTCCCTGAATATATGTGATTTTCCTGAGTATATGTGATTTTTCTGTGTATATATGATTTTCATGAGTATATGTGATTTTCATGAGTATATGTGATTTCCCTGAGCATATGTGATTTTCGTCAGTATATGTGATTTTCCTGACAATATGTGATTTTCCTGAGTATATGTGATCTTCCTGAGTATATGTGATTTTCCTGACTATATGTGATTTTCCTGAGTATATGTGATTTTCCTGAGTATATGTGATCTTCCTGAGTATATGTGATTTTCCTGAGTATATGCGATTTTCCTGAGTATATGTGATTTTCCTGAGAATATGTGATTTATTTGAGTATATGTGATTTCCCTGACTATATGTGATTTTCCTGAGTATATGTGATTTCCCTGAGTATATGTGACATTCCTGAGTATATGTTATTTTCCTGAGTATTTGATTTTCCTGACTATTTGTGATTTTCCTGACTATATGTGATTTTCATGAGTATATGTGATCTTCCTGAGTATATGTGATTTTCCTGAGTATATGCGATTTTCCTGAGTATATGTGATTTTTCTGAGTATATGTGATTTTGCTGACTATATGTGATCTTCCTCAGTATATGTGATTTCCCGCAATATACGTGATTTTCCTGAGTATTTGATTTTCCTGACTATTTGTGATTTTCCTGACTATATGTGATTTTCATGAGTATATGTGATTTCCCTGAGTATATGTGATTTTGCTGACTATTTGTGATTCTCCTGAGTATATGTGATTTTCCTGACTATATGTGATTTTCCTGAGTATATGTGATCTTCCTGAGTATATGTGATTTTCCTGAGTATAGGCGATTTTCCTGAGTATATGTGATTTTGCTGACTATATGTGATCTTCCTCAGTATATGTGATTTCCCGCAATATATGTGATTTTCCTGAGTGTATGTGATTTTCCTGAGTATATGTGATCTCCCTGAATATATGTGATTTTCCTGAGTATATGTGATTTTCCTGTGTATATATGATTTTCCTGAGTATATGTGATGTTCCTGAGTATATGTGATCTTCCTGAGCATATGTGATTTTCCTGAGTATGGGCGATTTTCCTGAGTATATGTTATTTTTCTGAGTATATGTGATTTTCCTGAGTATATGTTATTTTCCTGAGTATATGTGATTTTTCTGTGTATATATGATTTTCATGAGTATATGTGATTTTCATGAGTATATGTGATTTCCCTGAGCATATGTGATTTTCCTCAGTATATGTGATTTTCCTGACAATATGTGATTTTCCTGAGTATATGTGATTTTCCTGAGTATATGTGATTTTCCTGAGTATATGTGATTTTCTTGAGTATATGTGATTTTTCTGAGTATATGTGATTTCCCTGAGTATATGTGATTTTCCTGAGTATTTGTGATTTTCCTGAGTATATGTGATTTTCTTGACTATATGTGATTTTCCTGAGTATATGAAATTTCCCTGAGTATATGTGATTTTCCTGAGTATATGTGATTTTCCTGACTATATGTGATTTTCCTGAGTATATGTGATTTCCCTGAGTATATGTGATTTTCCTGAGTATATGTTATTATCCTGAGTATTTGATTTTCCTGACTATTTGTGATTTTCCTAACTATATGTGATTTTCCTGAGTATATGTGATCTTCCTGAGTATATGTGATTTTCCTGAGTATATGCGATTTTCCTGAGTATATGTGATTTTCCTGACTATATGTGATTTTCCTGAGTATATTTGATTTTCCTGAGTATATGTGATTTTGCTGACTATATGTGATTTTCCTGAGTATATGTGATTTCCCTGAGTATATGTGATTTTCCTGAGTATATGTGATTTTCCTGACTATATGTGATTTTCCTGAGTATATGTGATTTTCCTGACTATATGTGATTTTCCTGAGTATATGTGATCTTCCTGAGTATATGTGATCTTCCTGAGCATATGTGATTTTCCTGAGTATGGGCGATTTTCCTGAGTATATGTGATTTTTCTGAGTATATGTGATTTTCCTGAGTATATGTGATTTCCCTGAATATATGTGATTTTCCTGAGTATATGTGATTTTTCTGTGTATATATGATTTTCATGAGTATATGTGATTTTCATGAGTATATGTGATTTCCCTGAGCATATGTGATTTTCCTCAGTATATGTGATTTTCCTGACAATATGTGATTTTCCTGAGTATATGTGATCTTCCTGAGTATATGTGATTTTCCTGACTATATGTGATTTTCCTGAGTATATGTGATTTTCATGACTATATGTGATTTTCCTGAGTATATGTGATTTTCCTGACTATATGTGATTTTCCTGACAATATGTGATTTTCATGAGTATGTGTGATTTCCCTGAGTATATGTCATTTTCATGAGTATACGTGATTTTCCTGAGTATATGTAATTTCTTTGAGTATATGTGATTTCCCTGACTATATGTGATGTTCCTGAGTATATGTGATCTTCCTGAGTATATGTGATTTTCCTGAGTATAGGCGATTTTCCTGACTATATGTGATTTTCCTGACAATATGTGATTTTCCTGAGTATGTGTGATTTCCCTGAGTATATGTGATTTTCATGAGTATATGTGATATTCCTGAGTATATGTGATTTTCCTGACTATATGTGATTTTCCTGAGTATATGTGATCTTCCTGAGTATATGTGATTTTCCTGAGTATATGCGATTTGCCTGAGTATATGTAATTTTCCTGAGTATATGTGATTTATTTGAGTATATGTGATTTCCCTGACTATATGTGATTTTCCTGAGTATATGTGTTTTCCCTGAGTATATGTGATTTTCCTGAGTATATGTTATTTTCCTGAGTATTTGATTTTCCTGACTATTTGTGATTGTCCTGACTATATGTGATTTTCCTGAGTATATGTGATCTTCCTGAGTATATGTGATTTTCCTGAGTATATGCGAATTTCCTGAGTATATGTGATTTTCCTGACTATATGTGATCTTTCTGAGTATATGTGATTTCCCTGAGTATATGTGATTTTACTGACTATTTGTGATTTTCCTGAGTATATGTGATTTTCCTGACTATATGTGATTTTCCTGAATATATGTGATCTTCCTGAGTATAAGTGATTTTCCTGAGTATAGGCGATTTTCCTGAGTATATGTGATTTTGCTGACTATATTTGATCTTCCTCTGTATATGTGATTTCCCGCAATATATGTGATTTTCCTGAGTATATGTGATTTCCCTGAGTATATGTGATTTTCCTGAGTATATGTGATTTTGCTGAGTATATGTGATTTCCCTGACTATATGAGATTTTCCTGAGTATATGTGATTTTCCTGACTATATGTAATTTTCCTGAGTATATGTGATTTACCTGACTAGAAGTGATTTTTCTGAGTATATGTGATTTCCCTGACTATATGTGATTTTCCTAACTATATGAGATTTTCCTGAGTATATGTGATTTTCCTGAGTATATGTGATTTCCCTGAATATATGTGATTTTCCAGAGTATATGTGATTTTTCTGTGTATATATGATTTTCCTGAGTATATGTGATCTTCCTGAGTATATGTGATTTTCCTGAGTATATGTGATTTTCCTGAGTATATGTGATCTTCCTGAGTATATGTGATTTTCCTGAGTATATGTGATTTCCCTGAGTATAAGTGATTTTCCTGAGTATATGTGATTTTCCTGACTATATGTGATTTTCCTGACAATATGTGATTTTCCTGAGTATGTGTGATTTCCCTGAGTATATGTGATATTCATGAGTATATGTGATATTCCTGAGTATATGTGATCTTCCTGAGTATATGTGATTTTCCTGAGTATATGCGATTTTCATGAGTATATTTGATTTTCCTGAGTATATGAAATGTCCCTGAGTATATGTGATTTTCCTGAGTATATGTGATTTTCCTGACTATATGTGATTTTCCTGAGTATATGTGATTTCCCTGACTATATGTGATTTCCCGGAGTATATGTGATTTTCCTGACTATATGTGATTTTCCTGAGTATATGTGATTTTCCTGACTATATGTGATTTTGCTGACAATATGTGATTTTCCTGAGTATGTGTGATTTCCCTGAGTATATGTGATTTTCATGAGTATATGTGATATTCCTGAGTATATGTGATTTTCCTGACTATATGTGATTTTCCTGAGTATATGTGATCTTCCTGAGTATATGTGATTTTCCTGAGTATATGCGATTTTCCTGAGTATATGTGATTTTCCTGAGTATATGTGATTTATTTAAGTATATGTGATTTCCCTGACTATATGTGATTTTCCTGAGTATATGTGATTTCCCTGAGTATATGTGATTTTCCTGAGTATATGTTATTATCCTGAGTATTTGATTTTCCTGACTATTTGTGATTTTCCTGACTATATGTGATTTTCCTGAGTATATGTGATCTTCCTGAGTATATGTGATTTTCCTGAGTATATTCGATTTTCCTGAGTATATGTGATTTTCCTGACTATATGTGATTTTCCTGAGTATATGTGATTTTCCTGAGTATATGTGATTTTGCTGACTATATGTGATTTTCCTGAGTATATGTGATTTCCCTGAGTATATGTGATTTTCCTGAGTATATGTGATTTTCCTGACTATATGTGATTTTCCTGAGTATATGTGATTTTCCTGACTATATGTGATTTACCTGAGTATATGTGATTTTCCTGACTATATGTGATTTTCCTGACAATATGTGATTTTCCTGAGTATGTGTGATTTCCCTGAGTATATGTGATTTTCATGAGTATATGTGATATTCCTGAGTATATGTGATTTTCCTGACTATATGTGATTTTCCTGAGTATATGTGATCTTCCTGAGTATATGTGATTTTCCTGAGTATATGCGATTTTCCTGAGTATATGTAATTTTCCTGAGTATATGTGATTTATTTGAGTATATGTGATTTCCCTGAGTATATGTGATTTTCCTGACTATATGTGATCTTTCTGAGTATATGTGATTTCCCTGAGTATATGTGATTTTGCTGACTATTTGTGATTTTCCTGAGTATATGTGATTTTCCTGACTATATGTGATTTCCCTGAGTATATGTGATTTTCCTGAGTATATGTGATTTTCCTGACTATATGTGATTTTCCTGAGTATATGTGATTTTCCTGACTATATGTGATTTTCCTGAGTATATGTGATCTTCCTGAGTATATGTGATCTTCCTGAGCATATGTGATTTTCCTGAGTATGGGCGATTTTCCTGAGTATATGTGATTTTTCTGAGTATATGTGATTTTCCTGAGTATATGTGATTTCCCTGAATATATGTGATTTTCCTGAGTATATGTGATTTTTCTGTGTATATATGATTTTCATGAGTATATGTGATTTTCATGAGTATATGTGATTTCCCTGAGCATATGTGATTTTCGTCAGTATATGTGATTTTCCTGACAATATGTGATTTTCCTGAGTATATGTGATCTTCCTGAGTATATGTGATTTTCCTGACTATATGTGATTTTCCTGAGTATATGTGATTTTCCTGAGTATATGTGATCTTCCTGAGTATATGTGATTTTCCTGAGTATATGCGATTTTCCTGAGTATATGTGATTTTCCTGAGAATATGTGATTTATTTGAGTATATGTGATTTCCCTGACTATATGTGATTTTCCTGAGTATATGTGATTTCCCTGAGTATATGTGACATTCCTGAGTATATGTTATTTTCCTGAGTATTTGATTTTCCTGACTATTTGTGATTTTCCTGACTATATGTGATTTTCATGAGTATATGTGATCTTCCTGAGTATATGTGATTTTCCTGAGTATATGCGATTTTCCTGAGTATATGTGATTTTTCTGAGTATATGTGATTTTGCTGACTATATGTGATCTTCCTCAGTATATGTGATTTCCCGCAATATACGTGATTTTCCTGAGTATTTGATTTTCCTGACTATTTGTGATTTTCCTGACTATATGTGATTTTCATGAGTATATGTGATTTCCCTGAGTATATGTGATTTTGCTGACTATTTGTGATTCTCCTGAGTATATGTGATTTTCCTGACTATATGTGATTTTCCTGAGTATATGTGATCTTCCTGAGTATATGTGATTTTCCTGAGTATAGGCGATTTTCCTGAGTATATGTGATTTTGCTGACTATATGTGATCTTCCTCAGTATATGTGATTTCCCGCAATATATGTGATTTTCCTGAGTGTATGTGATTTTCCTGAGTATATGTGATCTCCCTGAATATATGTGATTTTCCTGAGTATATGTGATTTTCCTGTGTATATATGATTTTCCTGAGTATATGTGATGTTCCTGAGTATATGTGATCTTCCTGAGCATATGTGATTTTCCTGAGTATGGGCGATTTTCCTGAGTATATGTTATTTTTCTGAGTATATGTGATTTTCCTGAGTATATGTTATTTTCCTGAGTATATGTGATTTTTCTGTGTATATATGATTTTCATGAGTATATGTGATTTTCATGAGTATATGTGATTTCCCTGAGCATATGTGATTTTCCTCAGTATATGTGATTTTCCTGACAATATGTGATTTTCCTGAGTATATGTGATTTTCCTGAGTATATGTGATTTTCCTGAGTATATGTGATTTTCTTGAGTATATGTGATTTTTCTGAGTATATGTGATTTCCCTGAGTATATGTGATTTTCCTGAGTATTTGTGATTTTCCTGAGTATATGTGATTTTCTTGACTATATGTGATTTTCCTGAGTATATTAAATTTCCCTGAGTATATGTGATTTTCCTGAGTATATGTGATTTTCCTGACTATATGTGATTTTCCTGAGTATATGTGATTTCTCTGAGTATATGTGATTTTCCTGAGTATATGTTATTATCCTGAGTATTTGATTTTCCAGACTATTTGTGATTTTCCTAACTATATGTGATTTTCCTGAGTATATGTGATCTTCCTGAGTATATGTGATTTTCCTGAGTATATGCGATTTTCCTGAGTATATGTGATTTTCCTGACTATATGTGATTTTCCTGAGTATATTTGATTTTCCTGAGTATATGTGATTTTGCTGACTATATGTGATTTTCCTGAGTATATGTGATTTCCCTGAGTATATGTGATTTTCCTGAGTATATGTGATTTTCCTGACTATATGTGATTTTCCTGAGTATATGTGATTTTCCTGACTATATGTGATTTTCCTGAGTATATGTGATCTTCCTGAGTATATGTGATCTTCCTGAGCATATGTGATTTTCCTGAGTATGGGCGATTTTCCTGAGTATATGTGATTTTTCTGAGTATATGTGATTTTCCTGAGTATATGTGATTTCCCTGAATATATGTGATTTTCCTGAGTATATGTGATTTTTCTGTGTATATATGATTTTCATGAGTATATGTGATTTTCATGAGTATATGTGATTTCCCTGAGCATATGTGATTTTCCTCAGTATATGTGATTTTCCTGACAATATGTGATTTTCCTGAGTATATGTGATCTTCCTGAGTATATGTGATTTTCCTGACTATATGTGATTTTCCTGAGTATATGTGATTTTCATGACTATATGTGATTTTCCTGAGTATATGTGATTTTCCTGACTATATGTGATTTTCCTGACAATATGTGATTTTCATGAGTATGTGTGATTTCCCTGAGTATATGTCATTTTCATGAGTATACGTGATTTTCCTGAGTATATGTAATTTCTTTGAGTATATGTGATTTCCCTGACTATATGTGATGTTCCTGAGTATATGTGATCTTCCTGAGTATATGTGATTTTCCTGAGTATAGGCGATTTTCCTGACTATATGTGATTTTCCTGACAATATGTGATTTTCCTGAGTATGTGTGATTTCCCTGAGTATATGTGATTTTCATGAGTATATGTGATATTCCTGAGTATATGTGATTTTCCTGACTATATGTGATTTTCCTGAGTATATGTGATCTTCCTGAGTATATGTGATTTTCCTGAGTATATGCGATTTGCCTGAGTATATGTAATTTTCCTGAGTATATGTGATTTATTTGAGTATATGTGATTTCCCTGACTATATGTGATTTTCCTGAGTATATGTGTTTTCCCTGAGTATATGTGATTTTCCTGAGTATATGTTATTTTCCTGAGTATTTGATTTTCCTGACTATTTGTGATTGTCCTGACTATATGTGATTTTCCTGAGTATATGTGATCTTCCTGAGTATATGTGATTTTCCTGAGTATATGCGAATTTCCTGAGTATATGTGATTTTCCTGACTATATGTGATCTTTCTGAGTATATGTGATTTCCCTGAGTATATGTGATTTTACTGACTATTTGTGATTTTCCTGAGTATATGTGATTTTCCTGACTATATGTGATTTTCCTGAGTATATGTGATCTTCCTGAGTATAAGTGATTTTCCTGAGTATAGGCGATTTTCCTGAGTATATGTGATTTTGCTGACTATATTTGATCTTCCTCTGTATATGTGATTTCCCGCAATATATGTGATTTTCCTGAGTATATGTGATTTCCCTGAGTATATGTGATTTTCCTGAGTATATGTGATTTTGCTGAGTATATGTGATTTCCCTGACTATATGAGATTTTCCTGAGTATATGTGATTTTCCTGACTATATGTAATTTTCCTGAGTATATGTGATTTACCTGACTAGAAGTGATTTTTCTGAGTATATGTGATTTCCCTGACTATATGTGATTTTCCTAACTATATGAGATTTTCCTGAGTATATGTGATTTTCCTGAGTATATGTGATTTCCCTGAATATATGTGATTTTCCAGAGTATATGTGATTTTTCTGTGTATATATGATTTTCCTGAGTATATGTGATCTTCCTGAGTATATGTGATTTTCCTGAGTATATGTGATTTTCCTGAGTACATGTGATCTTCCTGAGTATATGTGATTTTCCTGAGTATATGTGATTTCCCTGAGTATAAGTGATTTTCCTGAGTATATGTGATTTTCCTGACTATATGTGATTTTCCTGACAATATGTGATTTTCCTGAGTATGTGTGATTTCCCTGAGTATATGTGATATTCATGAGTATATGTGATATTCCTGAGTATATGTGATCTTCCTGAGTATATGTGATTTTCCTGAGTATATGCGATTTTCATGAGTATATTTGATTTTCCTGAGTATATGAAATGTCCCTGAGTATATGTGATTTTCCTGAGTATATGTGATTTTCCTGACTATATGTGATTTTCCTGAGTATATGTGATTTCCCTGACTATATGTGATTTCCCGGAGTATATGTGATTTTCCTGACTATATGTGATTTTCCTGAGTATATGTGATTTTCCTGACTATATGTGATTTTGCTGACAATATGTGATTTTCCTGAGTATGTGTGATTTCCCTGAGTATATGTGATTTTCATGAGTATATGTGATATTCCTGAGTATATGTGATTTTCCTGACTATATGTGATTTTCCTGAGTATATGTGATCTTCCTGAGTATATGTGATTTTCCTGAGTATATGCGATTTTCCTGAGTATATGTGATTTTCCTGAGTATATGTGATTTATTTAAGTATATGTGATTTCCCTGACTATATGTGATTTTCCTGAGTATATGTGATTTCCCTGAGTATATGTGATTTTCCTGAGTATATGTTATTATCCTGAGTATTTGATTTTCCTGACTATTTGTGATTTTCCTGACTATATGTGATTTTCCTGAGTATATGTGATCTTCCTGAGTATATGTGATTTTCCTGAGTATATTCGATTTTCCTGAGTATATGTGATTTTCCTGACTATATGTGATTTTCCTGAGTATATGTGATTTTCCTGAGTATATGTGATTTTGCTGACTATATGTGATTTTCCTGAGTATATGTGATTTCCCTGAGTATATGTGATTTTCCTGAGTATATGTGATTTTCCTGACTATATGTGATTTTCCTGAGTATATGTGATTTTCCTGACTATATGTGATTTACCTGAGTATATGTGATTTTCCTGACTATATGTGATTTTCCTGACAATATGTGATTTTCCTGAGTATGTGTGATTTCCCTGAGTATATGTGATTTTCATGAGTATATGTGATATTCCTGAGTATATGTGATTTTCCTGACTATATGTGATTTTCCTGAGTATATGTGATCTTCCTGAGTATATGTGATTTTCCTGAGTATATGCGATTTTCCTGAGTATATGTAATTTTCCTGAGTATATGTGATTTATTTGAGTATATGTGATTTCCCTGAGTATATGTGATTTTCCTGACTATATGTGATCTTTCTGAGTATATGTGATTTCCCTGAGTATATGTGATTTTGCTGACTATTTGTGATTTTCCTGAGTATATGTGATTTTCCTGACTATATGTGATTTTCCTGAGTATATGTGATCTTCCTGAGTATAAGTGATTTTCCTGAGTATAGGCGATTTTCCTGAGTATATGTGATTTTGCTGACTATATGTGATCTTCCTCTGTATATGTGATTTCCCGCAATATATGTGATTTTCCTGAGTATATGTGATTTCCCTGAGTATATGTGATTTTCCTGAGTATATGTGATTTTGCTGAGTATATGTGATTTCCCTGACTATATGAGATTTTCCTGAGTATATGTGATTTTCCTGACTATATGTAATTTTCCTGAGTATATGTGATTTACCTGACTAGAAGTGATTTTTCTGAGTATATGTGATTTCCCTGACTATATGTGATTTTCCTAACTATATGAGATTTTCCTGAGTATATGTGATTTTCCTGAGTATATGTGATTTCCCTGAATATATGTGATTTTCCTGAGTATATGTGATTTTTCTGTGTATATATGATTTTCCTGAGTATATGTGATCTTCCTGAGTATATGTGATTTTCCTGAGTATATGTGATTTTCCTGAGTATATGTGATCTTCCTGAGTATATGTGATTTTCCTGAGTATATGTGATTTCCCTGAGTATAAGTGATTTTCCTGAGTATATGTGATTTTCCTGACTATATGTGATTTTCCTGACAATATGTGATTTTCCTGAGTATGTGTGATTTCCCTGAGTATATGTGATTTTCATGAGTATATGTGATATTCCTGGGTATATGTGATCTTCCTGAGTATATGTGATTTTCCTGAGTATATGCGATTTTCCTGAGTATATTTGATTTTCCTGAGTATATGAAATGTCCCTGAGTATATGTGATTTTCCTGAGTATATGTGATTTTCCTGACTATATGTGATTTTCCTGAGTATATGTGATTTCCCTGACTATATGTGATTTCCCGGAGTATATGTGATTTTCCTGACTATATGTGATTTTCCTGAGTATGTGTGATTTCCCTGAGTATATGTGATTTTCATGAGTATATGTGATATTCCTGAGTATATGTGATTTTCCTGACTATATGTGATTTTCCTGAGTATATGTGATCTTCCTGAGTATATGTGATTTTCCTGAGTATATGCGATTTTCCTGAGTATATGTGATTTTCCTGAGTATATGTGATTTATTTAAGTATATGTGATTTCCCTGACTATATGTGATTTTCCTGAGTATATGTGATTTCCCTGAGTATATGTGATTTTCCTGAGTATATGTTATTATCCTGAGTATTTGATTTTCCTGACTATTTGTGATTTTCCTGACTATATGTGATTTTCCTGAGTATATGTGATCTTCCTGAATATATGTGATTTTCCTGAGTATATTCGATTTTCCTGAGTATATGTGATTTTCCTGACTATATGTGATTTTCCTGAGTATATGTGATTTTCCTGAGTATATGTGATTTTGCTGACTATATGTGATTTTCCTGAGTATATGTGATTTCCCTGAGTATATGTGATTTTCCTGAGTATATGTGATTTTCCTGACTATATGTGATTTTCCTGAGTATATGTGATTTTCCTGACTATATGTGATTTTCCTGAGTATATGTGATTTTCCTGACTATATGTGATTTTCCTGACAATATGTGATTTTCCTGAGTATGTGTGATTTCCCTGAGTATATGTGATTTTCATGAGTATATGTGATATTCCTGAGTATATGTGATTTTCCTGACTATATGTGATTTTCCTGAGTATATGTGATCTTCCTGAGTATATGTGATTTTCCTGAGTATATGCGATTTTCCTGAGTATATGTAATTTTCCTGAGTATATGTGATTTATTTGAGTATATGTGATTTCCCTGACAATATGTGATTTTCCTGAGTATATGTGATTTCCCTGAGTATATGTGATTTTCCTGAGTATATGTTATTTTCCTGAGTATTTGATTTTCCTGACTATTTGTGATTCTCCTGACTATATGTGATTTTCCTGAGTATATGTGATATTCCTGAGTATATGTGATTTTCCTGAGTATATGCGATTTTCCTGAGTATATGTGATTTTCCTGACTATATGTGATCTTTCTGAGTATATGTGATTTTCCTGAGTATATGTGATTTTGCTGACTATTTGTGATTTTCCTGAGTATATGTGATTTTCCTGACTATATGTGATTTTCCTGAGTATATGTGATCTTCCTGAGTATAAGTGATTTTCCTGAGTATAGGCGATTTTCCTGAGTATATGTGATTTTGCTGACTATATGTGATCTTCCTCAGTATATGTGATTTCCCGCAATATATGTGATTTTCCTGAGTATATGTGATTTCCCTGAGTATATGTGATTTTCCTGAGTATATGTGATTTTGCTGAGTATATGTGATTTCCCTGACTATATGTGATTTTCCTGACTATATGAGATTTTCCTGAGTATATGTGATTTTCCTGACTATATGTAATTTTCCTGAGTATATGTGATTTTCCTGACTATATGTGATTTTGTTGAGTATATGTGATTTCCCTGAGTATATGTGATTTTCCTGGCTATATGTGATTTTCCTGAGTATGGGCGATTTTACTGAGTATATGTGATTTTTCTGACTATATGTGATCTTCCTGAGTATATGTGATTTCCCTGAGTATATGTGATTTTCCTGAGTATATATGATTTTCCTGAGTATATGTGATTTTCCTGAGTATATGTGATTTCCCTGAATATATGTGATTTTCCAGAGTATATGTGATTTTTCTGTGTATATATGATTTTCCTGAGTATATGTGATTTTCATGAGTATATGTGATTTCCCTGAGTATATGTGATTGTCCTCAGTATATGTGATTTTCCTGACAATATGTGATTTTCCTGAGTATATGTGATTTTCCTGAGTATATGTGATTTTCCTGAGTATATGTGATTTTCTTGAGTATATGTGATTTTTCTGAGTATATGTGATTTCCCTGAGTATATGTGATTTTCCTGACTATTTGTGATTTTCCTGACTATGTGATTTTCTTGACTATATGTGATTTTCCTGAGTATATGTGATTTTCCTGACTATATGTGATTTTCCTGAGTATATGAAATTTCCCTGAGTATATGTGATTTTCCTGACTCTATGTGATTTTTCTGACTATATGTGATTTTCCTAACTATATGTGACTTTCCTGACTATATGAGATTTTCCTGAGTATATGTGATTTTCCTGACTATATGTAATTTTCCTGAGTATATGTGATTTACCTGACTAGAAGTGATTTTTCTGAGTATATGTGATTTTCCTGAATATATGTGATTTTCTTGACAATATGTGATTTTCCTGAGTGTATGTGATTTCCCTGAGTATATGTGATTTTCCTGGCTATATGTGATTTTCCTGAGTATATGTGATTTGCCTGAGTATATATGATTTAACTGAGTATATGTGATTTTCCTGAGTATATGTGATTTCTTTGAGTATATGTGATTTCCCTGACTATATGTGATGTTCCTGAGTATATGTGATCTTCCTGAGTATATGTGATTTTCCTGAGTATAGGCGATTTTCCTGAGTATATGTGATTTTTCTGACTATATGTGATCTTCCTGAGTATATGTGATTTCCCTGAGTATATGTGATTTTCCTGAGTATATGTGATTTTCCTGAGTATATGTGATTTTCCTGACTATATGTGATTTTCCTGAGTATATGTGATCTTCCTGAGTATATGTGATTTTCCTGAGTATAGGCGATTTTCCTGAGTATATGTGATTTTGCTGACTATATGTGATCTTCCTCAGTATATGTGATTTCCCGCAATATATGTGATTTTCCTGAGTGTATGTGATTTTCCTGAGTATATGTGATCTCCCTGAATATATGTGATTTTCCTGAGTATATGTGATTTTCCTGTGTATATATGATTTTCCTGAGTATATGTGATTTTCCTGAGTATATGTGATTTCCCTGAGTATATGTGAATTTCCTGAGTATATGTGATTTTCCTGAGTATATGTGATTTCCCTTACTATATGTGATTTCCCTGACGATATGTGATTTTCCTAACTATATGTGATTTTCCTGACTATATGAGATTTTCCTGAGTATATGTGATTTTCCTGACTATATGTAATTTTCCTGAGTATATGTGATTTACCTGACTAGAAGTGATTTTTCTGAGTATATGTGATTTACCTGACTAGAAGTGATTTTTCTGAGTATATGTGATTTCCCTGACTATATGTGATTTTCCTGAATATATGTGATTTTCTTGACAATATGTGATTTTCCTGAGTATATGTGATTTTCCTGAGTATATGTGATTTCCCTGAGCATATGTGATTTTCCTGGCTATATGTGATTTTCCTGAGTATATGTGATTTTCCTGCGTATATGTGATTTTCCTGAGTATATGTGATTTTCCTGAGTATATGTGATTTCCCTGAGTATATATGATTTAACTGAGTATATGTGATTTTCCTGAGTATATGTGATTTCTTTGAGTATATGTGATTTCCCTGACTATATGTGATGTTCCTGAGTATATGTGATCTTTCTGAGCATATGTGATTTTCCTGAGTATGGGCGATTTTCCAGAGTTTATGTGATTTTTCTGTGTATATATGATTTTCCTGAGTATATGTGATTTTCATGAGTATATGTGATTTCCCTGAGTATATGTGATTTTCCTCAGTATATGTGATTTTCCTGACAATATGTGATTTTCCTGAGTATATGTGATTTTCCTGAGTATATGTGATTTTCCTGAGTATATGTGATTTTCCTGAGTATATGTGATTTTCCTGAGTATATGTGATTTTCTTGAGTATATGTGATTTTTCTGAGTATATGTGATTTCCCTGAGTATATGTGATTTTCCTGACTATTTGTGATTTTCCTGACTATGTGATTTTCTTGACTATATGTGATTTTCCTGAGTATATGTGATTTTCCTAACTATATGTGATTTTCCTGAGTATATGAAATTTCCCTGAGTTATGTGATTTTCCTGAGTATATGTGATTTTCCTGACTATATGTGATTTTCCTGAGTATATATGATTTCCCTGACTATATGTGATTTCCCGGAGTATATGTGATTTTCATGAGTATATGTGATTTTCCTGAGTATATGTGATCTTCCTGAGTATATGTGATGTTCAGGAGTATATGTGATTTTCCTGAGTATATGTGATCTTCCTGAGTATATGTGATTTTCCTGAGTATATGTGATTTCCCTGAGTATATGTGATTTTCCTGAGTATATGTGATTTTCCTGACTATATGTGATTTTCCTGAGTATATGTGATTTTCCTGACTATATGTGATTTTCCTGAGTATATCTGATTTTCCTGACTATATGTGATTTTCCTGACAATATGTGATTTTCCTGAGTATGTGTGATTTCCCTGAGTATATGTGATTTTCATGAGTATATGTGATATTCCTGAGTATATGTGATTTTCCTGACTATATGTGATTTTCCTGAGTATATGTAATCTTCCTCAGTATATAATTTTCCTGAGTATATGCGATTTTCCTGAGTATATGTGATTTTCCTGAGTATATGTGATTTATTTAAGTATATGTGATTTCCCTGACTATATGTGATTTTCCTGAGTATATGTGATTTCCCTGAGTATATGTGATTTTCCTGAGTATATATTATTTTCCTGAGTATTTGATTTTCCTGACTATTTGTGATTTTCCTGACTATATGTGATTTTCCTGAGTATATGTGATCTTCCTGAGTATATGTGATTTTCCTGAGTATATGCGATTTTCCTGAGTATATGTGATTTTCCTGACTATATGTGATCTTTCTGAGTATATGTGATTTTCCTGAGTATATGTGATTTTGCTGACTATTTGTGATTTTCCTGAGTATATGTGATTTTCCTGACTATATGTGATTTTCCTGAGTATATGTGATCTTCCTGAGTATAAGTGATTTTCCTGAGTATAGGCGATTTTCCTGAGTATATGTGATTTTGCTGACTATATGTGATCTTCCTCAGTATATGTGATTTCCCGCAATATATGTGATTTTCCTGAGTATATGTGATTTCCCTGAGTATATGTGATTTTCCTGAGTATATGTGATTTTGCTGAGTATATGTGATTTCCCTGACTATATGTGATTTTCCTGACTATATGAGATTTTCCTGAGTATATGTGATTTTCCTGACTATATGTAATTTTCCTGAGTATATGTGATTTAGCTGACTAGAAGTGATTTTTCTGAGTATTTGTGATTTCCCTGACTATATGTGATTTTCCCGACTATATGAGATTTTCCTGAGTATATGAGATTTTCCTGACTATATGTGATTTTGTTGAGTATATGTGATTTCCCTGAGTATATGTGATTTTCCTGGCTATATGTGATTTTCCTGAGTATGGGCGATTTTACTGAGTATATGTGATTTTTCTGACTATATGTGATTTTCCTGAGTATATATGATTTTCCTGAGTATATGTGATTTTCCTGAGTATATGTGATTTCCCTGAATATATGTGATTTTCCAGAGTATATGTGATTTTTCTGTGTATATATGATTTTCCTGAGTATATGTGATTTTCATGAGTATATGTGATTTCCCTGAGTATATGTGATTGTCCTCAGTATATGTGATTTTCCTGACAATATGTGATTTTCCTGAGTATATGTGATTTTCCTGAGTATATGTGATTTTCCTGAGTATATGTGATTTTCTTGAGTATATGTGATTTTTCTGAGTATATGTGATTTCCCTGAGTATATGTGATTTTCCTGACTATTTGTGATTTTCCTGACTATGTGATTTTCTTGACTATATGTGATTTTCCTGAGTATATGTGATTTTCCTGACTATATGTGATTTTCCTGAGTATATGAAATTTCCCTGAGTATATGTGATTTTCCTGAGTATATGTGATTTTTCTGACTATATGTGATTTTCCTGAGTATATGTGATTTTCCTAACTATATGTGACTTTCCTGACTATATGAGATTTTCCTGAGTATATGTGATTTTCCTGACTATATGTAATTTTCCTGAGTATATGTGATTTACCTGACTAGAAGTGATTTTTCTGAGTATATGTGATTTTCCTGACTATATGTGATTTTCCTGAATATATGTGATTTTCTTGACAATATGTGATTTTCCTGAGTATATGTGATTTCCCTGAGTATATGTGATTTTCCTGGCTATATGTGATTTTCCTGAGTATATGTGATTTGCCTGAGTATATATGATTTAACTGAGTATATGTGATTTTCCTGAGTATATGTGATTTCTTTGAGTATATGTGATTTCCCTGACTATATGTGATGTTCCTGAGTATATGTGATCTTCCTGAGTATATGTGATTTTCCTGAGTATAGGCGATTTTCCTGAGTATATGTGAGTTTTCTGACTATATGTGATCTTCCTGAGTATATGTGATTTCCCTGAGTATATGTGATTTTCCTGAGTATATATGATTTTCCTGAGTATATGTGATTTTCCTGAGTATATGTGATTTCCCTGAATATATGTGATTTTCCAGAGTATATGTGATTTTTCTGTGTATATATGATTTTCCTGAGTATATGTGATTTTCATGAGTATATGTGATTTCCCTGAGTATATGTGATTGTCCTCAGTATATGTGATTTTCCTGACAATATGTGATTTTCCTGAGTATATGTGATTTTCCTGAGTATATGTGATTTTCCTGAGTATATGTGATTTTCTTGAGTATATGTGATTTTTCTGAGTATATGTGATTTCCCTGAGTATATGTGATTTTCCTGACTATTTGTGATTTTCCTGACTATGTGATTTTCTTGACTATATGTGATTTTTCTGAGTATATGTGATTTTCCTGACTATATGTGATTTTCCTGAGTATATGAAATTTCCCTGAGTATATGTGATTTTCCTGAGTATATGTGATTTTTCTGACTATATGTGATTTTCCTGAGTATATGTGATTTCCCTGACTATATGTGATTTCCCTGACGATATGTGATTTTCCTAACTATATGTGACTTTCCTGACTATATGAGATTTTCCCGAGTATATGTGATTTTCCTGACTATATGTAATTTTCCTGAGTATATGTGATTTACCTGACTAGAAGTGATTTTTCTGAGTATATGTGATTTTCCTGACTATATGTGATTTTCCTGAATATATGTGATTTTCTTGACAATATGTGATTTTCCTGAGTATATGTGATTTCCCTGAGTATATGTGATTTTCCTGGCTATATGTGATGTTCCTGAGTATATGTGATCTTCCTGAGTATATGTGATTTTCCTGAGTATAGGCGATTTTCCTGAGTATAAGTGATTTTTCTGACTATATGTGATCTTCCTGAGTATATGTGATTTCCCTGAGTATATGTGATTTTCCTGAGTATATATGATTTTCCTGAGTATATGTGATTTTGCTGACTATATGTGATCTTCCTCAGTATATGTGATTTCCCGCAATATATGTGATTTTCCTGAGTGTATGTGATTTTCCTGAGTATATGTGATCTCCCTGAATATATGTGATTTTCCTGAGTATATGTGATTTTCCTGTGTATATATGATTTTCCTGAGTATATGTGATTTGCCTGAGTATATATGATTTAACTGAGTATATGTGATTTTCCTGAGTATATGTGATTTCTTTGAGTATATGTGATTTCCCTGACTATATGTGATGTTCCTGAGTATATGTGATCTTCCTGAGTATATGTGATTTTCCTGAGTATAGGCGATTTTCCTGAGTATAAGTGATTTTTCTGACTATATGTGATCTTCCTGAGTATATGTGATTTCCCTGAGTATATGTGATTTTCCTGAGTATATATGATTTTCCTGAGTATATGTGATTTTGCTGACTATATGTGATCTTCCTCAGTATATGTGATTTCCCGCAATATATGTGATTTTCCTGAGTGTATGTGATTTTCCTGAGTATATGTGATCTCCCTGAATATATGTGATTTTCCTGAGTATATGTGATTTTCCTGTGTATATATGATTTTCCTGAGTATATGTGATTTTCCTGAGTATATATTATTTTCCTGAGTATTTGATTTTCCTGACTATTTGTGATTTTCCTGACTATATGTGATTTTCCTGAGTATATGTGATCTTCCTGAGTATATGTGATTTTCCTGAGTATATGCGATTTTCCTGAGTATATGTGATTTTCCTGACTATATGTGATCTTTCTGAGTATATGTGATTTTCCTGAGTATATGTGATTTTGCTGACTATTTGTGATTTTCCTGAGTATATGTGATTTTCCTGACTATATGTGATTTTCCTGAGTATATGTGATCTTCCTGAGTATAAGTGATTTTCCTGAGTATAGGCGATTTTCCTGAGTATATGTGATTTTGCTGACTATATGTGATCTTCCTCAGTATATGTGATTTCCCGCAATATATGTGATTTTCCTGAGTATATGTGATTTCCCTGACTATATGTGATTTTCATGATTATATGTGATCTTCCTGAGTATATGTGATTTTCCCGAGTATATGTGATTTCCCTGAGTATATGTGATTTTCCTGAGTATATGTGATTTTCATGACTATATGTGATTTTCCTGAATATATGTGATTTTCATGACTATGTGATTTTCCTGACAATATGTGATTTTCCTGAGTATATTTGATTTTCCTGAGTATATGTGATTTTCCTGAGTATATGTGATTTTCTTGAGTATATGTGATTTTCCTGAGTATATGTGATTTCCCTGAGTATATGTGATTTTCCTGACTATTTGTGATTTTCCTGACTATGTGATTTTCTTGACTATATGTGATTTTCCGGAGTATATGTAATTTTGCTGACTATATGTGATTTTCCTGAGTATATAAAATTTCCCTGAGTATATGTGATTTTCCTGAGTATATGTGATTTTCCTGACTATATGTGCTTTTCCTGAGTATATGTGATTTTCCCGAGTATATGTGATTTTCATGAGTATATGTGATTTTCCTGAGTATATGTGATCTTCCTGAGTAAATGTGATTTTCCTGAGTATATGTGATTTTCCTGAGTATATGTGATCTTCCTGAGTATATGTGATTTTCCTGACTATATGTGATTTTCCTGAGTATATGTGATTTTCATGACTATATGTGATTTTCCTGAGTATATGTGATTTTCCTGACTATATGTGATTTTCCTGACAATATGTGATTTTCCTGAGTATGTGTGATTTCCCTGAGTATATGTCATTTTCATGAGTATACGTGATTTTCCTGAGTATATGTAATTTCTTTGAGTATATGTGATTTCCCTGACTATATGTGATGTTCCTGAGTATATGTGATCTTCCTGAGTATATGTGATTTTCCTGAGTATAGGCGATTTTCCTGAGTATATGTGATTTTTCTGACTATATGTGATCTTCCTGAGTATATGTGATTTCCCTGAGTATATGTGATTTTCCTGAGTATATATGATTTTCCTGAGTATATGTGATTTTCCTGAGTATATGTGATTTCCCTGAATATATGTGATTTTCCAGAGTATATGTGATTTTTCTGTGTATATATGATTTTCCTGAGTATATGTGATTTTCATGAGTATATGTGATTTCCCTGAGTATATGTGATTGTCCTCAGTATATGTGATTTTCCTGACAATATGTGATTTTCCTGAGTATATGTGATTTTCCTGAGTATATGTGATTTTCCTGAGTATATGTGATTTTCTTGAGTATATGTGATTTTTCTGAGTATATGTGATTTCCCTGAGTATATGTGATTTTCCTGACTATTTGTGATTTTCCTGACTATGTGATTTTCTTGACTATATGTGATTTTTCTGAGTATATGTGATTTTCCTGACTATATGTGATTTTCCTGAGTATATGAAATTTCCCTGAGTATATGTGATTTTCCTGAGTATATGTGATTTTTCTGACTATATGTGATTTTCCTGAGTATATGTGATTTCCCTGACTATATGTGATTTCCCTGACGATATGTGATTTTCCTAACTATATGTGACTTTCCTGACTATATGAGATTTTCCTGAGTATATGTGATTTTCCTGACTATATGTAATTTTCCTGAGTATATGTGATTTACCTGACTAGAAGTGATTTTTCTGAGTATATGTGATTTTCCTGACTATATGTGATTTTCCTGAATATATGTGATTTTCTTGACAATATGTGATTTTCCTGAGTATATGTGATTTCCCTGAGTATATGTGATTTTCCTGGCTATATGTGATTTTCCTGAGTATATGTGATTTGCCTGAGTATATATGATTTAACTGAGTATATGTGATTTTCCTGAGTATATGTGATTTCTTTGAGTATATGTGATTTCCCTGACTATATGTGATGTTCCTGAGTATATGTGATCTTCCTGAGTATATGTGATTTTCCTGAGTATAGGCGATTTTCCTGAGTATAAGTGATTTTTCTGACTATATGTGATCTTCCTGAGTATATGTGATTTCCCTGAGTATATGTGATTTTCCTGAGTATATATGATTTTCCTGAGTATATGTGATTTTCCTGAGTATATGTGATTTTCCTGACTATATGTGATTTTCCTGAGTATATGTGATCTTCCTGAGTATATGTGATTTTCCTGAGTATAGGCGATTTTCCTGAGTATATGTGATTTTGCTGACTATATGTGATCTTCCTCAGTATATGTGATTTCCCGCAATATATGTGATTTTCCTGAGTGTATGTGATTTTCCTGAGTATATGTGATCTCCCTGAATATATGTGATTTTCCTGAGTATATGTGATTTTCCTGTGTATATATGATTTTCCTGAGTATATGTGATTTTCCTGAGTATATATTATTTTCCTGAGTATTTGATTTTCCTGACTATTTGTGATTTTCCTGACTATATGTGATTTTCCTGAGTATATGTGATCTTCCTGAGTATATGTGATTTTCCTGAGTATATGCGATTTTCCTGAGTATATGTGATTTTCCTGACTATATGTGATCTTTCTGAGTATATGTGATTTTCCTGAGTATATGTGATTTTGCTGACTATTTGTGATTTTCCTGAGTATATGTGATTTTCCTGACTATATGTGATTTTCCTGAGTATATGTGATCTTCCTGAGTATAAGTGATTTTCCTGAGTATAGGCGATTTTCCTGAGTATATGTGATTTTGCTGACTATATGTGATCTTCCTCAGTATATGTGATTTCCCGCAATATATGTGATTTTCCTGAGTATATGTGATTTCCCTGACTATATGTGATTTTCATGATTATATGTGATCTTCCTGAGTATATGTGATTTTCCCGAGTATATGTGATTTCCCTGAGTATATGTGATTTTCCTGAGTATATGTGATTTTCATGACTATATGTGATTTTCCTGAATATATGTGATTTTCATGACTATGTGATTTTCCTGACAATATGTGATTTTCCTGAGTATATGTGATTTTCCTGAGTATATGTGATTTTCCTGAGTATATGTGATTTTCTTGAGTATATGTGATTTTCCTGAGTATATGTGATTTCCCTGAGTATATGTGATTTTCCTGACTATTTGTGATTTTCCTGACTATGTGATTTTCTTGACTATATGTGATTTTCCGGAGTATATGTAATTTTGCTGACTATATGTGATTTTCCTGAGTATATAAAATTTCCCTGAGTATATGTGATTTTCCTGAGTATATGTGATTTTCCAGACTATATGTGCTTTTCCTGAGTATATGTGATTTTCCCGAGTATATGTGATTTTCATGAGTATATGTGATTTTCCTGAGTATATGTGATCTTCCTGAGTAAATGTGATTTTCCTGAGTATATGTGATTTTCCTGAGTATATGTGATCTTCCTGAGTATATGTGATTTTCCTGACTATATGTGATTTTCCTGAGTATATGTGATTTTCATGACTATATGTGATTTTCCTGAGTATATGTGATTTTCCTGACTATATGTGATTTTCCTGACAATATGTGATTTTCCTGAGTATGTGTGATTTCCCTGAGTATATGTCATTTTCATGAGTATACGTGATTTTCCTGAGTATATGTAATTTCTTTGAGTATATGTGATTTCCCTGACTATATGTGATGTTCCTGAGTATATGTGATCTTCCTGAGTATATGTGATTTTCCTGAGTATAGGCGATTTTCCTGAGTATATGTGATTTTTCTGACTATACGTGATCTTCCTGAGTATATGTGATTTCCCTGAGTATATGTGATTTTCCTGAGTATATATGATTTTCCTGAGTATATGTGATTTTCCTGAGTATATGTGATTTCCCTGAATATATGTGATTTTCCAGAGTATATGTGATTTTTCTGTGTATATATAATTTTCCTGAGTATATGTGACTTTCCTGAGTATATGTGATTTCCCTGAGTATATGTGATTTTCCTCAGTATATGTGATTTTCCTGACAATATTTGATTTTCCTGAGTATATGTGATTTTCCTGAGTATATGTGATTTTCCTGAGTATATGTGATTTTCTTGAGTATATGTGATTTTCATGAGTATATGTGATTTCCCTGAGTATATGTGATTTTCCTGACTATTTGTGATTTTCCTGACTATGTGATTTTCTTGACTATATGTGATTTTCCTGAGTATATGTGATTTTCCTGACTATATGTGATTTTCCTGAGTATATAAAATTTCCCTGAGTATATGTGATTTTCCTGAGTATATGTGATTTTCCTGACTATATGTGATTTTCCTGAGTATATGTGATTTCCCTGACTATATGTGATTTTCCTGAGTATATGTAATTTCCCTGAGTATATGTGATTTTCCTGAGTATATGTGATCTCCTGACTATATGTGATTTTCCTGAGTATATGTGATTTCCCTGACTATATGTGATTTCCCTGAGTATATGTGATTTTCCTGAGTATATGTGATTTTCCGGAGTATATGTGATTTCCCTGACTATATATGATTTTCATGATTATATGTGATCTTCCTGAGTATATGTGATTTTCCTGAGTATATGTGATTTCCCTGAGTATATGTGATTTTCCTGAGTATATGTGATTTTCATACTATATGTGATTTTCCTGAGTATATGTGATTTTCATGACTATGTGATTTTCCTGACAATATGTGATTTTCATGAGTATATGTGATTTTCCTGAGTATATGTGATTTTCTTGAGTATATGTGATTTTCCTGCGTATATGTGATTTCCCTGAGTATATATGATTTTCCTGACTATTTGTGATTTTCCTGACTATGTGATTTTCTTGACTATATGTGATTTTCCTGAGTATATGTGATTTTGCTGACTATATGTGATTTTCCTGAGTATATAAAATTTCCCTGAGTATATGTGATTTTCCTGAGTATATGTGATTTTCCTGACTATATGTGCTTTTCCTGAGTATATGTGATTTCCCTGACTATATGTGATTTCCCGGAGTATATGTGATCTTCCTGAGTATATGTAATTTTCCTGAGTATATGTGATTTTCCTGAGTATATGTGATCTTCCTGAGTATATGTGATTTTCCTGATTATATGTGATTTCCCTGAGTATAAGTGATTTTCCTGAGTATATGTGATTTTCATGAGTATATGTGATATTCCTGAGTATATGTGATTTTCCTGACTATATGTGATTTTCCTGAGTATATGTGATCTTCCTGAGTATATGTGATTTTCCTGAGTATATGCGATTTTCCTGAGTATATCTGATTTTCCTGAGAATATGTGATTTATTTGAGTATATGTGATTTCCCTGACTATATGTGATTTTCCTGAGTATATGTGATTTCCCTGAGTATATGTGACATTCCTGAGTATATGTTATTTTCCTGAGTATTTGATTTTCCTGACTATTTGTGATTTTCCTGACTATATGTGATTTTCATGAGTATATGTGATCTTCCTGAGTATATGTGATTTTCCTGAGTATATGCGATTTTCCTGAGTATATGTGATTTTTCTGAGTATATGTGATTTTGCTGACTATATGTGATCTTCCTCAGTATATGTGATTTCCCGCAATATACGTGATTTTCCTGAGTATTTGATTTTCCTGACTATTTGTGATTTTCCTGACTATATGTGATTTTCATGAGTATATGTGATTTCCCTGAGTATATGTGATTTTGCTGACTATTTGTGATTTTCCTGAGTATATGTGATTTTCCTGACTATATGTGATTTTCCTGAGTATATGTAATTTTCCTGAGTATATGTGATTTACCTGACTAGAAGTGATTTTTCTGAGTATATGTGATTTTCCTGACTATATGTGATTTTCCTGAATATATGTGATTTTCTTGACAATATGTGATTTTCCTGAGTATATGTGATTTCCCTGAGTATATGTGATTTTCCTGGCTATATGTGATTTTCCTGAGTATATGTGATTTGCCTGAGTATATATGATTTAACTGAGTATATGTGATTTTCCTGAGTATATGTGATTTCTTTGAGTATATGTGATTTCCCTGACTATATGTGATGTTCCTGAGTATATGTGATCTTCCTGAGTATATGTGATTTTCCTGAGTATAGGCGATTTTCCTGAGTATATGTGAGTTTTCTGACTATATGTGATCTTCCTGAGTATATGTGATTTCCCTGAGTATATGTGATTTTCCTGAGTATATATGATTTTCCTGAGTATATGTGATTTTCCTGAGTATATGTGATTTCCCTGAATATATGTGATTTTCCAGAGTATATGTGATTTTTCTGTGTATATATGATTTTCCTGAGTATATGTGATTTTCATGAGTATATGTGATTTCCCTGAGTATATGTGATTGTCCTCAGTATATGTGATTTTCCTGACAATATGTGATTTTCCTGAGTATATGTGATTTTCCTGAGTATATGTGATTTTCCTGAGTATATGTGATTTTCTTGAGTATATGTGATTTTTCTGAGTATATGTGATTTCCCTGAGTATATGTGATTTTCCTGACTATTTGTGATTTTCCTGACTATGTGATTTTCTTGACTATATGTGATTTTTCTGAGTATATGTGATTTTCCTGACTATATGTGATTTTCCTGAGTATATGAAATTTCCCTGAGTATATGTGATTTTCCTGAGTATATGTGATTTTTCTGACTATATGTGATTTTCCTGAGTATATGTGATTTCCCTGACTATATGTGATTTCCCTGACGATATGTGATTTTCCTAACTATATGTGACTTTCCTGACTATATGAGATTTTCCTGAGTATATGTGATTTTCCTGACTATATGTAATTTTCCTGAGTATATGTGATTTACCTGACTAGAAGTGATTTTTCTGAGTATATGTGATTTTCCTGACTATATGTGATTTTCCTGAATATATGTGATTTTCTTGACAATATGTGATTTTCCTGAGTATATGTGATTTCCCTGAGTATATGTGATTTTCCTGGCTATATGTGATTTTCCTGAGTATATGTGATTTGCCTGAGTATATATGATTTAACTGAGTATATGTGATTTTCCTGAGTATATGTGATTTCTTTGAGTATATGTGATTTCCCTGACTATATGTGATGTTCCTGAGTATATGTGATCTTCCTGAGTATATGTGATTTTCCTGAGTATAGGCGATTTTCCTGAGTATAAGTGATTTTTCTGACTATATGTGATCTTCCTGAGTATATGTGATTTCCCTGAGTATATGTGATTTTCCTGAGTATATATGATTTTCCTGAGTATATGTGATTTTGCTGACTATATGTGATCTTCCTCAGTATATGTGATTTCCCGCAATATATGTGATTTTCCTGAGTGTATGTGATTTTCCTGAGTATATGTGATCTCCCTGAATATATGTGATTTTCCTGAGTATATGTGATTTTCCTGTGTATATATGATTTTCCTGAGTATATGTGATTTTCCTGAGTATATATTATTTTCCTGAGTATTTGATTTTCCTGACTATTTGTGATTTTCCTGACTATATGTGATTTTCCTGAGTATATGTGATCTTCCTGAGTATATGTGATTTTCCTGAGTATATGCGATTTTCCTGAGTATATGTGATTTTCCTGACTATATGTGATCTTTCTGAGTATATGTGATTTTCCTGAGTATATGTGATTTTGCTGACTATTTGTGATTTTCCTGAGTATATGTGATTTTCCTGACTATATGTGATTTTCCTGAGTATATGTGATCTTCCTGAGTATAAGTGATTTTCCTGAGTATAGGCGATTTTCCTGAGTATATGTGATTTTGCTGACTATATGTGATCTTCCTCAGTATATGTGATTTCCCGCAATATATGTGATTTTCCTGAGTATATGTGATTTCCCTGACTATATGTGATTCTCATGATTATATGTGATCTTCCTGAGTATATGTGATTTTCCCGAGTATATGTGATTTCCCTGAGTATATGTGATTTTCCTGAGTATATGTGATTTTCATGACTATATGTGATTTTCCTGAATATATGTGATTTTCATGACTATGTGATTTTCCTGACAATATGTGATTTTCCTGAGTATATGTGATTTTCCTGAGTATATGTGATTTTCCTGAGTATATGTGATTTTCTTGAGTATATGTGATTTTCCTGAGTATATGTGATTTCCCTGAGTATATGTGATTTTCCTGACTATTTGTGATTTTCCTGACTATGTGATTTTCTTGACTATATGTGATTTTCCGGAGTATATGTAATTTTGCTGACTATATGTGATTTTCCTGAGTATATAAAATTTCCCTGAGTATATGTGATTTTCCTGAGTATATGTGATTTTCCTGACTATATGTGCTTTTCCTGAGTATATGTGATTTTCCCGAGTATATGTGATTTTCATGAGTATATGTGATTTTCCTGAGTATATGTGATCTTCCTGAGTAAATGTGATTTTCCTGAGTATATGTGATTTTCCTGAGTATATGTGATCTTCCTGAGTATATGTGATTTTCCTGACTATATGTGATTTTCCTGAGTATATGTGATTTTCATGACTATATGTGATTTTCCTGAGTATATGTGATTTTCCTGACTATATGTGATTTTCCTGACAATATGTGATTTTCCTGAGTATGTGTGATTTCCCTGAGTATATGTCATTTTCATGAGTATACGTGATTTTCCTGAGTATATGTAATTTCTTTGAGTATATGTGATTTCCCTGACTATATGTGATGTTCCTGAGTATATGTGATCTTCCTGAGTATATGCGATTTTCCTGAGTATAGGCGATTTTCCTGAGTATATGTGATTTTTCTGACTATATGTGATCTTCCTGAGTATATGTGATTTCCCTGAGTATATGTGATTTTCCTGAGTATATATGATTTTCCTGAGTATATGTGATTTTCCTGAGTATATGTGATTTCCCTGAATATATGTGATTTTCCAGAGTATATGTGATTTTTCTGTGTATATATGATTTTCCTGAGTATATGTGATTTTCATGAGTATATGTGATTTCCCTGAGTATATGTGATTGTCCTCAGTATATGTGATTTTCCTGACAATATGTGATTTTCCTGAGTATATGTGATTTTCCTGAGTATATGTGATTTTCCTGAGTATATGTGATTTTCTTGAGTATATGTGATTTTTCTGAGTATATGTGATTTCCCTGAGTATATGTGATTTTCCTGACTATTTGTGATTTTCCTGAGTATATGTGATTTTCCTGACTATATGAGATTTTCCTGAGTATATGAAATTTCCCTGAGTATATGTGATTTTCCTGAGTATATGTGATTTTTCTGACTATATGTGATTTTCCTGAGTATATGTGATTTCCCTGACTATATGTGATTTCCCTGACGATATGTGATTTTCCTAACTATATGTGACTTTCCTGACTATATGAGATTTTCCTGAGTATATGTGATTTTCCTGACTATATGTAATTTTCCTGAGTATATGTGATTTACCTGACTAGAAGTGATTTTTCTGAGTATATGTGATTTTCCTGACTATATGTGATTTTCCTGAATATATGTGATTTTCTTGACAATATGTGATTTTCCTGAGTATATGTGATTTCCCTGAGTATATGTGATTTTCCTGGCTATATGTGATTTTCCTGAGTATATGTGATTTGCCTGAGTATATATGATTTAACTGAGTATATGTGATTTTCCTGAGTATATGTGATTTCTTTGAGTATATGTGATTTCCCTGACTATATGTGATGTTCCTGAGTATATGTGATCTTCCTGAGTATATGTGATTTTCCTGAGTATAGGCGATTTTCCTGAGTATAAGTGATTTTTCTGACTATATGTGATCTTCCTGAGTATATGTGATTTCCCTGAGTATATGTCATTTTCCTGAGTATATATGATTTTCCTGAGTATATGTAATTTTCCTGAGTATATGTGATTTTCCTGACTATATGTGATTTTCCTGAGTATATGTGATCTTCCTGAGTATATGTGATTTTCCTGAGTATAGGCGATTTTCCTGAGTATATGTGATTTTGCTGACTATATGTGATCTTCCTCAGTATATGTGATTTCCCGCAATATATGTGATTTTCCTGAGTGTATGTGATTTTCCTGAGTATATGTGATCTCCCTGAATATATGTGATTTTCCTGAGTATATGTGATTTCCTGTGTATATATGATTTTCCTGAGTATATGTGATTTTCCTGAGTATATATTATTTTCCTGAGTATTTGATTTTCCTGACTATTTGTGATTTTCCTGACTATATGTGATTTTCCTGAGTATATGTGATCTTCCTGAGTATATGTGATTTTCCTGAGTATATGCGATTTTCCTGAGTATATGTGATTTTCCTGACTATATGTGATCTTTCTGAGTATATGTGATTTTCCTGAGTATATGTGATTTTGCTGACTATTTGTGATTTTCCTGAGTATATGTGATTTTCCTGACTATATGTGATTTTCCTGAGTATATGTGATCTTCCTGAGTATAAGTGATTTTCCTGAGTATAGGCGATTTTCCTGAGTATATGTGATTTTGCTGACTATATGTGATCTTCCTCAGTATATGTGATTTCCCGCAATATATGTGATTTTCCTGAGTATATGTGATTTCCCTGACTATATGTGATTTTCATGATTATATGTGATCTTCCTGAGTATATGTGATTTTCCCGAGTATATGTGATTTCCCTGAGTATATGTGATTTTCCTGAGTATATGTGATTTTCATGACTATATGTGATTTTCCTGAATATATGTGATTTTCATGACTATGTGATTTTCCTGACAATATGTGATTTTCCGGAGTATATGTGATTTTCCTGAGTATATGTGATTTTCCTGAGTATATATGATTTTCTTGAGTATATGTGATTTTCCTGAGTATATGTGATTTCCCTGAGTATATGTGATTTTCCTGACTATTTGTGATTTTCCTGACTATGTGATTTTCTTGACTATATGTGATTTTCCGGAGTATATGTAATTTTGCTGACTATATGTGATTTTCCTGAGTATATAAAATTTCCCTGAGTATATGTGATTTTCCTGAGTATATGTGATTTTCCAGACTATATGTGCTTTTCCTGAGTATATGTGATTTTCCCGAGTATATGTGATTTTCATGAGTATATGTGATTTTCCTGAGTATATGTGATCTTCCTGAGTAAATGTGATTTTCCTGAGTATATGTGATTTTCCTGAGTATATGTGATCTTCCTGAGTATATGTGATTTTCCTGACTATATGTGATTTTCCTGAGTATATGTGATTTTCATGACTATATGTGATTTTCCTGAGTATATGTGATTTTCCTGACTATATGTGATTTTCCTGACAATATGTGATTTTCCTGAGTATGTGTGATTTCCCTGAGTATATGTCATTTTCATGAGTATACGTGATTTTCCTGAGTATATGTAATTTCTTTGAGTATATGTGATTTCCCTGACTATATGTGATGTTCCTGAGTATATGTGATCTTCCTGAGTATATGTGATTTTCCTGAGTATAGGCGATTTTCCTGAGTATATGTGATTTTTCTGACTATACGTGATCTTCCTGAGTATATGTGATTTCCCTGAGTATATGTGATTTTCCTGAGTATATATGATTTTCCTGAGTATATGTGATTTTCCTGAGTATATGTGATTTCCCTGAATATATGTGATTTTCCAGAGTATATGTGATTTTTCTGTGTATATATAATTTTCCTGAGTATATGTGACTTTCCTGAGTATATGTGATTTCCCTGAGTATATGTGATTTTCCTCAGTATATGTGATTTTCCTGACAATATTTGATTTTCCTGAGTATATGTGATTTTCCTGAGTATATGTGATTTTCCTGAGTATATGTGATTTTCTTGAGTATATGTGATTTTCATGAGTATATGTGATTTCCCTGAGTATATGTGATTTTCCTGACTATTTGTGATTTTCCTGACTATGTGATTTTCTTGACTATATGTGATTTTCCTGAGTATATGTGATTTTCCTGACTATATGTGATTTTCCTGAGTATATAAAATTTCCCTGAGTATATGTGATTTTCCTGAGTATATGTGATTTTCCTGACTATATGTGATTTTCCTGAGTATATGTGATTTCCCTGACTATATGTGATTTTCCTGAGTATATGTAATTTCCCTGAGTATATGTGATTT
Organism: Eledone cirrhosa; assembly: GCA_964016885.1. Lineage (NCBI taxonomy): Eukaryota > Metazoa > Mollusca > Cephalopoda > Octopoda > Eledonidae > Eledone > Eledone cirrhosa. Next base: position 28,449,828 of record OZ024740.1, read on the forward strand.
TCCTGAGTATATGTGATCTCCTGACTATATGTGATTTTCCTGAGTATATGTGATTTCCCTGACTATATGTGATTTCCCTGAGTATATGTGATTTTCCTGAGTATATGTGATTTTCCGGAGTATATGTGATTTCCCTGACTATATGTGATTTTCATGATTATATGTGATCTACCTGAGTATATGTGATTTTCCTGAGTATATGTGATTTCCCTGAGTATATGTGATTTTCCTGAGTATATGTGATTTTCATACTATATGTGATTTTCCTGAGTATATGTGATTTTCATGACTATGTGATTTTCCTGACAATATGTGATTTTCATGAGTATATGTGATTTTCCTGAGTATATGTGATTTTCTTGAGTATATGTGATTTTCCTGCGTATATGTGATTTCCCTGAGTATATATGATTTTCCTGACTATTTGTGATTTTCCTGACTATGTGATTTTCTTGACTATATGTGATTTTCCTGAGTATATGTGATTTTGCTGACTATATGTGATTTTCCTGAGTATATAAAATTTCCCTGAGTATATGTGATTTTCCTGAGTATATGTGATTTTCCTGACTATATGTGCTTTTCCTGAGTATATGTGATTTCCCTGACTATATGTGATTTCCCGGAGTATATGTGATCTTCCTGAGTATATGTAATTTTCCTGAGTATATGTGATTTTCCTGAGTATATGTGATTTCCCTGAGTATAAGTGATTTTCCTGAGTATATGTGATTTTCATGAGTATATGTGATATTCCTGAGTATATGTGATTTTCCTGACTATATGTGATTTTCCTGAGTATATGTGATCTTCCTGAGTATATGTGATTTTCCTGAGTATATGCGATTTTCCTGAGTATATCTGATTTTCCTGAGAATATGTGATTTATTTGAGTATATGTGATTTCCCTGACTATATGTGATTTTCCTGAGTATATGTGATTTCCCTGAGTATATGTGACATTCCTGAGTATATGTTATTTTCCTGAGTATTTGATTTTCCTGACTATTTGTGATTTTCCTGACTATATGTGATTTTCATGAGTATATGTGATCTTCCTGAGTATATGTGATTTTTCTGAGTATATGTGATTTTGCTGACTATATGTGATCTTCCTCAGTATATGTGATTTCCCGCAATATACGTGATTTTCCTGAGTATTTGATTTTCCTGACTATTTGTGATTTTCCTGACTATATGTGATTTTCATGAGTATATGTGATTTCCCTGAGTATATGTGATTTTGCTGACTATTTGTGATTTTCCTGAGTATATGTGATTTTCCTGACTATATGTGATTTTCCTGAGTATATGTGATCTTCCTGAGTATATGTGATTTTCCTGAGTATAGGCGATTTTCCTGAGTATATGTGATTTTGCTGACTATATGTGATCTTCCTCAGTATATGTGATTTCCCGCAATATATGTGATTTTCCTGAGTGTATGTGATTTTCCTGAGTATATGTGATCTCCCTGAATATATGTGATTTTCCTGAGTATATGTGATTTTCCTGTGTATATATGATTTTCCTGAGTATATGTGATGTTCCTGAGTATATGTGATCTTCCTGAGCATATGTGATTTTCCTGAGTATGGGCGATTTTCCTGAGTATATGTTATTTTTCTGAGTATATGTGATTTTCCTGAGTATATGTTATTTTCCTGAGTATATGTGATTTTTCTGTGTATATATGATTTTCATGAGTATATGTGATTTTCATGAGTATATGTGATTTCCCTGAGCATATGTGATTTTCCTCAGTATATGTGATTTTCCTGACAATATGTGATTTTCCTGAGTATATGTGATTTTCCTGAGTATATGTGATTTTCCTGAGTATATGTGATTTTCTTGAGTATATGTGATTTTTCTGAGTATATGTGATTTCCCTGAGTATATGTGATTTTCCTGAGTATTTGTGATTTTCCTGAGTATATGTGATTTTCTTGACTATATGTGATTTTCCTGAGTATATGAAATTTCCCTGAGTATATGTGATTTTCCTGAGTATATGTGATTTTCCTGACTATATGTGATTTTCCTGAGTATATGTGATTTCCCTGAGTATATGTGATTTTCCTGAGTATATGTTATTATCCTGAGTATTTGATTTTCCTGACTATTTGTGATTTTCCTGACTATATGTGATTTTCCTGAGTATATGTGATCTTCCTGAGTATATGTGATTTTCCTGAGTATATGCGATTTTCCTGAGTATATGTGATTTTCCTGACTATATGTGATTTTCCTGAGTATATGTGATTTTCCTGAGTATATGTGATTTTGCTGACTATATGTGATTTTCCTGAGTATATGTGATTTCCCTGAGTATATGTGATTTTCCTGAGTATATGTGATTTTCCTGACTATATGTGATTTTCCTGAGTATATGTGATTTTCCTGACTATATGTGATTTTCCTGAGTATATGTGATCTTCCTGAGTATATGTGATCTTCCTGAGCATATGTGATTTTCCTGAGTATGGGCGATTTTCCTGAGTATATGTGATTTTTCTGAGTATATGTGATTTTCCTGTGTATATGTGATTTCCCTGAATATATGTGATTTTCCTGAGTATATGTGATTTTTCTGTGTATATATGATTTTCATGAGTATATGTGATTTTCATGAGTATATGTGATTTCCCTGAGCATATGTGATTTTCCTCAGTATATGTGATTTTCCTGACAATATGTGATTTTCCTGAGTATATGTGATCTTCCTGAGTATATGTGATTTTCCTGACTATATGTGATTTTCCTGAGTATATGTGATTTTCCTGAGTATATGTGATCTTCCTGAGTATATGTGATTTTCCTGAGTATATGCGATTTTCCTGAGTATATGTGATTTTCCTGAGAATATGTGATTTATTTGAGTATATGTGATTTCCCTGACTATATGTGATTTTCCTGAGTATATGTGATTTCCCTGAGTATATGTGACATTCCTGAGTATATGTTATTTTCCTGAGTATTTGATTTTCCTGACTATTTGTGATTTTCCTGACTATATGTGATTTTCATGAGTATATGTGATCTTCCTGAGTATATGTGATTTTCCTGAGTATATGCGATTTTCCTGAGTATATGTGATTTTTCTGAGTATATGTGATTTTGCTGACTATATGTGACCTTCCTCAGTATATGTGATTTCCCGCAATATACGTGATTTTCCTGAGTATTTGATTTTCCTGACTATTTGTGATTTTCCTGACTATATGTGATTTTCATGAGTATATGTGATTTCCCTGAGTATATGGGATTTTGCTGACTATTTGTGATTCTCCTGAGTATATGTGATTTTCCTGACTATATGTGATTTTCCTGAGTATATGTGATCTTCCTGAGTATATGTGATTTTCCTGAGTATAGGCGATTTTCCTGAGTATATGTGATTTTGCTGACTATATGTGATCTTCCTCAGTATATGTGATTTCCCGCAATATATGTGATTTTCCTGAGTGTATGTGATTTTCCTGAGTATATGTGATCTCCCTGAATATATGTGATTTTCCTGAGTATATGTGATTTTCCTGTGTATATATGATTTTCCTGAGTATATGTGATGTTCCTGAGTATATGTGATCTTCCTGAGCATATGTGATTTTCCTGAGTATGGGCGATTTTCCTGAGTATATGTTATTTTTCTGAGTATATGTGATTTTCCTGAGTATATGTTATTTTCCTGAGTATATGTGATTTTTCTGTGTATATATGATTTTCATGAGTATATGTGATTTTCATGAGTATATGTGATTTCCCTGAGCATATGTGATTTTCCTCAGTATATGTGATTTTCCTGACAATATGTGATTTTCCTGAGTATATGTGATTTTCCTGAGTATATGTGATTTTCCTGAGTATATGTGATTTTCTTGAGTATATGTGATTTTTCTGAGTATATGTGATTTCCCTGAGTATATGTGATTTTCCTGAGTATTTGTGATTTTCCTGAGTATATGTGATTTTCTTGACTATATGTGATTTTCCTGAGTATATGAAATTTCCCTGAGTATATGTGATTTTCCTGACTATATGTGATTTTCCTGAGTATATGTGATTTCCCTGAGTATATGTGATTTTCCTGAGTATATGTTATTATCCTGAGTATTTAATTTTCCTGACTATTTGTGATTTTCCTGAATATATGTGATTTTCCTGAGTATATGTGATCTTCCTGAGTATATGTGATTTTCCTGAGTATATGCGATTTTCCTGAGTATATGTGATTTTCCTGACTATATGTGATTTTCCTGAGTATATGTGATTTTCCTGAGTATATGTGATTTTGCTGACTATATGTGATTTTCCTGAGTATATGTGATTTCCCTGAGTATATGTGATTTTCCTGAGTATATGTGATTTTCCTGACTATATGTGATTTTCCTGAGTATATGTGATTTTCCTGACTATATGTGATTTTCCTGAGTATATGTGATCTTCCTGAGTATATGTGATCTTCCTGAGCATATGTGATTTTCCTGAGTATGGGCGATTTTCCTGAGTATATGTGATTTTTCTGAGTATATGTGATTTTCCTGAGTATATGTGATTTCCCTGAATATATGTGATTTTCCTGAGTATATGTGATTTTTCTGTGTATATATGATTTTCATGAGTATATGTGATTTTCATGAGTATATGTGATTTCCCTGAGCATATGTGATTTTCCTCAGTATATGTGATTTTCCTGACAATATGTGATTTTCCTGAGTATATGTGATCTTCCTGAGTATATGTGATTTTCCTGACTATATGTGATTTTCCTGAGTATATGTGATTTTCATGACTATATGTGATTTTCCTGAGTATATGTGATTTTCCTGACTATATGTGATTTTCCTGACAATATGTGATTTTCCTGAGTATGTGTGATTTCCCTGAGTATATGTCATTTTCATGAGTATACGTGATTTTCCTGAGTATATGTAATTTCTTTGAGTATATGTGATTTCCCTGACTATATGTGATGTTCCTGAGTATATGTGATCTTCCTGAGTATATGTGATTTTCCTGAGTATAGGCGCTTTTCCTGAGTATATGTGATTTTTCTGACTATATGTGATCTTCCTGAGTATATGTGATTTCCCTGAGTATATGTGATTTTCCTGAGTATATATGATTTTCCTGAGTATATGTTATTTTCCTGAGTATATGTGATTTCCCTGAATATATGTGATTTTCCAGAGTATATGTGATTTTTCTGTGTATATATAATTTTCCTGAGTATATGTGACTTTCCTGAGTATATGTGATTTCCCTGAGTATATGTGATTTTCCTCAGTATATGCGATTTTCCTGACAATATTTGATTTTCCTGAGTATATGTGATTTTCCTGAGTATATGTGATTTTCCTGAGTATATGTGATTTTCTTGAGTATATGTGATTTTCATGAGTATATGTGATTTCCCTGAGTATATGTGATTTTCCTGACTATTTGTGATTTTCCTGACTATGTGATTTTCTTGACTATATGTGATTTTCCTGAGTATATGTGATTTTCCTGACTATATGTGATTTTCCTGAGTATATAAAATTTCCCTGAGTATATGTGATTTTCCTGAGTATATGTGATTTTCCTGACTATATGTGATTTTCCTGAGTATATGTGATTTCCCTGACTATATGTGATTTTCCTGAGTATATGTAATTTCCCTGAGTATATGTGATTTTCCTGAGTATATGTGATCTCCTGACTATATGTGATTTTCCTGAGTATATGTGATTTCCCTGACTATATGTGATTTCCCTGAGTATATGTGATTTTCCTGAGTATATGTGATTTTCCGGAGTATATGTGATTTCCCTGACTATATGTGATTTTCATGATTATATGTGATCTTCCTGAGTATATGTTATTTTCCTGAGTATATGTGATTTCCCTGAGTATATGTGATTTTCCTGAGTATATGTGATTTTCATACTATATGTGATTTTCCTGAGTATATGTGATTTTCATGACTATGTGATTTTCCTGAGAATATGTGATTTTCATGAGTATATGTGATTTTCCTGAGTATATGTGATCTTCTTGAGTATATGTGATTTTCTTGAGTATATGTGATTTTCCTGCGTATATGTGATTTCCCTGAGTATATGTGATTTTCCTGACTATTTGTGATTTTCCTGACTATGTGATTTTCTTGACTATATGTGATTTTCCTGAGTATATGTGATTTTCCTGACTATATGTGATTTTCCTGAGTATATGTGATTTCCCTGACTATATGTGATTTCCCGGAGTATATGTGATTTTCATGAGTATATGTGATTTTCCTGAGTATATGTGATCTTCCTGAGTATATGTGATTTTCATGAGTATATGTGATTTTCCTGAGTATATGTGATCTTCCTGAGTATATGTGATTTTCCTGAGTATATGTGATTTCCCTGAGTATATGTGATTTTCCTGAGTATATGTGATTTTCCTGACTATATGTGATTTTCCTGAGTATATGTGATTTTCCTGACTATATGTGATTTTCCTGAGTATATGTGATTTTCCTGACTATATGTGATTTTCCTGACAATATGTGATTTTCCTGAGTATGTGTGATTTCCCTGAGTATATGTGATTTTCATGAGTATATGTGATATTCCTGAGTATATGTGATTTTCCTGACTATATGTGATTTTCCTGAGTATATGTAATCTTCCTCAGTATATAATTTTCCTGAGTATATGCGATTTTCCTGAGTATATGTGATTTTCCTGAGTATATGTGATTTATTTAAGTATATGTGATTTCCCTGACTATATGTGATTTTCCTGAGTATATGTGATTTTCCTGAGTATATGTGATTTTCCTGAGTATATGTGATTTTCCTGAGTATATGTGATTTTCTTGAGTATATGTGATTTTTCTGAGTATATGTGATTTCCCTGAGTATATGTGATTTTCCTGAGTATTTGTGATTTTCCTGAGTATATGTGATTTTCTTGACTATATGTGATTTTCCTGAGTATATGAAATTTCCCTGAGTATATGTGATTTTCCTGAGTATATGTGATTTTCCTGACTATATGTGATTTTCCTGAGTATATGTGATTTCCCTGAGTATATGTGATTTTCCTGAGTATATGTTATTATCCTGAGTATTTAATTTTCCTGACTATTTGTGATTTTCCTGAATATATGTGATTTTCCTGAGTATATGTGATCTTCCTGAGTATATGTGATTTTCCTGAGTATATGCGATTTTCCTGAGTATATGTGATTTTCCTGACTATATGTGATTTTCCTGAGTATATGTGATTTTCCTGAGTATATGTGATTTTGCTGACTATATGTGATTTTCCTGAGTATATGTGATTTCCCTGAGTATATGTGATTTTCCTGAGTATATGTGATTTTCCTGACTATATGTGATTTTCCTGAGTATATGTGATTTTCCTGACTATATGTGATTTTCCTGAGTATATGTGATCTTCCTGAGTATATGTGATCTTCCTGAGCATATGTGATTTTCCTGAGTATGGGCGATTTTCCTGAGTATATGTGATTTTTCTGAGTATATGTGATTTTCCTGAGTATATGTGATTTCCCTGAATATATGTGATTTTCCTGAGTATATGTGATTTTTCTGTGTATATATGATTTTCATGAGTATATGTGATTTTCATGAGTATATGTGATTTCCCTGAGCATATGTGATTTTCCTCAGTATATGTGATTTTCCTGACAATATGTGATTTTCCTGAGTATATGTGATCTTCCTGAGTATATGTGATTTTCCTGACTATATGTGATTTTCCTGAGTATATGTGATTTTCATGACTATATGTGATTTTCCTGAGTATATGTGATTTTCCTGACTATATGTGATTTTCCTGACAATATGTGATTTTCCTGAGTATGTGTGATTTCCCTGAGTATATGTCATTTTCATGAGTATACGTGATTTTCCTGAGTATATGTAATTTCTTTGAGTATATGTGATTTCCCTGACTATATGTGATGTTCCTGAGTATATGTGATCTTCCTGAGTATATGTGATTTTCCTGAGTATAGGCGATTTTCCTGAGTATATGTGATTTTTCTGACTATATGTGATCTTCCTGAGTATATGTGATTTCCCTGAGTATATGTGATTTTCCTGAGTATATATGATTTTCCTGAGTATATGTTATTTTCCTGAGTATATGTGATTTCCCTGAATATATGTGATTTTCCAGAGTATATGTGATTTTTCTGTGTATATATAATTTTCCTGAGTATATGTGACTTTCCTGAGTATATGTGATTTCCCTGAGTATATGTGATTTTCCTCAGTATATGCGATTTTCCTGACAATATTTGATTTTCCTGAGTATATGTGATTTTCCTGAGTATATGTGATTTTCCTGAGTATATGTGATTTTCTTGAGTATATGTGATTTTCATGAGTATATGTGATTTCCCTGAGTATATGTGATTTTCCTGACTATTTGTGATTTTCCTGACTATGTGATTTTCTTGACTATATGTGATTTTCCTGAGTATATGTGATTTTCCTGACTATATGTGATTTTCCTGAGTATATAAAATTTCCCTGAGTATATGTGATTTTCCTGAGTATATGTGATTTTCCTGACTATATGTGATTTTCCTGAGTATATGTGATTTCCCTGACTATATGTGATTTTCCTGAGTATATGTAATTTCCCTGAGTATATGTGATTTTCCTGAGTATATGTGATCTCCTGACTATATGTGATTTTCCTGAGTATATGTGATTTCCCTGACTATATGTGATTTCCCTGAGTATATGTGATTTTCCTGAGTATATGTGATTTTCCGGAGTATATGTGATTTCCCTGACTATATGTGATTTTCATGATTATATGTGATCTTCCTGAGTATATGTGATTTTCCTGAGTATATGTGATTTCCCTGAACATATGTGATTTTCCTGAGTATATGTGATCTTCCTGAGTATATGTGATTTTCCTGAGTATATGCGATTTTCCTGAGTATATGTGATTTTCCTGACTATATGTGATTTTCCTGAGTATATGTGATTTTCCTGAGTATATGTGATTTTGCTGACTATATGTGATTTTCCTGAGTATATGTGATTTCCCTGAGTATATGTGATTTTCCTGAGTATATGTGATTTTCCTGACTATATGTGATTTTCCTGAGTATATGTGATTTTCCTGACTATATGTGATTTTCCTGAGTATATGTGATCTTCCTGAGTATATGTGATCTTCCTGAGCATATGTGATTTTCCTGAGTATGGGCGATTTTCCTGAGTATATGTGATTTTTCTGAGTATATGTGATTTTCCTGAGTATATGTGATTTCCCTGAATATATGTGATTTTCCTGAGTATATGTGATTTTTCTGTGTATATATGATTTTCATGAGTATATGTGATTTTCATGAGTATATGTGATTTCCCTGAGCATATGTGATTTTCCTCAGTATATGTGATTTTCCTGACAATATGTGATTTTCCTGAGTATATGTGATCTTCCTGAGTATATGTGATTTTCCTGACTATATGTGATTTTCCTGAGTATATGTGATTTTCATGACTATATGTGATTTTCCTGAGTATATGTGATTTTCCTGACTATATGTGATTTTCCTGACAATATGTGATTTTCCTGAGTATGTGTGATTTCCCTGAGTATATGTCATTTTCATGAGTATACGTGATTTTCCTGAGTATATGTAATTTCTTTGAGTATATGTGATTTCCCTGACTATATGTGATGTTCCTGAGTATATGTGATCTTCCTGAGTATATGTGATTTTCCTGAGTATAGGCGATTTTCCTGAGTATATGTGATTTTTCTGACTATATGTGATCTTCCTGAGTATATGTGATTTCCCTGAGTATATGTGATTTTCCTGAGTATATATGATTTTCCTGAGTATATGTTATTTTCCTGAGTATATGTGATTTCCCTGAATATATGTGATTTTCCAGAGTATATGTGATTTTTCTGTGTATATATAATTTTCCTGAGTATATGTGACTTTCCTGAGTATATGTGATTTCCCTGAGTATATGTGATTTTCCTCAGTATATGTGATTTTCCTGACAATATTTGATTTTCCTGAGTATATGTGATTTTCCTGAGTATATGTGATTTTCCTGAGTATATGTGATTTTCTTGAGTATATGTGATTTTCATGAGTATATGTGATTTCCCTGAGTATATGTGATTTTCCTGACTATTTGTGATTTTCCTGACTATGTGATTTTCTTGACTATATGTGATTTTCCTGAGTATATGTGATTTTCCTGACTATATGTGATTTTCCTGAGTATATAAAATTTCCCTGAGTATATGTGATTTTCCTGAGTATATGTGATTTTCCTGACTATATGTGATTTTCCTGAGTATATGTGATTTCCCTGACTATATGTGATTTTCCTGAGTATATGTAATTTCCCTGAGTATATGTGATTTTCCTGAGTATATGTGATCTCCTGACTATATGTGATTTTCCTGAGTATATGTGATTTCCCTGACTATATGTGATTTCCCTGAGTATATGTGATTTTCCTGAGTATATGTGATTTTCCGGAGTATATGTGATTTCCCTGACTATATGTGATTTTCATGATTATATGTGATCTACCTGAGTATATGTGATTTTCCTGAGTATATGTGATTTCCCTGAGTATATGTGATTTTCCTGAGTATATGTGATTTTCATACTATATGTGATTTTCCTGAGTATATGTGATTTTCATGACTATGTGATTTTCCTGACAATATGTGATTTTCATGAGTATATGTGATTTTCCTGAGTATATGTGATTTTCTTGAGTATATGTGATTTTCCTGCGTATATGTGATTTCCCTGAGTATATATGATTTTCCTGACTATTTGTGATTTTCCTGACTATGTGATTTTCTTGACTATATGTGATTTTCCTGAGTATATGTGATTTTGCTGACTATATGTGATTTTCCTGAGTATATAAAATTTCCCTGAGTATATGTGATTTTCCTGAGTATATGTGATTTTCCTGACTATATGTGCTTTTCCTGAGTATATGTGATTTCCCTGACTATATGTGATTTCCCGGAGTATATGTGATCTTCCTGAGTATATGTAATTTTCCTGAGTATATGTGATTTTCCTGAGTATATGTGATTTCCCTGAGTATAAGTGATTTTCCTGAGTATATGTGATTTTCATGAGTATATGTGATATTCCTGAGTATATGTGATTTTCCTGACTATATGTGATTTTCCTGAGTATATGTGATCTTCCTGAGTATATGTGATTTTCCTGAGTATATGCGATTTTCCTGAGTATATCTGATTTTCCTGAGAATATGTGATTTATTTGAGTATATGTGATTTCCCTGACTATATGTGATTTTCCTGAGTATATGTGATTTCCCTGAGTATATGTGACATTCCTGAGTATATGTTATTTTCCTGAGTATTTGATTTTCCTGACTATTTGTGATTTTCCTGACTATATGTGATTTTCATGAGTATATGTGATCTTCCTGAGTATATGTGATTTTCCTGAGTATATGCGATTTTCCTGAGTATATGTGATTTTTCTGAGTATATGTGATTTTGCTGACTATATGTGATCTTCCTCAGTATATGTGATTTCCCGCAATATACGTGATTTTCCTGAGTATTTGATTTTCCTGACTATTTGTGATTTTCCTGACTATATGTGATTTTCATGAGTATATGTGATTTCCCTGAGTATATGTGATTTTGCTGACTATTTGTGATTTTCCTGAGTATATGTGATTTTCCTGACTATATGTGATTTTCCTGAGTATATGTGATCTTCCTGAGTATATGTGATTTTCCTGAGTATAGGCGATTTTCCTGAGTATATGTGATTTTGCTGACTATATGTGATCTTCCTCAGTATATGTGATTTCCCGCAATATATGTGATTTTCCTGAGTGTATGTGATTTTCCTGAGTATATGTGATCTCCCTGAATATATGTGATTTTCCTGAGTATATGTGATTTTCCTGTGTATATATGATTTTCCTGAGTATATGTGATGTTCCTGAGTATATGTGATCTTCCTGAGCATATGTGATTTTCCTGAGTATGGGCGATTTTCCTGAGTATATGTTATTTTTCTGAGTATATGTGATTTTCCTGAGTATATGTTATTTTCCTGAGTATATGTGATTTTTCTGTGTATATATGATTTTCATGAGTATATGTGATTTTCATGAGTATATGTGATTTCCCTGAGCATATGTGATTTTCCTCAGTATATGTGATTTTCCTGACAATATGTGATTTTCCTGAGTATATGTGATTTTCCTGAGTATATGTGATTTTCCTGAGTATATGTGATTTTCTTGAGTATATGTGATTTTTCTGAGTATATGTGATTTCCCTGAGTATATGTGATTTTCCAGAGTATTTGTGATTTTCCTGAGTATATGTGATTTTCTTGACTATATGTGATTTTCCTGAGTATATGAAATTTCCCTGAGTATATGTGATTTTCCTGAGTATATGTGATTTTCCTGACTATATGTGATTTTCCTGAGTATATGTGATTTCCCTGAGTATATGTGATTTTCCTGAGTATATGTTATTATCCTGAGTATTTGATTTTCCTGACTATTTGTGATTTTCCTGACTATATGTGATTTTCCTGAGTATATGTGATCTTCCTGAGTATATGTGATTTTCCTGAGTATATGCGATTTTCCTGAGTATATGTGATTTTCCTGACTATATGTGATTTTCCTGAGTATATGTGATTTTCCTGAGTATATGTGATTTTGCTGACTATATGTGATTTTCCTGAGTATATGTGATTTCCCTGAGTATATGTGATTTTCCTGAGTATATGTGATTTTCCTGACTATATGTGATTTTCCTGAGTATATGTGATTTTCCTGACTATATGTGATTTTCCTGAGTATATGTGATCTTCCTGAGTATATGTGATCTTCCTGAGCATATGTGATTTTCCTGAGTATGGGCGATTTTCCTGAGTATATGTGATTTTTCTGAGTATATGTGATTTTCCTGTGTATATGTGATTTCCCTGAATATATGTGATTTTCCTGAGTATATGTGATTTTTCTGTGTATATATGATTTTCATGAGTATATGTGATTTTCATGAGTATATGTGATTTCCCTGAGCATATGTGATTTTCCTCAGTATATGTGATTTTCCTGACAATATGTGATTTTCCTGAGTATATGTGATCTTCCTGAGTATATGTGATTTTCCTGACTATATGTGATTTTCCTGAGTATATGTGATTTTCCTGAGTATATGTGATCTTCCTGAGTATATGTGATTTTCCTGAGTATATGCGATTTTCCTGAGTATATGTGATTTTCCTGAGAATATGTGATTTATTTGAGTATATGTGATTTCCCTGACTATATGTGATTTTCCTGAGTATATGTGATTTCCCTGAGTATATGTGACATTCCTGAGTATATGTTATTTTCCTGAGTATTTGATTTTCCTGACTATTTGTGATTTTCCTGACTATATGTGATTTTCATGAGTATATGTGATCTTCCTGAGTATATGTGATTTTCCTGAGTATATGCGATTTTCCTGAGTATATGTGATTTTTCTGAGTATATGTGATTTTGCTGACTATATGTGACCTTCCTCAGTATATGTGATTTCCCGCAATATACGTGATTTTCCTGAGTATTTGATTTTCCTGACTATTTGTGATTTTCCTGACTATATGTGATTTTCATGAGTATATGTGATTTCCCTGAGTATATGGGATTTTGCTGACTATTTGTGATTCTCCTGAGTATATGTGATTTTCCTGACTATATGTGATTTTCCTGAGTATATGTGATCTTCCTGAGTATATGTGATTTTCCTGAGTATAGGCGATTTTCCTGAGTATATGTGATTTTGCTGACTATATGTGATCTTCCTCAGTATATGTGATTTCCCGCAATATATGTGATTTTCCTGAGTGTATGTGATTTTCCTGAGTATATGTGATCTCCCTGAATATATGTGATTTTCCTGAGTATATGTGATTTTCCTGTGTATATATGATTTTCCTGAGTATATGTGATGTTCCTGAGTATATGTGATCTTCCTGAGCATATGTGATTTTCCTGAGTATGGGCGATTTTCCTGAGTATATGTTATTTTTCTGAGTATATGTGATTTTCCTGAGTATATGTTATTTTCCTGAGTATATGTGATTTTTCTGTGTATATATGATTTTCATGAGTATATGTGATTTTCATGAGTATATGTGATTTCCCTGAGCATATGTGATTTTCCTCAGTATATGTGATTTTCCTGACAATATTTGATTTTCCTGAGTATATGTGATTTTCCTGAGTATATGTGATTTTCCTGAGTATATGTGATTTTCTTGAGTATATGTGATTTTTCTGAGTATATGTGATTTCCCTGAGTATATGTGATTTTCCTGAGTATTTGTGATTTTCCTGAGTATATGTGATTTTCTTGACTATATGTGATTTTCCTGAGTATATGAAATTTCCCTGAGTATATGTGATTTTCCTGAGTATATGTGATTTTCCTGACTATATGTGATTTTCCTGAGTATATGTGATTTCCCTGAGTATATGTGATTTTCCTGAGTATATGTTATTATCCTGAGTATTTAATTTTCCTGACTATTTGTGATTTTCCTGAATATATGTGATTTTCCTGAGTATATGTGATCTTCCTGAGTATATGTGATTTTCCTGAGTATATGCGATTTTCCTGAGTATATGTGATTTTCCTGACTATATGTGATTTTCCTGAGTATATGTGATTTTCCTGAGTATATGTGATTTTGCTGACTATATGTGATTTTCCTGAGTATATGTGATTTCCCTGAGTATATGTGATTTTCCTGAGGATATGTGATTTTCCTGACTATATGTGATTTTCCTGAGTATATGTGATTTTCCTGACTATATGTGATTTTCCTGAGTATATGTGATCTTCCTGAGTATATGTGATCTTCCTGAGCATATGTGATTTTCCTGAGTATGGGCGATTTTCCTGAGTATATGTGATTTTTCTGAGTATATGTGATTTTCCTGAGTATATGTGATTTCCCTGAATATATGTGATTTTCCTGAGTATATGTGATTTTTCTGTGTATATATGATTTTCATGAGTATATGTGATTTTCATGAGTATATGTGATTTCCCTGAGCATATGTGATTTTCCTCAGTATATGTGATTTTCCTGACAATATGTGATTTTCCTGAGTATATGTGATCTTCCTGAGTATATGTGATTTTCCTGACTATATGTGATTTTCCTGAGTATATGTGATTTTCATGACTATATGTGATTTTCCTGAGTATATGTGATTTTCCTGACTATATGTGATTTTCCTGACAATATGTGATTTTCCTGAGTATGTGTGATTTCCCTGAGTATATGTCATTTTCATGAGTATACGTGATTTTCCTGAGTATATGTAATTTCTTTGAGTATATGTGATTTCCCTGACTATATGTGATGTTCCTGAGTATATGTGATCTTCCTGAGTATATGTGATTTTCCTGAGTATAGGCGCTTTTCCTGAGTATATGTGATTTTTCTGACTATATGTGATCTTCCTGAGTATATGTGATTTCCCTGAGTATATGTGATTTTCCTGAGTATATATGATTTTCCTGAGTATATGTTATTTTCCTGAGTATATGTGATTTCCCTGAATATATGTGATTTTCCAGAGTATATGTGATTTTTCTGTGTATATATAATTTTCCTGAGTATATGTGACTTTCCTGAGTATATGTGATTTCCCTGAGTATATGTGATTTTCCTCAGTATATGCGATTTTCCTGACAATATTTGATTTTCCTGAGTATATGTGATTTTCCTGAGTATATGTGATTTTCCTGAGTATATGTGATTTTCTTGAGTATATGTGATTTTCATGAGTATATGTGATTTCCCTGAGTATATGTGATTTTCCTGACTATTTGTGATTTTCCTGACTATGTGATTTTCTTGACTATATGTGATTTTCCTGAGTATATGTGATTTTCCTGACTATATGTGATTTTCCTGAGTATATAAAATTTCCCTGAGTATATGTGATTTTCCTGAGTATATGTGATTTTCCTGACTATATGTGATTTTCCTGAGTATATGTGATTTCCCTGACTATATGTGATTTTCCTGAGTATATGTAATTTCCCTGAGTATATGTGATTTTCCTGAGTATATGTGATCTCCTGACTATATGTGATTTTCCTGAGTATATGTGATTTCCCTGACTATATGTGATTTCCCTGAGTATATGTGATTTTCCTGAGTATATGTGATTTTCCGGAGTATATGTGATTTCCCTGACTATATGTGATTTTCCTCAGTATATGTGATTTTCCTGACAATATGTGATTTTCCTGAGTATATGTGATCTTCCTGAGTATATGTGATTTTCCTGACTATATGTGATTTTCCTGAGTATATGTGATTTTCCTGAGTATATGTGATCTTCCTGAGTATATGTGATTTTCCTGAGTATATGCGATTTTCCTGAGTATATGTGATTTTCCTGAGAATATGTGATTTATTTGAGTATATGTGATTTCCCTGACTATATGTGATTTTCCTGAGTATATGTGATTTCCCTGAGTATATGTGACATTCCTGAGTATATGTTATTTTCCTGAGTATTTGATTTTCCTGATTATTTGTGATTTTCCTGACTATATGTGATTTTCATGAGTATATGTGATCTTCCTGAGTATATGTGATTTTCCTGAGTATATGCGATTTTCCTGAGTATATGTGATTTTTCTGAGTATATGTGATTTTGCTGACTATATGTGACCTTCCTCAGTATATGTGATTTCCCGCAATATACGTGATTTTCCTGAGTATTTGATTTTCCTGACTATTTGTGATTTTCCTGACTATATGTGATTTTCATGAGTATATGTGATTTCCCTGAGTATATGGGATTTTGCTGACTATTTGTGATTCTCCTGAGTATATGTGATTTTCCTGACTATATGTGATTTTCCTGAGTATATGTGATCTTCCTGAGTATATGTGATTTTCCTGAGTATAGGCGATTTTCCTGAGTATATGTGATTTTGCTGACTATATGTGATCTTCCTCAGTATATGTGATTTCCCGCAATATATGTGATTTTCCTGAGTGTATGTGATTTTCCTGAGTATATGTGATCTCCCTGAATATATGTGATTTTCCTGAGTATATGTGATTTTCCTGTGTATATATGATTTTCCTGAGTATATGTGATGTTCCTGAGTATATGTGATCTTCCTGAGCATATGTGATTTTCCTGAGTATGGGCGATTTTCCTGAGTATATGTTATTTTTCTGAGTATATGTTATTTTCCTGAGTATATGTTATTTTCCTGAGTATATGTGATTTTTCTGTGTATATATGATTTTCATGAGTATATGTGATTTTCATGAGTATATGTGATTTCCCTGAGCATATGTGATTTTCCTCAGTATATGTGATTTTCCTGACAATATGTGATTTTCCTGAGTATATGTGATTTTCCTGAGTATATGTGATTTTCCTGAGTATATGTGATTTTCTTGAGTATATGTGATTTTTCTGAGTATATGTGATTTCCCTGAGTATATGTGATTTTCCTGAGTATTTGTGATTTTCCTGAGTATATGTGATTTTCTTGACTATATGTGATTTTCCTGAGTATATGAAATTTCCCTGAGTATATGTGATTTTCCTGAGTATATGTGATTTTCCTGACTATATGTGATTTTCCTGAGTATATGTGATTTCCCTGAGTATATGTGATTTTCCTGAGTATATGTTATTATCCTGAATATATGTGATTTTCCTGAGTATATGTGATCTTCCTGAGTATATGTGATTTTCCTGAGTATATGCGATTTTCCTGAGTATATGTGATTTTCCTGACTATATGTGATTTTCCTGAGTATATGTGATTTTCCTGAGTATATGTGATTTTGCTGACTATATGTGATTTTCCTGAGTATATGTGATTTCCCTGAGTATATGTGATTTTCCTGAGTATATGTGATTTTCCTGACTATATGTGATTTTCCTGAGTATATGTGATTTTCCTGACTATATGTGATTTTCCTGAGTATATGTGATCTTCCTGAGTATATGTGATCTTCCTGAGCATATGTGATTTTCCTGAGTATGGGCGATTTTCCTGAGTATATGTGATTTTTCTGAGTATATGTGATTTTCCTGAGTATATGTGATTTCCCTGAATATATGTGATTTTCCTGAGTATATGTGATTTTTCTGTGTATATATGATTTTCATGAGTATATGTGATTTTCATGAGTATATGTGATTTCCCTGAGCATATGTGATTTTCCTCAGTATATGTGATTTTCCTGACAATATGTGATTTTCCTGAGTATATGTGATCTTCCTGAGTATATGTGATTTTCCTGAGTATATGCGATTTTCCTGAGTATATGTGATTTTCCTGACTATATGTGATTTTCCTGAGTATATGTGATTTTCCTGAGTATATGTGATTTTGCTGACTATATGTGATTTTCCTGAGTATATGTGATTTCCCTGAGTATATGTGATTTTCCTGAGTATATGTGATTTTCCTGACTATATGTGATTTTCCTGAGTATATGTGATTTTCCTGACTATATGTGATTTTCCTGAGTATATGTGATCTTCCTGAGTATATGTGATCTTCCTGAGCATATGTGATTTTCCTGAGTATGGGCGATTTTCCTGAGTATATGTGATTTTTCTGAGTATATGTGATTTTCCTGAGTATATGTGATTTCCCTGAATATATGTGATTTTCCTGAGTATATGTGATTTTTCTGTGTATATATGATTTTCATGAGTATATGTGATTTTCATGAGTATATGTGATTTCCCTGAGCATATGTGATTTTCCTCAGTATATGTGATTTTCCTGACAATATGTGATTTTCCTGAGTATATGTGATCTTCCTGAGTATATGTGATTTTCCTGACTATATGTGATTTTCCTGAGTATATGTGATTTTCATGACTATATGTGATTTTCCTGAGTATATGTGATTTTCCTGACTATATGTGATTTTCCTGACAATATGTGATTTTCCTGAGTATGTGTGATTTCCCTGAGTATATGTCATTTTCATGAGTATACGTGATTTTCCTGAGTATATGTAATTTCTTTGAGTATATGTGATTTCCCTGACTATATGTGATGTTCCTGAGTATATGTGATCTTCCTGAGTATATGTGATTTTCCTGAGTATAGGCGATTTTCCTGAGTATATGTGATTTTTCTGACTATATGTGATCTTCCTGAGTATATGTGATTTCCCTGAGTATATGTGATTTTCCTGAGTATATATGATTTTCCTGAGTATATGTTATTTTCCTGAGTATATGTGATTTCCCTGAATATATGTGATTTTCCAGAGTATATGTGATTTTTCTGTGTATATATAATTTTCCTGAGTATATGTGACTTTCCTGAGTATATGTGATTTCCCTGAGTATATGTGATTTTCCTCAGTATATGCGATTTTCCTGACAATATTTGATTTTCCTGAGTATATGTGATTTTCCTGAGTATATGTGATTTTCCTGAGTATATGTGATTTTCTTGAGTATATGTGATTTTCATGAGTATATGTGATTTCCCTGAGTATATGTGATTTTCCTGACTATTTGTGATTTTCCTGACTATGTGATTTTCTTGACTATATGTGATTTTCCTGAGTATATGTGATTTTCCTGACTATATGTGATTTTCCTGAGTATATAAAATTTCCCTGAGTATATGTGATTTTCCTGAGTATATGTGATTTTCCTGACTATATGTGATTTTCCTGAGTATATGTGATTTCCCTGACTATATGTGATTTTCCTGAGTATATGTAATTTCCCTGAGTATATGTGATTTTCCTGAGTATATGTGATCTCCTGACTATATGTGATTTTCCTGAGTATATGTGATTTCCCTGACTATATGTGATTTCCCTGAGTATATGTGATTTTCCTGAGTATATGTGATTTTCCGGAGTATATGTGATTTCCCTGACTATATGTGATTTTCATGATTATATGTGATCTTCCTGAGTATATGTGATTTTCCTGAGTATATGTGATTTCCCTGAGTATATGTGATTTTCCTGAGTATATGTGATTTTCATACTATATGTGATTTTCCTGAGTATATGTGATTTTCATGACTATGTGATTTTCCTGAGAATATGTGATTTTCATGAGTATATGTGATTTTCCTGAGTATATGTGATCTTCTTGAGTATATGTGATTTTCTTGAGTATATGTGATTTTCCTGCGTATATGTGATTTCCCTGAGTATATGTGATTTTCCTGACTATTTGTGATTTTCCTGACTATGTGATTTTCTTGACTATATGTGATTTTCCTGAGTATATGTGATTTTCCTGACTATATGTGATTTTCCTGAGTATATGTGATTTCCCTGACTATATGTGATTTCCCGGAGTATATGTGATTTTCATGAGTATATGTGATTTTCCTGAGTATATGTGATCTTCCTGAGTATATGTGATTTTCATGAGTATATGTGATTTTCCTGAGTATATGTGATCTTCCTGAGTATATGTGATTTTCCTGAGTATATGTGATTTCCCTGAGTATATGTGATTTTCCTGAGTATATGTGATTTTCCTGACTATATGTGATTTTCCTGAGTATATGTGATTTTCCTGACTATATGTGATTTTCCTGAGTATATGTGATTTTCCTGACTATATGTGATTTTCCTGACAATATGTGATTTTCCTGAGTATGTGTGATTTCCCTGAGTATATGTGATTTTCATGAGTATATGTGATATTCCTGAGTATATGTGATTTTCCTGACTATATGTGATTTTCCTGAGTATATGTAATCTTCCTCAGTATATAATTTTCCTGAGTATATGCGATTTTCCTGAGTATATGTGATTTTCCTGAGTATATGTGATTTATTTAAGTATATGTGATTTCCCTGACTATATGTGATTTTCCTGAGTATATGTGATTTTCCTGAGTATATGTGATTTTCCTGAGTATATGTGATTTTCCTGAGTATATGTGATTTTCTTGAGTATATGTGATTTTTCTGAGTATATGTGATTTCCCTGAGTATATGTGATTTTCCTGAGTATTTGTGATTTTCCTGAGTATATGTGATTTTCTTGACTATATGTGATTTTCCTGAGTATATGAAATTTCCCTGAGTATATGTGATTTTCCTGAGTATATGTGATTTTCCTGACTATATGTGATTTTCCTGAGTATATGTGATTTCCCTGAGTATATGTGATTTTCCTGAGTATATGTTATTATCCTGAGTATTTAATTTTCCTGACTATTTGTGATTTTCCTGAATATATGTGATTTTCCTGAGTATATGTGATCTTCCTGAGTATATGTGATTTTCCTGAGTATATGCGATTTTCCTGAGTATATGTGATTTTCCTGACTATATGTGATTTTCCTGAGTATATGTGATTTTCCTGAGTATATGTGATTTTGCTGACTATATGTGATTTTCCTGAGTATATGTGATTTCCCTGAGTATATGTGATTTTCCTGAGTATATGTGATTTTCCTGACTATATGTGATTTTCCTGAGTATATGTGATTTTCCTGACTATATGTGATTTTCCTGAGTATATGTGATCTTCCTGAGTATATGTGATCTTCCTGAGCATATGTGATTTTCCTGAGTATGGGCGATTTTCCTGAGTATATGTGATTTTTCTGAGTATATGTGATTTTCCTGAGTATATGTGATTTCCCTGAATATATGTGATTTTCCTGAGTATATGTGATTTTTCTGTGTATATATGATTTTCATGAGTATATGTGATTTTCATGAGTATATGTGATTTCCCTGAGCATATGTGATTTTCCTCAGTATATGTGATTTTCCTGACAATATGTGATTTTCCTGAGTATATGTGATCTTCCTGAGTATATGTGATTTTCCTGACTATATGTGTTTTTCCTGAGTATATGTGATTTTCATGACTATATGTGATTTTCCTGAGTATATGTGATTTTCCTGACTATATGTGATTTTCCTGACAATATGTGATTTTCCTGAGTATGTGTGATTTCCCTGAGTATATGTCATTTTCATGAGTATACGTGATTTTCCTGAGTATATGTAATTTCTTTGAGTATATGTGATTTCCCTGACTATATGTGATGTTCCTGAGTATATGTGATCTTCCTGAGTATATGTGATTTTCCTGAGTATAGGCGATTTTCCTGAGTATATGTGATTTTTCTGACTATATGTGATCTTCCTGAGTATATGTGATTTCCCTGAGTATATGTGATTTTCCTGAGTATATATGATTTTCCTGAGTATATGTTATTTTCCTGAGTATATGTGATTTCCCTGAATATATGTGATTTTCCAGAGTATATGTGATTTTTCTGTGTATATATAATTTTCCTGAGTATATGTGACTTTCCTGAGTATATGTGATTTCCCTGAGTATATGTGATTTTCCTCAGTATATGCGATTTTCCTGACAATATTTGATTTTCCTGAGTATATGTGATTTTCCTGAGTATATGTGATTTTCCTGAGTATATGTGATTTTCTTGAGTATATGTGATTTTCATGAGTATATGTGATTTCCCTGAGTATATGTGATTTTCCTGACTATTTGTGATTTTCCTGACTATGTGATTTTCTTGACTATATGTGATTTTCCTGAGTATATGTGATTTTCCTGACTATATGTGATTTTCCTGAGTATATAAAATTTCCCTGAGTATATGTGATTTTCCTGAGTATATGTGATTTTCCTGACTATATGTGATTTTCCTGAGTATATGTGATTTCCCTGACTATATGTGATTTTCCTGAGTATATGTAATTTCCCTGAGTATATGTGATTTTCCTGAGTTTATGTGATCTCCTGACTATATGTGATTTTCCTGAGTATATGTGATTTCCCTGACTATATGTGATTTCCCTGAGTATATGTGATTTTCCTGAGTATATGTGATTTTCCGGAGTATATGTGATTTCCCTGACTATATGTGATTTTCATGATTATATGTGATCTTCCTGAGTATATGTGATTTTCCTGAGTATATGTGATTTCCCTGAACATATGTGATTTTCCTGAGTATATGTGATCTTCCTGAGTATATGTGATTTTCCTGAGTATATGCGATTTTCCTGAGTATATGTGATTTTCCTGACTATATGTGATTTTCCTGAGTATATGTGATTTTCCTGAGTATATGTGATTTTGCTGACTATATGTGATTTTCCTGAGTATATGTGATTTCCCTGAGTATATGTGATTTTCCTGAGTATATGTGATTTTCCTGACTATATGTGATTTTCCTGAGTATATGTGATTTTCCTGACTATATGTGATTTTCCTGAGTATATGTGATCTTCCTGAGTATATGTGATCTTCCTGAGCATATGTGATTTTCCTGAGTATGGGCGATTTTCCTGAGTATATGTGATTTTTCTGAGTATATGTGATTTTCCTGAGTATATGTGATTTCCCTGAATATATGTGATTTTCCTGAGTATATGTGATTTTTCTGTGTATATATGATTTTCATGAGTATATGTGATTTTCATGAGTATATGTGATTTCCCTGAGCATATGTGATTTTCCTCAGTATATGTGATTTTCCTGACAATATGTGATTTTCCTGAGTATATGTGATCTTCCTGAGTATATGTGATTTTCCTGACTATATGTGATTTTCCTGAGTATATGTGATTTTCATGACTATATGTGATTTTCCTGAGTATATGTGATTTTCCTGACTATATGTGATTTTCCTGACAATATGTGATTTTCCTGAGTATGTGTGATTTCCCTGAGTATATGTCATTTTCATGAGTATACGTGATTTTCCTGAGTATATGTAATTTCTTTGAGTATATGTGATTTCCCTGACTATATGTGATGTTCCTGAGTATATGTGATCTTCCTGAGTATATGTGATTTTCCTGAGTATAGGCGATTTTCCTGAGTATATGTGATTTTTCTGACTATATGTGATCTTCCTGAGTATATGTGATTTCCCTGAGTATATGTGATTTTCCTGAGTATATATGATTTTCCTGAGTATATGTTATTTTCCTGAGTATATGTGATTTCCCTGAATATATGTGATTTTCCAGAGTATATGTGATTTTTCTGTGTATATATAATTTTCCTGAGTATATGTGACTTTCCTGAGTATATGTGATTTCCCTGAGTATATGTGATTTTCCTCAGTATATGCGATTTTCCTGACAATATTTGATTTTCCTGAGTATATGTGATTTTCCTGAGTATATGTGATTTTCCTGAGTATATGTGATTTTCTTGAGTATATGTGATTTTCATGAGTATATGTGATTTCCCTGAGTATATGTGATTTTCCTGACTATTTGTGATTTTCCTGACTATGTGATTTTCTTGACTATATGTGATTTTCCTGAGTATATGTGATTTTCCTGACTATATGTGATTTTCCTGAGTATATAAAATTTCCCTGAGTATATGTGATTTTCCTGAGTATATGTGATTTTCCTGACTATATGTGATTTTCCTGAGTATATGTGATTTCCCTGACTATATGTGATTTTCCTGAGTATATGTAATTTCCCTGAGTATATGTGATTTTCCTGAGTATATGTGATCTCCTGACTATATGTGATTTTCCTGAGTATATGTGATTTCCCTGACTATATGTGATTTCCCTGAGTATATGTGATTTTCCTGAGTATATGTGATTTTCCGGAGTATATGTGATTTCCCTGACTATATGTGATTTTCCTCAGTATATGTGATTTTCCTGACAATATGTGATTTTCCTGAGTATATGTGATCTTCCTGAGTATATGTGATTTTCCTGACTATATGTGATTTTCCTGAGTATATGTGATTTTCCTGAGTATATGTGATCTTCCTGAGTATATGTGATTTTCCTGAGTATATGCGATTTTCCTGAGTATATGTGATTTTCCTGAGAATATGTGATTTATTTGAGTATATGTGATTTCCCTGACTATATGTGATTTTCCTGAGTATATGTGATTTCCCTGAGTATATGTGACATTCCTGAGTATATGTTATTTTCCTGAGTATTTGATTTTCCTGATTATTTGTGATTTTCCTGACTATATGTGATTTTCATGAGTATATGTGATCTTCCTGAGTATATGTGATTTTCCTGAGTATATGCGATTTTCCTGAGTATATGTGATTTTTCTGAGTATATGTGATTTTGCTGACTATATGTGACCTTCCTCAGTATATGTGATTTCCCGCA
Source organism: Eledone cirrhosa (assembly GCA_964016885.1). Taxonomy (NCBI): domain Eukaryota; kingdom Metazoa; phylum Mollusca; class Cephalopoda; order Octopoda; family Eledonidae; genus Eledone; species Eledone cirrhosa. The sequence continues at coordinate 28,475,062 of OZ024740.1, forward strand.
ATATACGTGATTTTCCTGAGTATTTGATTTTCCTGACTATTTGTGATTTTCCTGACTATATGTGATTTTCATGAGTATATGTGATTTCCCTGAGTATATGGGATTTTGCTGACTATTTGTGATTCTCCTGAGTATATGTGATTTTCCTGACTATATGTGATTTTCCTGAGTATATGTGATCTTCCTGAGTATATGTGATTTTCCTGAGTATAGGCGATTTTCCTGAGTATATGTGATTTTGCTGACTATATGTGATCTTCCTCAGTATATGTGATTTCCCGCAATATATGTGATTTTCCTGAGTGTATGTGATTTTCCTGAGTATATGTGATCTCCCTGAATATATGTGATTTTCCTGAGTATATGTGATTTTCCTGTGTATATATGATTTTCCTGAGTATATGTGATCTTCCTGAGCATATGTGATTTTCCTGAGTATGGGCGATTTTCCTGAGTATATGTTATTTTTCTGAGTATATGTGATTTTCCTGAGTATATGTTATTTTCCTGAGTATATGTGATTTTTCTGTGTATATATGATTTTCATGAGTATATGTGATTTTCATGAGTATATGTGATTTCCCTGAGCATATGTGATTTTCCTCAGTATATGTGATTTTCCTGACAATATGTGATTTTCCTGAGTATATGTGATTTTCCTGAGTATATGTGATTTTCCTGAGTATATGTGATTTTCTTGAGTATATGTGATTTTTCTGAGTATATGTGATTTCCCTGAGTATATGTGATTTTCCTGAGTATTTGTGATTTTCCTGAGTATATGTGATTTTCTTGACTATATGTGATTTTCCTGAGTATATGAAATTTCCCTGAGTATATGTGATTTTCCTGAGTATATGTGATTTTCCTGACTATATGTGATTTTCCTGAGTATATGTGATTTCCCTGAGTATATGTGATTTTCCTGAGTATATGTTATTATCCTGAGTATTTAATTTTCCTGACTATTTGTGATTTTCCTGAATATATGTGATTTTCCTGAGTATATGTGATCTTCCTGAGTATATGTGATTTTCCTGAGTATATGCGATTTTCCTGAGTATATGTGATTTTCCTGACTATATGTGATTTTCCTGAGTATATGTGATTTTCCTGAGTATATGTGATTTTGCTGACTATATGTGATTTTCCTGAGTATATGTGATTTCCCTGAGTATATGTGATTTTCCTGAGTATATGTGATTTTCCTGACTATATGTGATTTTCCTGAGTATATGTGATTTTCCTGACTATATGTGATTTTCCTGAGTATATGTGATCTTCCTGAGTATATGTGATCTTCCTGAGCATATGTGATTTTCCTGAGTATGGGCGATTTTCCTGAGTATATGTGATTTTTCTGAGTATATGTGATTTTCCTGAGTATATGTGATTTCCCTGAATATATGTGATTTTCCTGAGTATATGTGATTTTTCTGTGTATATATGATTTTCATGAGTATATGTGATTTTCATGAGTATATGTGATTTCCCTGAGCATATGTGATTTTCCTCAGTATATGTGATTTTCCTGACAATATGTGATTTTCCTGAGTATATGTGATCTTCCTGAGTATATGTGATTTTCCTGACTATATGTGATTTTCCTGAGTATATGTGATTTTCATGACTATATGTGATTTTCCTGAGTATATGTGATTTTCCTGACTATATGTGATTTTCCTGACAATATGTGATTTTCCTGAGTATGTGTGATTTCCCTGAGTATATGTCATTTTCATGAGTATACGTGATTTTCCTGAGTATATGTAATTTCTTTGAGTATATGTGATTTCCCTGACTATATGTGATGTTCCTGAGTATATGTGATCTTCCTGAGTATATGTGATTTTCCTGAGTATAGGCGATTTTCCTGAGTATATGTGATTTTTCTGACTATATGTGATCTTCCTGAGTATATGTGATTTCCCTGAGTATATGTGATTTTCCTGAGTATATATGATTTTCCTGAGTATATGTTATTTTCCTGAGTATATGTGATTTCCCTGAATATATGTGATTTTCCAGAGTATATGTGATTTTTCTGTGTATATATAATTTTCCTGAGTATATGTGACTTTCCTGAGTATATGTGATTTCCCTGAGTATATGTGATTTTCCTCAGTATATGCGATTTTCCTGACAATATTTGATTTTCCTGAGTATATGTGATTTTCCTGAGTATATGTGATTTTCCTGAGTATATGTGATTTTCTTGAGTATATGTGATTTTCATGAGTATATGTGATTTCCCTGAGTATATGTGATTTTCCTGACTATTTGTGATTTTCCTGACTATGTGATTTTCTTGACTATATGTGATTTTCCTGAGTATATGTGATTTTCCTGACTATATGTGATTTTCCTGAGTATATAAAATTTCCCTGAGTATATGTGATTTTCCTGAGTATATGTGATTTTCCTGACTATATGTGATTTTCCTGAGTATATGTGATTTCCCTGACTATATGTGATTTTCCTGAGTATATGTAATTTCCCTGAGTATATGTGATTTTCCTGAGTATATGTGATCTCCTGACTATATGTGATTTTCCTGAGTATATGTGATTTCCCTGACTATATGTGATTTCCCTGAGTATATGTGATTTTCCTGAGTATATGTGATTTTCCGGAGTATATGTGATTTCCCTGACTATATGTGATTTTCATGATTATATGTGATCTTCCTGAGTATATGTGATTTTCCTGAGTATATGTGATTTCCCTGAGTATATGTGATTTTCCTGAGTATATGTGATTTTCATACTATATGTGATTTTCCTGAGTATATGTGATTTTCATGACTATGTGATTTTCCTGAGAATATGTGATTTTCATGAGTATATGTGATTTTCCTGAGTATATGTGATCTTCTTGAGTATATGTGATTTTCTTGAGTATATGTGATTTTCCTGCGTATATGTGATTTCCCTGAGTATATGTGATTTTCCTGACTATTTGTGATTTTCCTGACTATGTGATTTTCTTGACTATATGTGATTTTCCTGAGTATATGTGATTTTCCTGACTATATGTGATTTTCCTGAGTATATGTGATTTCCCTGACTATATGTGATTTCCCGGAGTATATGTGATTTTCATGAGTATATGTGATTTTCCTGAGTATATGTGATCTTCCTGAGTATATGTGATTTTCATGAGTATATGTGATTTTCCTGAGTATATGTGATCTTCCTGAGTATATGTGATTTTCCTGAGTATATGTGATTTCCCTGAGTATATGTGATTTTCCTGAGTATATGTGATTTTCCTGACTATATGTGATTTTCCTGAGTATATGTGATTTTCCTGACTATATGTGATTTTCCTGAGTATATGTGATTTTCCTGACTATATGTGATTTTCCTGACAATATGTGATTTTCCTGAGTATGTGTGATTTCCCTGAGTATATGTGATTTTCATGAGTATATGTGATATTCCTGAGTATATGTGATTTTCCTGACTATATGTGATTTTCCTGAGTATATGTAATCTTCCTCAGTATATAATTTTCCTGAGTATATGCGATTTTCCTGAGTATATGTGATTTTCCTGAGTATATGTGATTTATTTAAGTATATGTGATTTCCCTGACTATATGTGATTTTCCTGAGTATATGTGATTTTCCTGAGTATATGTGATTTTCCTGAGTATATGTGATTTTCCTGAGTATATGTGATTTTCTTGAGTATATGTGATTTTTCTGAGTATATGTGATTTCCCTGAGTATATGTGATTTTCCTGAGTATATGTGATTTTCCTGACTATATGTGATTTTCCTGACAATATGTGATTTTCCTGAGTATGTGTGATTTCCCTGAGTATATGTGATTTTCATGAGTATATGTGATATTCCTGAGTATATGTGATTTTCCTGACTATATGTGATTTTCCTGAGTATATGTAATCTTCCTCAGTATATAATTTTCCTGAGTATATGCGATTTTCCTGAGTATATGTGATTTTCCTGAGTATATGTGATTTATTTAAGTATATGTGATTTCCCTGACTATATGTGATTTTCCTGAGTATATGTGATTTTCCTGAGTATATGTGATTTTCCTGAGTATATGTGATTTTCCTGAGTATATGTGATTTTCTTGAGTATATGTGATTTTTCTGAGTATATGTGATTTCCCTGAGTATATGTGATTTTCCTGAGTATTTGTGATTTTCCTGAGTATATGTGATTTTCTTGACTATATGTGATTTTCCTGAGTATATGAAATTTCCCTGAGTATATGTGATTTTCCTGAGTATATGTGATTTTCCTGACTATATGTGATTTTCCTGAGTATATGTGATTTCCCTGAGTATATGTGATTTTCCTGAGTATATGTTATTATCCTGAGTATTTAATTTTCCTGACTATTTGTGATTTTCCTGAATATATGTGATTTTCCTGAGTATATGTGATCTTCCTGAGTATATGTGATTTTCCTGAGTATATGCGATTTTCCTGAGTATATGTGATTTTCCTGACTATATGTGATTTTCCTGAGTATATGTGATTTTCCTGAGTATATTTGATTTTGCTGACTATATGTGATTTTCCTGAGTATATGTGATTTCCCTGAGTATATGTGATTTTCCTGAGTATATGTGATTTTCCTGACTATATGTGATTTTCCTGAGTATATGTGATTTTCCTGACTATATGTGATTTTCCTGAGTATATGTGATCTTCCTGAGTATATGTGATCTTCCTGAGCATATGTGATTTTCCTGAGTATGGGCGATTTTCCTGAGTATATGTGATTTTTCTGAGTATATGTGATTTTCCTGAGTATATGTGATTTCCCTGAATATATGTGATTTTCCTGAGTATATGTGATTTTTCTGTGTATATATGATTTTCATGAGTATATGTGATTTTCATGAGTATATGTGATTTCCCTGAGCATATGTGATTTTCCTCAGTATATGTGATTTTCCTGACAATATGTGATTTTCCTGAGTATATGTGATCTTCCTGAGTATATGTGATTTTCCTGACTATATGTGATTTTCCTGAGTATATGTGATTTTCATGACTATATGTGATTTTCCTGAGTATATGTGATTTTCCTGACTATATGTGATTTTCCTGACAATATGTGATTTTCCTGAGTATGTGTGATTTCCCTGAGTATATGTCATTTTCATGAGTATACGTGATTTTCCTGAGTATATGTAATTTCTTTGAGTATATGTGATTTCCCTGACTATATGTGATGTTCCTGAGTATATGTGATCTTCCTGAGTATATGTGATTTTCCTGAGTATAGGCGATTTTCCTGAGTATATGTGATTTTTCTGACTATATGTGATCTTCCTGAGTATATGTGATTTCCCTGAGTATATGTGATTTTCCTGAGTATATATGATTTTCCTGAGTATATGTTATTTTCCTGAGTATATGTGATTTCCCTGAATATATGTGATTTTCCAGAGTATATGTGATTTTTCTGTGTATATATAATTTTCCTGAGTATATGTGACTTTCCTGAGTATATGTGATTTCCCTGAGTATATGTGATTTTCCTCAGTATATGCGATTTTCCTGACAATATTTGATTTTCCTGAGTATATGTGATTTTCCTGAGTATATGTGATTTTCCTGAGTATATGTGATTTTCTTGAGTATATGTGATTTTCATGAGTATATGTGATTTCCCTGAGTATATGTGATTTTCCTGACTATTTGTGATTTTCCTGACTATGTGATTTTCTTGACTATATGTGATTTTCCTGAGTATATGTGATTTTCCTGACTATATGTGATTTTCCTGAGTATATAAAATTTCCCTGAGTATATGTGATTTTCCTGAGTATATGTGATTTTCCTGACTATATGTGATTTTCCTGAGTATATGTGATTTCCCTGACTATATGTGATTTTCCTGAGTATATGTAATTTCCCTAAGTATATGTGATTTTCCTGAGTATATGTGATCTCCTGACTATATGTGATTTTCCTGAGTATATGTGATTTCCCTGACTATATGTGATTTCCCTGAGTATATGTGATTTTCCTGAGTATATGTGATTTTCCGGAGTATATGTGATTTCCCTGACTATATGTGATTTTCATGATTATATGTGATCTTCCAGAGTATATGTGATTTTCCTGAGTATATGTGATTTCCCTGAGTATATGTGATTTTCCTGAGTATATGTGATTTTCATACTATATGTGATTTTCCTGAGTATATGTGATTTTCATGACTATGTGATTTTCCTGAGAATATGTGATTTTCATGAGTATATGTGATTTTCCTGAGTATATGTGATCTTCTTGAGTATATGTGATTTTCTTGAGTATATGTGATTTTCCTGCGTATATGTGATTTCCCTGAGTATATGTGATTTTCCTGACTATTTGTGATTTTCCTGACTATGTGATTTTCTTGACTATATGTGATTTTCCTGAGTATATGTGATTTTCCTGACTATATGTGATTTTCCTGAGTATATGTGATTTCCCTGACTATATGTGATTTCCCGGAGTATATGTGATTTTCATGAGTATATGTGATTTTCCTGAGTATATGTGATCTTCCTGAGTATATGTGATTTTCATGAGTATATGTGATTTTCCTGAGTATATGTGATCTTCCTGAGTATATGTGATTTTCCTGAGTATATGTGATTTCCCTGAGTATATGTGATTTTCCTGAGTATATGTGATTTTCCTGACTATATGTGATTTTCCTGAGTATATGTGATTTTCCTGACTATATGTGATTTTCCTGAGTATATGTGATTTTCCTGACTATATGTGATTTTCCTGACAATATGTGATTTTCCTGAGTATGTGTGATTTCCCTGAGTATATGTGATTTTCATGAGTATATGTGATATTCCTGAGTATATGTGATTTTCCTGACTATATGTGATTTTCCTGAGTATATGTAATCTTCCTCAGTATATAATTTTCCTGAGTATATGCGATTTTCCTGAGTATATGTGATTTTCCTGAGTATATGTGATTTATTTAAGTATATGTGATTTCCCTGACTATATGTGATTTTCCTGAGTATATGTGATTTCCCTGAGTATATGTGATTTTCCTGAGTATATATTATTTTCCTGAGTATTTGATTTTCCTGACTATTTGTGATTTTCCTGACTATATGTGATTTTCCTGAGTATATGTGATCTTCCTGAGTATATGTGATTTTCCTGACTATATGTGATCTTTCTGAGTATATGTGATTTTCCTGAGTATATGTGATTTTGCTGACTATTTGTGATTTTCCTGAGTATATGTGATTTTCCTGACTATATGTGATTTTCCTGAGTATATGTGATCTTCCTGAGTATAAGTGATTTTCCTGAGTATAGGCGATTTTCCTGAGTATATGTGATTTTGCTGACTATATGTGATCTTCCTCAGTATATGTGATTTCCCGCAATATATGTGATTTTCCTGAGTATATGTGATTTCCCTGAGTATATGTGATTTCCTGAGTATATGTGATGTTGCTGAGTATATGTGATCTTCCTCAGTATATGTGATTTTCCTGACTATATGTGATTTTCCTGAGTATATAAAATTTCCCTGAGTATATGTGATTTTCCTGAGTATATGTGATTTTCCTGACTATATGTGATTTTCCTGAGTATATGTGATTTCCCTGACTATATGTGATTTTCCTGAGTATATGTAATTTCCCTGAGTATATGTGATTTTCCTGAGTATATGTGATCTCCTGACTATATGTGATTTTCCTGAGTATATGTGATTTCCCTGACTATATGTGATTTCCCTGAGTATATGTGATTTTCCTGAGTATATGTGATTTTCCGGAGTATATGTGATTTCCCTGACTATATGTGATTTTCATGATTATATGTGATCTTCCTGAGTATATGTGATTTTCCTGAGTATATGTGATTTCCCTGAGTATATGTGATTTTCCTGAGTATATGTGATTTTCATACTATATGTGATTTTCCTGAGTATATGTGATTTTCATGACTATGTGATTTTCCTGACAATATGTGATTTTCATGAGTATATGTGATTTTCCTGAGTATATGTGATTTTCTTGAGTATATGTGATTTTCTTGAGTATATGTGATTTTCCTGCGTATATGTGATTTCCCTGAGTATATGTGATTTTCCTGACTATTTGTGATTTTCCTGACTATGTGATTTTCTTGACTATATGTGATTTTCCTGAGTATATGTGATTTTCCTGACTATATGTGATTTTCCTGACAATATGTGATTTTCCTGAGTATGTGTGATTTCCCTGAGTATATGTGATTTTCATGAGTATATGTGATATTCCTGAGTATATGTGATCTTCCTGAGTATATGTGATTTTCATGAGTATATGTGATTTTCCTGAGTATATGTGATCTTCCTGAGTATATGTGATCTTCCTGAGTATATGTGATTTTCATGAGTATATGTGATTTTCCTGAGTATATGTGATCTTCCTGAGTATATGTGATTTTCCTGAGTATATGTGATTTCCCTGAGTATATGTGATTTTCCTGAGTATATGTGATTTTCCTGACTATATGTGATTTTCCTGAGTATATGTGATTTTCCTGACTATATGTGATTTTCCTGAGTATATGTGATTTTCCTGACTATATGTGATTTTCCTGACAATATGTGATTTTCCTGAGTATGTGTGATTTCCCTGAGTATATGTGATTGTCATGAGTATATGTGATATTCCTGAGTATATGTGATTTTCCTGACTATATGTGATGTTCCTGAGTATATGTAATCTTCCTCAGTATATAATTTTCCTGAGTATATGCGATTTTCCTGAGTATATGTGATTTTCCTGAGTATATGTGATTTATTTAAGTATATGTGATTTCCCTGACTATATGTGATTTTCCTGAGTATATGTGATTTCCCTGAGTATATGTGATTTTCCTGAGTATATATTATTTTCCTGAGTATTTGATTTTCCTGACTATTTGTGATTTTCCTGACTATATGTGATTTTCCTGAGTATATGTGATCTTCCTGAGTATATGTGATTTTCCTGAGTATATGCGATTTTCCTGAGTATATGTGATTTTCCTGACTATATGTGATCTTTCTGAGTATATGTGATTTTCCTGAGTATATGTGATTTTCCTGACTATATGTGATTTTCCTGAGTATATGTGATCTTCCTGAGTATAAGTGATTTTCCTGAGTATAGGCGATTTCCCTGAGTATATGTGATTTTGCTGACTATATGTGATCTTCCTCAGTATATGTGATTTCCCGCAATATATGTGATTTTCCTGAGTATATGTGATTTCCCTGAGTATATGTGATTTTCCTGAGTATATGTGATTTTGCTGAGTATATGTGATTTCCCTGACTATATGTGATTTTCCTGACTATATGAGATTTTCCTGAGTATATGTGATTTTCCTGACTATATGTAATTTTCCTGAGTATATGTGATTTAACTGACTAGAAGTGATTTTTCTGAGTATATGTGATTTCCCTGACTATATGTGATTTTCCTGACTATATGAGATTTTCCTGAGTATATGTGATTTTCCTGACTATATGTGATTTTGTTGAGTATATGTGATTTCCCTGAGTATATGTGATTTTCCTGGCTATATGTGATTTTCCTGAGTATGGGCGATTTTACTGAGTATATGTGATTTTTCTGACTATATGTGATCTTCCTGAGTATATGTGATTTCCCTGAGTATGTGATTTTCCTGAGTATATATGATTTTCCTGAGTATATGTGATTTTCCTGAGTATATGTGATTTCCCTGAATATATGTGATTTTCCAGAGTATATGTGATTTTTCTGTGTATATATGATTTTCCTGAGTATATGTGATTTTCCTGAGTATATGTGATTTTCCTGAGTATATGTGATTTTCTTGAGTATATGTGATTTTTCTGAGTATATGTGATTTCCCTGAGTATATGTGATTTTCCTGACTATTTGTGATTTTCCTGACTATGTGATTTTCTTGACTATATGTGATTTTCCTGAGTATATGTGATTTTCCTGACTATATGTGATTTTCCTGAGTATATGAGATTTCCCTGACTATATGTGATTTCCCTGACGATATGTGATTTTCCTAACTATATGTGACTTTCCTGACTATATGAGATTTTCCTGAGTATATGTGATTTTCCTGACTATATGTAATTTTCCTGAGTATATGTGATTTACCTGACTAGAAGTGATTTTTCTGAGTATATGTGATTTTCCTGACTATATGTGATTTTCCTGAATATATGTGATTTTCTTGACAATATGTGATTTTCCTGAGTATATGTGATTTCCCTGAGTATATGTGATTTTCCTGGCTATATGTGATTTTCCTGAGTATATGTGATTTGCCTGAGTATATATGATTTAACTGAGTATATGTGATTTTCCTGAGTATATGTGATTTCTTTGAGTATATGTGATTTCCCTGACTATATGTGATGTTCCTGAGTATATGTGATCTTCCTGAGTATATGTGATTTTCCTGAGTATAGGCGATTTTCCTGAGTATATGTGATTTTTCTGACTATATGTGATCTTCCTGAGTATATGTGATTTCCCTGAGTATATGTGATTTTCCTGAGTATATATGATTTTCCTGAGTATATGTGATTTTCCTGAGTATATGTGATTTTCCTGACTATATGTGATTTTCCTGAGTATATGTGATCTTCCTGAGTATATGTGATTTTCCTGAGTATAGGCGATTTTCCTGAGTATATGTGATTTTGCTGACTATATGTGATCTTCCTCAGTATATGTGATTTCCCGCAATATATGTGATTTTCCTGAGTGTATTTGATTTTCCTGAGTATATGTGATCTCCCTGAATATAAGTGATTTTCCTGAGTATATGTGATTTTCCTGTGTATATATGATTTTCCTGAGTATATGTGATTTTCCTGAGTATATATTATTTTCCTGAGTATTTGATTTTCCTGACTGTTTGTGATTTTCCTGACTATATGTGATTTTCCTGAGTATATGTGATCTTCCTGAGTATATGTGATTTTCCTGAGTATATGTGATTTTCCTGAGTATATGTGATTTTCCTGACTATATGTGATCTTTCTGAGTATATGTGATTTTCCTGAGTATATGTGATTTTGCTGACTATTTGTGATTTTCATGAGTATATGTGATTTTCCTGACTATATGTGATTTTCCTGAGTATATGTGATATTCCTGAGTATAAGTGATTTTCCTGAGTATAGGCGATTTTCCTGAGTATATGTGATTTTGCTGACTATATGTGATCTTCCTCAGTATATGTGATTTCCCGCAATATATGTGATTTTCCTGAGTATATGTGATTTCCCTGACTATATGTGATTTCCCTGAGTATATGTGATTTTCCTGAGTATATGTGATTTTCCTGAGTATATGTGATTTCCCTGACTATATGTGATTTTCATGATTATATGTGATCTTCCTGAGTATATGTGATTTTCCCGAGTATATGTGATTTCCCTGAGTATATGTGATTTTCCTGAGTATATGTGATTTTCATGACTATATGTGATTTTCCTGAATATATGTGATTTTCATGACTATGTGATTTTCCTGACAATATGTGATTTTCCTGAGTATATGTGATTTTCCTGAGTATATGTGATTTTCTTGAGTATATGTGATTTTCCTGAGTATATGTGATTTCCCTGAGTATATGTGATTTTCCTGACTATTTGTGATTTTCCTGACTATGTGATTTTCTTGACTATATGTGATTTTCCGGAGTATATGTAATTTTGCTGACTATATGTGATTTTCCTGAGTATATAAAATTTCCCTGAGTATATGTGATTTTCCTGAGTATATGTGATTTTCCTGACTATATGTGCTTTTCCTGAGTATATGTGATTTCCCTGACTATATGTGATTTCCCGGAGTATATGTGATTTTCTTGAGTATATGTGATTTTCCTGAGTATATGTGATCTTCCTGAGTATATGTGATTTTCCTGAGTATATGTGATTTTCCTGAGTATATGTGATCTTCCTGAGTATATGTGATTTTCCTGACTATATGTGATTTTCCTGAGTATATGTGATTTTCATGACTATATGTGATTTTCCTGAGTATATGTGATTTTCCTGACTATATGTGATTTTCCTGACAATATGTGATTTTCCTGAGTATGTGTGATTTCCCTGAGTATATGTCATTTTCATGAGTATACGTGATTTTCCTGAGTATATGTAATTTCTTTGAGTATATGTGATTTCCCTGACTATATGTGATGTTCCTGAGTATATGTGATCTTCCTGAGTATATGTGATTTTCCTGAGTATATGCGATTTTCCTGAGTATATGTGATTTTTCTGACTATATGTGATCTTCCTGAGTATATGTGATTTCCCTGAGTATATGTGATTTTCCTGAGTATATATGATTTTCCTGAGTATATGTGATTTTCCTGAGTATATGTGATTTCCCTGAATATATGTGATTTTCCAGAGTATATGTGATTTTTCTGTGTATATATAATTTTCCTGAGTATATGTGACTTTCCTGAGTATATGTGATTTCCCTGAGTATATGTGATTTTCCTCAGTATATGTGATTTTCCTGACAATATTTGATTTTCCTGAGTATATGTGATTTTCATGAGTATATGTGATGTTCATGAGTATATGTGATTTCCCTGAGTATATGTGATTTTCCTGACTATTTGTGATTTTCCTGACTATGTGATTTTCTTGACTATATGTGATTTTCCTGAGTATATGTGATTTTCCTGACTATATGTGATTTTCCTGAGTATATAAAATTTCCCTGAGTATATGTGATTTTCCTGAGTATATGTGATTTTCCTGACTATATGTGATTTTCCTGAGTATATGTGATTTCCCTGACTATATGTGATTTTCCTGAGTATATGTAATTTCACTGAGTATATGTGATTTTCCTGAGTATATGTGATCTCCTGACTATATGTGATTTTCCTGAGTATATGTGATTTCCCTGACTATATGTGATTTCCCTGAGTATATGTGATTTTCCTGAGTATATGTGATTTTCCGGAGTATATGTGATTTCCCTGACTATATGTGATTTTCATGATTATATGTGATCTTCCTGAGTATATGTGATTTTCCTGAGTATATGTGATTTCCCTGAGTATATGTGATTTTCCTGAGTATATGTGATTTTCATACTATATGTGATTTTCCTGAGTATATGTGATTTTCATGACTATGTGATTTTCCTGACAATATGTGATTTTCATGAGTATATGTGATTTTCCTGAGTATATGCGATTTTCTTGAGTATATGTGATTTTCTTGAGTATATGTGATTTTCCTGCGTATATGTGATTTCCCTGAGTATATGTGATTTTCCTGACTATTTGTGATTTTCCTGACTATGTGATTTTCTTGACTATATGTGATTTTCCTGAGTATATGTGATTTTGCTGACTATATGTGATTGTCCTGAGTATATAAAATTTCCCTGAGTATATGTGATTTTCCTGAGTATATGTGATTTTCCTGACTATATGTGCTTTTCCTGAGTATATGTGATTTTCCTGAGTATATGTGATCTTCCTGAGTATATGTGATTTTCCTGAGTATATGTGATTTCCCTGAGTATAAGTGATTTTCCTGAGTATATGTGATTTTCATGAGTATATGTGATATTCCTGAGTATATGTGATTTTCCTGACTATATGTGATTTTCCTGAGAATATGTGATCTTCCTGAGTATATGTGATTTTCCTGAGTATATGCGATTTTCCTGAGTATATGTGATTTTCCTGAGAATATGTGATTTATTTGAGTATATGTGATTTCCCTGACTATATGTGATTTTCCTGAGTATATGTGATTTCCCTGAGTATATGTGACATTCCTGAGTATATGTTATTTTCCTGAGTATTTGATTTTCCTGACTATTTGTGATTTTCCTGACTATATGTGATTTTCATGAGTATATGTGATCTTCCTGAGTATATGTGATTTTCCTGAGTATATGCGATTTTCCTGAGTATATGTGATTTTTCTGAGTATATGTGATTTTGCTGACTATATGTGATCTTCCTCAGTATATGTGATTTCCCGCAATATACGTGATTTTCCTGAGTATTTGATTTTCCTGATTATTTGTGATTTTCCTGACTATATGTGATTTTCATGAGTATATGTGATTTCCCTGAGTATATGTGATTTTGCTGACTATTTGTGATTTTCCTGAGTATATGTGATTTTCCTGAGTATATGTGATTTTCCTGAGTATAGGCGATTTTCCTGAGTATATGTGATTTTGCTGACTATATGTGATCTTCCTCAGTATATGTGATTTCCCGCAATATATGTGATTTTCCTGAGTGTATGTGATTTTCCTGAGTATATGTGATCTCCCTGAATATATGTGATTTTCCTGAGTATATGTGATTTTCCTGTGTATATATGATTTTCCTGAGTATATGTGATGTTCCTGAGTATATGTGATCTTCCTGAGCATATGTGATTTTCCTGAGTATGGGCGATTTTCCTGAGTATATGTGATTTTTCTGAGTATATGTGATTTTCCTGAGTATATGTGATTTCCCTGAATATATGTGATTTTCCTGAGTATATGTGATTTTTCTGTGTATATATGATTTTCATGAGTATATGTGATTTTCATGAGTATATGTGATTTCCCTGAGCATATGTGATTTTCCTCAGTATATGTGATTTTCCTGACAATATGTGATTTTCCTGAGTATATGTGATTTTCCTGAGTATATGTGATTTTCCTGAGTATATGTGATTTTCTTGAGTATATGTGATTTTTCTGAGTATATGTGATTTCCCTGAGTATATGTGATTTTCCTGAGTATTTGTGATTTTCCTGAGTATATGTGATTTTCTTGACTATATGTGATTTTCCTGAGTATATGAAATTTCCCTGAGTATATGTGATTTTCCTGAGTATATGTGATTTTCCTGACTATATGTGATTTTCCTGAGTATATGTGATTTCCCTGACTATATGTTATTTTCCTGAGTATATGTGATTTCCCTGAGTATATGTGATTTTCCTGAGTATATGTTATTATCCTGAGTATTTGATTTTCCTGACTATTTGTGATTTTCCTGACTATATGTGATTTTCCTGAGTATATGTGATCTTCCTGAGTATATGTGATTTTCCTGAGTATATGCGATTTTCCTGAGTATATGTGATTTTCCTGACTATATGCGATTTTCCTGAGTATATGTGATTTTCCTGAGTATATGTGATTTTGCTGACTATATGTGATTTTCCTGAGTATATGTGATTTCCCTGAGTATATGTGATTTTCCTGAGTATATGTGATTTTCCTGACTATATGTGATTTTCCTGAGTATATGTGATTTTCCTGACTATATGTGATTTTCCTGAGTATATGTGATCTTCCTGAGTATATGTGATTTTCCTGAGTATATGCGATTTTCCTGAGTATATGTGATTTTCCTAAGTATATGAAATGTCCCTGAGTATATGTGATTTTCCTGAGTATATGTGATTTTCCTGACTATATGTGATTTTCCTGAGTATATGTGATTACCCTGACTATATGTGATTTCCCGGAGTATATGTGATTTTCCTGACTATATGTGATTTTCCTGAGTATATGTGATTTTCCTGACTATATGTGATTTTCCTGAGTATATGTGATTTTCCTGACTATATGTGATTTTCCTGACAATATGTGATTTTCCTGAGTATGTGTGATTTCCCTGAGTATATGTGATTTTCATGAGTATATGTGGTATTCCTGAGTATATGTGATTTTCCTGAGTATATGTGATTTTCCTGAGTATATGTGATCTTCCTGAGTATATGTGATTTTCCTGAGTATATGCGATTTTCCTGAGTATATGTGATTTTCCTGAGTATATGTGATTTATTTAAGTATATGTGATTTCCCTGACTATATGTGATTTTCCTGAGTACATGTGATTTCCCTGAGTATATGTGATTTTCCTGAGTATATGTTATTATCCTGAGTATTTGATTTTCCTGACTATTTGTGATTTTCCTGACTATATGTGATTTTCCTGAGTATATGTGATCTTCCTGAGTATATGTGATTTTCCTGAGTATATGCGATTTTCCTGAGTATATGTGATTTTCCTGACTATATGTGATTTCCTTGAGTATATGTGATTTCCCTGACTATGTGTGATTTTCCTGAGTATATATGATTTAACTGACTATATGTGATTTTCCTGAGTATATGTGATTTTCCTGAGTATATGTGATTTTGCTGAATATATGTGATTTTCCTGAGTATATGTGATTTCCCTGAGTATATGTGATTTTCCTGAGTATATGTGATTTTCCTGACTATATGTGATTTTCCTGAGTATATGTGATTTTCCTGATTATATGTGATTTTCCTGAGTATATGTGATTTTCCTGACTATATGTGATTTTCCTGACAATATGTGATTTTCCTGAGTATGTGTGATTTCCCTGAGTATATGTGATTTTCATGAGTATATGTAATATTCCTGAGTATATGTGATTTTCCTGACTATATGTGATTTTCCTGAGTATATGTGATCTTCCTGAGTATATGTGATTTTCCTGAGTATATGCGATTTTCCTGAGTATATGTAATTTTCCTGAGTATATGTGATTTATTTGAGTATATGTGATTTCCCTGACTATATGTGATTTTCCTGAGTATATGTGTTTTCCCTGAGTATATGTGATTTTCCTGAGTATATGTTATTTTCCTGAGTATTTGATTTTCCTGACTATTTGTGATTTTCCTGACTATATGTGATTTTCCTGAGTATATGTGATCTTCCTGAGTATATGTGATTTTCCTGAGTATATGCGAATTTCCTGAGTATATGTGATTTTCCTGATTATATGTGATCTTTCTGAGTATATGTGATTTCCCTGAGTATATGTGATTTTGCTGACTATTTGTGATTTTCCTGAGTATATGTGATTTTCCTGACTATATGTGATTTTCCTGAGTATATGTGATCTTCCTGAGTATAAGTGATTTTCCTGAGTATAGGCGATTTTCCTGAGTATATGTGATTTTGCTGACTATATGTGATCTTCCTCTGTATATGTGATTTCCCGCAATATATGTGATTTTCCTGAGTGTATGTGATTTTCCTGAGTATATGTGATCTCCCTGAATATATGTGATTTTCCTGAGTATATGTGATTTTCCTGTGTATATATGATTTTCCTGAGTATATGTGATTTTCCTGAGTATATGTGATTTCCCTGAGTATATGTGAATTTCCTGAGTATATGTGATTTTCCTGAGTATATGTGATTTCCCTGACTATATGTGATTTCCCTGACGATATGTGATTTTCCTAACTATATGTGATTTTCCTGACTATATGAGATTTTCCTGAGTATATGTGATTTTCCTGACTATATGTAATTTTCCTGAGTATATGTGATTTACCTGACTAGAAGTGATTTTTCAGAGTATATGTGATTTACCTGACTAGAAGTGATTTTTCTGAGTATATGTGATTTCCCTGACTATATGTGATTTTCCTGAATATATGTGATTTTCTTGACAATATGTGATTTTCCTGAGTATATGTGATTTTCCTGAGTATATGTGATTTCCCTGAGTATATGTGATTTTCCTGGCTATTTGTGATTTTCCTGAGTATATGTGATTTCTTTGAGTATATGTGATTTCCCTGACTATATGTGATGTTCCTGAGTATATGTGATCTTCCTGAGCATATGTGATTTTCCTGAGTATGGGCGATTTTCCTGAGTATATGTGATTTTTCTGACTATATGTGATCTTCATGAGTATATGTGATTTCCCTGAGTATATGTGATTTTCCTGAGTATATATGATTTTCCTGAGTATATGTGATTTTCCTGAGTATATGTGATTTCCCTGAATATATGTGATTTTCCAGAGTTTATGTGATTTTTCTGTGTATATATGATTTTCCTGAGTATATGTGATTTTCATGAGTATATGTGATTTCCCTGAGTATATGTGATTTTCCTCAGTATATGTGATTTTCCTGACAATATGTGATTTTCCTGAGTATATGTGATTTTCCTGAGTATATGTGATTTTCCTGAGTATATGTGATTTTCCTGAGTATATGTGATTTTCTTGAGTATATGTGATTTTTCTGAGTATATGTGATTTCCCTGAGTATATGTGATTTTCCTGACTATTTGTGATTTTCCTGACTATGTGATTTTCTTGACTATATGTGATTTTCCTGAGTATATGTGATTTTCCTAACTATATGTGATTTTCCTGAGTATATGAAATTTCCCTGAGTTATGTGATTTTCTTGAGTATATGTGATTTCCCGGAGTATATGTGATTTTCATGAGTATATGTGATTTTCCTCAGTATATGTGATCTTCCTGAGTATATGTGATTTTCATGAGTATATGTGATTTTCCTGAGTATATGTGATCTTCCTGAGTATATGTGATTTTCCTGAGTATATGTGATTTCCCTGAGTATATGTGATTTTCCTGAGTATATGTGATTTTCCTGACTATATGTGATTTTCCTGAGTATATGTGATTTTCCTGACTATATGTGATTTTCCTGAGTATATGTGATTTTCCTGACTATATGTGATTTTCCTGACAATATGTGATTTTCCTGAGTATGTGTGATTTCCCTGAGTATATGTGATTTTCATGAGTATATGTGACATTCCTGAGTATATGTGATTTTCCTGACTATATGTGATTTTCCTGAGTATATGTAATCTTCCTCAGTATATAATTTTCCTGAGTATATGCGATTTTCCTGAGTATATGTGATTTTCCTGAGTATACGTGATTTATTTAAGTATATGTGATTTCCCTGACTATATGTGATTTTCCTGAGTATATGTGATTTCACTGAGTATATGTGATTTTCCTGAGTATATATTATTTTCCTGAGTATTTGATTTTCCTGACTATTTGTGATTTTCCTGACTATATGTGATTTTCCTGAGTATATGTGATCTTCCTGAGTATATGTGATTTTCCTGAGTATATGCAATTTTCCTGAGTATATGTGATTTTCCTGACTATATGTGATCTTTCTGAGTATATGTGATTTTCCTGAGTATATGTGATTTTGCTGACTATTTGTGATTTTCCTGAGTATATGTGATTTTCCTGACTATATGTGATTTTCCTGAGTATATGTGATCTTCCTGAGTATAAGTGATTTTCCTGAGTATAGGCGATTTTCCTGAGTATATGTGATTTTGCTGACTATATGTGATCTTCCTCAGTATATGTGATTTCCCGCAATATATGTGATTTTCCTGAGTATATGTGATTTCACTGAGTATATGTGATTTTCCTGAGTATATGTGATTTTCCTGAGTATATGTGATCTTCCTGAGTATATGTGATTTTCCTGAGTATATGCGATTTTCCTGAGTATATGTAATTTTCCTGAGTATATGTGATTTATTTGAGTATATGTGATTTCCCTGACTATATGTGATTTTCCTGAGTATATGTGATTTCCCTGAGTATATGTGATTTTCCTGAGTATATGTTATTTTCCTGAGTATTTGATTTTCCTGACTATTTGTGATTTTCCTGACTATATGTGATTTTCCTGAGTATATGTGATATTCCTGAGTATATGTGATTTTCCTGAGTATATGCGATTTTCCTGAGTATATGTGATTTTCCTGACTATATGTGATCTGTCTGAGTATATGTGATTTTCCTGAGTATATGTGATTTTGCTGACTATTTGTGATTTTCCTGAGTATATGTGATTTTCCTGACTATATGTGATTTTCCTGAGTATATGTGATCTTCCTGAGTATAAGTGATTTTCCTGAGTATAGGCGATTTTCCTGAGTATATGTGATTTTGCTGACTATATGTGATCTTCCTCAGTATATGTGATTTCCCGCAATATATGTGATTTTCCTGAGTATATGTGATCTCCCTGAGTATATGTGATTTTCCTGAGTATATGTGATTTTGCTGAGTATATGTGATTTCCCTGACTATATGTGATTTTCCTGACTATATGAGATTTTCCTGAGTATATGTGATTTTCCTGACTATATGTGATTTTGTTGAGTATATGTGATTTCCCTGAGTATATGTGATTTTCCTGGCTATATGTGATTTTCCTGAGTATGGGTGATTTTACTGAGTATATGTGATTTTTCTGACTATATGTGATCTTCCTGAGTATATGTGATTTCCCTGAGTATATGTGATTTTCCTGAGTATATATGATTTTCCTGAGTATATGTGATTTTCCTGAGTATATGTGATTTCCCTGAATATATGTGATTTTCCAGAGTATATGTGATTTTTCTGTGTATATATGATTTTCCTGAGTATATGTGATTTTCATGAGTATATGTGATTTCCCTGAGTATATGTGATTGTCCTCAGTATATGTGATTTTCCTGACAATATGTGATTTTCCTGAGTATATGTGATTTTCCTGAGTATATGTGATTTTCCTGAATATATGTGATTTTCTTGAGTATATGTGATTTTTCTGAGTATATGTGATTTCCCTGAGTATATGTGATTTTCCTGACTATTTGTGATTTTCCTGACTATGTGATTTTCTTGACTATATGTGATTTTCCTGAGTATATGTGATTTTCCTGACTATATGTGATTTTCCTGATTATATGAAATTTCCCTGAGTATATGTGATTTTCCTGAGTATATGTGATTTTTCTGACTATATGTGATTTTCCTGAGTATATGTGATTTCCCTGACTATATGTGATTTCCCTGACGATATGTGATTTTCCTAACTATATGTGACTTTCCTGACTATATGAGATTTTCCTGAGTATATGTGATTTTCCTGACTATATGTAATTTTCCTGAGTATATGTGATTTACCTGACTAGAAGTGATTTTTCTGAGTATAGGCGATTTTCCTGATTATATGTGATTTTCCTGAGTATATGTGATTTCCCTGAGTATATGTGATTTTCCTGGCTATATGTGATTTTCCTGAGTATATGTGATTTGCCTGAGTATATATGATTTAACTGAGTATATGTGATTTTCCTGAGTATATGTGATTTCTTTGAGTATATGTGATTTCCCTGACTATATGTGATGTTCCTGAGTATATGTGATCTTCCTGAGTATATGTGATTTTCCTGAGTATAGGCGATTTTCCTGAGTATATGTGATTTTTCTGACTATATGTGATCTTCCTGAGTATATGTGATTTCCCTGAGTATATGTGATTTTCCTGAGTATATATGATTTTCCTGAGTATATGTGATTTTCCTGAGTATATGTGATTTCCCTGACTATATGTGATTTTCCTGACTATATGAGATTTTCCTGAGTATATGTGATTTTCCTGACTATATGTAATTTTCCTGAGTATATGTGATTTACCTGACTAGAAGTGATTTTTCTGAGTATATGTGATTTCCCTGACTATATGTGATTTTCCTGACTATATGAGATTTTCCTGAGTATATGTGATTTTCCTGACTATATGTGATTTTGTTGAGTATATGTGATTTTTCTGAGTATATGTGATTTTCCTGGCTATATGTGATTTTCCTGAGTATGGGCGATTTTACTGAGTATATGTGATTTTTCTGACTATATGTGATCTTCCTGAGTATATGTGATTTCCCTGAGTATATGTGATTTTCCTGAGTATATATGATTTTCCTGAGTATATGTGATTTTCCTGAGTATATGTGATTTCCCTGAATATATGTGATTTTCCAGAGTATATGTGATTTTTCTGTGTATATATGATTTTCCTGAGTATATGTGATTTTCATGAGTATATGTGATTTCCCTGAGTATATGTGATTGTCCTCAGTATATGTGATTTTCCTGACAATATGTGATTTTCCTGAGTATATGTGATTTTCCTGAGTATATGTGATTTTCCTGAGTATATGTGATTTTCTTGAGTATATGTGATTTTTCTGAGTATATGTGATTTCCCTGAGTATATGTGATTTTCCTGACTATTTGTGATTTTCCTGACTATGTGATTTTCTTGACAATATGTGATTTTCCTGAGTATATGTGATTTTCCTGACTATATGTGATTTTCCTGAGTATATGAAATTTCCCTGAGTATATGTGATTTTCCTGAGTATATGTGATTTTTCTGACTATATGTGATTTTCCTGAGTATATGTGATTTCCCTGACTATATGTGATTTCCCTGACGATATGTGATTTTCCTAACTATATGTGACTTTCCTGACTATATGAGATTTTCCTGAGTATATGTGATTTTCCTGACTATATGTAATTTTCCTGAGTATATGTGATTTACCTGACTAGAAGTGATTTTTCTGAGTATATGTGATTTTCCTGAGTATATGTGATTTTCCTGAATATATGTGATTTTCTTGACAATATGTGATTTTCCTGAGTATATGTGATTTCCCTGAGTATATGTGATTTTCCTGGCTATATGTGATTTTCCTGAGTATATGTGATTTGCCTGAGTATATATGATTTAACTGAGTATATGTGATTTTCCTCAGTATATGTGATTTCTTTGAGTATATGTGATTTCCCTGACTATATGTGATGTTCCAGAGTATATGTGATCTTCCTGAGTATATGTTATTTTCCTGAGTATAGGCGATTTTCCTGAGTATATGTGATTTTTCTGACTATATGTGATCTTCCTGAGTATATGTGATTTCCCTGAGTATATGTGATTTTCCTGAGTATATAAGATTTTCCTGAGTATATGTGATTTTCCTGAGTATATGTGATTTTCCTAACTATATGTGATTTTCCTGAGTATATGTGATCTTCCTGAGTATATGTGATTTTCCTGAGTATAGGCGATTTTCCTGAGTATATGTGATTTTGCTGACTATATGTGATCTTCCTCAGTATATGTGATTTCCCGCAATATATGTGATTTTCCTGAGTGTATGTGATTTTCCTGAGTATATGTGATCTCCCTGAATATATGTGATTTTCCTGAGTATATGTGATTTTCCTGTGTATATATGATTTTCCTGAGTATATGTGATTTTCCTGAGTATATGTGATTTCCCTGAGTATATGTGAATTTCCTGAGTATATGTGATTTTCCTGAGTATATGTGATTTCCCTGACTATATGTGATTTCCCTGACGATATGTGATTTTCCTAACTATATGTGATTTTCCTGACTATATGAGATTTTCCTGAGTATATGTGATTTTCCTGACTATATGTAATTTTCCTGAGTATATGTGATTTACCTGACTAGAAGTGATTTTTCTGAGTATATGTGATTTACCTGACTAGAAGTGATTTTTCTGAGTATATGTGATTTCCCTGACTATATGTGATTTTCCTGAATATATGTGATTTTCTTGACAATATGTGATTTTCCTGAGTATATGTGATTTTCCTGAGTATATGTGATTTCCCTGAGTATATGTGATTTTCCTGGCTATATGTGATTTTCCTGAGTATATGTGATTTTCCTGCGTATATGTGATTTTCCTGAGTATATGTGATTTTCCTGAGTATATGTGATTTCCCTGAGTATATATGATTTAACTGAGTATATGTGATTTCTTTGAGTATATGTGATTTCCCTGACTATATGTGATGTTCCTGAGTATATGTGATCTTCCTGAGCATATGTGATTTTCCTGAGTATGGGCGATTTTCCTGAGTATATGTGATTTTTCTGACTATATGTGATCTTCCTGAGTATATGTGATTTCCCTGAGTATATGTGATTTTCCTGAGTATATATGATTTTCCTGAGTATATGTGATTTTCCTGAGTATATGTGATTTCCCTGAATATATGTGATTTTCCAGAGTTTATGTGATTTTTCTGTGTATATATGATTTTCCTGAGTATGTGATTTTCATGAGTATATGTGATTTCCCTGAGTATATGTGATTTTCCTCAGTATATGTGATTTTCCAGACAATATGTGATTTTCCTGAGTATATGTGATTTTCCTGAGTATATGTGATTTTCCTGAGTATATGTGATTTTCTTGAGTATATGTGATTTTTCTGAGTATATGTGATTTCCCTGAGTATATGTGATTTTCCTGACTATTTGTGATTTTCCTGACTATGTGATTTTCTTGACTATATGTGATTTTCCTGAGTATATGTGATTTTCCTAACTATATGTGATTTTCCTGAGTATATGAAATTTCCCTGAGTTATGTGATTTTCCTGAGTATATGTGATTTTCCTGACTATATGTGATTTTCGTGAGTATATGTGATTGCCCTGACTATATGTGATTTCCCGGAGTATATGTGATTTTCATGAGTATATGTGATTTTCCTGAGTATATGTGATCTTCCTGAGTATATGTGATTTTCATGAGTATATGTGATTTTCCTGAGTATATGTGATCTTCCTGAGTATATGTGATTTTCCTGAGTATATGTGATTTCCCTGAGTATATGTGATTTTCCTGAGTATATGTGATTTTCATGACTATATGTGATTTTCCTGAGTATATGTGATTTTCCTGACTATATGTGATTTTCCTGACAATATGTGATTTTCCTGAGTATGTGTGATTTCCCTGAGTATATGTGATTTTCATGAGTATATGTGATATTCCTGAGTATATGTGATTTTCCTGACTATATGTGATTTTCCTGAGTATATGTAATCTTCCTCAGTATATAATTTTCCTGAGTATATGCGATTTTCCTGAGTATATGTGATTTTCCTGAGTATATGTGATTTATTTAAGTATATGTGATTTCCCTGACTATATGTGATTTTCCTGAGTATATGTGATTTCCCTGAGTATATGTGATTTTCCTGAGTATATATTATTATCCTGAGTATTTGATTTTCCTGACTATTTGTGATTTTCCTGACTATGTGTGATTTTCCTGAGTATATGTGATCTTCCTGAGTATATGTGATTTTCCTGAGTATATGCGATTTTCCTGAGTATATGTGATTTTCCTGACTATATGTGATTTTCCTGAGTATATGTGATTTTCCTGAGTATATGTGATTTTGCTGACTATATGTGATTTTTCTGAGTATATGTGATTTCCCTGAGTATATGTGATTTTCCTGAGTATATGTGATTTTCCTGACTATATGTGATTTTCCTGAGTATATGTGATTGTCCTGACTATATGTGATTTTCCTGAGTATATGTGATTTTCCTGACTATATGTGATTTTCCTGACAATATGTGATTTTCCTGAGTATGTGTGATTTCCCTGAGTATATGTGATTTTCATGAGTATATGTGATATTCCTGAGTATATGTGATTTTCCTGACTATATGTGATTTTCCTGAGTATATGTGATCTTCCTGAGTATATGTGATTTTCCTGAGTATATGCGATTTTCCTGAGTATATGTGATTATCCTGAGTATATGTGATTTATTTGAGTATATGTGATTTCCCTGACTATATGTGATTTTCCTGAGTATATGTGATTTCCCTGAGTATATGTGATTTTCCTGAGTATATGTTATTTTCCTGAGTATTTGATTTTCCTAACTATTTGTGATTTTCCTAACTATTTGTGATTTTCCTAACTATATGTGATCTTCCTGAGTATATGTGATTTTCCTGAGTATATGCGATTTTCCTGAGTATATGTGATTTTCCTGACTATATGTGATCTTTCTGAGTATATGTGATTTCCCTGAGTATATGTGATTTTGCTGACTATTTGTGATTTTCCTGAGTATATGTGATTTTCCTGACTATATGTGATTTTCCTGTGTATATGTGATCTTCCTGAGTATAAGTGATTTTCCTGAGTATAGGCGATTTTCCTGAGTATATGTGATTTTTCTGACTATATGTGATCTTCCTCAGTATATGTGATTTCCCGCAATATATGTGATTTTCCTGAGTATATGTGATTTCCTTGAGTATATGTGATTTTCCTGAGTATATGTGATTTTCCTGAGTATATGTGATTTCCATGACTATATGTGATTTCCCTGACGATATGTGATTTTCCTAACTATATGTGATTTTCCTGACTATATGAGATTTTCCTGAGTATATGTGATTTTCCTGACTATATGTAATTTTCCTGAGTATATGTGATTTACCTGACTAGAAGTGATTTTTCTGAGTATATGTGATTTCCCTGACTATATGTGATTTTCCTGAATATATGTGATTTTCTTGACAATATGTGATTTTCCTGAGTATATGTGATTTCCCTGAGTATATGTGATTTTCCTAGCGATATGTGATTTTCCTGAGTATATGTGATTTCCCTGAGTATATATGATTTAACTGAGTATATGTGATTTTCCTGAGTATATGTGATTTTTTTGAGTATATGTGATTTCCCTGACTATATGTGATGTTCCTGAGTATATGTGATCTTCCTGAGTATATGTGATTTTCCTGAGTATAGGCGATTTTCCTGAGTATATGTGATTTTTCTGACTATATGTGATCTTCCTGAGTTTATGTGATTTCCCTGAGTATATGTGATTTTCCTGAGTATATATGATTTTCCTGAGTATATGTGATTTTCCTGAGTATATGTGATTTCCCTGAATATATGTGATTTTCCAGAGTATATGTGATATTTCTGTGTATATATGATTTTCCTGAGTATATGTGATTTTCCTGAGTATATGTGATTTCCCTGAGTATATGTGATTTTCCTCAGTATATGTGATTTTCCTGACAATATGTGATTTTCCTGAGTATATGTGATTTTCCTGAGTATAGGTGATTTTCCTGAGTATATGTGATTTTCTTGAGTATATGTGATTTTCCTGAGTATATGTGATTTTACCTGAGTATATGTGATTTACCTGACTATTTGTGATTTTCCTGACTATGTGATTTTCTTGACTATATGTGATTTTCCTGAGTATATGTGATTTTCCTGACTATATGTGATTTTCCTGAGTATATAAAATTTCCCTGAGTATATGTGATTTTCCTGAGTATATGTGATCTCCTGACTATATGTGATTTTCCTGAGTATATGTGATTTCCCTGACTATATGTGATTTCCCTGAGTATATGTGATTTTCCTGAGTATATGTGATTTTCCTGTGTATATGTGATTTCCCTGACTATATGTGATTTTCATGTTATATGTGATCTTCCTGAGTATATGTGATTTTCCTGAGTATATGTGATTTCCCTGAGTATATGTGATTTTCCTGAGTATATGTGATTTTCATGACTATATGTGATTTCCCGGAGTATATGTGATTTTCATGAGTATATGTGATTTCCCTGAGTATATGTGATTTTCCTGAGTATATGTGATTTTCCTGACTATATGTGATTTTCCTGAGTATATGTGATTTTCCTGACTATATGTGATTTTCCTGAGTATATGTGATTTTCCTGACTATATGTGATTTTCCTGACAATATGTGATTTTCCTGAGTATGTGTGATTTCCTGAGTATATGTGATTTTCATGAGTATATGTGATATTCCTGAGTATATGTGATTTTCCTGACTATATGTGATTTTTCTGAGTATATGTAATCTTCCTCAGTATATAATTTTCCTGAGTATATGCGATTTTCCTGAGTATATGTGATTTTCCTGAGTATATGTGATTTATTTAAGTATATGTGATTTCCCTGACTATATGTGATTTTCCTGAGTATATGTGATTTCCCTGAGTATATGTGATTTTCCTGAGTATATGTTATTATCCTGAGTATTTGATTTTCCTGACTATTTGTGATTTTCCTGACTATGTGTGATTTTCCTGAGTATATGTGATCTTCCTGAGTATATGTGATTTTCCTGAGTATATGCGATTTTCCTGAGTATATGTGATTTTCCTGACTATATGTGATTTTCCTGAGTATATGTGATTTTCCTGAGTATATGTGATTTTGCTGACTATATGTGATTTTCCTGAGTATATGTGATTTCCCTGAGTATATGTGATTTTCCTGAGTATATGTGATTTTCCTGACTATATGTGATTTTCCTGAGTATATGTGATTGTCCTGACTATATGTGATTTTCTTGAGTATATGTGATTTTCCTGACTATATGTGATTTTCCTGACAATATGTGATTTTCCTGAATATGTGTGATTTCCCTGAGTATATGTGATTTTCATGAATATATGTGATATTCCTGAGTATACGTGATTTTTCTGACTATATGTGATTTTCCTGAGTATATGTGATCTTCCTGAGTATATGTGATTTTCCTGAGTATATGCGATTTTCCTGAGTATTTGATTTTCCTGACTATATGTGATTTTCCTGAGTATACGTGATTTTCCTGACTATATGTGATTTTCCTGACAATATGTGATTTTAGTGAGTATGTGTGATTTCCCTGAGTATATGTGATTTTGCTGACTATTTGTGATTTTCCTGAGTATATGTGATTTTCCTAACTATATGTGATTTTCCTGAGTATATGTGATCTTCCTCAGTATATGTGATTTCCCGCAATATATGTGATTTTCCTGAGTATATGTGATTTCCCTGAGTATATGTGATTTTCCTGAGTATATGTGATTTTCCTGAGTATATGTGATTTCCCTGACTATATGTGATTTCCCTGACGATATGTGATTTTCCTAACTATATGTGATTCTCCTGACTATATGAGATTTTCCTGAGTATATGTGATTTTCCTGACTATATGTAATTTTCCTGAGTATATGTGATTTACCTGACTAGAAGTGATTTTTCTGAGTATATGTGATTTCCCTGACTATATGTGATTTTCCTGAATATATGTGATTTTCTTGACAATATGTGATTTTCCTGAGTATATGTGATTTCCCTGAGTATATGTGATTTTCCTGGCTATATGTGATTTTCCTGAGTATATGTGATTTCCCTGAGTATATATGATTTAACTGAGTATATGTGATTTTCCTGAGTATATGTGATTTCTTTGCGTATATGTGATTTCCCTGACTATATGTGATGTTCCTGAGTATATGTGATCTTCCTGAGTATATGTGATTTTCCTGAGTATAGGCGATTTTCCTGAGTATATGTGATTTTTCTGATTATATGTGATCTTCCTGAGTATATGTGATTTCCCTGAGTATATGTGATTTTCCTGAGTATATATGATTTTCCTGAGTATATGTGATTTTCCTGAGTATATGTGATTTCCCTGAATATATGTGATTTTCCAGAGTATATGTGATTTTCCTGAGTATATGTGATTTCCCTGAGTATATGTGATTTTCCTGAGTATATGTGATTTTCCTGAGTATATGTGATTTCCCTGACTATATGTAATTTCCCTGACGATATGTGATTTTCCTAACTATATGTGATTTTCCAGACTATATGAGATTTTTTGAGTATATGTGATTTTCCTGACTATATGTAATTTTCCTGAGTATATGTGATTAACCTGACTAGAAGTGATTTTTCTGAGTATATGTGATTTCCCTGACTATATGTGATTTTCCTGAATATATGTGATTTTCTTGACAATATGTGATTTTCCTGAGTATATGTGATTTTCCTGCATATATGTGATTTTCCTGAGTATATGTGATTTCCCTGAGTATATATGATTTAACTGAGTATATGTGATTTTCCTGAGTATATGTGATTTCTTTGAGTATATGTGATTTCCCTGACTATATGTGATTTTCCTGAGTATAGGCGATTTTCCTGAGTATATGTGATTTTTCTGACTATATGTGATCTTCCTGAGTATATGTGATTTCCCTGAGTATATGTGATTTTCCTGAGTATATATGATTTTCCTGAGTATATGTGATTTTCCTGAGTATATGTGATTTCTCTGAATATATGTGATTTTCCAGAGTATATGTGATTTTTCTGTGTATATATGATTTTCCTGAGTATATGTGATTTTCCTGAGTATATGTGATTTCCCTGAGTATATGTGATTTTCCTCGGTATATGTGATTTTCCTGACAATATGTGATTTTCCTGAGTATATGTGATTTTCCTGAGTATATGTGATTTTCCTGAGTATATGTGATTTTCTTGAGTATATGTGATTTTCCTGAGTATATGTGATTTCCCTGAGTATATGTGAATTTCCTGACTATTTGTGATTTTCCTGACTATATGTAATTTTCCTGAGTATATGTGATTTACCTGACTATATGTGATTTTCCTGAGTATATAAAATTTCCCTGAGTATATGTGATTTTCCTGAGTATATGTGATTTTCCTGACTATATGTGATTTTCCTGAGTATATGTGATTTCCCTGACTATATGTGATTTCCCGGAGTATATGTGATTTTCATGAGTATATGTGATTTTCCTGCGTATATGTGATCTTCCTGAGTATATGTGATTTTCCTGAGTATATGTGATTTTCCTGAATATATGTGATCTTTCTGAGTATATGTGATTTCCCTGAGTATATGTGATTTTACTGACTATTTGTGATTTTCCTCAGTATATGTGATTTTCCTGACTATATGTGATTTTCCTGAGTATATGTGATCTTCCTGAGTATATGTGATTTTCCTGAGTATAGGCGATTTTCCTGACTATATGTGATTTTGCTGACTATATGTGATCTTCCTCAGTACATGTGATTTCCCGCAAAATATGTGATTTTCCTGAGTGTATGTGATTTTCCTGAGTATATGTGATCTCCCTGAATATATGTGATTTTCCTGAGTATATGTGATTTTCCTGTGTATATATGATTTTCCTAAGTATATGTGATTTTCCTGAGTATATGTGATTTCCCTGAGTATATGTGATTTTCCTGAGTATATGTGATTTTCCTGACTATATGAGATTTTCCTGAGTATATGTGATTTTCCTGAGTATATGTGATTTCCCTGACTATATGTGATTTCCCTGACGATATGTGATTTTCCTAACTATATGTGATTTTCCTGAATATATGAGATTTTCCTGAGTATATGTGATTTTCCTGACTATATGTAATTTTCCTGAGTATATGTGATTTACCTGACTAAAAGTGATTTTTCTGAGTATATGTGATTTCCCTGACTATATGTGATTTTCCTGAATATATGTGATTTTCTTGACAATATGTGATTTTCCTGAGTATATGTGATTTCCCTGAGTATATGTGATTTTCCTGGCTATATGTGATTTTCCTGAGTATATGTGATTTCCCTGAGTATATATGATTTAATTGAGTATATGTGATTTTCCTGAGTATATGTGATTTCTTTGAGTATATGTGATTTCCCTGACTATATGTGATGTTCCTGAGTATATGTGACATTCCTGAGTATATGTGATTTTCCTGAGTATAGGCGATTTTCCTGAGTATATGTGATTTTTCTGACTATATGTGATCTTCCTGAGTATATGTGATTTCCCTGAGTATATGTGATTTTCCTGAGTATATATGATTTTCCTGAGTATATGTGATTTTCTTGAGTATATGTGATTTCCCTGAATATATGTGATTTTCCAGAATATATGTGATTTTCCTGAGTATATTTGATTTCCCTGAGTATATGTGATTTTCCTGAGTATATGTGATTTTCCTGAGTATATGTGATTTCCCTGAATATATGTGATTTCCCTGACGATATGTGATTTTCCTAACTATATGTGATTTTCCTGACTATATGAGATTTTCCTGAGTATATGTGATTTTCCTGACTATATGTAATTTTCCTGAGTATATGGGATTTACCTGACTAGAAGTGATTTTTCTGAGTATATGTGATTTCCCTGACTATATGTGATTTTCCTGAATATATGTGATTTTCTTGACAATATGTGATTTTCCTGAGTATATGTGATTTTCCTGAGTATATGTGATTTCCCTGAGTATATGTGATTTTCCTGGCTATATGTGATTTTCCTGAGTATATGTGATTTTCCTGCGTATATGTGATTTTCCTGAGTATATGTGATTTTCCTGAGTATATGTGATTTTCTTGAGTATATGTGATTTTCCTGAGTATATGTGATTTCCCTGAGTATATGTGATTTTCCTGAGTATATATGATTTTCCTGAGTATATGTGATTTTCCTGAGTATATGTGATTTCCCTGAATATATGTGATTTTCCAGAGTATATGTGATTTTTCTGTGTATATATGATTTTCTTGAGTATATGTGATTTTCCTGAGTATATGTGATTTCCCTGAGTATATGTGATTTTCCTCAGTATATGTGATTTTCCTGACAATATGTGATTTTCCTGAGTATATGTGATTTTCCTGAGTATATGTGATTTTCTTGAGTATATGTGATTTTCCTGAGTATATGTGATTTCCCTGAGTATATGTGATTTTCCTGACTATTTGTGATTTTCCTGACTATGTGATTTTCTTGACTATATGTGATTTTCCTGAGTATATGTGATTTTCCTGACTATATGTGATTTTCCTGAGTATATAAAATTTCCCTGAGTATATGTGATTTTCCTGAGTATATGTGATTTTCCTGACTATTTGTGATTTTCCTGAGTATATGTGATTTCCCTGACTATATGTGATTTCCCGGAGTATATGTGATTTTCATGAGTATATGTGATTTTCCTGAGTATATGTGATCTTCCTGAGTATATGTGATTTTCCTGAGTATATGTGATTTTCCTGAGTATATGTGATCTTCCTGAGTATATGTGATTTTCCTGAGTATATGTGATTTCCCTGAGTATATGTGATATTCCTGAGTATATGTGATTTTCCTGACTATATGTGATTTTCCTGAGTATATGTGATTTTCCTGACTATATGTGATTTTCCTGAGTATATGTGATTTTCCTGACTATATGTGATTTTCCTGACAATATGTGATTTTCCTGAGTATGTGTGATTTCCCTGAGTATATGTGATTTTCATGAGTATATGTGATATTCCTGAGTATATGTGATTTTCCTGACTATATGTGATTTTCCTGAGTATATGTGATCTTCCTGAGTATATGTGATTTTCCTGAGTATATGCGATTTTCCTGAGTATATGTGATTTTCATGAGTATATGTGATTTATTTGAGTATATGTGATTTCCCTGACTATATGTGATTTTCCTGAGTATATGTGATTTCCCTGAGTATATGTGATTTCCCTGAGTATATGTTATTTTCCTGAGTATTTGATTTTCCTGACTATTTGTGATTTTCCTGACTATATGTGATTTTCCTGAGTATATGTGATCTTCCTGAGTATATGTGATTTTCCTGAGTATATGCGATATTCCTGAGTATATGTGATTTTCCAGACTATATGTGATCTTTCTGAGTATATGTGATTTCCCTGAGTATATGTGATTTTGCTGACTATTTGTGATTTTCCTGAGTATATGTGATTTTCCTGACTATATGTGATTTTCCTGAGTATATGTGATCTTCCTGAGTATATATGATTTTCCTGAGTATAGGCGATTTTCCTGAGTATATGTGATTTTGCTGACTATATGTGATCTTCCTCAGTACATGTGATTTCCCGCAATATATGTGATTTTCCTGTGTGTATGTGATTTTCCTGAGTATATGTGATCTCCCTGAATATATGTGATTTTCCTGAGTATATGTGATTTTCCTGTGTATATATGATTTTCCTAAGTATATGTGATTTTCCTGAGTATTTGTGATTTCCCTGAGTATATGTGATTTTCCTGAGTATATGTGATTTTCCTGAGTATATGTGATTTCCATGACTATATGTGATTTCCCTGACGATATGTGATTTTCCTGAGTATATGTGATTTTCCTGACTATATGTGATTGTCCTGAGTATATGTGATCTTCCTGAGTATATATGATTTTCCTGAGTATAGCCGATTTTCCTGAGTATATGTGATTTTGCTGACTATATGTGATCTTCCTCAGTACATGTGATTTCCCGCAATATATGTGATTTTCCTGAGTGTATGTGATTTTCCTGAGTATATGTGATCTCCCTGAATATATGTGATTTTCCTGAGTATATGTGATTTTCCTGTGTATATATGATTTTCCTAAGTATATGTGATTTTCCTGAGTATAGGCGATTTTCCTGAGTATATGTGATTTTTCTGACTATATGTGATCTTCCTGAGTATATGTGATTTCCCTGAGTATATGTGATTTTCCTGGGTATATATGATTTTCCTGAGTATATGTGATTTTCCTGAGTATATGTGATTTCCCTGAATATATGTGATTTTCCAGAGTATATGTGATTTCCCTGAGTATATGTGATTTTCCTGAGTATATGTGATTTTCCTGAGTATATGTGATTTCCCTGACGATATGTGATTTTCATAACTATATGAGATTTTCCTGACTATATGAGATTTTCCTGAGTATATGTGATTTTCCTGACTATATGTAATTTTCCTGAGTATATGTGATTTACCTGACTAGAAGTGATTTTTCTGAGTATATGTGATTTCCCTGACTATATGTGATTTTCCTGAATATATGTGATTTTCTTGACAATATGTGATTTTCCTGAGTATATGTGATTTTCCTGAGTATATGTGATTTCCCTGAGTATATGTGATTTTCCTGGCTATATGTGATTTTCCTGAGTATATGTGATTTTCCTGCGTATATGTGATTTTCCTGAGTATATGTGATTTTCCTGAGTATATGTGATTTCCCTGAGTATATATGATTTAACTGAGTATATGTGATTTTCCTGAGTATATGTGATTTCTTTGAGTATATGTGATTTCCCTGACTATATGTGATGTTCCTGAGTATATGTGACCTTCCTGAGTATATGTGATTTTCCTGAGTATAGGCGATTTTCCTGAGTATATGTGATTTTTCTGACTATATGTGATCTTCCTGAGTATATGTGATTTCCCTGAGTATATGTGATTTTCCTGAGTATATATGATTTTCCTGAGTATATGTCATTTTCCTGAGTATATGTGATTTCCCTGAATATATGTGATTTTCCAGAGTATATGTGATTTTTCTGTGTATATATGATTTTCCTGAGTATATGTGATTTTCCTGAGTATATGTGATTTCCCTGAGTATATGTGATTTTCCTCAGTATATGTGATTTTCCTGACAATATGTGATTTTCCTGAGTATATGTGATTTTCTTGAGTATATGTGATTTTCCTGAGTATATGTGATTTCCCTGAGTATATGAGAATTTCCTGACTATTTGTGATTTTCCTGACTATGTGATTTTCTTGACTATATGTGATTTTCCTGAGTATATGTGATTTTCCTGACTATATGTGATTTTCCTGAGTATATGTGATTTCCCTGAGTATATGTGATTTTCCTGAGTATATGTGATTTTCCTGACTATATGTGATTTTCCTGAGTATATGTGATTTCCCTGACTATATGTGATTTCCCGGAGTATATGTGATTTTCATGAGTATATGTGATTTTCCTGAGTATATGTGATCTTCCTGAGTATATGTGATTTTCCTGAGTATATGTGATTTCCCTGAATATATGTGATTTTCCAGAGTATATGTGATTTTTCTGTGTATATATGATTTTCCTGAGTATATGTGATTTTCCTGAGTATATGTGATTTCCCTGAGTATATGTGATTTTCCTCAGTATATGTGATTTTCCTGACAATATGTGATTTTCCTGAGTATATGTGATTTTCCTGACTATATGTGATTTTCCTGACAATATGTGATTTTCCTGAGTATATGTGATTTCCCTGAGTATATGTGATTTTCCTGAGTATATATTATTATCCTGAGTATTTGATTTTCCTGACTATTTGTGATTTTCCTGACTATGTGTGATTTTCCTGAGTATATGTGATCTTCCTGAGTATATGTGATTTTCCTGAGTATATGCGATTTTCCTGAGTATATGTGATTTTCCTGACTATATGTGATTTTCCTGAGTATATGTGATTTTCCTGAGTATATGTGATTTTGCTGACTATATGTGATTTTTCTGAGTATATGTGATTTCCCTGAGTATATGTGATTTTCCTGAGTATATGTGATTTTCCTGACTATATGTGATTTTCCTGAGTATATGTGATTGTCCTGACTATATGTGATTTTCCTGAGTATATGTGATTTTCCTGACTATATGTGATTTTCCTGACAATATGTGATTTTCCTGAGTATGTGTGATTTCCCTGAGTATATGTGATTTTCATGAGTATATGTGATATTCCTGAGTATATGTGATTTTCCTGACTATATGTGATTTTCCTGAGTATATGTGATCTTCCTGAGTATATGTGATTTTCCTGAGTATATGCGATTTTCCTGAGTATATGTGATTATCCTGAGTATATGTGATTTATTTGAGTATATGTGATTTCCCTGACTATATGTGATTTTCCTGAGTATATGTGATTTCCCTGAGTATATGTGATTTTCCTGAGTATATGTTATTTTCCTGAGTATTTGATTTTCCTAACTATTTGTGATTTTCCTAACTATATGTGATTTTCCTGAGTATATGTGATCTTCCTGAGTATATGTGATTTTCCTGAGTATATGCGATTTTCCTGAGTATATGTGATTTTCCTGACTATATGTGATCTTTCTGAGTATATGTGATTTCCCTGAGTATATGTGATTTTGCTGACTATTTGTGATTTTCCTGAGTATATGTGATTTTCCTGACTATATGTGATTTTCCTGTGTATATGTGATCTTCCTGAGTATAAGTGATTTTCCTGAGTATAGGCGAGTTTCCTGAGTATATGTGATTTTTCTGACTATATGTGATCTTCCTCAGTATATGTGATTTCCCGCAATATATGTGATTTTCCTGAGTATATGTGATTTCCTTGAGTATATGTGATTTTCCTGAGTATATGTGATTTTCCTGAGTATATGTGATTTCCATGACTATATGTGATTTCCCTGACGATATGTGATTTTCCTAACTATATGTGATTTTCCTGACTATATGAGATTTTCCTGAGTATATGTGATTTTCCTGACTATATGTAATTTTCCTGAGTATATGTGATTTACCTGACTAGAAGTGATTTTTCTGAGTATATGTGATTTCCCTGACTATATGTGATTTTCCTGAATATATGTGATTTTCTTGACAATATGTGATTTTCCTGAGTATATGTGATTTCCCTGAGTATATGTGATTTTCCTAGCGATATGTGATTTTCCTGAGTATATGTGATTTCCCTGAGTATATATGATTTAACTGAGTATATGTGATTTTCCTGAGTATATGTGATTTTTTTGAGTATATGTGATTTCCCTGACTATATGTGATGTTCCTGAGTATATGTGATCTTCCTGAGTATATGTGATTTTCCTGAGTATAGGCGATTTTCCTGAGTATATGTGATTTTTCTGACTATATGTGATCTTCCTGAGTTTATGTGATTTCCCTGAGTATATGTGATTTTCCTGAGTATATATGATTTTCCTGAGTATATGTGATTTTCCTGAGTATATGTGATTTCCCTGAATATATGTGATTTTCCAGAGTATATGTGATATTTCTGTGTATATATGATTTTCCTGAGTATATGTGATTTTCCTGAGTATATGTGATTTCCCTGAGTATATGTGATTTTCCTCAGTATATGTGATTTTCCTGACAATATGTGATTTTCCTGAGTATATGTGATTTTCCTGAGTATAGGTGATTTTCCTGAGTATATGTGATTTTCTTGAGTATATGTGATTTTCCTGAGTATATGTGATTTTACCTGAGTATATGTGATTTACCTGACTATTTGTGATTTTCCTGACTATGTGATTTTCTTGACTATATGTGATTTTCCTGAGTATATGTGATTTTCCTGACTATATGTGATTTTCCTGAGTATATAAAATTTCCCTGAGTATATGTGATTTTCCTGAGTATATGTGATCTCCTGACTATATGTGATTTTCCTGAGTATATGTGATTTCCCTGACTATATGTGATTTCCCTGAGTATATGTGATTTTCCTGAGTATATGTGATTTTCCTGTGTATATGTGATTTCCCTGACTATATGTGATTTTCATGTTATATGTGATCTTCCTGAGTATATGTGATTTTCCTGAGTATATGTGATTTCCCTGAGTATATGTGATTTTCCTGAGTATATGTGATTTTCATGACTATATGTGATTTCCCGGAGTATATGTGATTTTCATGAGTATATGTGATTTCCCTGAGTATATGTGATTTTCCTGAGTATATGTGATTTTCCTGACTATATGTGATTTTCCTGAGTATATGTGATTTTCCTGACTATATGTGATTTTCCTGAGTATATGTGATTTTCCTGACTATATGTGATTTTCCTGACAATATGTGATTTTCCTGAGTATGTGTGATTTCCTGAGTATATGTGATTTTCATGAGTATATGTGATATTCCTGAGTATATGTGATTTTCCTGACTATATGTGATTTTTCTGAGTATATGTAATCTTCCTCAGTATATTATTTTCCTGAGTATATGCGATTTTCCTGAGTATATGTGATTTTCCAGAGTATATGTGATTTATTTAAGTATATGTGATTTCCCTGACTATATGTGATTTTCCTGAGTATATGTGATTTCCCTGAGTATATGTGATTTTCCTGAGTATATGTTATTATCCTGAGTATTTGATTTTCCTGACTATTTGTGATTTTCCTGACTATGTGTGATTTTCCTGAGTATTTGTGATCTTCCTGAGTATATGTGATTTTCCTGAGTATATGCGATTTTCCTGAGTATATGTGATTTTCCTGACTATATGTGATTTTCCTGAGTATATGTGATTTTCCTGAGTATATGTGATTTTGCTGACTATATGTGATTTTCCTGAGTATATGTGATTTCCCTGAGTATATGTGATTTTCCTGAGTATATGTGATTTTCCTGACTATATGTGATTTTCCTGAGTATATGTGATTGTCCTGACTATATGTGATTTTCTTGAGTATATGTGATTTTCCTGACTATATGTGATTTTCCTGACAATATGTGATTTTCCTGAATATGTGTGATTTCCCTGAGTATATGTGATTTTCATGAATATATGTGATATTCCTGAGTATACGTGATTTTTCTGACTATATGTGATTTTCCTGAGTATATGTGATCTTCCTGAGTATATGTGATTTTCCTGAGTATATGCGATTTTCCTGAGTATATGTGATTATCCTGAGTATATGTGATTTATTTGAGTATATGTGATTTCCCTGACTATATGTGATTTTCCTGAGTATATGTGATTTCCCTGAGTATATGTGATTTTCCTGAGTATATGTTATTTTCCTGAGTATTTGATTTTCCTGACTATTTGTGATTTTCCTGACTATATGTGATTTTCCTGAGTATATGTGATCTTCCTGAGTATATGTGATTTTCCTGAGTATATGCGATTTTCCTGAGTATATGTGATTTTCCTGACTATATGTGATCTTTCTGAGTATATGTGATTTCCCTGAGTATATGTGATTTTGCTGACTATTTGTGATTTTCCTGAGTATATGTGATTTTCCTGACTATATGTGATTTTCCTGTGTATATGTGATCTTCCTGAGTATAAGTGATTTTCCTGAGTATAGGCGATTTTCCTGAGTATATGTGATTTTGCTGACTATATGTGATCTTCCTCAGTATATGTGATTTCCCGCAATATATGTGATTTTCCTGAGTATATGTGATTTCCCTGAGTATATGTGATTTTCCTGAGTATATGTGATTTTCCTGAGTATATGTGATTTCCCTGACTATATGTGATTTCCCTGACGATATGTGATTTTCCTAACTATATGTGAATTTCCTGACTATATGAGATTTTCCTGAGTATATGTGATTTTCCTGACTATATGTAATTTTCCTGAGTATATGTGATTTACCTGACTAGAAGTGATTTTTCTGAGTATATGTGATTTCCCTGACTATATGTGATTTTCCTGAATATATGTGATTTTCTTGACAATATGTGATTTTCCTGAGTATATGTGATTTCCCTGAGTATATGTGATTTTCCTGGCGATATGTGATTTTCCTGAGTATATGTGATTTCCCTGAGTATATATGATTTAACTGAGCATATGTGATTTTCCTGAGTATATGTGATTTCATTGAGTATATGTGATTTCCCTGACTATATGTGATGTTCCTGAGTATATGTGATCTTCCTGAGTATATGTGATTTTCCTGAGTATAGGCGATTTTCCTGAGTATATGTGATTTTTCTGACTATATGTGATCTTCCTGAGTATATGTGATTTCCCTGAGTATATGTGATTTTCCTGAGTATATATGATTTTCCTGAGTATATGTGATTTTCCTGAGTATATGTGATTTCCCTGAATATATGTGATTTTCCAGAGTATATGTGATTTTTCTGTGTATATATGATTTTCCTGAGTATATGTGATGTTCCTGAGTATATGTGATTTCCCTGAGTATATGTGATTTTCCTCAGTATATGTGATTTTCCTGACAATATGTGATTTTCCTGAGTATATGTGATTTTCCTGAGTATAGGTGATTTTCCTGAGTATATGTGATTTTGTTGAGTATATGTGATTTTCCTGAGTATATGTGATTTTACCTGAGTATATGTGATTTTCCTGACTATTTGTGATTTTCCTGACTATGTGATTTTCTTGACTATATGTGATTTTCCTGAGTATATGTGATTTTCCTGACTATATGTGATTTTCCTGACTATATAAAATTTCCCTGAGTATATGTGATTTTCCTGAGTATATGTGATTTTCCTGACTATATGTGATTTTCCTGAGTATATGTGATTTCCCTGACTATATGTGATTTTCCTGAGTATATGTAATTTCCCTGAGTATATGTGATTTTCCTGAGTATATGTGATCTCCTGACTATATGTGATTTTCCTGAGTATATGTGATTTCCCTGACTATATGTGATTTCCCTGAGTATATGTGATTTTCCTGAGTATATGTGATTTTCCTGAGTATATGTGATTTCCCTGACTATATGTGATTTTCATGATTATATGTGATCTTCCTGAGTATATGTGATTTTCCTGAGTATATGTGATTTCCCTGAGTATATGTGATTTTCCTGAGTATATGTGATTTTCATGACTATATGTGATTTTCCTGAGTATATGTGATTTTCCTGAGTATATGTGATTTTCTCGAGTATATGTGATTTTCCTGAGTATATGTAATTTCCCTGAGTATATGTGATTTTCCTGAGTATATGTGATTTTCCTGACTATATGTGATTTTCCTGAGTATATGTGATTTCCCTGACTATATGTGATTTCCCGGAGTATATGTGATTTTCATGAGTATATGTGATTTTCCTGAGTATATGTGATCTTCCTGAGTATATGTGATTTTCCTGAGTATATGTGATTTTCCTGAGTATATGTGATCTTCCTGAGTATATGTGATTTTCCTGAGTATATGTGATTTCCCTGAGTATATGTGATTTTCCTGAGTAAATGTGATTTTCCTGACTATATGTGATTTTCCTGAGTATATGTGATTTTCCTGACTATATGTGATTTTCCTGAGTATACGTGATTTTCCTGACTATATGTGATTTTCCTGACAATATGTGATTTTAGTGAGTATGTGTGATTTCCCTGAGTATATGTGATTTTGCTGACTATTTGTGATTTTCCTGAGTATATGTGATTTTCCTAACTATATGTGATTTTCCTGAGTATATGTGATCTTCCTCAGTATATGTGATTTCCCGCAATATATGTGATTTTCCTGAGTATATGTGATTTCCCTGAGTATATGTGATTTTCCTGAGTATATGTGATTTTCCTGAGTATATGTGATTTCCCTGACTATATGTGATTTCCCTGACGATATGTGATTTTCCTAACTATATGTGATTCTCCTGACTATATGAGATTTTCCTGAGTATATGTGATTTTCCTGACTATATGTAATTTTCCTGAGTATATGTGATTTACCTGACTAGAAGTGATTTTTCTGAGTATATGTGATTTCCCTGACTATATGTGATTTTCCTGAATATATGTGATTTTCTTGACAATATGTGATTTTCCTGAGTATATGTGATTTCCCTGAGTATATGTGATTTTCCTGGCTATATGTGATTTTCCTGAGTATATGTGATTTCCCTGAGTATATATGATTTAACTGAGTATATGTGATTTTCCTGAGTATATGTGATTTCTTTGCGTATATGTGATTTCCCTGACTATATGTGATGTTCCTGAGTATATGTGATCTTCCTGAGTATATGTGATTTTCCTGAGTATAGGCGATTTTCCTGAGTATATGTGATTTTTCTGATTATATGTGATCTTCCTGAGTATATGTGATTTCCCTGAGTATATGTGATTTTCCTGAGTATATATGATTTTCCTGAGTATATGTGATTTTCCTGAGTATATGTGATTTCCCTGAATATATGTGATTTTCCAGAGTATATGTGATTTTCCTGAGTATATGTGATTTCCCTGAGTATATGTGATTTTCCTGAGTATATGTGATTTTCCTGAGTATATGTGATTTCCCTGACTATATGTAATTTCCCTGACGATATGTGATTTTCCTAACTATATGTGATTTTCCAGACTATATGAGATTTTTTGAGTATATGTGATTTTCCTGACTATATGTAATTTTCCTGAGTATATGTGATTTACCTGACTAGAAGTGATTTTTCTGAGTATATGTGATTTCCCTGACTATATGTGATTTTCCTGAATATATGTGATTTTCTTGACAATATGTGATTTTCCTGAGTATATGTGATTTTCCTGCGTATATGTGATTTTCCTGAGTATATGTGATTTCCCTGAGTATATATGATTTAACTGAGTATATGTGATTTTCCTGAGTATATGTGATTTCTTTGAGTATATGTGATTTCCCTGACTATATGTGATTTTCCTGAGTATAGGCGATTTTCCTGAGTATATGTGATTTTTCTGACTATATGTGATCTTCCTGAGTATATGTGATTTCCCTGAGTATATGTGATTTTCCTGAGTATATATGATTTTCCTGAGTATATGTGATTTTCCTGAGTATATGTGATTTCTCTGAATATATGTGATTTTCCAGAGTATATGTGATTTTTCTGTGTATATATGATTTTCCTGAGTATATGTGATTTTCCTGAGTATATGTGATTTCCCTGAGTATATGTGATTTTCCTCGGTATATGTGATTTTCCTGACAATATGTGATTTTCCTGAGTATATGTGATTTTCCTGAGTATATGTGATTTTCCTGAGTATATGTGATTTTCTTGAGTATATGTGATTTTCCTGAGTATATGTGATTTCCCTGAGTATATGTGAATTTCCTGACTATTTGTGATTTTCCTGACTACGTGATTTTCTTGACTATATGTGATTTTCCTGAGTATATGTGATTTTCCTGACTATATGTGATTTTCCTGAGTATATAAAATTTCCCTGAGTATATGTGATTTTCCTGAGTATATGTGATTTTCCTGACTATATGTGATTTTCCTGAGTATATGTGATTTCCCTGACTATATGTGATTTCCCGGAGTATATGTGATTTTCATGAGTATATGTGATTTTCCTGCGTATATGTGATCTTCCTGAATATATGTGATTTTCCTGAGTATATGTGATTTTCCTGAATATATGTGATCTTTCTGAGTATATGTGATTTCCCTGAGTATATGTGATTTTACTGACTATTTGTGATTTTCCTCAGTATATGTGATTTTCCTGACTATATGTGATTTTCCTGAGTATATGTGATCTTCCTGAGTATATGTGATTTTCCTGAGTATAGGCGATTTTCCTGACTATATGTGATTTTGCTGACTATATGTGATCTTCCTCAGTACATGTGATTTCCCGCAAAATATGTGATTTTCCTGAGTGTATGTGATTTTCCTGAGTATATGTGATCTCCCTGAATATATGTGATTTTCCTGAGTATATGTGATTTTCCTGTGTATATATGATTTTCCTAAGTATATGTGATTTTCCTGAGTATATGTGATTTCCCTGAGTATATGTGATTTTCCTGAGTATATGTGATTTTCCTGACTATATGAGATTTTCCTGAGTATATGTGATTTTCCTGAGTATATGTGATTTCCCTGACTATATGTGATTTCCCTGACGATATGTGATTTTCCTAACTATATGTGATTTTCCTGAATATATGAGATTTTCCTGAGTATATGTGATTTTCCTGACTATATGTAATTTTCCTGAGTATATGTGATTTACCTGACTAAAAGTGATTTTTCTGAGTATATGTGATTTCCCTGACTATATGTGATTTTCCTGAATATATGTGATTTTCTTGACAATATGTGATTTTCCTGAGTATATGTGATTTCCCTGAGTATATGTGATTTTCCTGGCTATATGTGATTTTCCTGAGTATATGTGATTTCCCTGAGTATATATGATTTAATTGAGTATATGTGATTTTCCTGAGTATATGTGATTTCTTTGAGTATATGTGATTTCCCTGACTATATGTGATGTTCCTGAGTATATGTGACATTCCTGAGTATATGTGATTTTCCTGAGTATAGGCGATTTTCCTGAGTATATGTGATTTTTCTGACTATATGTGATCTTCCTGAGTATATGTGATTTCCCTGAGTATATGTGATTTTCCTGAGTATATATGATTTTCCTGAGTATATGTGATTTTCTTGAGTATATGTGATTTCCCTGAATATATGTGATTTTCCAGAATATATGTGATTTTCCTGAGTATATTTGATTTCCCTGAGTATATGTGATTTTCCTGAGTATATGTGATTTTCCTGAGTATATGTGATTTCCCTGAATATATGTGATTTCCCTGACGATATGTGATTTTCCTAACTATATGTGATTTTCCTGACTATATGAGATTTTCCTGAGTATATGTGATTTTCCTGACTATATGTAATTTTCCTGAGTATATGGGATTTACCTGAC
The DNA here is from genome assembly GCA_964016885.1 of Eledone cirrhosa. Lineage (NCBI taxonomy): Eukaryota > Metazoa > Mollusca > Cephalopoda > Octopoda > Eledonidae > Eledone > Eledone cirrhosa. The sequence continues at coordinate 28,519,717 of OZ024740.1, forward strand.
TAGAAGTGATTTTTCTGAGTATATGTGATTTCCCTGACTATATGTGATTTTCCTGAATATATGTGATTTTCTTGACAATATGTGATTTTCCTGAGTATATGTAATTTTCCTGAGTATATGTGATTTCCCTGAATATATGTGATTTTCCTGGCTATATGTGATTTTCCTGAGTATATGTGATTTTCCTGCGTATATGTGATTTTCCTGAGTATATGTGATTTTCCTGAGTATATGTGATTTTCTTGAGTATATGTGATTTTCCTGAGTATATGTGATTTCCCTGAGTATATGTGATTTTCCTGAGTATATATGATTTTCCTGAGTATATGTGATTTTCCTGAGTATATGTGATTTCCCTGAATATATGTGATTTTCCAGAGTATATGTGATTTTTCTGTGTATATATGATTTTCTTGAGTATATGTGATTTTCCTGAGTATATGTGATTTCCCTGAGTATATGTGATTTTCCTCAGTATATGTGATTTTCCTGACAATATGTGATTTTCCTGAGTATATGTGATTTTCCTGAGTATATGTGATTTTCTTGAGTATATGTGATTTTCCTGAGTATATGTGATTTCCCTGAGTATATGTGATTTTCCTGACTATTTGTGATTTTCCTGACTATGTGATTTTCTTGACTATATGTGATTTTCCTGAGTATATGTGATTTTCCTGACTATATGTGATTTTCCTGAGTATATAAAATTTCCCTGAGTATATGTGATTTTCCTGAGTATATGTGATTTTCCTGACTATTTGTGATTTTCCTGAGTATATGTGATTTCCCTGACTATATGTGATTTCCCGGAGTATATGTGATTTTCATGAGTATATGTGATTTTCCTGAGTATATGTGATCTTCCTGAGTATATGTGATTTTCCTGAGTATATGTGATTTTCCTGAGTATATGTGATCTTCCTGAGTATATGTGATTTTCCTGAGTATATGTGATTTCCCTGAGTATATGTGATATTCCTGAGTATATGTGATTTTCCTGACTATATGTGATTTTCCTGAGTATATGTGATTTTCCTGACTATATGTGATTTTCCTGAGTATATGTGATTTTCCTGACTATATGTGATTTTCCTGACAATATGTGATTTTCCTGAGTATGTGTGATTTCCCTGAGTATATGTGATTTTCATGAGTATATGTGATATTCCTGAGTATATGTGATTTTCCTGACTATATGTGATTTTCCTGAGTATATGTGATCTTCCTGAGTATATGTGATTTTCCTGAGTATATGCGATTTTCCTGAGTATATGTGATTTTCATGAGTATATGTGATTTATTTGAGTATATGTGATTTCTCTGACTATATGTGATTTTCCTGAGTATATGTGATTTCCCTGAGTATATGTGATTTCCCTGAGTATATGTTATTTTCCTGAGTATTTGATTTTCCTGACTATTTGTGATTTTCCTGACTATATGTGATTTTCCTGAGTATATGTGATCTTCCTGAGTATATGTGATTTTCCTGAGTATATGCGATATTCCTGAGTATATGTGATTTTCCTGACTATATGTGATCTTTCTGAGTATATGTGATTTCCCTGAGTATATGTGATTTTGCTGACTATTTGTGATTTTCCTGAGTATATGTGATTTTCCTGACTATATGTGATTTTCCTGAGTATATGTGATCTTCCTGAGTATATATGATTTTCCTGAGTATAGGCGATTTTCCTGAGTATATGTGATTTTGCTGACTATATGTGATCTTCCTCAGTACATGTGATTTCCCGCAATATATGTGATTTTCCTGTGTGTATGTGATTTTCCTGAGTATATGTGATCTCCCTGAATATATGTGATTTTCCTGAGTATATGTGATTTTCCTGTGTATATATGATTTTCCTAAGTATATGTGATTTTCCTGAGTATTTGTGATTTCCCTGAGTATATGTGATTTTCCTGAGTATATGTGATTTTCCTGAGTATATGTGATTTCCATGACTATATGTGATTTCCCTGACGATATGTGATTTTCCTGAGTATATGTGATTTTCCTGACTATATGTGATTGTCCTGAGTATATGTGATCTTCCTGAGTATATATGATTTTCCTGAGTATAGCCGATTTTCCTGAGTATATGTGATTTTGCTGACTATATGTGATCTTCCTCAGTACATGTGATTTCCCGCAATATATGTGATTTTCCTGAGTGTATGTGATTTTCCTGAGTATATGTGATCTCCCTGAATATATGTGATTTTCCTGAGTATATGTGATTTTCCTGTGTATATATGATTTTCCTAAGTATATGTGATTTTCCTGAGTATAGGCGATTTTCCTGAGTATATGTGATTTTTCTGACTATATGTGATCTTCCTGAGTATATGTGATTTCCCTGAGTATATGTGATTTTCCTGGGTATATATGATTTTCCTGAGTATATGTGATTTTCCTGAGTATATGTGATTTCCCTGAATATATGTGATTTTCCAGAGTATATGTGATTTCCCTGAGTATATGTGATTTTCCTGAGTATATGTGATTTTCCTGAGTATATGTGATTTCCCTGACGATATGTGATTTTCATAACTATATGAGATTTTCCTGACTATATGAGATTTTCCTGAGTATATGTGATTTTCCTGACTATATGTAATTTTCCTGAGTATATGTGATTTACCTGACTAGAAGTGATTTTTCTGAGTATATGTGATTTCCCTGACTATATGTGATTTTCCTGAATATATGTGATTTTCTTGACAATATGTGATTTTCCTGAGTATATGTGATTTTCCTAAGTATATGTGATTTCCCTGAGTATATGTGATTTTCCTGGCTATATGTGATTTTCCTGAGTATATGTGATTTTCCTGCGTATATGTGATTTTCCTGAGTATATGTGATTTTCCTGAGTATATGTGATTTCCCTGAGTATATATGATTTAACTGAGTATATGTGATTTTCCTGAGTATATGTGATTTCTTTGAGTATATGTGATTTCTCTGACTATATGTGATGTTCCTGAGTATATGTGACCTTCCTGAGTATATGTGATTTTCCTGAGTATAGGCGATTTTCCTGAGTATATGTGATTTTTCTGACTATATGTGATCTTCCTGAGTATATGTGATTTCCCTGAGTATATGTGATTTTCCTGAGTATATATGATTTTCCTGAGTATATGTCATTTTCCTGAGTATATGTGATTTCCCTGAATATATGTGATTTTCCAGAGTATATGTGATTTTTCTGTGTATATATGATTTTCCTGAGTATATGTGATTTTCCTGAGTATATGTGATTTCCCTGAGTATATGTGATTTTCCTCAGTATATGTGATTTTCCTGACAATATGTGATTTTCCTGAGTATATGTGATTTTCTTGAGTATATGTGATTTTCCTGAGTATATGTGATTTCCCTGAGTATATGAGAATTTCCTGACTATTTGTGATTTTCCTGACTATGTGATTTTCTTGACTATATGTGATTTTCCTGAGTATATGTGATTTTCCTGACTATATGTGATTTTCCTGAGTATATGTGATTTCCCTGAGTATATGTGATTTTCCTGAGTATATGTGATTTTCCTGACTATATGTGATTTTCCTGAGTATATGAGATTTCCCTGACTATATGTGATTTCCCGGAGTATATGTGATTTTCATGAGTATATGTGATTTTCCTGAGTATATGTGATCTTCCTGAGTATATGTGATTTTCCTGAGTATATGTGATTTTCCTGAATATATGTGATCTTTCTGAGTATTTGTGATTTCCCTGAGTATATGTGATTTTGCTGACTATTTGTGATTTTCCTGAGTATATGTGATTTTCCTGACTATATGTGATTTTCCTGAGTATATGTGATCTTCCTGAGTATATGTGATTTTCCTGAGTATAGGCGATTTTCCTGAGTATATGTGATTTTGCTGAGTATATGTGATCTTCCTCAGTACATGTGATTTCCCGCAATATATGTGATTTTCCTAACTATATGTGATTTTCCTGAGTATATGTGATCTCCCTGAATATATGTGATTTTCCTGAGTATATGTGATTTTCCTGTGTATATATGATTTTCCTAAATATATGTGATTTTCCTGAGTATATGTGATTTCCCTGAGTATATGTGATTTTCCTGAGTATATGTGATTTTCCTGAGTATATGTGATTTCCCTGACTATATGTGATTTCCCTGACGATATGTGATTTTCCTAACTATATGTGATTTTCCTGACTATATGAGATTTTCATGAGTATATGTGATTTTCCTGACTATATGTGATCTTCCTCAGTATATGTGATTTCCCGCAATATATGTGATTTTCCTGAGTATATGTGATTTACCTGAGTATATGTGATTTTCCTGAGTATATGTGATTTTCCTGAGTATATGTGATTTCCCTGACTATATGTGATTTTCCTGAATATATGTGATTTTCTTGACAATATGTGATTTTCCTGAGTATATGTGATTTCCCTGAGTATATGTGATTTTCCTGGCTATATGTGATTTTCCTGAGTATATGTGATTTCCCTGAGTATATATGATTTAACTGAGTATATGTGATTTTCCTGAGTATATGTGATTTCTTTGAGTATATGTGATTTCCCTGACTATATGTGATGTTCCTGAGTATATGTGATCTTCCTGAGTATATGTGATTTTCCTGAGTATAGGCGATTTTCCTGAGTATATGTGATTTTTCTGACTATATGTGATATTCCTGAGTATATGTGATTTCCCTGAGTATATGTGATTTTCCTGAGTATATATGATTTTCCTGAGTATATGTGATTTTCCTGAGTATATGTGATTTCCCTGACTATATGTGATTTTCCTGAATATATGTGATTTTCTTGACAATATGTGATGTTCCTGAGTATATGTGATTTTCCTGAGTATATGTGATTTCCCTGAGTATATGTGATTTTCCTGGCTATATGTGATTTTCCTGAGTATATGTGATTTTCCTGCGTATATGTGATTTTCCTGAGTATATGTGATTTTCCTGAGTATATGTGATTTCCCTGAGTATATATGATTTAACTGAGTATATGTGATTTTCCTGAGTATATGTGATTTCTTTGAGTATATGTGATTTCCCTGACTATATGTGATGTTCCTGAGTATATGTGACCTTCCTGAGTATATGTGATTTTCCTGAGTATAGGCGATTTTCCTGAGTATATGTGATTTTTCTGACTATATGTGATCTTCCTGAGTATATGTGATTTCCCTGAGTATATGTGATTTTCCTGAGTATATATGATTTTCCTGAGTATATGTCATTTTCCTGAGTATATGTGATTTCCCTGAATATATGTGATTTTCCAGAGTATATGTGATTTTTCTGTGTATATATGATTTTCCTGAGTATATGTCATTTTCCTGAGTATATGTGATTTCCCTGAATATATGTGATTTTCCAGAGTATATGTGATTTTTCTGTGTATATATGATTTTCCTGAGTATATGTGATTTTCCTGAGTATATGTGATTTCCCTGAGTATATGTGATTTTCCTCAGTATATGTGATTTTCCTGACAATATGTGATTTTCCTGAGTATATGTGATTTTCTTGAGTATATGTGATTTTCCTGAGTATATGTGATTTCCCTGAGTATATGAGAATTTCCTGACTATTTGTGATTTTCCTGACTATGTGATTTTCTTGACTATATGTGATTTTCCTGAGTATATGTGATTTTCCTGACTATATGTGATTTTCCTGAGTATATGTGATTTCCCTGAGTATATGTGATTTTCCTGAGTATATGTGATTTTCCTGACTATATGTGATTTTCCTGAGTATATGTGATTTCCCTGACTATATGTGATTTCCCGGAGTATATGTGATTTTCATGAGTATATGTGATTTTCCTGAGTATATGTGATCTTCCTGAGTATATGTGATTTTCCTGAGTATATGTGATTTTCCTGAATATATGTGATCTTTCTGAGTATTTGTGATTTCCCTGAGTATATGTGATTTTGCTGACTATTTGTGATTTTCCTGAGTATATGTGATTTTCCTGACTATATGTGATTTTCCTGAGTATATGTGATCTTCCTGAGTATATGTGATTTTCCTGAGTATAGGCGATTTTCCTGAGTATATGTGATTTTGCTGAGTATATGTGATCTTCCTCAGTACATGTGATTTCCCGCAATATATGTGATTTTCCTGAGTGTATGTGATTTTCCTGAGTATATGTGATCTCCCTGAATATATGTGATTTTCCTGAGTATATGTGATTTTCCTGTGTATATATGATTTTCCTAAGTATATGTGATTTTCCTGAGTATATGTGATTTCCCTGAGTATATGTGATTTTCCTGAGTATATGTGATTTTCCTGAGTATATGTGATTTCCCTGACTATATGTGATTTCCCTGACGATATGTGATTTTCCTAACTATATGTGATTTTCCTGACTATATGAGATTTTCCTGAGTATATGTGATTTTCCTGACTATATGTGATCTTCCTCAGTATATGTGATTTCCCGCAATATATGTGATTTTCCTGAGTATATGTGATTTACCTGAGTATATGTGATTTTCCTGAGTATATGTGATTTTCCTGAGTATATGTGATTTCCCTGACTATATGTGATTTTCCTGAATATATGTGATTTTCTTGACAATATGTGATTTTCCTGAGTATATGTGATTTCCCTGAGTATATGTGATTTTCCTGGCTATATGTGATTTTCCTGAGTATATGTGATTTCCCTGAGTATATATGATTTAACTGAGTATATGTGATTTTCCTGAGTATATGTGATTTCTTTGAGTATATGTGATTTCCCTGACTATATGTGATGTTCCTGAGTATATGTGATCTTCCTGAGTATATGTGATTTTCCTGAGTATAGGCGATTTTCCTGAGTATATGTGATTTTTCTGACTATATGTGATATTCCTGAGTATATGTGATTTCCCTGAGTATATGTGATTTTCCTGAGTATATATGATTTTCCTGAGTATATGTGATTTTCCTGAGTATATGTGATTTCCCTGACTATATGTGATTTTCCTGAATATATGTGATTTTCTTGACAATATGTGATGTTCCTGAGTATATGTGATTTTCCTGAGTATATGTGATTTCCCTGAGTATATGTGATTTTCCTGGCTATATGTGATTTTCCTGAGTATATGTGATTTTCCTGCGTATATGTGATTTTCCTGAGTATATGTGATTTTCCTGAGTATATGTGATTTCCCTGAGTATATATGATTTAACTGAGTATATGTGATTTTCCTGAGTATATGTGATTTCTTTGAGTATATGTGATTTCCCTGACTATATGTGATGTTCCTGAGTATATGTGACCTTCCTGAGTATATGTGATTTTCCTGAGTATAGGCGATTTTCCTGAGTATATGTGATTTTTCTGACTATATGTGATCTTCCTGAGTATATGTGATTTCCCTGAGTATATGTGATTTTCCTGAGTATATATGATTTTCCTGAGTATATGTCATTTTCCTGAGTATATGTGATTTCCCTGAATATATGTGATTTTCCAGAGTATATGTGATTTTTCTGTGTATATATGATTTTCCTGAGTATATGTGATTTTCCTGAGTATATGTGATTTCCCTGAGTATATGTGATTTTCCTCAGTATATGTGATTTTCCTGACAATATGTGATTTTCCTGAGTATATGTGATTTTCCTGAGTATATGTGATTTTCCTGAGTATATGTGATTTTCTTGAGTATATGTGATTTTCCTGGGTATATGTGATTTCCCTGAGTATATGAGAATTTCCTGACTATTTGTGATTTTCCTGACTATGTGATTTTCTTGACTATATGTGATTTTCCTGAGTATATGTGATTTTCCTGACTATATGTGATTTTCCTGAGTATATGTGATTTCCCTGAGTATATGTGATTTTCCTGAGTATATGTGATTTTCCTGACTATATGTGATTTTCCTGAGTATATGTGATTTCCCTGACTATATGTGATTTCCCGGAGTATATGTGATTTTCATGAGTATATGTGATTTTCCTGAGTATATGTGATCTTCCTGAGTATATGTGATTTTCCTGAGTATATGTGATTTTCCTGAATATATGTGATCTTTCTGAGTATATGTGATTTCCCTGAGTATATGTGATTTTGCTGACTATTTGTGATTTTCCTGAGTATATGTGATTTTCCTGAGTATATGTGATCTTCCTGAGTATATGTGATTTTCCTGAGTATAGGCGATTTTCCTGAGTATATGTGATTTTGCTGAGTATATGTGATCTTCCTCAGTACATGTGATTTCCCGCAATATATGTGATTTTCCTGAGTGTATGTGATTTTCCTGAGTATATGTGATCTCCCTGAATATATGTGATTTTCCTGAGTATATGTGATTTTCCTGTGTATATATGATTTTCCTAAGTATATGTGATTTTCCTGAGTATATGTGATTTCCCTGAGTATATGTGATTTTCCTGAGTATATGTGATTTTCCTGAGTATATGTGATTTCCCTGACGATATGTGATTTCCCTGACGATATGTGATTTTCCTAACTATATGTGATTTTCCTGACTATATGAGATTTTCCTGAGTATATGTGATTTTCCTGACTATATGTGATCTTCCTCAGTATATGTGATTTCCCGCAATATATCTGATTTTCCTGAGTATATGTGATTTACCTGAGTATATGTGATTTTCCTGAGTATATGTGATTTTCCTGAGTATATGTGATTTCCCTGACTATATGTGATTTTCCTGAATATATGTGATTTTCTTGACAATATGTGATTTTCCTGAGTATATGTGATTTCCCTGAGTATATGTGATTTTCCTGGCTATATGTGATTTTCCTGAGTATATGTGATTTCCCTGAGTATATATGATTTAACTGAGTATATGTGATTTTCCTGAGTATATGTGATTTCTTTGAGTATATGTGATTTCCCTGACTATATGTGATGTTCCTGAGTATATGTGATCTTCCTGAGTATATGTGATTTTCCTGAGTATAGGCGATTTTCCTGAGTATATGTGATTTTTCTGACTATATGTGATATTCCTGAGTATATGTGATTTCCCTGAGTATATGTGATTTTCCTGAGTATATATGATTTTCCTGAGTATATGTGATTTTCCTGAGTATATGTGATTTCCCTGACTATATGTGATTTTCCTGAATATATGTGATTTTCTTGACAATATGTGATTTTCCTGAGTATATGTGATTTTCCTGAGTATATGTGATTTCCCTGAGTATATGTGATTTTCCTGGCTATATGTGATTTTCCTGAGTATATGTGATTTTCCTGCGTATATGTGATTTTCCTGAGTATATGTGATTTTCCTGAGTATATGTGATTTCCCTGAGTATATATGATTTAACTGAGTATATGTGATTTTCCTGAGTATATGTGATTTCTTTGAGTATATGTGATTTCCCTGACTATATGTGATGTTCCTGAGTATATGTGACCTTCCTGAGTATATGTGATTTTCCTGAGTATAGGCGATTCTCCTGAGTATATGTGATTTTTCTGACTATATGTGATCTTCCTAAGTATATGTGATTTCCCTGAGTATATGTGATTTTCCTGAGTATATATGATTTTCCTGAGTATATGTCATTTTCCTGAGTATATGTGATTTCCCTGAATATATGTGATTTTCCAGAGTATATGTGATTTTTCTGTGTATATAGGATTTTCCTGAGTATATGTGATTTTCCTGAGTATATGTGATTTCCCTGAGTATATGTGATTTTCCTCTGTATATGTGATTTTCCTGACAATATGTGATTTTCCTGAGTATATGTGATTTTCCTGAGTATATGTGATTTTCCTGAGTATATGTGATTTTCTTGAGTATATGTGATTTTCCTGAGTATATGTGATTTCCCTGAGTATATGAGAATTTCCTGACTATTTGTGATTTTCCTGACTATGTGATTTTCTTGACTATATGTGATTTTCCTGAGTATATGTGATTTTCCTGACTATATGTGATTTTCCTGAGTATATAAAATTTCCCTGAGTATATGTGATTTTCCTGAGTATATGTGATTTTCCTGACTATATGTGATTTTCCTGAGTATATGTGATTTCCCTGACTATATGTGATTTCCCGGAGTATATGTGATTTTCATGAGTATATGTGATTTTCCTGAGTATATGTGATCTTCCTGAGTATATGTGATTTTCCTGAGTATATGTGATTTTCCTGAATATATGTGATCTTTCTGAGTATATGTGATTTCCCTGAGTATATGTGATTTTGCTGACTATTTGTGATTTTCCTGAGTATATGTGATTTTCCTGACAAAATGTGATTTTCCTGAGTATATGTGATCTTCCTGAGTATATGTGATTTTCCTGAGTATAGGCGATTTTCCTGAGTATATGTGATTTTGCTGAGTATATGTGATCTTCCTCAGTACATGTGATTTCCCGCAATATATGTGATTTTCCTGAGTGTATGTGATTTTCCTCAGTATATGTGATCTCCCTGAATATATGTGATTTTCCTGAGTATATGTGATTTTCCTGTGTATATATGATTTTCCTAAGTATATGTGATTTTCCTGAGTATATGTGATTTCCCTGAGTATATGTGATTTTCCTGAGTATATGTGATTTTCCTGAGTATATGTGATTTCCCTGACTATATGTGATTTCCCTGACGATATGTGATTTTCCTAACTATATGTGATTTTCCTGACTATATGAGATTTTCCTGAGTATATGTGATTTTCCTGACTATATGTGATCTTCCTCAGTATATGTGATTTCCCGCAATATATGTGATTTTCCTGAGTATATGTGATTTACCTGAGTATATGTGATTTTCCTGAGTATATGTGATTTTCCTGAGTATATGTGATTTCCCTGACTATATGTGATTTTCCTGAATATATGTGATTTTCTTGACAATATGTGATTTTCCTGAGTATATGTGATTTCCCTGAGTATATGTGATTTTCCTGGCTATATGTGATTTTCCTGAGTATATGTGATTTCCCTGAGTATATATGATTTAACTGAGTATATGTGATTTTCCTGAGTATATGTGATTTCTTTGAGTATATGTGATTTCCCTAACTATATGTGATGTTCCTCAGTATATGTGATCTTCCTGAGTATATGTGATTTTTCTGAGTATAGGCGATTTTCCTGAGTATATGTGATTTTTCTGACTATATGTGATATTCCTGAGTATATGTGATTTCCCTGAGTATATGTGATTTTCCTGAGTATATATGATTTTCCTGAGTATATGTGATTTTCCTGAGTATATGTGATTTCCCTGAATATATGTGATTTTCCAGAGTATATGTGATTTTCCTGAGTATATGTGATTTCCCTGAGTATATGTGATTTTCCTGAGTATATGTGATTTTCCTGCGTATATGTGATTTTCCTGAGTATATGTGATTTTCCTGAGTATATGTGATTTCCCTGAGTATATATGATTTAACTGAGTATATGTGATTTTCCTGAGTATATGTGATTTCTTTGAGTATATGTGATTTCCCTGACTATATGTGATGTTCCTGAGTATATGTGACCTTCCTGAGTATATGTGATTTTCCTGAGTATAGGCGATTTTCCTGAGTATATGTGATTTTTCTGACTATATGTGATCTTCCTGAGTATATGTGATTTCCCTGAGTATATGTGATTTTCCTGAGTATATATGATTTTCCTGAGTATATGTCATTTTCCTGAGTATATGTGATTTCCCTGAATATATGTGATTTTCCAGAGTATATGTGATTTTTCTGTGTATATATGATTTTCCTGAGTATATGTGATTTTCCTGAGTATATGTGATTTCCCTGAGTATATGTGATTTTCCTCAGTATATGTGATTTTCCTGACAATATGTGATTTTCCTGAGTATATGTGATTTTCCTGAGTATATGTGATTTTCCTGAGTATATGTGATTTTCTTGAGTATATGTGATTTTCCTGGGTATATGTGATTTCCCTGAGTATATGAGAATTTCCTGACTATTTGTGATTTTCCTGACTATGTGATTTTCTTGACTATATGTGATTTTCCTGAGTATATGTGATTTTCCTGACTATATGTGATTTTCCTGAGTATATGTGATTTCCCTGAGTATATGTGATTTTCCTGAGTATATGTGATTTTCCTGACTATATGTGATTTTCCTGAGTATATGTGATTTCCCTGACTATATGTGATTTCCCGGAGTATATGTGATTTTCATGAGTATATGTGATTTTCCTGAGTATATGTGATCTTCCTGAGTATATGTGATTTTCCTGAGTATATGTGATTTTCCTGAATATATGTGATCTTTCTGAGTATATGTGATTTCCCTGAGTATATGTGATTTTGCTGACTATTTGTGATTTTCCTGAGTATATGTGATTTTCCTGACTATATGTGATTTTCCTGAGTATATGTGATCTTCCTGAGTATATGTGATTTTCCTGAGTATAGGCGATTTTCCTGAGTATATGTGATTTTGCTGAGTATATGTGATCTTCCTCAGTACATGTGATTTCCCGCAATATATGTGATTTTCCTGAGTGTATGTGATTTTCCTGAGTATATGTGATCTCCCTGAATATATGTGATTTTCCTGAGTATATGTGATTTTCCTGTGTATATATGATTTTCCTAAGTATATGTGATTTTCCTGAGTATATGTGATTTCCCTGAGTATATGTGATTTTCCTGAGTATATGTGATTTTCCTGAGTATATGTGATTTCCCTGACGATATGTGATTTCCCTGACGATATGTGATTTTCCTAACTATATGTGATTTTCCTGACTATATGAGATTTTCCTGAGTATATGTGATTTTCCTGACTATATGTGATCTTCCTCAGTATATGTGATTTCCCGCAATATATCTGATTTTCCTGAGTATATGTGATTTACCTGAGTATATGTGATTTTCCTGAGTATATGTGATTTTCCTGAGTATATGTGATTTCCCTGACTATATGTGATTTTCCTGAATATATGTGATTTTCTTGACAATATGTGATTTTCCTGAGTATATGTGATTTCCCTGAGTATATGTGATTTTCCTGGCTATATGTGATTTTCCTGAGTATATGTGATTTCCCTGAGTATATATGATTTAACTGAGTATATGTGATTTTCCTGAGTATATGTGATTTCTTTGAGTATATGTGATTTCACTGACTATATGTGATGTTCCTGAGTATATGTGATCTTCCTGAGTATATGTGATTTTCCTGAGTATAGGCGATTTTCCTGAGTATATGTGATTTTTCTGACTATATGTGATATTCCTGAGTATATGTGATTTCCCTGAGTATATGTGATTTTCCTGAGTATATATGATTTTCCTGAGTATATGTGATTTTCCTGAGTATATGTGATTTCCCTGACTATATGTGATTTTCCTGAATATATGTGATTTTCTTGACAATATGTGATTTTCCTGAGTATATGTGATTTTCCTGAGTATATGTGATTTCCCTGAGTATATGTGATTTTCCTGGCTATATGTGATTTTCCTGAGTATATGTGATTTTCCTGCGTATATGTGATTTTCCTGAGTATATGTGATTTTCCTGAGTATATGTGATTTCCCTGAGTATATATGATTTAACTGAGTATATGTGATTTTCCTGAGTATATGTGATTTCTTTGAGTATATGTGATTTCCCTGACTATATGTGATGTTCCTGAGTATATGTGACCTTCCTGAGTATATGTGATTTTCCTGAGTATAGGCGATTCTCCTGAGTATATGTGATTTTTCTGACTATATGTGATCTTCCTAAGTATATGTGATTTCCCTGAGTATATGTGATTTTCCTGAGTATATATGATTTTCCTGAGTATATGTCATTTTCCTGAGTATATGTGATTTCCCTGAATATATGTGATTTTCCAGAGTATATGTGATTTTTCTGTGTATATAGGATTTTCCTGAGTATATGTGATTTTCCTGAGTATATGTGATTTCCCTGAGTATATGTGATTTTCCTCTGTATATGTGATTTTCCTGACAATATGTGATTTTCCTGAGTATATGTGATTTTCCTGAGTATATGTGATTTTCCTGAGTATATGTGATTTTCTTGAGTATATGTGATTTTCCTGAGTATATGTGATTTCCCTGAGTATATGAGAATTTCCTGACTATTTGTGATTTTCCTGACTATGTGATTTTCTTGACTATATGTGATTTTCCTGAGTATATGTGATTTTCCTGACTATATGTGATTTTCCTGAGTATATAAAATTTCCCTGAGTATATGTGATTTTCCTGAGTATATGTGATTTTCCTGACTATATGTGATTTTCCTGAGTATATGTGATTTCCCTGACTATATGTGATTTCCCGGAGTATATGTGATTTTCATGAGTATATGTGATTTTCCTGAGTATATGTGATCTTCCTGAGTATATGTGATTTTCCTGAGTATATGTGATTTTCCTGAATATATGTGATCTTTCTGAGTATATGTGATTTCCCTGAGTATATGTGATTTTGCTGACTATTTGTGATTTTCCTGAGTATATGTGATTTTCCTGACAAAATGTGATTTTCCTGAGTATATGTGATCTTCCTGAGTATATGTGATTTTCCTGAGTATAGGCGATTTTCCTGAGTATATGTGATTTTGCTGAGTATATGTGATCTTCCTCAGTACATGTGATTTCCCGCAATATATGTGATTTTCCTGAGTGTATGTGATTTTCCTCAGTATATGTGATCTCCCTGAATATATGTGATTTTCCTGAGTATATGTGATTTTCCTGTGTATATATGATTTTCCTAAGTATATGTGATTTTCCTGAGTATATGTGATTTCCCTGAGTATATGTGATTTTCCTGAGTATATGTGATTTTCCTGAGTATATGTGATTTCCCTGACTATATGTGATTTCCCTGACGATATGTGATTTTCCTAACTATATGTGATTTTCCTGACTATATGAGATTTTCCTGAGTATATGTGATTTTCCTGACTATATGTGATCTTCCTCAGTATATGTGATTTCCCGCAATATATGTGATTTTCCTGAGTATATGTGATTTACCTGAGTATATGTGATTTTCCTGAGTATATGTGATTTTCCTGAGTATATGTGATTTCCCTGACTATATGTGATTTTCCTGAATATATGTGATTTTCTTGACAATATGTGATTTTCCTGAGTATATGTGATTTCCCTGAGTATATGTGATTTTCCTGGCTATATGTGATTTTCCTGAGTATATGTGATTTCCCTGAGTATATATGATTTAACTGAGTATATGTGATTTTCCTGAGTATATGTGATTTCTTTGAGTATATGTGATTTCCCTAACTATATGTGATGTTCCTCAGTATATGTGATCTTCCTGAGTATATGTGATTTTTCTGAGTATAGGCGATTTTCCTGAGTATATGTGATTTTTCTGACTATATGTGATATTCCTGAGTATATGTGATTTCCCTGAGTATATGTGATTTTCCTGAGTATATATGATTTTCCTGAGTATATGTGATTTTCCTGAGTATATGTGATTTCCCTGAATATATGTGATTTTCCAGAGTATATGTGATTTTCCTGAGTATATGTGATTTCCCTGAGTATATGTGATTTTCCTGAGTATATGTGATTTTCCTGAGTATATGTGATTTCCCTGACTATATGTGATTTCCCTGACGATATGTGATTTTCCTAACTATATGTGATTTTCCTGACTATATGAGATTTTACTGAGTATATGTGATTTTCCTGACTATATGTAATTTTCCTGAGTATATGTGATTTACCTGACTAGAAGTGATTTTTCTGAGTATATGTGATTTCCCTGACTATATGTGATTTTCCTGAATATATGTGATTTTCTTGACAATATGTGATTTTCCTGAGTATATGTGATTTTCCTGAGTATATGTGATTTCCCTGAGTATATGTGATTTTCCTGGCTATATGTGATTTTCCTGAGTATATGTGATTTTCCTGCGTATATGTGATTTTCATGAGTATATGTGATTTTCCTGAGTATATGTGATTTCCCTGAGTATATATGATTTAACTGAGTATATGTGATTTTCCTGAGTATATGTGATTTCTTTGAGTATATGTGATTTCCCTGACTATATGTGATGTTCCTGAGTATATGTGATTTTCCTGAGTATATGTGATTTCTTTGAGTATATGTGATTTCCCTGACTATATGTGATGTTCCTGAGTATATGTGATCTTCCTGAGTATATGTGATTTTTCTGACTATATGTGATCTTCCTGAGTATATGTGATTTCCCTGAGTATATGTGATTTTCCTGAGTATATATGATTTCCTGAGTATATGTGATTTTCCTGAGTATATGTGATTTCCCTGAATATATGTGATTTTCCAGAGTATATGTGATTTTTCTGTGTATATATGATGTTCCTGAGTATATGTGATTTTCCTCAGTATATGTGATTTCCCTGAGTATATGTGATTTTCCTCAGTATATGTGATTTTCCTGACAATATGTCATTTTCCTGAGTATATGTGATTTTCCTGAGTATATGTGATTTTCCTCAGTATATGTGATTTTCTTGAGTATATGTGATTTTCCTGAGTATATGTGATTTCCCTGAGTATATGTGATTTGCCTGATAATTTGTGATTTTCCTGACTATGTGATTTTCTTGACTATATGTGATTTTCCTGAGTATATGTGATTTTCCTGACTATATGTGATTTTCCTGAGTATATGTGATTTCCCTGACTATATGTGATTTCCCGGATTATATGTGATTTTCATGAGTATATGTGATTTTCCTGAGTATATGTGATCTTCCTGAGTATATGTGATTTTCCTGAGTATATGTGATTTTCCTGAGTATATGTGATCTTCCTGAGTATATGTGATTTTCCTGAGTATATGTGATCTTCCTGAGTATATGTGATTTTCCTGAGTATAGGCGATTTTCCTGAGTATATGTGATTTTGCTGAGTATATGTGATCTTCCTCAGTACATGTGATTTCCCGCAATATATGTGATTTTCCTGAGTGTATGTGATTTTCCTGAGTATATGTGATCTCCCTGAATATATGTGATTTTCGTGAGTATATGTGATTTTCCTGTGTATATATGATTTTCCTAAGTATATGTGATTTTCCTGAGTATATGTGATTTCCCTGAGTATATGTGATTTTCCTGAGTATATGTGATTTTCCTGAGTATATGTGATTTCCCTGACTATATGTGATTTCCCTGACGATATGTGATTTTCCTAACTATATGTGATTTTCCTGACTATATGAGATTTTCCTGAGTATATGTGATTTTCCTGACTATATGTGATCTTCCTCAGTATATGTGATTTCCCGCAATATATGTGATTTTCCTG
Source organism: Eledone cirrhosa (assembly GCA_964016885.1). Classification (NCBI taxonomy): domain Eukaryota; kingdom Metazoa; phylum Mollusca; class Cephalopoda; order Octopoda; family Eledonidae; genus Eledone; species Eledone cirrhosa. Next base: position 28,537,043 of record OZ024740.1, read on the forward strand.
AGTATATGTGATTTACCTGAGTATATGTGATTTTCCTGAGTATATGTGATTTTCCTGAGTATATGTGATTTCCCTGACTATATGTGATTTTCCTGAATATATGTGATTTTCTTGACAATATGTGATTTTCCTGAGTATATGTGATTTCCCTGAGTATATGTGATTTTCCTGGCTATATGTGATTTTCCTGAGTATATGTGATTTCCCTGAGTATATATGATTTAACTGAGTATATGTGATTTTACTGAGTATATGTGATTTCTTTGAGTATATGTGATTTCCCTAACTATATGTGATGTTCCTCAGTATATGTGATCTTCCTGAGTATATGTGATTTTTCTGAGTATAGGCGATTTTCCTGAGTATATGTGATTTTTCTGACTATATGTGATATTCCTGAGTATATGTGATTTCCCTGAGTATATGTGATTTTCCTGAGTATATATGATTTTCCTGAGTATATGTGATTTTCCTGAGTATATGTGATTTCCCTGAATATATGTGATTTTCCAGAGTATATGTGATTTTCCTGAGTATATGTGATTTCCCTGAGTATATGTGATTTTCCTGAGTATATGTGATTTTCCTGAGTATATGTGATTTCCCTGACTATATGTGATTTCCCTGACGATATGTGATTTTCCTAACTATATGTGATTTTCCTGACTATATGAGATTTTACTGAGTATATGTGATTTTCCTGACTATATGTAATTTTCCTGAGTATATGTGATTTACCTGACTAGAAGTGATTTTTCTGAGTATATGTGATTTCCCTGACTATATGTGATTTTCCTGAATATATGTGATTTTCTTGACAATATGTGATTTTCCTGAGTATATGTGATTTTCCTGAGTATATGTGATTTCCCTGAGTATATGTGATTTTCCTGGCTATATGTGATTTTCCTGAGTATATGTGATTTTCCTGCGTATATGTGATTTTCATGAGTATATGTGATTTTCCTGAGTATATGTGATTTCCCTGAGTATATATGATTTAACTGAGTATATGTGATTTTCCTGAGTATATGTGATTTCTTTGAGTATATGTGATTTCCCTGACTATATGTGATGTTCCTGAGTATATGTGATTTCTTTGAGTATATGTGATTTCCCTGACTATATGTGATGTTCCTGAGTATATGTGATCTTCCTGAGTATATGTGATTTTTCTGACTATATGTGATCTTCCTGAGTATATGTGATTTCCCTGAGTATATGTGATTTTCCTGAGTATATATGATTTCCTGAGTATATGTGATTTTCCTGAGTATATGTGATTTCCCTGAATATATGTGATTTTCCAGAGTATATGTGATTTTTCTGTGTATATATGATGTTCCTGAGTATATGTGATTTTCCTCAGTATATGTGATTTCCCTGAGTATATGTGATTTTCCTCAGTATATGTGATTTTCCTGACAATATGTGATTTTCCTGAGTATATGTGATTTTCCTGAGTATATGTGATTTTCCTCAGTATATGTGATTTTCTTGAGTATATGTGATTTTCCTGAGTATATGTGATTTCCCTGAGTATATGTGATTTGCCTGACAATTTGTGATTTTCCTGACTATGTGATTTTCTTGACTATATGTGATTTTCCTGAGTATATGTGATTTTCCTGACTATATGTGATTTTCCTGAGTATATGTGATTTCCCTGACTATATGTGATTTCCCGGATTATATGTGATTTTCATGAGTATATGTGATTTTCCTGAGTATATGTGATCTTCCTGAGTATATGTGATTTTCCTGAGTATATGTGATTTTCCTGAGTATATGTGATCTTCCTGAGTATATGTGATTTTCCTGAGTATATGTGATTTCCCTGAGTATATGTGATATTCCTGAGTATATGTGATTTTCCTGACTATACGTGATTTTCCTGAGTATATGTGATTTTCCTGACTACATGTGATTTTCCTGAGTATATGTGATTTTCATGAGTATATGTGATATTCCTGAGTATATGTGATTTTCCTGACTATATGTTATTTTCCTGAGTATATGCGATTTTCCTGAGTATATGTGATTTTCCTGAGTATATGTGATTTATTTGAGTATATGTGATTTCCCTGACTATATGTGATTTTCCTGAGTATATGTGATTTCCCTGAGTATATGTGATTTCCCTGAGTATATGTTATTCTCCTGAGTATTTGATTTTCCTGACTATTTGTGATTTTCCTGACTATCTGTGATTTTCCTGAGTATATGTGATCTTCCTGAGTATATGTGATTTTCCTGAGTATATGCGATATTCCTGAGTATATGTGATTTTCCTGACTATATGTGATCTTTCTGAGTATATGTGATTTTCCTGAGTATATGTGATTTCTTTGAGTATATGTGATTTCCTGACTATATGTGATGTTCCTGAGTATATGTGATCTTCCTGAGTATATGTGATTTTCCTGAGTATATGCGATTTTCCTGAGTATATGTGATTTTTCTGACTATATGTGATTCTCCTGAGTATATGTGATTTCCCTGAGTATATGTGATTTTCCTGAGTATATATGATTTTCCTGAGTATATGTGATTTTCCTGAGTATATGTGATTTCCCTGAATATATGTGATTTTGCAGAGTATATGTGATTTTGCAGAGTATATATGATTTTCCTGAGTATATGTGATTTTCCTGAGTATATGTGATTTTCCTGAGTATATGTGATTTTCCTGAGTATATGTGATTTTCCTGAGTAAAGGCGATTTTCCTGAGTATATGTGATTTTGCTGACTATATGTGATCTTCCTCAGTACATGTGATTTCCCGCAATATATGTGATTTTCCTGAGTGTATGTGATTTTCCTGAGTATATGTGATCTCCCTGAATATATGTGATTTTCCTGAGTATATGTGATTTTCCTGTGTATATATGATTTTCCTAAGTATATGTGATTTTCCTGAGTATATGTGATTTCCCTGAGTATATGTGATTTTCCTGAGTATATGTAATTTTCCTGAGTATATGTGATTTCCATGACTATATGTGATTTCTTTGACGATATGTGATTTTCCTAACTATATGTGATTTTCCTGACTATATGAGATTTTCCTGAGTATATGTGATTTTCCTGACTATATGTAATTTTCCTGAGTATATGTGATTTACCTGACTAGAAGTGATTTTTCTGAGTATATGTGATTTCCCTGACTATATGTGATTTTCCTGAATATATGTGATTTTCTTGACAATATGTGATTTTCCTGAGTATATGTGATTTTCCTGAGTATATGTGATTTCCCTGAGTATATGTGATTTTCCTGGCTGTATGTGATTTTCCTGAGTATGTGTGATTTTCCTGCGTATATGTGATTTTCCTGAGTATATGTGATTTTCCTGAGTATATGTGATTTCCCTGAGTATATATGATTTAACTGAGTATATGTGATTTTCCTGAGTATATGTGATTTCTTTGAGTATATGTGATTTCCCTGACTATATGTGATGTTCCTGAGTATATGTGATCTTCCTGAGTATATGTGATTTTCCTGAGTATAGGCGATTTTCCTGAGTATATGTGATTTTTCTGACTATATGTGATTTTCCTGAGTATATGTGATTTCCCTGACTATATGTGATTTCCCGGAGTATATGTGATTTTCATGAGTATATGTGATTTTCCTGAGTATATGTGATCTTCCTGAGTATATGTGATTTTCCTGAGTATATGTGATTTTCCTGAGTATATGTGATCTTCCTGAGTATATGTGATTTTCCTGAGTATATGTGATTTCCCTGAGTATATGTGATATTCCTGAGTATATGTGATTTTCCTGACTATACGTGATTTTCCTGAGTATATGTGATTTTCCTGACTACATGTGATTTTCCTGAGTATATGTGATTTTCCTGACTATATGTGATTTTCCTGACAATATGTGATTTTCCTGAGTATGTGTGATTTCCCTGAGTATATGTGATTTTCCTGAGTATATGTGATTTTCCTGACTATATGTGATTTTCCTGAGTATATGTGATTTTCCTGACTATATGTGATTTTCCTGAGTATATGTGATTTTCCTGACTATATGCGATTTTCCTGACAATATGTGATTTTCCTGAGTATGTGTGATTTCCCTGAGTATATGTGATTTTCATGAGTATATGTGATATTCCTGAGTATATGTGATTTTCCTGAATATATGTGATTTTCCTGAGTATATGTAATCTTCCTGAGTATATGTGATTTTCCTGATTATATGCGATTTTCCTGAGTATATGTGATTTTCCTGAGTATATGTGATTTATTTGAGTATATGTGATTTCCCTGACTATATGTGATTTTCCTGAGTATATGTGATTTCCCTGAGTATATGTGATTTTCCTGAGTATATGTTATTTTCCTGAGTATTTGATTTTCCTGACTATTTGTGATTTTCCTGACTATATGTGATTTTCCTGAGTATGTGTGATCTTCCTGAGTATATGTGATTTTGCTGAGTATATGTGATTTTCCTGAGTATATGTGATCTTCCTGAGTATATGTGATTTTCCTGAGTATATGTGATTTCCCTGAGTATATGTGATTTTCCTGAGTATATGTGATCTTTCTGAGTATATGTGATTTCACTGAGTATATGTGATTTTGCTGACTATTTGTGATTTTCCTGAGTATATGTGATTTTCCTGACTATATGTGATTTTCCTGAGTATATGTGATCTTCCTGAGTATATATGATTTTCCTGAGTATAGGCGATTTTCCTGAGTATATGTGATTTTGCTGACTATATGTGATCTTCCTCAGTACATGTGATTTCCCGCAATATATGTGATTCTCCTGAGTATATGTGATTTTTCTGACTATATGTGATCTTCCTAAGTATATGTGATTTCCCTGAGTATATGTGATTTTCCTGAGTATATATGATTTTCCTGAGTATATGTCATTTTCCTGAGTATATGTGATTTCCCTGAATATATGTGATTTTCCAGAGTATATGTGATTTTTCTGTGTATATAGGATTTTCCTGAGTATATGTGATTTTCCTGAGTATATGTGATTTCCCTGAGTATATGTGATTTTCCTCTGTATATGTGATTTTCCTGACAATATGTGATTTTCCTGAGTATATGTGATTTTCCTGAGTATATGTGATTTTCCTGAGTATATGTGATTTTCTTGAGTATATGTGATTTTCCTGAGTATATGTGATTTCCCTGAGTATATGAGAATTTCCTGACTATTTGTGATTTTCCTGACTATGTGATTTTCTTGACTATATGTGATTTTCCTGAGTATATGTGATTTTCCTGACTATATGTGATTTTCCTGAGTATATAAAATTTCCCTGAGTATATGTGATTTTCCTGAGTATATGTGATTTTCCTGACTATATGTGATTTTCCTGAGTATATGTGATTTCCCTGACTATATGTGATTTTCCTGAGTATATGTGATTTTCCTGACTATATGTGATTTTCCTGAGTATATGTGATTTCCCTGACTATATGTGATTTCCCGGATTATATGTGATTTTCATGAGTATATGTGATTTTCCTGAGTATATGTGATCTTCCTGAGTATATGTGATTTTCCTGAGTATATGTGATTTTCCTGAGTATATGTGATCTTCCTGAGTATATGTGATTTTCCTGAGTATATGTGATCTTCCTGAGTATATGTGATTTTCCTGAGTATAGGCGATTTTCCTGAGTATATGTGATTTTGCTGAGTATATGTGATCTTCCTCAGTACATGTGATTTCCCGCAATATATGTGATTTTCCTGAGTGTATGTGATTTTCCTGAGTATATGTGATCTCCCTGAATATATGTGATTTTCGTGAGTATATGTGATTTTCCTGTGTATATATGATTTTCCTAAGTATATGTGATTTTCCTGAGTATATGTGATTTACCTGAGTATATGTGATTTTCCTGAGTATATGTGATTTTCCTGAGTATATGTGATTTCCCTGACTATATGTGATTTCCCTGACGATATGTGATTTTCCTAACTATATGTGATTTTCCTGACTATATGAGATTTTCCTGAGTATATGTGATTTTCCTGACTATATGTGATCTTCCTCAGTATATGTGATTTCCCGCAATATATGTGATTTTCCTGAGTATATGTGATTTACCTGAGTATATGTGATTTTCCTGAGTATATGTGATTTTCCTGAGTATATGTGATTTCCCTGACTATATGTGATTTTCCTGAATATATGTGATTTTCTTGACAATATGTGATTTCCCTGAGTATATGTGATTTTCCTGGCTATATGTGATTTTCCTGAGTATATGTGATTTCCCTGAGTATATATGATTTAACTGAGTATATGTGATTTTCCTGAGTATATGTGATTTCTTTGAGTATATGTGATTTCCCTAACTATATGTGATGTTCCTCAGTATATGTGATCTTCCTGAGTATATGTGATTTTTCTGAGTATAGGCGATTTTCCTGAGTATATGTGATTTTTCTGACTATATGTGATATTCCTGAGTATATGTGATTTCCCTGAGTATATGTGATTTTCCTGAGTATATATGATTTTCCTGAGTATATGTGATTTTCCTGAGTATATGTGATTTCCCTGAATATATGTGATTTTCCAGAGTATATGTGATTTTCCTGAGTATATGTGATTTCCCTGAGTATATGTGATTTTCCTGAGTATATGTGATTTTCCTGAGTATATGTGATTTCCCTGACTATATGTGATTTCCCTGACGATATGTGATTTTCCTAACTATATGTGATTTTCCTGACTATATGAGATTTTACTGAGTATATGTGATTTTCCTGACTATATGTAATTTTCCTGAGTATATGTGATTTACCTGACTAGAAGTGATTTTTCTGAGTATATGTGATTTCCCTGACTATATGTGATTTTCCTGAATATATGTGATTTTCTTGACAATATGTGATTTTCCTGAGTATATGTGATTTTCCTGAGTATATGTGATTTCCCTGAGTATATGTGATTTTCCTGGCTATATGTGATTTTCCTGAGTATATGTGATTTTCCTGCGTATATGTGATTTTCATGAGTATATGTGATTTTCCTGAGTATATGTGATTTCCCTGAGTATATATGATTTAACTGAGTATATGTGATTTTCCTGAGTATATGTGATTTATTTGAGTATATGTGATTTCCCTGACTATATGTGATGTTCCTGAGTATTTGTGATTTTCCTGAGTATATGTGATTTCTTTGAGTATATGTGATTTCCCTGACTATATGTGATGTTCCTGAGTATATGTGATCTTCCTGAGTATATGTGATTTTTCTGACTATATGTGATCTTCCTGAGTATATGTGATTTCCCTGAGTATATGTGATTTTCCTGAGTATATATGATTTCCTGAGTATATGTGATTTTCCTGAGTATATGTGATTTCCCTGAATATATGTGATTTTCCAGAGTATATGTGATTTTTCTGTGTATATATGATGTTCCTGAGTATATGTGATTTTCCTCAGTATATGTGATTTCCCTGAGTATATGTGATTTTCCTCAGTATATGTGATTTTCCTGACAATATGTGATTTTCCTGAGTATATGTGATTTTCCTGAGTATATGTGATTTTCCTCAGTATATGTGATTTTCTTGAGTATATGTGATTTTCCTGAGTATATGTGATTTCCCTGAGTATATGTGATTTGCCTGACAATTTGTGATTTTCCTGACTATGTGATTTTCTTGACTATATGTGATTTTCCTGAGTATATGTGATTTTCCTGACTATATGTGATTTTCCTGAGTATATGTGATTTCCCTGACTATATGTGATTTCCCGGATTATATGTGATTTTCATGAGTATATGTGATTTTCCTGAGTATATGTGATCTTCCTGAGTATATGTGATTTTCCTGAGTATATGTGATTTTCCTGAGTATATGTGATCTTCCTGAGTATATGTGATTTTCCTGAGTATATGTGATTTCCCTGAGTATATGTGATATTCCTGAGTATATGTGATTTTCCTGACTATACGTGATTTTCCTGAGTATATGTGATTTTCCTGACTACATGTGATTTTCCTGAGTATATGTGATTTTCATGAGTATATGTGATATTCCTGAGTATATGTGATTTTCCTGACTATATGTTATTTTCCTGAGTATATGCGATTTTCCTGAGTATATGTGATTTTCCTGAGTATATGTGATTTATTTGAGTATATGTGATTTCCCTGACTATATGTGATTTTCCTGAGTATATGTGATTTCCCTGAGTATATGTGATTTCCCTGAGTATATGTTATTCTCCTGAGTATTTGATTTTCCTGACTATTTGTGATTTTCCTGACTATCTGTGATTTTCCTGAGTATATGTGATCTTCCTGAGTATATGTGATTTTCCTGAGTATATGCGATATTCCTGAGTATATGTGATTTTCCTGACTATATGTGATCTTTCTGAGTATATGTGATTTTCCTGAGTATATGTGATTTCTTTGAGTATATGTGATTTCCTGACTATATGTGATGTTCCTGAGTATATGTGATCTTCCTGAGTATATGTGATTTTCCTGAGTATATGCGATTTTCCTGAGTATATGTGATTTTTCTGACTATATGTGATTCTCCTGAGTATATGTGATTTCCCTGAGTATATGTGATTTTCCTGAGTATATATGATTTTCCTGAGTATATGTGATTTTCCTGAGTATATGTGATTTCCCTGAATATATGTGATTTTGCAGAGTATATGTGATTTTGCAGAGTATATATGATTTTCCTGAGTATATGTGATTTTCCTGAGTATATGTGATTTTCCTGAGTATATGTGATTTTCCTGAGTATATGTGATTTTCCTGAGTAAAGGCGATTTTCCTGAGTATATGTGATTTTGCTGACTATATGTGATCTTCCTCAGTACATGTGATTTCCCGCAATATATGTGATTTTCCTGAGTGTATGTGATTTTCCTGAGTATATGTGATCTCCCTGAATATATGTGATTTTCCTGAGTATATGTGATTTTCCTGTGTATATATGATTTTCCTAAGTATATGTGATTTTCCTGAGTATATGTGATTTCCCTGAGTATATGTGATTTTCCTGAGTATATGTAATTTTCCTGAGTATATGTGATTTCCATGACTATATGTGATTTCTTTGACGATATGTGATTTTCCTAACTATATGTGATTTTCCTGACTATATGAGATTTTCCTGAGTATATGTGATTTTCCTGACTATATGTAATTTTCCTGAGTATATGTGATTTACCTGACTAGAAGTGATTTTTCTGAGTATATGTGATTTCCCTGACTATATGTGATTTTCCTGAATATATGTGATTTTCTTGACAATATGTGATTTTCCTGAGTATATGTGATTTTCCTGAGTATATGTGATTTCCCTGAGTATATGTGATTTTCCTGGCTGTATGTGATTTTCCTGAGTATGTGTGATTTTCCTGCGTATATGTGATTTTCCTGAGTATATGTGATTTTCCTGAGTATATGTGATTTCCCTGAGTATATATGATTTAACTGAGTATATGTGATTTTCCTGAGTATATGTGATTTCTTTGAGTATATGTGATTTCCCTGACTATATGTGATGTTCCTGAGTATATGTGATCTTCCTGAGTATATGTGATTTTCCTGAGTATAGGCGATTTTCCTGAGTATATGTGATTTTTCTGACTATATGTGATTTTCCTGAGTATATGTGATTTCCCTGACTATATGTGATTTCCCGGAGTATATGTGATTTTCATGAGTATATGTGATTTTCCTGAGTATATGTGATCTTCCTGAGTATATGTGATTTTCCTGAGTATATGTGATTTTCCTGAGTATATGTGATCTTCCTGAGTATATGTGATTTTCCTGAGTATATGTGATTTCCCTGAGTATATGTGATATTCCTGAGTATATGTGATTTTCCTGACTATACGTGATTTTCCTGAGTATATGTGATTTTCCTGACTACATGTGATTTTCCTGAGTATATGTGATTTTCCTGACTATATGTGATTTTCCTGACAATATGTGATTTTCCTGAGTATGTGTGATTTCCCTGAGTATATGTGATTTTCCTGAGTATATGTGATTTTCCTGACTATATGTGATTTTCCTGAGTATATGTGATTTTCCTGACTATATGTGATTTTCCTGAGTATATGTGATTTTCCTGACTATATGCGATTTTCCTGACAATATGTGATTTTCCTGAGTATGTGTGATTTCCCTGAGTATATGTGATTTTCATGAGTATATGTGATATTCCTGAGTATATGTGATTTTCCTGAATATATGTGATTTTCCTGAGTATATGTAATCTTCCTGAGTATATGTGATTTTCCTGATTATATGCGATTTTCCTGAGTATATGTGATTTTCCTGAGTATATGTGATTTATTTGAGTATATGTGATTTCCCTGACTATATGTGATTTTCCTGAGTATATGTGATTTCCCTGAGTATATGTGATTTTCCTGAGTATATGTTATTTTCCTGAGTATTTGATTTTCCTGACTATTTGTGATTTTCCTGACTATATGTGATTTTCCTGAGTATGTGTGATCTTCCTGAGTATATGTGATTTTGCTGAGTATATGTGATTTTCCTGAGTATATGTGATCTTCCTGAGTATATGTGATTTTCCTGAGTATATGTGATTTCCCTGAGTATATGTGATTTTCCTGAGTATATGTGATCTTTCTGAGTATATGTGATTTCACTGAGTATATGTGATTTTGCTGACTATTTGTGATTTTCCTGAGTATATGTGATTTTCCTGACTATATGTGATTTTCCTGAGTATATGTGATCTTCCTGAGTATATATGATTTTCCTGAGTATAGGCGATTTTCCTGAGTATATGTGATTTTGCTGACTATATGTGATCTTCCTCAGTACATGTGATTTCCCGCAATATATGTGATTTTCCTGAGTGTATGTGATTTTCCTGAGTATATGTGATCTCCCTGAATATATGTGATGTTCCTGAGTATATGTGATTTTCCTGTGTATATATGATTTTCCTAAGTATATGTGATTTTCCTGAGTATATGTGATTTCCCTGAGTATATGTGATTTTCCTGAGTATATGTGATTTTCCTGTGTATATATGATTTTCCTAAGTATATGTGATTTTCCTGAGTATATGTGATTTCCCTGACTATATGTGATTTTGCTGGCTATATGTGATTTTCCTGAGTATGTGTGATTTTCCTGCGTATATGTGATCTTCCTGAGTATATGTGATTTTCCTGAGTATATGTTATTTCCCTGAGTATATATGATTTAACTGAGTATATGTGATTTTCCTGAGTATATGTGATTTCTTTGAGTATATGTGATTTCCCTGACTATATGTGATGTTCCTGAGTATATGTGATCTTCCTGAGTATATGTGATTTTCCTGAGTATAGGCGATTTTCCTGAGTATATGTGATCTTCCTGAGTATATGTGATTTCCCTGAGTATATGTGATTTCCCTGAATATATGTGATTTTGCAGAGTATATGTGATTTTTCTGTGTATATATGATTTTCCTGAGTATATGTGATTTTCCTGAGTATATGTGATTTCCCTGAGTATATGTGATTTTCCTCAGTATATGTGATTTTCCTGACAATATGTGATTTTCCTGAGTATATGTGATTTTCCTGACTATATGTGATTTTCCTGAGTATATGTGATTTTCATGAGTATATGTGATTTACCGGAGTATATAAAATTTCCCTGAGTATATGTGATTTTCCTGAGTATATGTGATTTTCCTGACTATATGTGATTTTCCTGAGTATATGTGATTTCCCTGACTATATGTGATTTCCCGGAGTATATGTGATTTTCATGAGTATATGTGATTTTCCTGAGTATATGTGATCTTCCTGAGTATATGTGATTTTCCTGAGTATATGTGATTTTCCTGAGTATATGTGATATTCCTGAGTATATGTGATTTTCCTGAGTATATGTGATTTCCCTGAGTATATGTGATTTTCCTGAGTATATGTGATTTTCCTGACTATATGTGATTTTCCTGAGTATATGTGATTTTCCTGAGTATATGTGATTTACCTGACAATATGTGATTTTCCTGAGTATGTGTGATTTCCCTGAGTATATGTGTTTTCCTGACTATATGTGATTTTCCTGAGTATATGTGATCTCCCTGAGTATATGTGATTTTCCTGAGTATATGCGATTTTCCTGAGTATATGTGATTTTCCTGAGTATATGTGATTTATTTGAGTATATGTGATTTCCCTGACTATATGTGATTTTCTTGAGTATATGTGATTTCCATGAGTATATGTGATTTTGCTGACTATATGTGATCTTCCTCAGTACATGTGATTTCCCGCAATATATGTGATTTTCCTGAGTGTATTTGATTTTCCTGAGTATATGTGATCTCCCTGAATATATGTGATTTTCCTGAGTATATGTGATTTTCCTGTGTATATATGATTTTCCTAAGTATATGTGATTTTCCTGAGTATATGTGATTTCCCTGAGTATATATGATTTTCCTGAGTATATGTGATTTTCCTGAGTATATGTGATTTCCATGACTATATGTGATTTCCCTGACGATATGTGATTTTCCTAACTATATGTGATTTTCCTGACTATATGTGATTTTTCTGAGTATATGTGATTTCCCTGACTATATGTGATTTTCCTGAATATATGTGATTTTCTTGACAATATGTGATTTTCCTGAGTATATGTGATTTTCCTGAGTATATTTGATTTCCCTGAGTATATGTGATTTTCCTGGCTATATGTGATTTTCCTGAGTATGTGTGATTTTCCTGCGTATATGTGATTTTCCTGAGTATATGTGATTATCCTGAGTATATGTGATTTCCCTGAGTATATATGATTTAACTGAGTATATGTGATTTTCCTGAGTATATGTGATTTCTTTGAGTATATGTTATTTCCCTGACTATATGTGATGTTCCTGAGTATATGTGATCTTCCTGAGTATATGTGATTTTCCTGAGTATAGGCGATTTTCCTGAGTATATGTGATTTTTCTGACTATATGTGATTTTCCTGAGTATATGTGATTTCCCTGACTATATGTGATTTCCCGGAGTATATGTGATTTTCATGAGTATATGTGATTTTCCTGAGTATATGTGATCTTCCTGAGTATATGTGATTTTCCTGAGTATATGTGATTTTCCTGAGTATATGTGATCTTCCTGAGTATATGTGATTTTCCTGAGTATATGTGATTTCCCTGAGTATATGTGATTTTCCTGAGTATATGTGATTTTCCTGACTATATGTGATTTTCCTGAGTATATGTGATTTTCCTGACTATATGTGATTTTCTTGAGTATATGTGATTTTCCTGACTATATGTGATTTTCCTGACAATATGTGATTTTCCTGAGTATGTGTGATTTCCCTGAGTATATGCGATTTTCATGAGTATATGTGATATTCCTGAGTATATGTGATTTTCCTGACTATATGTGATTTTCCTGAGTATATGTGATCTTCCTGAGTATATGTGATTTTCCTGAGTATATGCGATTTTCCTGAGTATATGTGATTTTCCTGACTATATGTGATCTTTCTGAGTATATGTGATTTCCCTGAGTGTATGTGATTTTGCTGACTATTTGTGATTTTCCCGAGTATATATGATTTTCCTGACTATATGTGATTTTCCTGAGTATATGTGATCTTCCTGAGTATATGTGATTTTACTGAGTATAGGCGATTTTCCTGAGTATATGTGATTTTGCTGACTATATGTGATCTTCCTCAGTATATGTGATTTCCCGCAATATATGTGATTTTCCTGAGTGTATGTGATTTTCCTGAGTATATGTGATCTCCCTGAATATATGTGATTTTCCTGAGTATATGTGATTTTCCTGTGTATATATGATTTTCCTGAGTGTATGTGATTTTCCTGAGTATATGTGATTTCCCTGAGTATATGTGATTTTCCTGAGTATATGTGATTTTCCTGAGTATATGTGATTTCCCTGAGTATATGTGATTTTTCTGGCTATATGTGATTTTCCTGAGTATACGTGATTTTCCTGCGTATATGTGATTTCCCTGAGTATATATGATTTAACTGAGTATATTTGATTTTCATGAGTATATGTGATTTCTTTGAGTATATGTGATTTCCCTGAGTATATGTGATTTTCCTGAGTATATATGATTTTCCTGAGTATATGTGATTTTCCTGAGTATATGTGATTTCCCTGAATATATGTGATTTTCCAGAGTATATGTGATTTTTCTGTGTATATATGATTTTCCTGAGTATATGTGATTTTCCTGAGTATATGTGATTTCCCTGAGTATATGTCATTTTCCTCACTATATGTGATTTTCCTGAGTATATGTGATTTCCCTGACTATATGTGATTTTCCTGAGTATATGTGATTTCCCTGACTATACGTGATTTCAATGACTATATGTGATTTTCCTAACTATATGTGATTTTCCTGACTATATGGGATTTCCCTGACTACATGTGATTTTCCTGAATATATGTGATTTTCTTGACAATATGTGATTTTCCTGAGTATATGTGATTTTCCTAAATATATGTGATTTCCCTGAATATATGTAATTTTCCTGAGTATATGTGATTTTCCTGGCTATATGTGATTTTCCTGAGTATATGTGATTCCCCTGCGTATATGTGATTTTCCTGAGTATATGTGATTTTCCTGAGAATATGTGATTTCCCTGAGTACATGTGATTTTCCTGAGTATATATGATTTAACTGAGTATATGTGATTTTTCTGAGTATACGTGATTTTCCTGACTATATGTGATTTTCTTGAGTATATGTGATTTCCCTGAGTATATGTGATTTTCCTGACGATTTGTGATTTTCCTGATTGTATGTGATTTTCCTGACTATATGTGATTTTCCTGAGTATATGTGATTTTCCTGAGTATATGAAATTTCCCTGAGTATATGTGATTTTCCTGAGTATATGTGATTTCCCTGACTATATGTGATTTCCCTGAGTATATGTGATTTTCCTTAGTATATGTGATTTTCCTGAGTATATGTGATCTTCCTGAGTATATGTGATTTTCCTGAGTATATGTGATTTCCCTGACTATATGTGATTTTCCTGACTATATGTGATCTTCCTGAGTATATGTGATTTTCCTGAGTATATGCGATTTCCCTGAGTATATGTGATTTTCCTGAGTATATGTGATTTTCCTGAGTATATGTGATTTTCATGACTATATGTGATTTTCCTGAGTATATGTGATTTTCATGACTATGTGATTTTCCTGACAATATGTGATTTTCCTGAGTATATGTGATTGTCCTGAGTATATGTGATTTTCCTGAGTATATGTGATTTTCCTGACTATATGTGATTTTCTTGAGTATATGTGATTTTCCTGAGTATATGTGATTTTCCTGGCTATATGTGATTTTCCTGAGTATATGTGATGTCCCTGCGTATATCTGATTTTCCTGAGTATATGTGATTTTCCTGAGTATATGTGATTTCCCTGAGTACATGTGGTTTTCCTGAGTATATATGATTTAACTGAGTATATGTGATTTTCCTGAGTATACGTGATTTTCCTGACTATATGTGATTTTCTTGAGTATATGTGATTTTCCTGAGTATATGTGATTTTACTGAGTATATGTGATTTCCCCGAGTATATGTGATTTTCCTGAGTATATGTGATTTTCCTGGCTATATGAGATTTTCCTGAGTATATGTGATTTCCCTGCGTATATCTGATTTTCCTGAGTATATGTGATTTTCCTGAGTATATGTGATTTCCCTGAGTACATGTGATTTTCCTGAGTATATATGATTTAACTGAGTATATGTGATTTTCCTGAGTATACGTGATTTTCCTGACTATATGTGATTTTCTTGAGTATATGTGATTTTCCTGAGTATATGTGATTTTACTGAGTATATGTGATTTCCTGAGTATATGTGATTTTCCTGACTATTTGTGATTTTCCTGACTGTATGTGATTTTTCTGACTATATGTGATTTTCCTGAGTATATGTGATTTTCCTGACTATATGTGATTTTCCTGAGTATATGTGATTTTCCTGAGTATATGTGATTTTCCTGAGAATATGTGATTTTCCTGACTATATGTGATTTTCTTGAGTTTATGTGATTTTCCTGAGTATATGTGATTTACCTGAGTATATGTGATTTTCCTGACTATGTGATTTTCCTGACTGTATGTGATTTTCTTGACTATATGTGATTTTCCTGAGTATATGTGATTTTCCGGACTATATGTGATTTTCCTGAGTATATAAAATTTTCCTGAGTATATGTCATTTTCCTGAGTATATGTCATTTTCCTGAGTATATGTGATTTCCCTGCGTATATCTGATTTTCCTGAGTATATGTGATTTTCCTGAGTATATGTGATTTCCCTGAGTACATGTGATTTTCCTGAGTATATATGATTTAACTGAGTATATGTGATTTTCCTGAGTATACGTGATTTTCCTGACTATATGTGATTTTCTTGAGTATATGTGATTTTCCTGAGTATATGTGATTTTACTGAGTATATGTGATTTCCCTGAGTATATGTGATTTTCCTGAGTATATGTGATTTTCCTGGCTATATGTGATTTTCCTGAGTATATGTGATTTCCCTGCGTATATCTGATTTTCCTGAGTATATGTGATTTTCCTGAGTATATGTGATTTCCCTGAGTACATGTGATTTTCCTGAGTATATATGATTTAACTGAGTATATGTGATTTTCCTGAGTATACGTGATTTTCCTGACTATATGTGATTTTCTTGAGTATATGTGATTTTCCTGAGTATATGTGATTTTACTGAGTATATGTGATTTCCCTGAGTATATGTGATTTTCCTGACTATTTGTGATTTTCCTGACTGTAGGTGATTTTCCTGACTATATGTGATTTTCCTGAGTATATGTGATTTTCCTGACTATATGTGATTTTCCTGAGTATATGTGATTTTCCTGAGTATATGTGATTTTCCTGAGAATATGTGATTTTCCTGACTATATGTGATTTTCTTGAGTTTATGTGATTTTCCTGAGTATATGTGATTTCCCTGAGTATATGTGATTTTCCTGACTATGTGATTTTCCTGACTGTATGTGATTTTCTTGACTATATGTGATTTTCCTGAGTATATGTGATTTTCCGGACTATATGTGATTTTCCTGAGTACATAAAATTTCCCTGAGTATATGTGATTTTCCTGAGTATATGTCATTTTCCTGACTATATGTGATTTTCCTGAGTATATGTGATCTTCCTGAGTATATGTGATTTTCCTGAGTATATGTGATTTTCCTGACTATATGTGATTTTCCTGAGTATATGTGATCTTCCTGAGTATATGTGATTTTCCTGAGTATATGTGATTTCCCTGAGTATATGTGATTTTCCTGAGTATATGTGATTTTCCTGAGTATATGTGATTTTCCTGACTACATGTGATTTTCCTGACAATATGTGATTTTCCTGCCAATACCATATTTCCACACCAATACCATATACCACTCCACTGTCATATACCACACCACTCACATATACCACACCACTACCATATACCACACCACTACCATATACCACACCACTACCATATACCACACCACTACCATATACCACAACACTGCCATATACCACATCACTACCATATACCACACCACTTCCATATACCACACCACTACCATATACAACACCACTGTCATATACCACAACACTACCATATACCACACCACAGTCATATAACAAACCACTATCATATACCACACCACTAACATATACCACACCACTGTCATATACCACACCAGTACCATATACCAGACGCCTACCATATGCCACGCCAGTGTCATATACCACACCAGTACCATATACACCACCACTACCATATACCACACCACTGTCATATACCACACAACTAACATGTACCACACCAATACCGTATACCACACCACATACCACACCGCTGTCATATACCCCACGACTACCATATACCACACCACTATCGTATACCACACCACTACCATATACCACACCATTGTCATATACCACACCACTACCATCTACCACACCACTGTCATATACCACACCACTACCATATACCACACCACTACCATATACGATACCACTGTCATATACCACACCACTGTCATATACCACATCACTGTCATATACTACATCACTACCATATACCACACCACTGTCATATACCACACCACTGTCATATTCCGCTCCACTGTCATATACCACATCACTGTCATATACCACACCATTTTCATATACCACACCATTGTCATATACCACAACACTGTCATATACCACACCACTACCATATACCATACCATTACCATATACCACACCACTGTCATATAACACACCACTACCATATATCAAACCACTGTCATATAAAACAGCACTGTCATATACCACACTATTACCATATACCACACCACTGTCATATACCACAGAACTACCATATATCAAACCACTCTCATATAAAACAGCACTGTCATATATCACACTAGTGTCATATACCACACCACTGCCATATACCACACCACTACCATAGACGACACCACTACCATATACCACACCACTACCATATACCAAACCACTGTCATATACCACAGCATTACCATGTACCACACAACTGTCATATACCACACCGCTGTCATATACCACACCATTGTGATAAACCACGCCACAACCATATACCACACCACTGTCATATACCACACCACTACCATATACCACACCACTGTCATATACCACACCACTCACATATACCACACCACTCACATATACCACACCACTACCATATACCACACCACCACCATATACCACACCATTGTCATATACCACAACACTACCATATATCAAGCCACTGTCATATACCACACCACTACGATATACCACACCACTACCATATACCACACCCCTACCATATACCACACCACTGTCATATACCACACCACTACCATATACCACACCACTACCATATACAACACCACTACAATATACCACACCACTGTCATATACCATACCACTACAATATACCACACCACTACCATATACCACACCAGTACCATATACCACACCATTGTCATATACCACACCACTTCCATATACCACACCACTTCGATATACCACAACACTACCATATACCACACCACAGTCATATACCACACCAATACCATATACCACACCACTGGCATATACCACACCACTAACATATACCACACCACTAACATATACCACACCACTACCAATGCCACACCACTACCATATACCACACCACTACCATATACCTCACCAATACCAAATAC
Organism: Eledone cirrhosa; assembly: GCA_964016885.1. Classification (NCBI taxonomy): domain Eukaryota; kingdom Metazoa; phylum Mollusca; class Cephalopoda; order Octopoda; family Eledonidae; genus Eledone; species Eledone cirrhosa. Next base: position 28,556,360 of record OZ024740.1, read on the forward strand.
CACACTACTAGCATATACCACACCACTACTCTATACGACACCACTGTCATATACCACACTACCGTCATATACCACACCACTACCATATGCCACACCACTATCATATACCACACCACTACCATATACCACACCACTACCATATACCACACCACTGTCATATACCACAGCATTACCATGTACCTGACAACTGTCATATACCACACCGCTGTCATATACCACACCACTGTGATAAACCACACCACTACCATATACCACACCACTGTCATATACCACACCACTACCAGATACCACACCATTGTCATATACCACCCCACTCACATATACCACACCACTCACATATACCACACCACTACCATATTCCACACCACTGTCATATACCACACCACTACCATATATCAAGCCACTCTCATATACCACACCACTACCATATACCACACCACTACCATATACCACACCACTTCCATATACAACACCACTACCATATACCACACCACTGTCATATACCACACCACTGTCATATACCACAACACTACAATATAACAAACCACAGTCATATAACACACCACTACCATATACCACAACACTGCCATATACCACACCACTGTCATATACCACACCACTAACATATACCACAACACTACCATATACCACACCACTACCATATACCAAACCACTACCATATACCAAACCACTAACATATACCACACCACTACCATATACCACACCACTACCATATACCACACCACACTCATATAACACACCACTACCATATACCACACCACTGCCATATACCACACCACTAACATATACCAAACCACTACCATATACCACACCACTACCATATACCACACAACTGTCATATACCACACCACTACCATATACCACACCACTACCATATACCACACCACTACCATATACCACACCAGTGTCATATACCACACCAGTACCATATACACCACCACTACCATATACCACATCACTGTCATATACCGCACCACAGTCATATACCACACCACTGTCATATAGCACACCACAGTCATATACCACACGTCTACCATATACCACAATACCACCATATACCACACCACTACCATATAGCACACCACTACCATATACCACACCAATACCAAATACCACACTACTAGCATATACCACACCACTGTCATATACCACACCACTGTCATATAGCACACCACAGTCATATACCACACCACTACCATATACCACACCACTACCATATACCACACCACTACCATATAACACACCACTATAATATACCACACCACTACCATATACCACACCACTGTGATATACCACAGCATTACCATATACCAAGCTACTGTCATATAACACACCACTACCATATACCACACCACTACCATATACCACACCACTACCATATACCACACCACAGTCATATAACAAACCACTATCATATACCACACCACTACCATATACCACACCACTGCCATATACCACACCGCTACCATATACCACACCACTACCATATAACACACCACTACCATATACCACACCACTACCATATACCACACCAGTGGCATATACCACACCACAGTCATATACCACACCATTGTCATATACCACACCACTGTCATATAACACACCACAGTCATATACCACACCACTGTCATATAACACACCACAGTCATATACCACACCACGACCATATACCATGCCACTACCATTAACCACACAACTGTCATATACCACACCATTACCATATACCACACCACTGTCATATACAACACCACTACCATATACCACACTACCACCATATACCACACCACTACCATATACCAAACCGTTGTCATATACCACATTACTGTCATATACCGCACCACTACCATATACCACACCACTGTCATATACCACACCACTACCATATACCACAATACTGTCACATACCACACCACTCACATATACCTAGACCACTACCATATACCACACCACTGTCATATACCACACCACTACCAATGCCACACCACTACCATATACCACACCACTTCCATATACCACACCACTACCATATACCACACCACTGTCATATACCACACCACTGTCATATACCACAACACTACCATATACCACACCACAGTCATATAACAAACCACTATCATATACCACACCACTACCACATACCCCACCACTGCCATATACCACACCAGTACCATATACCACACCACTGTCATATACCACACCAGTACCATATACCACACCACTACCATATACCACACCAGTACCATATACCACACCAGTGTCATATACCACACCAGTACCATATACACCACCACTACCATATACCACACCACTGTCATATACCACACAACTAACATATACCACACCAATACCACATACCACACCGCTGTCATATACCCCACGACTACCATATACCCCAGCACTACCATATCCCACACCACTATCGTATACCACACCATTGTCATATACCACACCACTACCATCTACCACACCACTGTCATATACCACACCATTACCATATACCACACCACTGTCATATACGGCACCACTACCATATACCACACTACCACCATATAACATACCACTACCATATACCACACCGCTGTCATATACCACACTACTGTCATATACCGCACCACTACCATATACCACACGACTGTCATATACCACACCACTGTCATATACCACACCACTGTCATATACCGCACCACAGTCATATACCACACCATTGTCATATACCACACCACTGTCATATACTACACCACTACCATATACCATACCACTACCATTAACCACACAACTGTCATATACCACACCATTACCGTATACCACACCACTGTCATATACCACACCACTACCATATACCACACCACTACCATATACCATACCACTGTCATATACCACACTAGTGTCATATACCACACCACTGCCATATACCACACCACTACCATATACCACACCACTACCATATACCACCCCACTTCCATATACCACTGTCATATACCACACCATTACCATGTACAACACGACTGTTATATACCAAACCGCTGTCATATACCACACCACTGTCATATACCACACCACTGTCATATACAGCAACACTACCATATACCACACCACTGACATATACCACATCACTAACATATACCACACCACTATCATATACCACAACACTGTCATATACCACACCACTACCATATACCACACCAGTACCATATACACCACCACTACCATATACCACACCAATGTCATATACCACACAACTATCATATACCACACCACTACCGTATACCACACCACATACCACACCGCTGTCATATACCCCACCACTACCATATACCCAACCACTACCATATACCACACAACTGTCATATACCACACCATTACCATATACCACACCACTGTCATATACTACACCACTACCATATACCACACCACTACCATTCATCAAACCACTACCATATACCACACCACTGTCATATAGCACGCCACAGTCATATACCACATCACTGACATATACTACACCACTACCATATACCATACCACTACCATTAACCACACAACTGTCATATACCACACCACTACCATATATCAAACCACTGTCATATAAAACAGCACTGTCATATACCACACTAGTGTCATATACCACAACACTACCATGTACCACACCACCACCATAGACCGCACCACTACGATATACCACACCATTACCATGGACCACACAACTGTCATATACCACACCGCTGTCATATACCACACCACTATCATATACCAAACCACTGTCATATACCGCATCACTACCATATACCACACCACTGTCATATACCACACCACTGTCATATACCACACCGCTACCATATACCACACCACTGTCATATACCACACCATTACCATATACCACACCACTACCAGATACCACACCATTGTCATATACCACCCCACTCACATATACCACACCACTCACATATACCACACCACTACCATATTCCACACCACTGTCATATACCACACCACTACCATATATCAAGCCACTCTCATATACCACACCACTACCATATACCACACCACTACCATATACCACACCACTTCCATATACAACACCACTACCATATACCACACCACTGTCATATACCACACCACTGTCATATACCACAACACTACCATATACCACACCACTGTCATATACCACACCATTACCATATACCACACCACTACCATATACCACACCACTGTCATATACCACACCACTCACATATACCACACCACTACCATATACCACACCACTACCATATACCACACCGCTACCATATACCACACCAGTACCATATACCACACCACTGTCATATACCACACCACTTCCATATAGCACACCAGTGTCATATACCACACCAGTACCATATACACCACCACTACCATATACCACACCACTATCATATACCATACCGCTACCATATACCACATCACTACCATATACCACACCAGTACCATATACCACACCACTGTCATATACCACACCACTTCCATATAGCACACCAGTGTCATATACCACACCAGTACCATATACACCACCACTACCATATACCACACCACTATCATATACCACACCATTGTCATATACCACAACACTACCATATACCACAACACAGTCATATACCAAACCCCTGTCATATACCACACCACTACCATATGCCACACCAATCCCATATACCACACCACTAACATACACCACACCACTACCATATACCACACCAGTGTCATATACCACACCACTACCATATACCACACCAGTGTCATATACCACACCAGTACCATATACACCACCACTACCATATACCACACCACTATCATATACCACACCACTACCATATACCACATCACTACCATATACCACATCACTGTCATATACCACACCACATACCACACCACTGTCATATACCACACCACTACCATATACCACACCACTACCATATACCACACTACTGTCATATACCACACCACTGTCATATAGCACACCACAGTCATATACCACACCACAGTCATATACCACACCACTGTCATATACCACACCACTGTCATATACTACACCACTGTAATATACCACACCACTACCATATACAACACCACAGTCATATACCACACCACTGTCATATACCACACCACTGTCATATACCACACCACTGTCATATACCACACCACTACTATATACCACACCACTACCATATACCACACCACTGTCATATATCAAACCACTGTCATATAAAACAGCACTGTCATATACCACACTGGTGTCATATACCACACCACTACCATATACCACACTACTTTCATATACCACACCACTACAATATACCACACCACTATCATATACCACACCACTGTCATATACTATACCACTAGCATATACCACATCACTGTCAAATACCACACCACTACCTTATACCACACCACTGTCATATACCTTACCACTGTCATATACCACACCACTACCATATACCACACCACTGTCATATACCACACCACTTTCAAATACCACACCACTGTCATATACCACACCAGTACCATATACCACAACACTAGCCTATAACTTGCCTCTGTCATATACCACTCTACTACCATATACCACACCACTGTCATATACCACACCATATATCACACCACTGTCATATACCATACCACTCTCATATACCACACCTCTACCATATACCACACCAAAGCCATATACCACACCACTGTTATATACCACACCAGTACCATATACCCCACCACTACTATATACCACACCACTGTCATATACCACAACACTACCATATACCACAACACTACCATATACCACACCACTGTCATATACCACAACACTACCATATACCACACCACATATATAAGACAGCTGTTAACACAGTAGACACATATATATGTGTCTACTGTGTTAACAGCTGTGTTATATATGTGTCTACTGTGTCAACAGCTGTGTTATATATGTGTCTACTGTGTTAACAGCTGTCTTATATATGTGTCTACTGTGTTAACAGCTGTTTTATATATGTGTCTACTGTGTTAACAGCTGAGTTATATATGTGTCTACTGTGTTAACAGCTGTCTAAAATATGTGTCTACTGTGTTAACAGCTCTCTTATATATGTGTCTACTGTGTTAACAGCTGGGTTATATGTGTCTTCTGTGTTAACAGCTGTCTTATATATGTGTCTTCTGTGTTAACAGATGTCTTACATATGTTTCTACTGTGTCAACAGATGTCTTATATATGCGTCTACTGTGTTAACAGCTGTCTTATATATGTGTCTACAGTGTTAACAGCTGTGTTATATATGTGTCTACTGTGTCAACAGCTCTGTTATATATGTGTCTACTGTGTCAATAGCTGTGTTATATATGTGTCTACTGTGTTAACAGCTGTCTTATATATGTGTCTACTGTGTCAACAGCTGTGTTATATATGTGTCTACTGTGTCAACAGCTGTCTTATATATGTGTCTACTGTGTCAACAGCTGTGTTATATATGTGTCTACTGTGTCAACAGCTGTCTTATATATGTGTCTACTGTGTTAACAGCTGTCTTATATATGTGTCTACTGTGTTAACAGCTGTCTTATATATGTGTCTACTGTGTTAACAGCTGTGTTATATATGTTTCTACTGTGTTAACAGCTGTCTTATATATGTGTCTACAATGTTAACAGCTGTGTTATATATGTGTCTACTGTGTCAACAGCTCTGTTATATATGTGTCTACTGTGTTAACAGCTGTCTTATATATGTGTCTACTGTGTTAACAGCTGTCTTATATATGTGTCTACTGTGTTAACAGCTGTCTTATATATGTGTCTACTGTGTTAACAGCTGTCTTATATATGTTTCTACTGTGTTAACAGCTGTCTTATATATGTGTCTACTGTGTCAACAGCTGTCTTAAATATGTGTCTACTGTGTTAACAGCTGTCTTATATATGTGTCTACTGTGTCAACAGCTGTCTTAAATATGTGTCTACTGTGTTAACAGCTGTGTTATATATGTGTCTACTGTGTTAACAGCTGTCATATATATGTGTCTACTGTGTTAACAGCTGTCTTATATATGTGTCTACTGTGTTAACAGCTGTCTTATATATGTGTCTACTGTGTGTGTTAACAGCTGTCTTATATATGCGTCTACTGTGTTAACAGCTGTGTTATATATGTTTCTACTGTGTTAACAGCTGTCTTATATATGTGTCTACTGTGTTAACAGCTGTCTTATATATGTGTCTACTGTGTTAACAGCTGTGTTATATATGTGTGTACTGTGTCAACAGCTGTGTTATACATGTGTCTACTGTGTTAACAGCTGTCTTATATATGTGTCTACTGTGTCAACAGCTGTGTTATATATGTGTCTACTGTGTTAACAACTGTCTTAAATATGTGTCTACTGTGTTAACAGCTCTCTTATATATGTGTCTACTGTGTTAACAGCTGTCTTATATATGTGTCTACTGTGTTAACAGCTGGGTTATATGTGTCTTCTGTGTTAACAGCTGTCTTATATATGTGTCTACTGTGCTAACAGCTGTCTTATATATGTGTCTACTGTGTTAACAGCTGTCTTATATATGTGTCTACAGTGTCAACAGCTGTGTTATATGTGTGTCTACTGTGTTAACAGCTGTCTTATATATGTGTCTACTGTGTTAACAGCTGTGTTATATATGTGTCTACTGTGTCAACAGCTGTCTTATATATGTGTCTACTGTGTCAACAGCTGTGTTATATATGTGTCTACTCTGTTAACAGCTGTCTTATATATGTGTCTACTGTGTTAACAGCTGTCTTATATATGTGTCTACTGTGTCAACAGCTGTCTTATATATGTGTCTACTGTGTTAACAGCTGTCTTATATATATGCGTCTACTGTGTTAACTGCTGTGTTATATATGTGTCTACTGTGTTAACAGCTGTCTTATATATGCGTCTACTGTGTTAACTGCTGTCTTATATATGTGTCTACTGTGTTAACAGCTGTCTTATACATGTGTCTACTGTGTCAACAGCTGTGTTATATATGTGTCTACTGTGTTAACAGCTGTCTTATATATGTGTCTACTGTGTCAACAGCTGTCTTATATATGTGTCTACTGTGTCAACAGCTGTCTTATATATATGCGTACTGTGTTAACATCTGTCTTATATATGCGTCTACTGTGTTAACTGCTGTGTTATATATGTGTCCACTGTGTTAACAGCTGTCTTATATATGTGTCTACTGTGTCAACAGCTGTCTTATATATGTGTCTACTGTGTTAACAGCTGTCTTATATATATGCGTCTACTGTGTTAACTGCTGTGTTATATATGTGTCTACTGTGTTAACAGCTGTCTTATATATGCGTCTACTGTGTTAACTGCTGTGTTATATATGTGTCTACTGTGTTAACAGCTGTCTTATATATGTGTCTACTGTGTTAACTGCTGTGTTATATATGTGTCTACTGTGTTAACAGCTGTCTTATATATGTGTCTACTGTGTTAACAGCTGTCTTATACATGTGTCTACTGTGTCAACAGCTGTGTTATATATGTGTCTACTGTGTTAACAGCTGTCTTATATATGTGTCTACTGTGTCAACAGCTGGCTTATATATGTGTCTACTGTGTTAACAGCTGTCTTATATATATGCGTACTGTGTTAACATCTGTCTTATATATGCGTCTACTGTGTTAACAGCTGTCTTATATATGCGTCTATTGTGTTAACAGCTGTCTTATATATGCGTCTACTGTGTTAACTGCTGTGTTATATATGCGTCTACTGTGTTAACAGCTGTCTTATATATGTGTCTACTGTGTCAACAGCTGTCTTATATATGTGTCTACTGTGTTAACAGTTGTCTTATACATGTGTCTACTGTGTTAACAGCTGTCTTATATATGCGTCTACTGTGTCAACAGCTGTCTTATATATGTGTCTACTGTGTTAACAGCTGTCTTATATATGCGTCTACTGTGTTAACTGCTGTGTTATATATGTGTCTCTACTCTGTTAACAGCTGGCTTATATATGTGTCTACTGTGTTAACAGCTGTCTTACATATGTGTCTACTGTGTTAACAGCTGTCTTAAATATGTGTCTACTGTGTTAACAGCTGTCTTATATATGTGTCTACTGTGTCAACAGCTGTCTTATATATGTGTCTACTGTGTTAACACAGTAGACGCATATATAAGACAGCTGTTGACACAGTAGACACATATATAAGACAGCTGTTGACACAGTAGACACATATATAAGACAGCTGTTAACACAGAAGACACATATATAACACAGCTGTTGACACAGTAGACACATATATAAGATAGCTGTTAACACAGTAGAGACATATATAAGACAGCTGTTAACACAGTAGACACATATATAACACAGCTGTTAGCACAGTAGACACATATATAACACAGCTGTTAGCACAGTAGACACATATATAAGACAGCTGTTGACACTGTAGACACATATATAACACAGCTGTTAGCACAGTAGACACATATATAAGACAGCTGTTAGCACAGTAGACACATATATAACACAGCTGTTAACACAGTAGACACATATATAAGACAGCTGTTAACACAGTAGACACATATATAAGACAGCTGTTAGCACAGTAGACACATATATAAGACAGCTGTTAGCACAGTAGACACATATATAAGACAGCTGTTAACACAGTAGACACATATATAACACAGTTGTTGACACAGTACACACATATGTAAAACAGCTGTTGACACAGTAGACACATATATAACACAGCTGTTGACACAGTAGACACATATATAACACAGCTGTTAACATAGTAGACATATATATAAGACAGCTGTTAACACAGAAGACACATATATAACACAGCTGTTAGCACAGTAGACACATATATAAGACAGCTGTTAGCACAGTAGACACATATATAACACAGCTGTTAACACAGTAGACACATATATAAGACAGCTGTTGACACAGTAGACACATATATAACACAGCTGTTAACACAGTAGACACATATATAAGACAGCTGTTAGCACAGTAGAGACATATATAAGACAGCTGTTAACACAGAAGACACATATATAAGACAGCTGTTAACACAGTAGAGACATATATAAGACAGCTGTTAACACAGTAGACACATATATAACACAGCTGTTAGCACAGTAGACACATATATAACACAGCTGTTAGCACAGTAGACACATATATAAGACAGCTGTTGACACTGTAGACACATATATAACACAGCTGTTAGCACAGTAGACACATATATAAGACAGCTGTTAGCACAGTAGACACATATATAACACAGCCGTTAACACAGTAGACACATATATAAGACAGCTGTTAACACAGTAGACACATATATAAGACAGCTGTTAGCACAGTAGACACATATATAAAACAGCTGTTAACACAGTAGACACATATATAAGACAGCTGTTAGCACAGTAGAGACATATATAAGACAGCTGTTAACACAGAAGACACATATATAAGACAGCTGTTAACACAGTAGAGACATATATAAGACAGCTGTTAACACAGTAGACACATATATAACACAGCTGTTAGCACAGTAGACACATATATAACACAGCTGTTAGCACAGTAGACACATATATAAGACAGCTGTTGACACTGTAGACACATATATAACACAGCTGTTAACACAGTAGACACATATATAAGATAGCTGTTAACACAGTAGACACATATATAAGACAGCTGTTAGCACAGTAGGGACATATATAAGACAGCTGTTAACACAGAAGACACATATATAAGACAGCTGTTAGCACAGTAGGGACATATATAAGACAGCTGTTAACACAGAAGACACATATATAACACAGCTGTTAACACAGTAGACACATATATAAGACAGCTGTTAGCACAGTAGACACATATATAAGATAGCTGTTAACACAGTAGACACATATATAAGACAGCTGTTAGCACAGTAGGGACATATATAAGACAGCTGTTAACACAGAAGACACATTTATAAGACAGCTGTTGACACAGTAGACACATATATAACACAGCTGTTAACACAGTAGACACATATATAACACAGCTGTTGACACAGTACGCACATATATAACACAGCTGTTGACACAGTACACACATATATAACACAGCTGTTAACACAGTAGGCACATATATAAGACAGCTGTTGACACAGTAGACACATATATAACACAGCTGTTAACACAGTAGACACATATATAAGACAGCTGTTAACACATTAGACACACATATAACACAGCTGTTGACACTGTAGACACATATATAAGACAGCTGTTAACACAGTAGACACATATATAAGACAGTTGTTAGCACAGTATACACATATATAAGACAGCTGTTAACACAGAAGACACATATAACCCAGCTGTTAACACAGTAGACACATATATAAGACAGCTGTTAACACAGTAGACACATATATAAGAGAGCGGTTAACACAGTAGACACATATTTAAGACAGTTGTTAACACAGTAGACACATATATAACACAGCTGTTGACACAGTAGACACATATATAAGACAGCTGTTAACACAGTAGACACATGTATAACACAGCTGTTGACACAGTACACACATATATAACACAGCTGTTAACACAGTAGACACATATATAAGACAGCTGTTGACACAGTAGACACATATATAACACAGCTGTTAACACAGTAGACACATATATAAGACATCTGTTAACACAGTAGACACATATATAACACAGCTGTTGACACAGTAGACACATATATAACACAGCTGTTAACACAGTAGACACATATATAAGACAGCTGTTAACACAGTAGACACATATATAAGACAGCTGTTAGCACAGTAGACACATATATAAGACAACTGTTAGCACAGTAGACACATATATAAGACAGCTGTTAACACAGTAGACACATATATAACACAGCTGTTGACACAGTACACACATATGTAAGACAGCTGTTAACACAGTAGACACATATATACGACAGCTGTTAACACAGAAGACACATATATAAGACAGCTGTTAACACAGTAGACACATATATAAGACAGCTGTTGACACAGTAGACACATATATAAGACAGCTGTTGACACAGTAGACACATATATAAGACAGCTGTTAACACAGTAGACACATATATAAGACAGCTGTTGACACTGTAGACACATATATAACACAGCTGTTAGCACAGTAGACACATATATAAGACAGCTGTTGACACAGTACACACATATGTAAGACAGCTGTTAAAACAGTAGACACATATATAAGACAGCTGTTGACACAGTAGACACATATATAAGACAGCTGTTGACACAGTAGACACATATATAAGACAGCTGTTAACACAGTAGACACATATATAACACAGCTGTTGACACAGTACACACATATGTAAGACAGCTGTTAAAACAGTAGACACATATATAAGACAGCTGTTAACACAGTAGACACATATATAAGACAGCTGTTGACACAGTAGACACATATATAAGACAGCTGTTGACACAGTAGACACATATATAAGACAGCTGTTAACACAGTAGACGCATATATAAGACAGCTGTTAACACAGTAGACACATATATAAGACAGCTGTTAACACAGTGGACACATATATAACACAGCAGTTAACACAGTAGACGCATATATAAGACAGCTGTTAACACAGTAGACATATATATAAGACAGCTGTTGACACAGTAGACACATATATAAGACAGCTGTTAACACAGTAGACACATATATAAGACAGCTGTTAACACAGTAGACACATATATAACACAGCTGTTGACACAGTAGACACATGTATAAGACAGCTGTTAACACAGTAGACACATATATAAGACAGCTGTTAACACAGTAGACACATATATAACACAGCAGTTAACACAGTAGACGCATATATAAGACAGCTGTTAACACAGAAGACACATATATAACACAGCTGTTGACACAGTAGACACATATATAAGACAGCTGTTAACACAGTAGACACATATATAAGACAGCTGTTAACACAGTAGACACATATATAAGACAGCTGTTAACACAGTAGACACATATATAACACAGCTGTCTTAAATATGTGTCTACTGTGTTAACAGCTGTCTTATATATGTGTCTACTGTGTCAACAGCTGTCTTATATATGTGTCTACTGTGTTAACAGCTGTCTTATATATGTGTCTACTGTGTTAACAGCTGTGTTATATATGTGTCTACTGTGTCAACAGCTGTCTTATATATGTGTCTACTGTGTTAACAGCTGTCTTATATATGTGTCTACTGTGTTAACAGCTGTCTTACATATGTGTGTACTGTGTCAACAGCTATGTTATATATGTGTCTACTGTGTTAACAGCTGTCTTATATATGTGTCTACTGTGTTAACAGCTGTCTTATATATGTGTCTTCTGTGTTAACAGCTGTCTTATATATGTGTCTACTGTGTTAACAGCTGTGTTATATATGTGTCTACTGTGTCAACAGCTGTGTTATATATGTGTCTACTGTGTTAACAGCTGTCTTACATATGTGTGTACTGTGTCAACAGCTGTGTTATATATGTGTCTACTGTGCTAACAGCTGTCTTATATATGTGTCTACTGTGTTAACAGATGTCTTATATATGTGTCTACTGTGTTAACAGCTGTCTTATATATGCGTCTACTGTGTTAACAGCTGTCTTATATATGTGTCTACTGTGTTAACAGCTGTCTTATATATGCGTCTACTGTGTTAACAGCTGTCTTATATATGTGTCTACTGTGTTAACAGCTGTCTTATATATGTGTCTTCTGTGTTAACAGCTGTGTTATATATGTGTCTACTGTGTTAACAGCTGTGTTATATATGTGTCTACTGTGTCAACAGCTGTGTTATATATGTGTCTACTGTGTTAACAGCTGTCTTACATATGTGTGTACTGTGTCAACAGCTGTGTTATATATGTGTCTACTGTGCTAACAGATGTCTTATATATGTGTCTACTGTGTTAACAGATGTCTTATATATGTGTCTACTGTGTTAACAGCTGTGTTATATATGTGTCTACTGTGTCAACAGCTGTCTTATATATGTGTCTACTGTGTTAACAGCTGTGTTATATATGTGTGTACTGTGTCAACAGCTGTGTTATATATGTGTCTACTGTGTTAACAGCTGTCTTATATATGTGGCTACTGTGTCAACAGCTGTGTTATATATGTGTCTACTGTGTTAACAGCTGTCTTAAATATGTGTCTACTGTGTTAACAGCTGTCTTATATATGTGACTACTGTGTTAACAGCTGGGTTATATATGTGTCTACTGTGTTAACAGCTGTCTTATATATGTGTCTACTGTGTTAACAGCTGTGTTATATATGTGTCTACTGTGTCAACAGCTGTCTTATATATGTGTCTAATGTGCTAACAGCTGTGTTATATATGTGTCTACAGTCTCAACAGCTGTCTTATATATGTCTCTACTATGTTAACAGCTGTCTTATATATGTCTCTACTGTGCTAACAGCTGTCTTATATATGTGTCTACCGTGTTAACAGCTGTCTTATATATGTGTCTACTGTGTCAACAGCTGTCTTATATATGTGTCTACTGTGCTAACAGCTGTCTTATATATGTGTCTACTGTGCTAACAGCTGTCTTATGTATGTGTCTACAGTGTCAACAGCTGTCTTATATATGTGTCTACTGTGTTAACAGCTGTCTTATATATGTCTCTACTGTGCTAACAGCTGTCTTATATATGTGTCTACTGTGTTAACAGCTGTCTTATATATGTGTCTACTGTGTCAACAGCTGTCTTATATATGTGTCTACTGTGCTAACAGCTGTGTTATATATGTGTCTACTGTGTCAACAGCTGTGTTATATATGTGTCTACTGTGTTAACAGCTGTCTTATATATGTGTCTACTGTGCTAACAGCTGTGTTATATATGTGTCTACTGTGCTAACAGCTGTCTTATATATGTGTCTACAGTGTTAACAGCTGTCTTATATATGTGTCTACTGTGTCAACAGCTGTCTTATATATGTGTCTACTGTGCTAACAGCTGTCTTATATATGTGTCTACTGTGTTAACAGCTGTCTTATATATGCATCTACTGTGTTAACAGCTGTCTTATATATGTGTCTACTGTGTTAACAGCTGTCTTATATATGTGTCTACAGTGTTAACAGCTGTCTTATATATGTGTCTACTGTGTCAACAGCTGTCTTATATATGTGTCTACTGTGCTAACAGCTGTGTTATATATGTGTCTACAGTGTCAACAGCTGTCTTATATATGTCTCTACTGTGTTAACAGCTGTCTTATATATGTCTCTACTGTGCTAACAGCTGTCTTATATATGTGTCTACAGTGTTAACAGCTGTCTTATATATGTGTCTACTGTGTCAACAGCTGTCTTATATATGTGTCTACTGTGCTAACAGCTGTCTTATATATGTGTCTACTGTGCTAATAGCTGTCTTATATGTGTGTCTACAGTGTCAACAGCTATCTTATATATGTGTCTACTGTGTTAACAGCTGTCTTATATATGTCTCTACTCTGCTAACAGCTGTCTTATATATGTGTCTACTGTGTTAACAGCTGTCTTATATATGTGTCTACTGTGTCAACAGCTGTCTTATATATGTGTCTACTGTGCTAACAGCTGTGTTATATATGTGTCTACTGTGTCAACAGCTGTGTTATATATGTGTCTACTGTGTTAACAGCTGTCTTATATATGTGTCTACTGTGCGAACAGCTGTGTTATATATGTGTCTAGTGTGTTAACAGCTGTCTTATATATGTGTCTACTGTGCTAACAGCGATCTTATATATGTGTCTACTGTGTTAACAGCTGTCTTATATATGTGTCTACTGTGTTAACAGCTGTCTTATATATGTGTCTACTGTGTCAACAGCTGTGTTATATATGTGTCTTCTGTGTTAACAGCTGTCTTATATATGCGTCTACTGTGTTAACTGCTGTGTTATATATGTGTCTACAGTGTCAACAGCTGTCTTATATATGTCTCTACTGTGTTAACAGCTGTCTTATATATGTGTCTACAGTGTTAACAGCTGTCTTATATATGTGTCTACTGTGTCAACAGCTGTCTTATATATGTGTCTACTGTGCTAACAGCTGTCTTATATATGTGTCTACTGTGCTAACAGCTGTCTTATATATGTGTCTACAGTGTCAACAGCTGTCTTATATATGTGTCTACTGTGTTAACAGCTGTCTTATATATGTCTCTACTGTGCTAACAGCTGTCTTATATATGTGTCTACTGTGTTAACAGCTGTCTTATATATGTGTCTACTGTGTCAACAGCTGTCTTATATATGTGTCTACTGTGCTAACAGCTGTGTTATATATGTCTCTACTGTGCTAACAGCTGTCTTATATATGTGTCTACTGTGTTAACAGCTGTCTTATATATGTGTCTACTGTGTCAACAGCTGTCTTATATATGTGTCTACTGTGCTAACAGCTGTGTTATATATGTGTCTACTGTGTTAACAGCTGTGTTATATATGTGTCTACTGTGTCAACAGCTGTCTTATATATGTGTCTACTGTGTTAACAGATGTGTTATATATGTGTGTACTGTCTCAACAGCTGTGTTATATATGTGTCTACTGTGTTAACAGCTGTGTTATATATGTGTCTACTGTGTTAACAGCTGTCTTATACATGTGTCTACTGTGTCAACAGCTGTGTTATATATGTGTCTACTGTGTTAACAGCTGTCTTATATATGTGTCTACTGTGTCAACAGCTGTCTTATATATGTGTCTACTGTGTTAACAGCTGTCTTATATATGTGTCTACTGTGCTAACAGCTGTCTTATATATGTGTCTACTGTGTTAACAGCTGTCTTATATATGTGTCTACTGTGTTAACAGCTGTCTTATATATGTGTCTACTGTGTCAACAGCTGTGTTATATATGTGTCTTCTGTGTTAACAGCTGTCTTATATATGCGTCTACTGTGTTAACTGCTGTGTTATATATGTGTCTACTGTGTTAACAGCTGTCTTATATATGTGTCTACTGTGTTAACAGCTGTCTTATACATGTGTCTACTGTGTCAACAGCTGTGTTATATATGTGTCTACTGTGTTAACAGCTGTCTTATATATGTGTCTACTGTGTCAACAGCTGTCTTATATATGTGTCTACTGTGTTAACAGCTGTCTTATATATGTGTCTACTGTGCTAACAGCTGTCTTATATATGTGTCTACTGTGTTAACAGCTGTCTTATATATGCGTCTACTGTGTTAACAGCTGTCTTATATATGTGTCTACTGTGTTAACAACTGTCTTATATATGCGTCTACTGTGTTAACAGCTGTCTTATATATGCGTCTACTGTGTCAACAGCTGTCTTATATATGCGTCTACTGTGTTAACAGCTGTCTTATATATGTGTCTACTGTGTTAACAGCTGTCTTATATATGCGTCTACTGTGTCAACAGCTGTCTTATATATGTGTCTACTGTGTTAACAGCTGTCTTATATATGCGTCTACTGTGTTAACTGCTGTGTTATATATGTGTCTACTGTGTTAACAGCTGTCTTATATATGTGTCTACTGTGTTAACAGCTGTCTTATATATGTGTCTACTGTGTTAACAGCTGTCTTAAATATGTGTCTACTGTGTTAACAGCTGTCTTATATATGTGTCTACTGTGTCAACAGCTGTCTTATATATGTGTCTACTGTGTTAACAGCTGTCTTATATATGTGTCTACTGTGTTAACAGCTGTGTTATATATGTGTCTACTGTGTCAACAGCTGTCTTATATATGTGTCTACTGTGTTAACAGCTGTCTTATATATGTGTCTACTGTGTTAACAGCTGTCTTACATATGTGTGTACTGTGTCAACAGCTATGTTATATATGTGTCTACTGTGTTAACAGCTGTCTTATATATGTGTCTACTGTGCTAACAGCTGTCTTATATATGTGTCTACTGTGTTAACAGATGTCTTATATATGTGTCTACTGTGTTAACAGCTGTCTTATATATGCGTCTACTGTGTTAACAGCTGTCTTATATATGTGTCTACTGTGTTAACAGCTGTCTTATATATGCGTCTACTGTGTTAACAGCTGTCTTATATATGTGTCTACTGTGTTAACAGCTGTCTTATATATGTGTCTTCTGTGTTAACAGCTGTCTTATATATGTGTCTACTGTGTTAACAGCTGTGTTATATATGTGTCTACTGTGTCAACAGCTGTGTTATATATGTGTCTACTGTGTTAACAGCTGTCTTACATATGTGTGTACTGTGTCAACAGCTGTGTTATATATGTGTCTACTGTGCTAACAGCTGTCTTATATATGTGTCTACTGTGTTAACAGATGTCTTATATATGTGTCTACTGTGTTAACAGCTGTGTTATATATGTGTCTACTGTGTCAACAGCTGTCTTATATATGTGTCTACTGTGTTAACAGCTGTGTTATATATGTGTGTACTGTGTCAACAGCAGTGTTATATATGTGTCTACTGTGTTAACAGCTGTCTTATATATGTGTCTACTGCGTCATCGGACGCTGGACGGAGGGCCCGGTGAAGTTACTCGGGGTCTGGTTCGGACCGGACCTCCAGGTGGAGAAAAACTGGGCGGAGGTTACGAACAGGGTGTTTGCACTGACCCAGAAGTGGGCCAGTTGCAAACTATCCCTGAAAGGTCGGGCGGAGGTGGCGAACACCTACATAGCGTCCGTCATCTACTACCGCCTGACCGTAGTGCCCTGCCCAAGGGAAACCCTCACCAAGATGGAGCGCGCGCTCTTCCAATTCCTTTGGAAGAGGCGGGCTCCTATGGTGAGGAGATCCATCTGCTGTCAACACCCTTCGAAAGGAGGGCTGGGGATGCCGTGGCTAATGATGCGTAAACACGCATTAAGGCTACGGCACCTCTACGTATTCCTTACCGGACAACCGGTGTGGGCCTCGTTTGTGAGACGAACCTTTCCCAGACTCGTCTCACTCACCGAGCTGCAATCCTGGGTCAAGCAAAGACCGAGAAAACTGGGCGCTTGGCACACTAAGTGTGCCCAGGCGCTCACCGCCCTCTGGCAGGCGGATCCGGTTATCAGTGGAGACTCCACCGCAACATTCTATAGAGGGCTGGTACGCAGCAGGTGCGACGACGCCCTCGGAGAAGCCCTAGACATGGAGGAGGACGAACTGGCCAGCCTGTTCGGTAGGACATTCAGCCCGGGACCTATGGACAACTTCCAGAAGTCCCTGGCCTGGCAGTGCTACCGAGGGGCTTTACCCGTTCGAGAAAGGCTCTACAGACACGGGCGCCCGGGTAGGGACCCCGCCAAAAAGATCTGTCCCAGATGCGTGTGCGACGAGGAAACCGTTGCACACGCATTGGTACACTGCTCGGGCGTAGCCGATCTGTGGGGCTATGTCGAACAACTGCTGTCAAGGGTGGGACCGATCCGGTTGACCACCGAGTCTATTGTAATGATCAAGCCGCCTCCCCCCTTCAAAGATGAAGCAGAGGCGGTGTTTCTGTGCGTAATAGCCATGGCGAAAGAGGTTGTATGGTGGACGCGTCTGAAAGGACTGAGGTCAGACACCTTTCTCTCTGGCCAACAACTGGTCCGTTTCTTCCGATATCATTTCGGAAGAAGGATCAGGATGGAGAGAGAGGTGCTGCACCCCAGCCGTTTCTATGAAAGATGGGTGAAAGTGGCGAGAATGGCCCGTGTGAATGGGCCTTCACTCTACATCAGACTATAGGTGAGGAAGATGAAAGACCAAGGGAGCACCCCTTCTCTGTGCTCCTGAGGAGAAGGGTTGCACACTTTTTTCGGGGGTGTGTGCGACCCCCCAAGGCGCCTCCTCTCTATTGAGGATTTTGTTAAAAATTTTATTTTTTGTTATATCTTATTTTATTTTTATATTTTGTTATTGCCTCCTCCTTATTGAGGACGCCTTTTTGTGTAAACTCCCCCCTTTGTACTTGTCCCACTTTTGAT
The DNA here is from genome assembly GCA_964016885.1 of Eledone cirrhosa. Classification (NCBI taxonomy): domain Eukaryota; kingdom Metazoa; phylum Mollusca; class Cephalopoda; order Octopoda; family Eledonidae; genus Eledone; species Eledone cirrhosa. The sequence goes on from OZ024740.1 coordinate 28,576,437, forward strand.
GCCCTAGTGGCAAATAAAAGAAACTTATATATGTGTCTACTGTGTCAACAGCTGTGTTATATATGTGTCTACTGTGTTAACAGCTGTCTTAAATATGTGTCTACTGTGTTAACAGCTGTCTTATATATGTGACTACTGTGTTAACAGCTGGGTTATATATGTGTCTACTGTGTTAACAGCTGTCTTATATATGTGTCTACTGTGTTAACAGCTGTGTTATATATGTGTCTACTGTGTCAACAGCTGTCTTATATATGTGTCTAATGTGCTAACAGCTGTGTTATATATGTGTCTACAGTGTCAACAGCTGTCTTATATATGTCTCTACTATGTTAACAGCTGTCTTATATATGTCTCTACTGTGCTAACAGCTGTCTTATATATGTGTCTACAGTGTTAACAGCTGTCTTATATATGTGTCTACTGTGTCAACAGCTGTCTTATATATGTGTCTACTGTGCTAACAGCTGTCTTATATATGTGTCTACTGTGCTAACAGCTGTCTTATATATGTGTCTACAGTGTCAACAGCTGTCTTATATATGTGTCTACTGTGTTAACAGCTGTCTTATATATGTCTCTACTGTGCTAACAGCTGTCTTATATATGTGTCTACTGTGTTAACAGCTGTCTTATATATGTGTCTACTGTGTCAACAGCTGTCTTATATATGTGTCTACTGTGCTAACAGCTGTGTTATATATGTGTCTACTGTGTCAACAGCTGTGTTATATATGTGTCTACTGTGTTAACAGCTGTCTTATATATGTGTCTACTGTGCTAACAGCTGTGTTATATATGTGTCTACTGTGTTAACAGCTGTCTTATATATGTGTCTACTGTGCTAACAGCTGTCTTATATATGTGTCTACTGTGTTAACAGCTGTCTTATATATGCGTCTACTGTGTTAACAGCTGTCTTATATATGTGTCTACTGTGTTAACAGCTGTCTTATATATGTGTCTACAGTGTTAACAGCTGTCTTATATATGTGTCTACTGTGTCAACAGCTGTCTTATATATGTGTCTACTGTGCTAACAGCTGTGTTATATATGTGTCTACAGTGTCAACAGCTGTCTTATATATGTCTCTACTGTGTTAACAGCTGTCTTATATATGTCTCTACTGTGCTAACAGCTGTCTTATATATGTGTCTACAGTGTTAACAGCTGTCTTATATATGTGTCTACTGTGTCAACAGCTGTCTTATATATGTGTCTACTGTGGTAACAGCTGTCTTATATATGTGTCTACTGTGCTAATAGCTGTCTTATATGTGTGTCTACAGTGTCAACAGCTATCTTATATATGTGTCTACTGTGTTAACAGCTGTCTTATATATGTCTCTACTCTGCTAACAGCTGTCTTATATATGTGTCTACTGTGTTAACAGCTGTCTTATATATGTGTCTACTGTGTCAACAGCTGTCTTATATATGTGTCTACTGTGCTAACAGCTGTGTTATATATGTGTCTACTGTGTCAACAGCTGTGTTATATATGTGTCTACTGTGTTAACAGCTGTCTTATATATGTGTCTATTGTGCGAACAGCTGTGTTATATATGTGTCTAGTGTGTTAACAGCTGTCTTATATATGTGTCTACTGTGCTAACAGCGATCTTATATATGTGTCTACTGTGTTAACAGCTGTCTTATATATGTGTCTACTGTGTTAACAGCTGTCTTATATATGTGTCTACTGTGTCAACAGCTGTGTTATATATGTGTCTTCTGTGTTAACAGCTGTCTTATATATGCGTCTACTGTGTTAACTGCTGTGTTATATATGTGTCTACAGTGTCAACAGCTGTCTTATATATGTCTCTACTGTGTTAACAGCTGTCTTATATATGTGTCTACAGTGTTAACAGCTGTCTTATATATGTGTCTACTGTGTCAACAGCTGTCTTATATATGTGTCTACTGTGCTAACAGCTGTCTTATATATGTGTCTACTGTGCTAACAGCTGTCTTATATATGTGTCTACAGTGTCAACAGCTGTCTTATATATGTGTCTACTGTGTTAACAGCTGTCTTATATATGTCTCTACTGTGCTAACAGCTGTCTTATATATGTGTCTACTGTGTTAACAGCTGTCTTATATATGTGTCTACTGTGTCAACAGCTGTCTTATATATGTGTCTACTGTGCTAACAGCTGTGTTATATATGTGTCTACTGTGTCAACAGCTGTGTTATATATGTGTCTACTGTGTTAACAGCTGTCTTATATATGTGTCTACTGTGCTAACAGCTGTGTTATATATGTGTCTACTGTGTTAACAGCTGTCTTATATATGTGTCTACTGTGCTAACAGCTGTCTTATATATGTGTCTACTGTGTTAACAGCTGTCTTATATATGCGTCTACTGTGTTAACAGCTGTCTTATAAATGTGTCTACTGTGTTAACAGCTGTCTTATATATGTGTCTACAGTGTTAACAGCTGTCTTATATATGTGTCTACTGTGTCAACAGCTGTCTTATATATGTGTCTACTGTGCTAACAGCTGTGTTATATATGTGTCTACAGTGTCAACAGCTGTCTTATATATGTCTCTACTGTGTTAACAGCTGTCTTATATATGTCTCTACTGTGCTAACAGCTGTCTTATATATGTGTCTACAGTGTTAACAGCTGTCTTATATATGTGTCTACTGTGTCAACAGCTGTCTTATATATGTGTCTACTGTGCTAACAGCTGTCTTATATATGTGTCTACTGTGCTAATAGCTGTCTTATATGTGTGTCTACAGTGTCAACAGCTATCTTATATATGTGTCTACTGTGTTAACAGCTGTCTTATATATGTCTCTACTCTGCTAACAGCTGTCTTATATATGTGTCTACTGTGTTAACAGCTGTCTTATATATGTGTCTACTGTGTCAACAGCTGTCTTATATATGTGTCTACTGTGCTAACAGCTGTGTTATATATGTGTCTACTGTGTCAACAGCTGTGTTATATATGTGTCTACTGTGTTAACAGCTGTCTTATATATGTGTCTACTGTGCTAACAGCTGTGTTATATATGTGTCTAGTGTGTTAACAGCTGTCTTATATATGTGTCTACTGTGCTAACAGCTGTCTTATATATGTGTCTACTGTGTTAACAGCTGTCTTATATATGTGTCTACTGTGTTAACAGCTGTCTTATATATGTGTCTACTGTGTCAATAGCTGTGTTATATATGTGTCTTCTGTGTTAACAGCTGTCTTATATATGCGTCTACTGTGTTAACTGCTGTGTTATATATGTGTCTACTGTGCTAACAGCTGTCTTATATATGTGTCTACTGTGCTAATAGCTGTCTTATATGTGTGTCTACAGTGTCAACAGCTATCTTATATATGTGTCTACTGTGTTAACAGCTGTCTTATATATGTCTCTACTCTGCTAACAGCTGTCTTATATATGTGTCTACTGTGTTAACAGCTGTCTTATATATGTGTCTACTGTGTTAACAGCTGTCTTATACATGTGTCTACTGTGTCAACAGCTGTGTTATATATGTGTCTACTGTGTTAACAGTTGCCTTATACATGTGTCTACTGTGTCAACAGCTGTCTTATATATGTGTCTACTGTGTTAACAGCTGTCTTATATATGTGTCTTCTGTGTTAACGGCTGTCTTATATATGTGTCTACTGTGTTAACAGCTGTGTTATATATGTGTCTACTGTGTCAACAGCTGTGTTATATATGTGTCTACTGTGTTAACAGCTGTCTTACATATTGTGTACTGTGTCAACAGCTGTGTTATATATGTGTCTACTGTGCTAACAGCTGTCTTCTATATGTGTCTACTGTGTTAACAGATGTCTTATATATGTGTCTACTGTGTTAACAGCTGTGTTATATATGTGTCTACTGTGTCAACAGCTGTCTTATATATGTGTCTACTGTGTTAACAGCTGTGTTATATATGTGTCTACTGTGTCAACAGCTGTGTTATATATGTGTCTACTGTGTTAACAGCTGTCTTATATATGTGTCTAGTGTGTCAACAGCTGTGTTATATATGTGTCTACTGTGTTAACAGCTGTCTTAAATATGTGTCTACTGTGTTAACAGCTGTCTTATATATGTGACTACTGTGTTAACAGCTGGGTTATATATGTGTCTACTGTGTTAACAGCTGTCTTATATATGTGTCTACTGTGTTAACAGCTGTGTTATATATGTGTCTACTGTGTCAACAGCTGTCTTATATATGTGTCTACTGTGCTAACAGCTGTGTTATATATGTGTCTACAGTGTCAACAGCTGTCTTATATATGTCTCTACTGTGTTAACAGCTGTCTTATATATGTCTCTACTGTGCTAACAGCTGTCTTATATATGTGTCTACAGTGTTAACAGCTGTCTTATATATGTGTCTACTGTGTCAACAGCTGTCTTATATATGTGTCTACTGTGCTAACAGCTGTCTTATATATGTGTCTACTGTGCTAACAGCTGTCTTATATATGTGTCTATAGTGTCAACAGCTGTCTTATATATGTGTCTACTGTGTTAACAGCTGTCTTATATATGTCTCTACTGTGCTAACAGCTGTCTTATATATGTGTCTACTGTGTTAACAGCTGTCTTATATATGTGTCTACTGTGTCAACAGCTGTCTTATATATGTGTCTACTGTGCTAACAGCTGTGTTATATATGTGTCTACTGTGTCAACAGCTGTGTTATATATGTGTCTACTGTGTTAACAGCTGTCTTATATATGTGTCTACTGTGCTAACAGCTGTGTTATATATGTGTCTACTGTGTTAACAGCTGTCTTATATATGTGTCTACTGTGCTAACAGCTGTCTTATATATGTGTCTACTGTGTTAACAGCTGTCTTATATATGCGTCTACTGTGTTAACAGCTGTCTTATATATGTGTCTACTGTGTTAACAGCTGTCTTATATATGTGTCTACAGTGTTAACAGCTGTCTTATATATGTGTCTACTGTGTCAACAGCTGTCTTATATATGTGTCTACTGTGCTAACAGCTGTGTTATATATGTGTCTACAGTGTCAACAGCTGTCTTATATATGTCTCTACTGTGTTAACAGCTGTCTTATATATGTCTCTACTGTGCTAACAGCTGTCTTATATATGTGTCTACAGTGTTAACAGCTGTCTTATATATGTGTCTACTGTGTCAACAGCTGTCTTATATATGTGTCTACTGTGCTAACAGCTGTCTTATATATGTGTCTACTGTGCTAATAGCTGTCTTATATGTGTGTCTACAGTGTCAACAGCTATCTTATATATGTGTCTACTGTGTTAACAGCTGTCTTATATATGTCTCTACTCTGCTAACAGCTGTCTTATATATGTGTCTACTGTGTTAACAGCTGTCTTATATATGTGTCTACTGTGTCAACAGCTGTCTTATATATGTGTCTACTGTGCTAACAGCTGTGTTATATATGTGTCTACTGTGTCAACAGCTGTGTTATATATGTGTCTACTGTGTTAACAGCTGTCTGATATATGTGTCTACTGTGCGAACAGCTGTGTTATATATGTGTCTAGTGTGTTAACAGCTGTCTTATATGTGTGTCTACAGTGTCAACAGCTATCTTATATATGTGTCTACTGTGTTAACAGCTGTCTTATATATGTCTCTACTCTGCTAACAGCTGTCTTATATATGTGTCTACTGTGTTAACAGCTGTCTTATATATGTGTCTACTGTGTCAACAGCTGTCTTATATATGTGTCTACTGTGCTAACAGCTGTGTTATATATGTGTCTACTGTGTTAACAGCTGTCTTATATATGTGTCTACTGTGTTAACAGCTGTCTTATATATGTGTCTACTGTGTCAACAGCTGTGTTATATATGTGTCTTCTGTGTTAACAGCTGTCTTATATATGCGTCTACTGTGTTAACTGCTGTGTTATATATGTGTCTACAGTGTCAACAGCTGTCTTATATATGTCTCTACTGTGTTAACAGCTGTCTTATATATGTGTCTACAGTGTTAACAGCTGTCTTATATATGTGTCTACTGTGTCAACAGCTGTCTTATATATGTGTCTACTGTGCTAACAGCTGTCTTATATATGTGTCTACTGTGCTAACAGCTGTCTTATATATGTGTCTACAGTGTCAACAGCTGTCTTATATATGTGTCTACTGTGTTAACAGCTGTCTTATATATGTCTCTACTGTGCTAACAGCTGTCTTATATATGTGTCTACTGTGTTAACAGCTGTCTTATATATGTGTCTACTGTGTCAACAGCTGTCTTATATATGTGTCTACTGTGCTGACAGCTGTGTTATATATGTGTCTACTGTGTCAACAGCTGTGTTATATATGTGTCTACTGTGTTAACAGCTGTCTTATATATGTGTCTACTGTGCTAACAGCTGTGTTATATATGTGTCTACTGTGTTAACAGTTGTCTTATATATGTGTCTACTGTGCTAACAGCTGTCTTATATATGTGTCTACTGTGTTAACAGCTGTCTTATATATGCGTCTACTGTGTTAACAGCTGTCTTATATATGTGTCTACTGTGTTAACAGCTGTCTTATATATGTGTCTACAGTGTTAACAGCTGTCTTATATATGTGTCTACTGTGTCAACAGCTGTCTTATATATGTGTCTACTGTGCTAACAGCTGTGTTATATATGTGTCTACTGTGTTAACAGCTGTCTTATATATGTGTCTACTGTGTTAACAGCTGTCTTATATATGTGTCTACTGTGTTAACAGCTGTCTTATATATGTGTCTACTGTGTCAACAGCTGTGTTATATATGTGTCTTCTGTGTTAACAGCTGTCTTATATATGCGTCTACTGTGTTAACTGCTGTGTTATATATGTGTCTACTGTGCTAACAGCTGTCTTATATATGTGTCTACTGTGCTAATAGCTGTCTTATATGTGTGTCTACAGTGTCAACAGCTATCTTATATATGTGTCTACTGTGTTAACAGCTGTCTTATATATGTCTCTACTCTGCTAACAGCTGTCTTATATATGTGTCTACTGTGTTAACAGCTGTCTTATATATGTGTCTACTGTGTTAACAGCTGTCTTATACATGTGTCTACTGTGTCAACAGCTGTGTTATATATGTGTCTACTGTGTTAACAGTTGCCTTATACATGTGTCTACTGTGTCAACAGCTGTCTTATATATGTGTCTACTGTGTTAACAGCTGTCTTATATATGTGTCTTCTGTGTTAACGGCTGTCTTATATATGTGTCTACTGTGTTAACAGCTGTGTTATATATGTGTCTACTGTGTCAACAGCTGTGTTATATATGTGTCTACTGTGTTAACAGCTGTCTTACATATTGTGTACTGTGTCAACAGCTGTGTTATATATGTGTCTACTGTGCTAACAGCTGTCTTCTATATGTGTCTACTGTGTTAACAGATGTCTTATATATGTGTCTACTGTGTTAACAGCTGTGTTATATATGTGTCTACTGTGTCAACAGCTGTCTTATATATGTGTCTACTGTGCTAACAGCTGTCTTATATATGTGTCTACTGTGCTAACAGCTGTCTTATATATGTGTCTACAGTGTCAACAGCTGTCTTATATATGTGTCTACTGTGTTAACAGCTGTCTTATATATGTCTCTACTGTGCTAACAGCTGTCTTATATATGTGTCTACTGTGTTAACAGCTGTCTTATATATGTGTCTACTGTGTCAACAGCTGTCTTATATATGTGTCTACTGTGCTAACAGCTGTGTTATATATGTGTCTACTGTGTCAACAGCTGTGTTATATATGTGTCTACTGTGTTAACAGCTGTCTTATATATGTGTCTACTGTGCTAACAGCTGTGTTATATATGTGTCTACTGTGTTAACAGCTGTCTTATATATGTGTCTACTGTGCTAACAGCTGTCTTATATATGTGTCTACTGTGTTAACAGCTGTCTTATATATGCGTCTACTGTGTTAACAGCTGTCTTATAAATGTGTCTACTGTGTTAACAGCTGTCTTATATATGTGTCTACAGTGTTAACAGCTGTCTTATATATGTGTCTACTGTGTCAACAGCTGTCTTATATATGTGTCTACTGTGCTAACAGCTGTGTTATATATGTGTCTACAGTGTCAACAGCTGTCTTATATATGTCTCTACTGTGTTAACAGCTGTCTTATATATGTCTCTACTGTGCTAACAGCTGTCTTATATATGTGTCTACAGTGTTAACAGCTGTCTTATATATGTGTCTACTGTGTCAACAGCTGTCTTATATATGTGTCTACTGTGCTAACAGCTGTCTTATATATGTGTCTACTGTGCTAATAGCTGTCTTATATGTGTGTCTACAGTGTCAACAGCTATCTTATATATGTGTCTACTGTGTTAACAGCTGTCTTATATATGTCTCTACTCTGCTAACAGCTGTCTTATATATGTGTCTACTGTGTTAACAGCTGTCTTATATATGTGTCTACTGTGTCAACAGCTGTCTTATATATGTGTCTACTGTGCTAACAGCTGTGTTATATATGTGTCTACTGTGTCAACAGCTGTGTTATATATGTGTCTACTGTGTTAACAGCTGTCTTATATATGTGTCTACTGTGCTAACAGCTGTGTTATATATGTGTCTAGTGTGTTAACAGCTGTCTTATATATGTGTCTACTGTGCTAACAGCTGTCTTATATATGTGTCTACTGTGTTAACAGCTGTCTTATATATGTGTCTACTGTGTTAACAGCTGTCTTATATATGTGTCTACTGTGTCAATAGCTGTGTTATATATGTGTCTTCTGTGTTAACAGCTGTCTTATATATGCGTCTACTGTGTTAACTGCTGTGTTATATATGTGTCTACTGTGCTAACAGCTGTCTTATATATGTGTCTACTGTGCTAATAGCTGTCTTATATGTGTGTCTACAGTGTCAACAGCTATCTTATATATGTGTCTACTGTGTTAACAGCTGTCTTATATATGTCTCTACTCTGCTAACAGCTGTCTTATATATGTGTCTACTGTGTTAACAGCTGTCTTATATATGTGTCTACTGTGTTAACAGCTGTCTTATACATGTGTCTACTGTGTCAACAGCTGTGTTATATATGTGTCTACTGTGTTAACAGTTGCCTTATACATGTGTCTACTGTGTCAACAGCTGTCTTATATATGTGTCTACTGTGTTAACAGCTGTCTTATATATGTGTCTTCTGTGTTAACGGCTGTCTTATATATGTGTCTACTGTGTTAACAGCTGTGTTATATATGTGTCTACTGTGTCAACAGCTGTGTTATATATGTGTCTACTGTGTTAACAGCTGTCTTACATATTGTGTACTGTGTCAACAGCTGTGTTATATATGTGTCTACTGTGCTAACAGCTGTCTTCTATATGTGTCTACTGTGTTAACAGATGTCTTATATATGTGTCTACTGTGTTAACAGCTGTGTTATATATGTGTCTACTGTGTCAACAGCTGTCTTATATATGTGTCTACTGTGTTAACAGCTGTGTTATATATGTGTCTACTGTGTCAACAGCTGTGTTATATATGTGTCTACTGTGTTAACAGCTGTCTTATATATGTGTCTAGTGTGTCAACAGCTGTGTTATATATGTGTCTACTGTGTTAACAGCTGTCTTAAATATGTGTCTACTGTGTTAACAGCTGTCTTATATATGTGACTACTGTGTTAACAGCTGGGTTATATATGTGTCTACTGTGTTAACAGCTGTCTTATATATGTGTCTACTGTGTTAACAGCTGTGTTATATATGTGTCTACTGTGTCAACAGCTGTCTTATATATGTGTCTACTGTGCTAACAGCTGTGTTATATATGTGTCTACAGTGTCAACAGCTGTCTTATATATGTCTCTACTGTGTTAACAGCTGTCTTATATATGTCTCTACTGTGCTAACAGCTGTCTTATATATGTGTCTACAGTGTTAACAGCTGTCTTATATATGTGTCTACTGTGTCAACAGCTGTCTTATATATGTGTCTACTGTGCTAACAGCTGTCTTATATATGTGTCTACTGTGCTAACAGCTGTCTTATATATGTGTCTATAGTGTCAACAGCTGTCTTATATATGTGTCTACTGTGTTAACAGCTGTCTTATATATGTCTCTACTGTGCTAACAGCTGTCTTATATATGTGTCTACTGTGTTAACAGCTGTCTTATATATGTGTCTACTGTGTCAACAGCTGTCTTATATATGTGTCTACTGTGCTAACAGCTGTGTTATATATGTGTCTACTGTGTCAACAGCTGTGTTATATATGTGTCTACTGTGTTAACAGCTGTCTTATATATGTGTCTACTGTGCTAACAGCTGTGTTATATATGTGTCTACTGTGTTAACAGCTGTCTTATATATGTGTCTACTGTGCTAACAGCTGTCTTATATATGTGTCTACTGTGTTAACAGCTGTCTTATATATGCGTCTACTGTGTTAACAGCTGTCTTATATATGTGTCTACTGTGTTAACAGCTGTCTTATATATGTGTCTACAGTGTTAACAGCTGTCTTATATATGTGTCTACTGTGTCAACAGCTGTCTTATATATGTGTCTACTGTGCTAACAGCTGTGTTATATATGTGTCTACAGTGTCAACAGCTGTCTTATATATGTCTCTACTGTGTTAACAGCTGTCTTATATATGTCTCTACTGTGCTAACAGCTGTCTTATATATGTGTCTACAGTGTTAACAGCTGTCTTATATATGTGTCTACTGTGTCAACAGCTGTCTTATATATGTGTCTACTGTGCTAACAGCTGTCTTATATATGTGTCTACTGTGCTAATAGCTGTCTTATATGTGTGTCTACAGTGTCAACAGCTATCTTATATATGTGTCTACTGTGTTAACAGCTGTCTTATATATGTCTCTACTCTGCTAACAGCTGTCTTATATATGTGTCTACTGTGTTAACAGCTGTCTTATATATGTGTCTACTGTGTCAACAGCTGTCTTATATATGTGTCTACTGTGCTAACAGCTGTGTTATATATGTGTCTACTGTGTCAACAGCTGTGTTATATATGTGTCTACTGTGTTAACAGCTGTCTGATATATGTGTCTACTGTGCGAACAGCTGTGTTATATATGTGTCTAGTGTGTTAACAGCTGTCTTATATGTGTGTCTACAGTGTCAACAGCTATCTTATATATGTGTCTACTGTGTTAACAGCTGTCTTATATATGTCTCTACTCTGCTAACAGCTGTCTTATATATGTGTCTACTGTGTTAACAGCTGTCTTATATATGTGTCTACTGTGTCAACAGCTGTCTTATATATGTGTCTACTGTGCTAACAGCTGTGTTATATATGTGTCTACTGTGTTAACAGCTGTCTTATATATGTGTCTACTGTGTTAACAGCTGTCTTATATATGTGTCTACTGTGTCAACAGCTGTGTTATATATGTGTCTTCTGTGTTAACAGCTGTCTTATATATGCGTCTACTGTGTTAACTGCTGTGTTATATATGTGTCTACAGTGTCAACAGCTGTCTTATATATGTCTCTACTGTGTTAACAGCTGTCTTATATATGTGTCTACAGTGTTAACAGCTGTCTTATATATGTGTCTACTGTGTCAACAGCTGTCTTATATATGTGTCTACTGTGCTAACAGCTGTCTTATATATGTGTCTACTGTGCTAACAGCTGTCTTATATATGTGTCTACAGTGTCAACAGCTGTCTTATATATGTGTCTACTGTGTTAACAGCTGTCTTATATATGTCTCTACTGTGCTAACAGCTGTCTTATATATGTGTCTACTGTGTTAACAGCTGTCTTATATATGTGTCTACTGTGTCAACAGCTGTCTTATATATGTGTCTACTGTGCTGACAGCTGTGTTATATATGTGTCTACTGTGTCAACAGCTGTGTTATATATGTGTCTACTGTGTTAACAGCTGTCTTATATATGTGTCTACTGTGCTAACAGCTGTGTTATATATGTGTCTACTGTGTTAACAGTTGTCTTATATATGTGTCTACTGTGCTAACAGCTGTCTTATATATGTGTCTACTGTGTTAACAGCTGTCTTATATATGCGTCTACTGTGTTAACAGCTGTCTTATATATGTGTCTACTGTGTTAACAGCTGTCTTATATATGTGTCTACAGTGTTAACAGCTGTCTTATATATGTGTCTACTGTGTCAACAGCTGTCTTATATATGTGTCTACTGTGCTAACAGCTGTGTTATATATGTGTCTACTGTGTTAACAGCTGTCTTATATATGTGTCTACTGTGTTAACAGCTGTCTTATATATGTGTCTACTGTGTTAACAGCTGTCTTATATATGTGTCTACTGTGTCAACAGCTGTGTTATATATGTGTCTTCTGTGTTAACAGCTGTCTTATATATGCGTCTACTGTGTTAACTGCTGTGTTATATATGTGTCTACTGTGCTAACAGCTGTCTTATATATGTGTCTACTGTGCTAATAGCTGTCTTATATGTGTGTCTACAGTGTCAACAGCTATCTTATATATGTGTCTACTGTGTTAACAGCTGTCTTATATATGTCTCTACTCTGCTAACAGCTGTCTTATATATGTGTCTACTGTGTTAACAGCTGTCTTATATATGTGTCTACTGTGTTAACAGCTGTCTTATACATGTGTCTACTGTGTCAACAGCTGTGTTATATATGTGTCTACTGTGTTAACAGTTGCCTTATACATGTGTCTACTGTGTCAACAGCTGTCTTATATATGTGTCTACTGTGTTAACAGCTGTCTTATATATGTGTCTTCTGTGTTAACGGCTGTCTTATATATGTGTCTACTGTGTTAACAGCTGTGTTATATATGTGTCTACTGTGTCAACAGCTGTGTTATATATGTGTCTACTGTGTTAACAGCTGTCTTACATATTGTGTACTGTGTCAACAGCTGTGTTATATATGTGTCTACTGTGCTAACAGCTGTCTTCTATATGTGTCTACTGTGTTAACAGATGTCTTATATATGTGTCTACTGTGTTAACAGCTGTGTTATATATGTGTCTACTGTGTCAACAGCTGTCTTATATATGTGTCTACTGTGTTAACAGCTGTGTTATATATGTGTCTACTGTGTCAACAGCTGTGTTATATATGTGTCTACTGTGTTAACAGCTGTCTTATATATGTGTCTAGTGTGTCAACAGCTGTGTTATATATGTGTCTACTGTGTTAACAGCTGTCTTAAATATGTGTCTACTGTGTTAACAGCTGTCTTATATATGTGACTACTGTGTTAACAGCTGGGTTATATATGTGTCTACTGTGTTAACAGCTGTCTTATATATGTGTCTACTGTGTTAACAGCTGTGTTATATATGTGTCTACTGTGTCAACAGCTGTCTTATATATGTGTCTACTGTGCTAACAGCTGTGTTATATATGTGTCTACAGTGTCAACAGCTGTCTTATATATGTCTCTACTGTGTTAACAGCTGTCTTATATATGTCTCTACTGTGCTAACAGCTGTCTTATATATGTGTCTACAGTGTTAACAGCTGTCTTATATATGTGTCTACTGTGTCAACAGCTGTCTTATATATGTGTCTACTGTGCTAACAGCTGTCTTATATATGTGTCTACTGTGCTAACAGCTGTCTTATATATGTGTCTATAGTGTCAACAGCTGTCTTATATATGTGTCTACTGTGTTAACAGCTGTCTTATATATGTCTCTACTGTGCTAACAGCTGTCTTATATATGTGTCTACTGTGTTAACAGCTGTCTTATATATGTGTCTACTGTGTCAACAGCTGTCTTATATATGTGTCTACTGTGCTAACAGCTGTGTTATATATGTGTCTACTGTGTCAACAGCTGTGTTATATATGTGTCTACTGTGTTAACAGCTGTCTTATATATGTGTCTACTGTGCTAACAGCTGTGTTATATATGTGTCTACTGTGTTAACAGCTGTCTTATATATGTGTCTACTGTGCTAACAGCTGTCTTATATATGTGTCTACTGTGTTAACAGCTGTCTTATATATGCGTCTACTGTGTTAACAGCTGTCTTATATATGTGTCTACTGTGTTAACAGCTGTCTTATATATGTGTCTACAGTGTTAACAGCTGTCTTATATATGTGTCTACTGTGTCAACAGCTGTCTTATATATGTGTCTACTGTGCTAACAGCTGTGTTATATATGTGTCTACAGTGTCAACAGCTGTCTTATATATGTCTCTACTGTGTTAACAGCTGTCTTATATATGTCTCTACTGTGCTAACAGCTGTCTTATATATGTGTCTACAGTGTTAACAGCTGTCTTATATATGTGTCTACTGTGTCAACAGCTGTCTTATATATGTGTCTACTGTGCTAACAGCTGTCTTATATATGTGTCTACTGTGCTAATAGCTGTCTTATATGTGTGTCTACAGTGTCAACAGCTATCTTATATATGTGTCTACTGTGTTAACAGCTGTCTTATATATGTCTCTACTCTGCTAACAGCTGTCTTATATATGTGTCTACTGTGTTAACAGCTGTCTTATATATGTGTCTACTGTGTCAACAGCTGTCTTATATATGTGTCTACTGTGCTAACAGCTGTGTTATATATGTGTCTACTGTGTCAACAGCTGTGTTATATATGTGTCTACTGTGTTAACAGCTGTCTGATATATGTGTCTACTGTGCGAACAGCTGTGTTATATATGTGTCTAGTGTGTTAACAGCTGTCTTATATGTGTGTCTACAGTGTCAACAGCTATCTTATATATGTGTCTACTGTGTTAACAGCTGTCTTATATATGTCTCTACTCTGCTAACAGCTGTCTTATATATGTGTCTACTGTGTTAACAGCTGTCTTATATATGTGTCTACTGTGTCAACAGCTGTCTTATATATGTGTCTACTGTGCTAACAGCTGTGTTATATATGTGTCTACTGTGTTAACAGCTGTCTTATATATGTGTCTACTGTGTTAACAGCTGTCTTATATATGTGTCTACTGTGTCAACAGCTGTGTTATATATGTGTCTTCTGTGTTAACAGCTGTCTTATATATGCGTCTACTGTGTTAACTGCTGTGTTATATATGTGTCTACAGTGTCAACAGCTGTCTTATATATGTCTCTACTGTGTTAACAGCTGTCTTATATATGTGTCTACAGTGTTAACAGCTGTCTTATATATGTGTCTACTGTGTCAACAGCTGTCTTATATATGTGTC
Source organism: Eledone cirrhosa (assembly GCA_964016885.1). Lineage (NCBI taxonomy): Eukaryota > Metazoa > Mollusca > Cephalopoda > Octopoda > Eledonidae > Eledone > Eledone cirrhosa. The sequence goes on from OZ024740.1 coordinate 28,591,638, forward strand.
TACTGTGCTAACAGCTGTCTTATATATGTGTCTACTGTGCTAACAGCTGTCTTATATATGTGTCTACAGTGTCAACAGCTGTCTTATATATGTGTCTACTGTGTTAACAGCTGTCTTATATATGTCTCTACTGTGCTAACAGCTGTCTTATATATGTGTCTACTGTGTTAACAGCTGTCTTATATATGTGTCTACTGTGTCAACAGCTGTCTTATATATGTGTCTACTGTGCTGACAGCTGTGTTATATATGTGTCTACTGTGTCAACAGCTGTGTTATATATGTGTCTACTGTGTTAACAGCTGTCTTATATATGTGTCTACTGTGCTAACAGCTGTGTTATATATGTGTCTACTGTGTTAACAGTTGTCTTATATATGTGTCTACTGTGCTAACAGCTGTCTTATATATGTGTCTACTGTGTTAACAGCTGTCTTATATATGCGTCTACTGTGTTAACAGCTGTCTTATATATGTGTCTACTGTGTTAACAGCTGTCTTATATATGTGTCTACAGTGTTAACAGCTGTCTTATATATGTGTCTACTGTGTCAACAGCTGTCTTATATATGTGTCTACTGTGCTAACAGCTGTGTTATATATGTGTCTACTGTGTTAACAGCTGTCTTATATATGTGTCTACTGTGTTAACAGCTGTCTTATATATGTGTCTACTGTGTCAACAGCTGTGTTAAATATGTGTCTTCTGTGTTAACAGCTGTCTTATATATGCGTCTACTGTGTTAACTGCTGTGTTATATATGTGTCTACAGTGTCAACAGCTGTCTTATATATGTCTCTACTGTGTTAACAGCTGTCTTATATATGTGTCTACAGTGTTAACAGCTGTCTTATATATGTGTCTACTGTGTCAACAGCTGTCTTATATATGTGTCTACTGTGCTAACAGCTGTCTTATATATGTGTCTACTGTGCTAACAGCTGTCTTATATATGTGTCTACAGTGTCAACAGCTGTCTTATATATGTGTCTACTGTGTTAACAGCTGTCTTATATATGTCTCTACTGTGCTAACAGCTGTCTTATATATGTGTCTACTGTGTTAACAGCTGTCTTATATATGTGTCTACTGTGTCAACAGCTGTCTTATATATGTGTCTACTGTGCTGACAGCTGTGTTATATATGTGTCTACTGTGTCAACAGCTGTGTTATATATGTGTCTACTGTGTTAACAGCTGTCTTATATATGTGTCTACTGTGCTAACAGCTGTGTTATATATGTGTCTACTGTGTTAACAGCTGTCTTATATATGTGTCTACTGTGCTAACAGCTGTCTTATATATGTGTCTACTGTGTTAACAGCTGTCTTATATGTGCGTCTACTGTGTTAACAGCTGTCTTATATATGTGTCTACTGTGTTAACAGCTGTCTTATATATGTGTCTACAGTGTTAACAGCTGTCTTATATATGTGTCTACTGTGTCAACAGCTGTCTTATATATGTGTCTACTGTGTTAACAGCTGTCTTATATATGTGTCTACTGTGTTAACAGCTGTGTTATATATGTGTCTACTGTGTCAACAGCTGTCTTATATATGTGTCTACTGTGTTAACAGCTGTCTTATATATGTGTCTACTGTGCTAACAGCTGTGTTATATATGTGTCTAGTGTGTTAACAGCTGTCTTATATATGTGTCTACTGTGCTAACAGCTGTCTTATATATGTGTCTACTGTGTTAACAGCTGTCTTATATATGTGTCTACTGTGTTAACAGCTGTCTTATATATGTGTCTACTGTGTCAACAGCTGTGTTATATATGTGTCTTCTGTGTTAACAGCTGTCTTATATATGCGTCTACTGTGTTAACTGCTGTGTTATATATGTGTCTACTGTGTTAACAGCTGTCTTATATATGTGTCTACTGTGTTAACAGCTGTCTTATACATGTGTCTACTGTGTCAACAGCTGTGTTATATATGTGTCTACTGTGTTAACAGCTGCCTTATATATGTGTCTACTGTGTCAACAGCTGTCTTATATATGTGTCTACTGTGTTAACAGCTGTCTTATATATGTGTCTACTGTGCTAACAGCTGTCTTATATATGTGTCTACTGTGTTAACAGCTGTCTTATATATGCGTCTACTGTGTTAACAGCTGTCTTATATATGTGTCTACTGTGTTAAAAGCTGTCTTATATATACGTCTACTGTGTTAACAGCTGTCTTATATATGCTTCTACTGTGTCAACAGCTGTCTTATATATGCGTCTACTGTGTTAACAGCTGTCTTATATATGTGTCTACTGTGTTAACAGCTGTCTTATATATGCGTCTACTGTGTCAACAGCTGTCTTATATATGTGTCTACTGTGTTAACAGCTGTCTTATATATGCGTCTACTGTGTTAACTGCTGTGTTATATATGTGTCTACTGTGTTAACAGCTGTCTTATATATGTGTCTACTGTGTTAACAGCTGTCTTATATATGTGTCTACTGTGTTAACAGCTGTCTTAAATATGTGTCTACTGTGTTAACAGCTGTCTTATATATGTGTCTACTGTGTCAACAGCTGTCTTATATATGTGTCTACTGTGTTAACAGCTGTCTTATATATGTGTCTACTGTGTTAACAGCTGTGTTATATATGTGTCTACTGTGTCAACAGCTGTCTTATATATGTGTCTACTGTGTTAACAGCTGTCTTATATATGTGTCTACTGTGTTAACAGCTGTCTTACATATGTGTGTACTGTGTCAACAGCTGTGTTATATATGTGTCTACTGTGTTAACAGCTGTCTTATATATGTGTCTACTGTGTTAACAGCTGTCTTATATATGTGTCTTCTGTGTTAACAGCTGTCTTATAAATGTGTCTACTGTGTTAACAGCTGTGTTATATATGTGTCTATGGTGTCAACAGCTGTGTTATATATGTGTCTACTGTGTTAACAGCTGTCTTACATATGTGTGTACTGTGTCAACAGCTGTGTTATATATGTGTCTACTGTGTTAACAGCTGTGTTATATATGTGTCTACTGTGCTAACAGCTGTCTTATATATGTGTCTACTGTGGTAAAAGATGTCTTATATATGTATCTACTGTGCTAACAGCTGTCTTATATATGTGTCTACTGTGTTAACAGATATCTTATATATGTGTCTACTGTGTTAACAGCTGTGTTATATATGTGTCTACTGTGTCAACAGCTGTCTTATATATGTGTCTACTGTGTTAACAGATGTGTTATATATGTGTGTACTGTGTCAACAGCTGTGTTATATATGTGTCTACTGTGTTAACAGCTGTCTTATATATGTGTCTACTGTGTCAACAGCTGTGTTATATATGTGTCTACTGTGTTAACAGCTGTCTTATATATGTGTCTACTGTGCTAACAACTGTCTTATATATGTGTCTACTGTGTTAACAGCTGTTTTATATATGTGACTACTGTGTCAACAGCTGTGTTATATATGTGTCTTCTGTGTAACAGCTGTCTTATATATGCGTCTACCGTGTTGACTGCTGTGTTATATATGTGTCTACTGTGTTAACAGCTGTCTTATATATGTGTCTACTGTGTTAACAGCTGTCTTATACATGTGTCTACTGTGTCAACAGCGGTGTTATATATGTGTCTACTGTGTTAACAGATGTCTTATATATGTGTCTACTGTGTCAACAGCTGTCTTATATATGTGTCTACTGTGTTAACAGCTGTCTTATATATGTGTCTACTGTGCTAACAGCTGTCTTATATATGTGTCTACTGTGTTAACAGCTGTCTTATATATGCGTCTACTGTGTTAACAGCTGTCTTATATATGTGTCTACTGTGTTAACAGCTGTCTTATATATGCGTCTACTGTGTCAACAGCTGTCTTATATATGTGTCTACTGTGTTAACAGCTGTCTTATATATGCGTCTACTGTGTAAACTGCTGTGTTATATATGTGTCTACTGTGTTAACAGCTGTCTTATATATGCGTCTACTGTGTAAACTGCTGTGTTATATATGTGTCTACTGTTTTTAACAGCTGTCTTATATATGTGTCTACTGTGTTAACAGCTGTCTTATATATGTGTCTACTGTGTTAACAGCTGTCTTAAATATGTGTCTACTGTGTTAACAGCTGTCTTATATATGTTTCTACTGTGTCAACAGCTGTCTTATATATGTGTCTACTGTGTTAACAGCTGTCTTATATATGTGTCTACTGTGTTAACAGCTGTCTTAAATATGTGTCTACTGTGTTAACAGCTGTCTTATATATGTGTCTACTGTGTCAACAGCTGTCTTATATATGTGTCTACTGTGTTAACAGCTGTCTTATATACGTGTCTACTGTGTTAACAGCTGTGTTATATATGTGTCTACTGTGTCAACAGCTGTCTTATATATGTGTCTACTGTGTTAACAGCTGTCTTATATATGTGTCTACTGTGTTAACAGCTGTCTTACATATGTGTGTACTGTGTCAACAGCTGTGTTATATATGTGTCTACTGTGTTAACAGCTGTCTTATATATGTGTCTACTGTGTTAACAGCTGTCTTATATATGTGTCTTCTGTGTTAACAGCTGTCTTATAAATGTGTCTACTGTGTTAACAGCTGTGTTATATATGTGTCTATGGTGTCAACAGCTGTGTTATATATGTGTCTACTGTGTTAACAGCTGTCTTACATATGTGTGTACTGTGTCAACAGCTGTGTTATATATGTGTCTACTGTGTTAACAGCTGTGTTATATATGTGTCTACTGTGCTAACAGCTGTCTTATATATGTGTCTACTGTGGTAAAAGATGTCTTATATATGTATCTACTGTGCTAACAGCTGTCTTATATATGTGTCTACTGTGTTAACAGATATCTTATATATGTGTCTACTGTGTTAACAGCTGTGTTATATATGTGTCTACTGTGTCAACAGCTGTCTTATATATGTGTCTACTGTGTTAACAGATGTGTTATATATGTGTGTACTGTGTCAACAGCTGTGTTATATATGTGTCTACTGTGTTAACAGCTGTCTTATATATGTGTCTACTGTGTCAACAGCTGTGTTATATATGTGTCTACTGTGTTAACAGCTGTCTTATATATGTGTCTACTGTGCTAACAGCTGTCTTATATATGTGTCTACTGTGTTAACAGCTGTCTTATATATGTGTCTACTGTGTTAACAGCTGTCTTATATATGTGTCTACTGTGTCAACAGCTGTGTTATATATGTATCTTCTGTGTAACAGCTGTCTTATATATGCGTCTACCGTGTTGACTGCTGTGTTATATATGTGTCTACTGTGTTAACAGCTGTCTTATATATGTGTCTACTGTGTTAACAGCTGTCTTATACATGTGTCTACTGTGTCAACAGCGGTGTTATATATGTGTCTACTGTGTTAACAGATGTCTTATATATGTGTCTACTGTGTCAACAGCTGTCTTATATATGTGTCTACTGTGTTAACAGCTGTCTTATATATGTGTCTACTGTGCTAACAGCTGTCTTATATATGTGTCTACTGTGTTAACAGCTGTCTTATATATGCGTCTACTGTGTTAACAGCTGTCTTATATATGTGTCTACTGTGTTAACAGCTGTCTTATATATGCGTCTACTGTGTTAACAGCTGTCTTATATATGCGTCTACTGTGTCAACAGCTGTCTTATATATGCGTCTACTGTGTTAACAGCTGTCTTATATATGTGTCTACTGTGTTAACAGCTGTCTTATATATGCGTCTACTGTGTCAACAGCTGTCTTATATATGTGTCTACTGTGTTAACAGCTGTCTTATATATGCGTCTACTGTGTAAACTGCTGTGTTATATATGTGTCTACTGTGTTAACAGCTGTCTTATATATGTGTCTACTGTGTTAACAGCTGTCTTATATATGTGTCTACTGTGTTAACAGCTGTCTTAAATATGTGTCTACTGTGTTAACAGCTGTCTTATATATGTTTCTACTGTGTCAACAGCTGTCTTATATATGTGTCTACTGTGTTAACAGCTGTCTTATATATGTGTCTACTGTGTTAACAGCTGTCTTAAATATGTGTCTACTGTGTTAACAGCTGTCTTATATATGTGTCTACTGTGTCAACAGCTGTCTTATATATGTGTCTACTGTGTTAACAGCTGTCTTATATATGTGTCTACTGTGTTAACAGCTGTGTTATATATGTGTCTACTGTGTCAACAGCTGTCTTATATATGTGTCTACTGTGTTAACAGCTGTCTTATATATGTGTCTACTGTGTTAACAGCTGTCTTACATATGTGTGTACTGTGTCAACAGCTATGTTATATATGTGTCTACTGTGTTAACAGCTGTCTTATATATGTGTCTACTGTGTTAACAGCTGTCTTATATATGTGTCTTCTGTGTTAACAGCTGTCTTATAAATGTGTCTACTGTGTTAACAGCTGTGTTATATATGTGTCTATGGTGTCAACAGCTGTGTTATATATGTGTCTACTGTGTTAACAGCTGTCTTACATAGGTGTGTACTGTGTCAACAGCTGTGTTATATATGTGTCTACTGTGTCAACAGCTGTGTTATATATGTGTCTACTGTGCTAACAGCTGTCTTATATATGTGTCTACTGTGGTAAAAGATGTCTTATATATGTATCTACTGTGCTAACAGCTGTCTTATATATGTGTCTACTGTGTTAACAGATATCTTATATATGTGTCTACTGTGTTAACAGCTGTGTTATATATGTGTCTACTGTGTCAACAGCTGTCTTATATATGTGTCTACTGTGTTAACAGATGTGTTATATATGTGTGTACTGTGTCAACAGCTGTGTTATATATGTGGCTACTGTGTTAACAGCTGTCTTATATATGTGTCTACTGTGTCAACAGCTGTGTTATATATGTGTCTACTGTGTTAACAGCTGTCTTATATATGTGTCTACTGTGCTAACAGCTGTCTTATATATATGTCTACTGTGTTAACAGCTGTCTTATATATGTGTCTACTGTGTTAACAGCTGTCTTATATATGTGTCTACTGTGTCAACAGCTGTGTTATATATGTGTCTTCTGTGTAACAGCTGTCTTATATATGCGTCTACCGTGTTGACTGCTGTGTTATATATGTGTCTACTGTGTTAACAGCTGTCTTATATATGTGTCTACTGTGTTAACAGCTGTCTTATATATGTGTCTACTGTGTCAACAGCTGTCTTATATATGTGTCTACTGTGTCAACAGCTGTGTTATATATGTGTCTTCTGTGTAACAGCTGTCTTATATATGCGTCTACCGTGTTGACTGCTGTGTTATATATGTGTCTACTGTGTTAACAGCTGTCTTATATATGTGTCTACTGTGTTAACAGCTGTCTTACATATGTGTGTACTGTGTCAACAGCTGTGTTATATATGTGTCTACTGTGTTAACAGCTGTCTTATATATGTGTCTACTGTGTTAACAGCTGTCTTATATATGTGTCTTCTGTGTTAACAGCTGTCTTATAAATGTGTCTACTGTGTTAACAGCTGTGTTATATATGTGTCTATGGTGTCAACAGCTGTGTTATATATGTGTCTACTGTGTTAACAGCTGTCTTACATATGTGTGTACTGTGCCAACAGCTGTGTTATATATGTGTCTACTGTGTTAACAGCTGTGTTATATATGTGTCTACTGTGCTAACAGCTGTCTTATATATGTGTCTACTGTGGTAAAAGATGTCTTATATATGTATCTACTGTGCTAACAGCTGTCTTATATATGTGTCTACTGTGTTAACAGATATCTTATATATGTGTCTACTGTGTTAACAGCTGTGTTATATATGTGTCTACTGTGTCAACAGCTGTCTTATATATGTGTCTACTGTGTTAACAGATGTGTTATATATGTGTGTACTGTGTCAACAGCTGTGTTATATATGTGTCTACTGTGTTAACAGCTGTCTTATATATGTGTCTACTGTGTCAACAGCTGTGTTATATATGTGTCTACTGTGTTATCAGCTGTCTTATATATGTGTCTACTGTGCTAACAGCTGTCTTATATATGTGTCTACTGTGTTAACAGCTGTCTTATATATGTGTCTACTGTGTTAACAGCTGTCTTATATATGTGTCTACTGTGTCAACAGCTGTGTTATATATGTATCTTCTGTGTAACAGCTGTCTTATATATGCGTCTACCGTGTTGACTGCTGTGTTATATATGTGTCTACTGTGTTAACAGCTGTCTTATATATGTGTCTACTGTGTTAACAGCTGTCTTATACATGTGTCTACTGTGTCAACAGCGGTGTTATATATGTGTCTACTGTGTTAACAGATGTCTTATATATGTGTCTACTGTGTCAACAGCTGTCTTATATATGTGTCTACTGTGTTAACAGATGTCTTATATATGTGTCTACTGTGCTAACAGCTGTCTTATATATGTGTCTACTGTGTTAACAGCTGTCTTATATATGCGTCTACTGTGTTAACAGCTGTCTTATATATGTGTCTACTGTGTTAACAGCTGTCTTATATATGCGTCTACTGTGTTAACAGCTGTCTTATATATGCGTCTACTGTGTCAACAGCTGTCTTATATATGCGTCTACTGTGTTAACAGCTGTCTTATATATGTGTCTACTGTGTTAACAGCTGTCTTATATATGCGTCTACTGTGTCAACAGCTGTGTTATATATGTGTCTACTGTGTTAACAGCTGTCTTATATATGCGTCTACTGTGTAAACTGCTGTGTTATATATGTGTCTACTGTGTTAACAGCTGTCTTATATATGTGTCTACTGTGTTAACAGCTGTCTTATATATGTGTCTACTGTGTTAACAGCTGTCTTAAATATGTGTCTACTGTGTTAACAGCTGTCTTATATATGTTTCTACTGTGTCAACAGCTGTCTTATATATGTGTCTACTGTGTTAACAGCTGTCTTATATATGTGTCTACTGTGTTAACAGCTGTCTTAAATATGTGTCTACTGTGTTAACAGCTGTCTTATATATGTGTCTACTGTGTCAACAGCTGTCTTATATATGTGTCTACTGTGTTAACAGCTGTCTTATATATGTGTCTACTGTGTTAACAGCTGTGTTATATATGTGTCTACTGTGTCAACAGCTGTCTTATATATGTGTCTACTGTGTTAACAGCTGTCTTATATATGTGTCTACTGTGTTAACAGCTGTCTTACATATGTGTCTACTGTGTTAACAGCTGTGTTATATATGTGTATATGGTGTCAACAGCTGTGTTATATATGTGTCTACTGTGTTAACAGCTGTCTTACATATGTGTGTACTGTGTCAACAGCTGTGTTATATATGTGTCTACTGTGTTAACAGCTGTGTTATATATGTGTCTACTGTGCTAACAGCTGTCTTATATATGTGTCTACTGTGGTAAAAGATGTCTTATATATGTATCTACTGTGCTAACAGCTGTCTTATATATGTGTCTACTGTGTTAACAGATATCTTATATATGTGTCTACTGTGTTAACAGCTGTGTTATATATGTGTCTACTGTGTCAACAGCTGTCTTATATATGTGTCTACTGTGTTAACAGATGTGTTATATATGTGTGTACTGTGTCAACAGCTGTGTTATATATGTGGCTACTGTGTTAACAGCTGTCTTATATATGTGTCTACTGTGTCAACAGCTGTGTTATATATGTGTCTACTGTGTTAACAGCTGTCTTATATATGTGTCTACTGTGCTAACAGCTGTCTTATATATGTGTCTACTGTGTTAACAGCTGTCTTATATATGTGTCTACTGTGTTAACAGCTGTCTTATATATGTGTCTACTGTGTCAACAGCTGTGTTATATATGTGTCTTCTGTGTAACAGCTGTCTTATATATGCGTCTACCGTGTTGACTGCTGTGTTATATATGTGTCTACTGTGTTAACAGCTGTCTTATATATGTGTCTACTGTGTTAACAGCTGTCTTATACATGTGTCTACTGTGTCAACAGCGGTGTTATATATGTGTCTACTGTGTTAACAGATGTCTTATATATGTGTCTACTGTGTCAACAGCTGTCTTATATATGTGTCTACTGTGTTAACAGCTGTCTTATATATGTGTCTACTGTGCTAACAGCTGTCTTATATATGTGTCTACTGTGTTAACAGCTGTCTTATATATGCGTCTACTGTGTTAACAGCTGTCTTATATATGTGTCTACTGTGTTAACAGCTGTCTTATATATGCGTCTACTGTGTTAACAGCTGTCTTATATATGCGTCTACTGTGTCAACAGCTGTCTTATATATGCGTCTAATGTGTTAACAGCTGTCTTATATATGTGTCTACTGTGTTAACAGCTGTCTTATATATGCGTCTACTGTGTCAACAGCTGTCTTATATATGTGTCTACTGTGTTAACAGCTGTCTTATATATGTGTCTACTGTGTTAACAGCTGTCTTATATATGTGTCTACTGTGTTAACAGCTGTCTTACATATGTGTGTACTGTGTCAACAGCTATGTTATATATGTGTCTACTGTGTTAACAGCTGTCTTATATATGTGTCTACTGTGTTAACAGCTGTCTTATATATGTGTCTTCTGTGTTAACAGCTGTCTTATAAATGTGTCTACTGTGTTAACAGCTGTGTTATATATGTGTCTATGGTGTCAACAGCTGTGTTATATATGTGTCTACTGTGTTAACAGCTGTCTTACATATGTGTGTACTGTGTCAACAGCTGTGTTATATATGTGTCTACTGTGTTAACAGCTGTGTTATATATGTGTCTACTGTGCTAACAGCTGTCTTATATATGTGTCTACTGTGGTAAAAGATGTCTTATATATGTATCTACTGTGCTAACAGCTGTCTTATATATGTGTCTACTGTGTTAACAGATATCTTATATATGTGTCTACTGTGTTAACAGCTGTGTTATATATGTGTCTACTGTGTCAACAGCTGTCTTATATATGTGTCTACTGTGTTAACAGATGTGTTATATATGTGTGTACTGTGTCAACAGCTGTGTTATATATGTGTCTACTGTGTTAACAGCTGTCTTATATATGTGTCTACTGTGTCAACAGCTGTGTTATATATGTGTCTACTGTGTTAACAGCTGTCTTATATATGTGTCTACTGTGCTAACAGCTGTCTTATATATGTGTCTACTGTGTTAACAGCTGTCTTATATATGTGTCTACTGTGTTAACAGCTGTCTTATATATGTGTCTACTGTGTCAACAGCTGTGTTATATATGTGTCTTCTGTGTAACAGCTGTCTTATATATGCGTCTACCGTGTTGACTGCTGTGTTATATATGTGTCTACTGTGTTAACAGCTGTCTTATATATGTGTCTACTGTGTTAACAGCTGTCTTATACATGTGTCTACTGTGTCAACAGCGGTGTTATATATGTGTCTACTGTGTTAACAGATGTCTTATATATGTGTCTACTGTGTCAACAGCTGTCTTATATATGTGTCTACTGTATTAACAGCTGTCTTATATATGTGTCTACTGTGCTAACAGCTGTCTTATATATGTGTCTACTGTGTTAACAGCTGTCTTATATATGCGTCTACTGTGTTAACAGCTGTCTTATATATGTGTCTACTGTGTTAACAGCTGTCTTATATATGCGTCTACTGTGTTAACAGCTGTCTTATATATGCGTCTACTGTGTCAACAGCTGTCTTATATATGCGTCTACTGTGTAAACTGCTGTGTTATATATGTGTCTACTGTGTTAACAGCTGTCTTATATATGTGTCTACTGTGTTAACAGCTGTCTTATATATGTGTCTACTGTGTTAACAGCTGTCTTAAATATGTGTCTACTGTGTTAACAGCTGTCTTATATATGTTTCTACTGTGTCAACAGCTGTCTTATATATGTGTCTACTGTGTTAACAGCTGTCTTATATATGTGACTACTGTGTTAACAGCTGTGTTATATATGTGTCTACTGTGTAAACAGCTGTCTTATATATGTGTCTACTGTGTCAACAGCTGTCTTATATATGTGTCTACTGTGTTAACAGCTGTCTTACCTATGTGTGTACTGTGTCAACAGCTGTGTTATATATGTGTCTACTGTGTTAACAGCTGTCTTATATATGTGTCTACTGTGTTAACAGCTGTCTTATATATGTGTCTTCTGTGTTAACAGCTGTGTTATATATGTGTCTACTGTGTCAACAGCTGTGTTATATATGTGTCAACTGTGTTAACAGCTGTCTTACATATGTGTGTACTGTGTCAACAGCTGTGTTATATATGTGTCTACTGTGTTAACAGCTGTGTTATATATGTGTCTACTGTGCTAACAGCTGTCTTATATATGTGTCTACTGTGTTAACAGATGTCTTATATATGTGTCTACTGTGCTAACAGCTGTCTTATATATGTGTCTACTGTGTTAACAGATGTCTTATATATGTGTCTACTGTGTTAACAGCTGTGTTATATATGTGTCTACTGTGTCAACAGCTGTCTTATATATGTGTCTACTGTGTTAACAGCTGTGTTATATATGTGTGTACTGTGTCAACAGCTGTGTTATATATGTGTCTACTGTGTTAACAGCTGTCTTATATATGTGTCTACTGTGTCAACAGCTGTGTTATATATGTGTCTACTGTGTCAACAGCTGTCTTAAATATGTGTCTACTGTGTTAACAGCTGTCTTATATATGTGACTACTGTGTTAACAGCTGGGTTATATATGTGTCTACTGTGTTAACAGCTGTCTTATATATGTGTCTACTGTGTTAACAGCTGTGTTATATATGTGTCTACTGTGTCAACAGCTGTCTTATATATGTGTCTACTGTGTTAACAGCTGTCTTATATATGTGTCTTCTGTGTTAACAGCTGTCTTATAAATGTGTCTACTGTGTTAACAGCTGTGTTATATATGTGTCTATGGTGTCAACAGCTGTGTTATATATGTGTCTACTGTGTTAACAGCTGTCTTACATATGTGTGTACTGTGTCAACAGCTGTGTTATATATGTGTCTACTGTGTTAACAGCTGTGTTATATATGTGTCTACTGTGCTAACAGCTGTCTTATATATGTGTCTACTGTGGTAAAAGATGTCTTATATATGTATCTACTGTGCTAACAGCTGTCTTATATATGTGTCTACTGTGTTAACAGATATCTTATATATGTGTCTACTGTGTTAACAGCTGTGTTATATATGTGTCTACTGTGTCAACAGCTGTCTTATATATGTGTCTACTGTGTTAACAGATGTGTTATATATGTGTGTACTGTGTCAACAGCTGTGTTATATATGTGTCTACTGTGTTAACAGCTGTCTTATATATGTGTCTACTGTGTCAACAGCTGTGTTATATATGTGTCTACTGTGTTAACAGCTGTCTTATATATGTGTCTACTGTGCTAACAGCTGTCTTATATATGTGTCTACTGTGTTAACAGCTGTCTTATATATGTGTCTACTGTGTTAACAGCTGTCTTATATATGTGTCTACTGTGTCAACAGCTGTGTTATATATGTGTCTTCTGTGTAACAGCTGTCTTATATATGCGTCTACCGTGTTGACTGCTGTGTTATATATGTGTCTACTGTGTTAACAGCTGTCTTATATATGTGTCTACTGTGTTAACAGCTGTCTTATACATGTGTCTACTGTGTCAACAGCGGTGTTATATATGTGTCTACTGTGTTAACAGATGTCTTATATATGTGTCTACTGTGTCAACAGCTGTCTTATATATGTGTCTACTGTGTTAACAGCTGTCTTATATATGTGTCTACTGTGCTAACAGCTGTCTTATATATGTGTCTACTGTGTTAACAGCTGTCTTATATATGCGTCTACTGTGTTAACAGCTGTCTTATATATGTGTCTACTGTGTTAACAGCTGTCTTATATATGCGTCTACTGTGTTAACAGCTGTCTTATATATGCGTCTACTGTGTCAACAGCTGTCTTATATATGCGTCTACTGTGTTAACAGCTGTCTTATATATGTGTCTACTGTGTTAACAGCTGTCTTATATATGCGTCTACTGTGTCAACAGCTGTCTTATATATGTGTCTACTGTGTTAACAGCTGTCTTATATATGTGTCTACTGTGTTAACAGCTGTCTTATATATGTGTCTACTGTGTTAACAGCTGTCTTACATATGTGTGTACTGTGTCAACAGCTATGTTATATATGTGTCTACTGTGTTAACAGCTGTCTTATATATGTGTCTACTGTGTTAACAGCTGTCTTATATATGTGTCTTCTGTGTTAACAGCTGTCTTATAAATGTGTCTACTGTGTTAACAGCTGTGTTATATATGTGTCTATGGTGTCAACAGCTGTGTTATATATGTGTCTACTGTGTTAACAGCTGTCTTACATATGTGTGTACTGTGTCAACAGCTGTGTTATATATGTGTCTACTGTGTTAACAGCTGTGTTATATATGTGTCTACTGTGCTAACAGCTGTCTTATATATGTGTCTACTGTGGTAAAAGATGTCTTATATATGTATCTACTGTGCTAACAGCTGTCTTATATATGTGTCTACTGTGTTAACAGATATCTTATATATGTGTCTACTGTGTTAACAGCTGTGTTATATATGTGTCTACTGTGTCAACAGCTGTCTTATATATGTGTCTACTGTGTTAACAGATGTGCTATATATGTGTGTACTGTGTCAACAGCTGTGTTATATATGTGTCTACTGTGTTAACAGCTGTCTTATATATGTGTCTACTGTGTCAACAGCTGTGTTATATATGTGTCTACTGTGTTAACAGCTGTCTTATATATGTGTCTACTGTGCTAACAGCTGTCTTATATATGTGTCTACTGTGTTAACAGCTGTCTTATATATGTGTCTACTGTGTTAACAGCTGTCTTATATATGTGTCTACTGTGTCAACAGCTGTGTTATATATGTGTCTTCTGTGTAACAGCTGTCTTATATATGCGTCTACCGTGTTGACTGCTGTGTTATATATGTGTCTACTGTGTTAACAGCTGTCTTATATATGTGTCTACTGTGTTAACAGCTGTCTTATACATGTGTCTACTGTGTCAACAGCGGTGTTATATATGTGTCTACTGTGTTAACAGATGTCTTATATATGTGTCTACTGTGTCAACAGCTGTCTTATATATGTGTCTACTGTGTTAACAGCTGTCTTATATATGTGTCTACTGTACTAACAGCTGTCTTATATATGTGTCTACTGTGTTAACAGCTGTCTTATATATGCGTCTACTGTGTTAACAGCTGTCTTATATATGTGTCTACTGTGTTAACAGCTGTCTTATATATGCGTCTACTGTGTTAACAGCTGTCTTATATATGCGTCTACTGTGTCAACAGCTGTCTTATATATGCGTCTACTGTGTTAACAGCTGTCTTATATATGTGTCTACTGTGTTAACAGCTGTCTTATATATGCGACTACTGTGTCAACAGCTGTCTTATATATGTGTCTACTGTGTTAACAGCTGTCTTATATATGCGTCTACTGTGTAAACTGCTGTGTTATATATGTGTCTACTGTGTTAACAGCTGTCTTATATATGTGTCTACTGTGTTAACAGCTGTCTTATATATGTGTCTACTGTGTTAACAGCTGTCTTAAATATGTGTCTACTGTGTTAACAGCTGTCTTATATATGTTTCTACTGTGTCAACAGCTGTCTTATATATGTGTCTACTGTGTTAACAGCTGTCTTATATATGTGTCTACTGTGTTAACAGCTGTGTTATATATGTGTCTACTGTGTAAACAGCTGTCTTATATATGTGTCTACTGTGTTAACAGCTGTCTTATATATGTGTCTACTGTGTTAACAGCTGTCTTACCTATGTGTGTACTGTGTCAACAGCTGTGTTATATATGTGTCTACTGTGTTAACAGCTGTCTTATATATGTGTCTACTGTGTTAACAGCTGTCTTATATATGTGTCTTCTGTGTTAACAGCTGTGTTATATATGTGTCTACTGTGTTAACAGCTGTCTTATATATGTGTCTACTGTGTTAACAGCTGTCTTATACATGTGTCTACTGTGTCAACAGCGGTGTTATATATGTGTCTACTGTGTTAACAGATGTCTTATATATGTGTCTACTGTGTCAACAGCTGTCTTATATATGTGTCTACTGTGTTAACAGCTGTCTTATATATGTGTCTACTGTGCTAACAGCTGTCTTATTTATGTGTCTACTGTGTTAACAGCTGTCTTATATATGCGTCTACTGTGTTAACAGCTGTCTTATATATGTGTCTACTGTGCTAACATCTGTCTTATATATGTGTCTACTGTGCTAACAGCTGTCTTATATATGTGTCTACAGTGTCAACAGCTGTCTTATATATGTGTCTACTGTGTTAACAGCTGTCTTATATATGTCTCTACTGTGCTAACAGCTGTCTTCTATATGTGTCTACTGTGTTAACAGCTGTCTTATATATGTGTCTACTGTGTCAACAGCTGTCTTATATATGTGTCTACTGTGCTATCAGCTGTGTTATATATGTGTCTACTGTGTCAACAGCTGTGTTATATATGTGTCTACTGTGTTAACAGCTGTCTTATATATGTGTCTACTGTGCTAACAGCTGTGTTATATATGTGTCTACTGTGTTAACAGCTGTCTTATATATGTGTCTACTGTGCTAACAGCTGTGTTATATATGTGTCTACTGTGTTAACAGCTGTCTTATATATGTGTCTACTGTGTTAACAGCTGTCTTATATATGTGTCTACTGTGTCAACAGCTGTGTTATATATGTGTCTTCTGTGTTAACAGCTGTCTTATATATGCGTCTACTGTGTTAACTGCTGTGTTATGTATGTGTCTACTGTGTTAACAGCTGTTTTATATATGTGTCTACTGTGTTAACAGCTGTCTTATATATGTGTCTACTGTGTCAACAGCTGTGTTATACATGTGTCTACTGTGTTAACAGCTGTCTTATATATGTGTCTACTGTGTTAACAGCTGTCTTATATATGCGTCTACTGTGTTAACAGCTGTCTTATATATGTGTCTACTGTGTCAACATCTGTCTTATATATGCGTCTACTGTGGTAAAAGATGTCTTATATATGTATCTACTGTGCTAACAGCTGTCTTATATATGTGTCTACTGTGTTAACAGATATCTTATATATGTGTCTACTGTGTTAACAGCTGTGTTATATATGTGTCTACTGTGTCAACAGCTGTCTTATATATGTGTCTACTGTGTTAACAGATGTGCTATATATGTGTGTACTGTGTCAACAGCTGTGTTATATATGTGTCTACTGTGTTAACAGCTGTCTTATATATGTGTCTACTGTGTCAACAGCTGTGTTATATATGTGTCTACTGTGTTAACAGCTGTCTTATATATGTGTCTACTGTGCTAACAGCTGTCTTATATATGTGTCTACTGTGTTAACAGCTGTCTTATATATGTGTCTACTGTGTTAACAGCTGTCTTATATATGTGTCTACTGTGTCAACAGCTGTGTTATATATGTGTCTTCTGTGTAACAGCTGTCTTATATATGCGTCTACCGTGTTGACTGCTGTGTTATATATGTGTCTACTGTGTTAACAGCTGTCTTATATATGTGTCTACTGTGTTAACAGCTGTCTTATACATGTGTCTACTGTGTCAACAGCGGTGTTATATATGTGTCTACTGTGTTAACAGATGTCTTATATATGTGTCTACTGTGTCAACAGCTGTCTTATATATGTGTCTACTGTGTTAACAGCTGTCTTATATATGTGTCTACTGTACTAACAGCTGTCTTATATATGTGTCTACTGTGTTAACAGCTGTCTTATATATGCGTCTACTGTGTTAACAGCTGTCTTATATATGTGTCTACTGTGTTAACAGCTGTCTTATATATGCGTCTACTGTGTTAACAGCTGTCTTATATATGCGTCTACTGTGTCAACAGCTGTCTTATATATGCGTCTACTGTGTTAACAGCTGTCTTATATATGTGTCTACTGTGTTAACAGCTGTCTTATATATGCGTCTACTGTGTCAACAGCTGTCTTATATATGTGTCTACTGTGTTAACAGCTGTCTTATATATGCGTCTACTGTGTAAACTGCTGTGTTATATATGTGTCTACTGTGTTAACAGCTGTCTTATATATGTGTCTACTGTGTTAACAGCTGTCTTATATATGTGTCTACTGTGTTAACAGCTGTCTTAAATATGTGTCTACTGTGTTAACAGCTGTCTTATATATGTTTCTACTGTGTCAACAGCTGTCTTATATATGTGTCTACTGTGTTAACAGCTGTCTTATATATGTGTCTACTGTGTTAACAGCTGTGTTATATATGTGTCTACTGTGTAAACAGCTGTCTTATATATGTGTCTACTGTGTTAACAGCTGTCTTATATATGTGTCTACTGTGTTAACAGCTGTCTTACCTATGTGTGTACTGTGTCAACAGCTGTGTTATATATGTGTCTACTGTGTTAACAGCTGTCTTATATATGTGTCTACTGTGTTAACAGCTGTCTTATATATGTGTCTTCTGTGTTAACAGCTGTGTTATATATGTGTCTACTGTGTCAACAGCTGTGTTATATATGTGTCAACTGTGTTAACAGCTGTCTTACATATGTGTGTACTGTGTCAACAGCTGTGTTATATATGTGTCTACTGTGTTAACAGCTGTGTTATATATGTGTCTACTGTGCTAACAGCTGTCTTATATATGTGTCTACTGTGTCAACAGCTGTGTTATATATGTGTCTACTGTGTTAACAGCTGTCT
Organism: Eledone cirrhosa; assembly: GCA_964016885.1. NCBI lineage: Eukaryota > Metazoa > Mollusca > Cephalopoda > Octopoda > Eledonidae > Eledone > Eledone cirrhosa. Next base: position 28,610,401 of record OZ024740.1, read on the forward strand.
TATATATGTGTCTACTGTGTTAACAGCTGTCTTATATATGTGTCTACTGTGTTAACAGCTGTCTTATATATGCGTCTACTGTGTTAACAGCTGTCTTATATATGCGTCTACTGTGTCAACAGCTGTCTTATATATGCGTCTACTGAGTTAACAGCTGTCTTATATATGTGTCTACTGTGTTAACAGCTGTCTTATATATGCGTCTACTGTGTTAACAGATGTCTTATATATGTGTCTACTGTGTCAACAGCTGTCTTATATATGTGTCTACTGTGTTAACAGCTGTCTTATATATGTGTCTACCGTGTTGACTGCTGTGTTATATATGTGTCTACTGTGTTAACAGCTGTCTTATATATGTGTCTACTGTGTTAACAGCTGTCTTATACATGTGTCTACTGTGTCAACAGCGGTGTTATATATGTGTCTACTGTGTTAACAGATGTCTTATATATGTGTCTACTGTGTCAACAGCTGTCTTATATATGTGTCTACTGTGTTAACAGCTGTCTTATATATGTGTCTACTGTGCTAACAGCTGTCTTATTTATGTGTCTACTGTGTTAACAGCTGTCTTATATATGCGTCTACTGTGTTAACAGCTGTCTTATATATGTGTCTACTGTGCTAACATCTGTCTTATATATGTGTCTACTGTGCTAACAGCTGTCTTATATATGTGTCTACAGTGTCAACAGCTGTCTTATATATGTGTCTACTGTGTTAACAGCTGTCTTATATATGTCTCTACTGTGCTAACAGCTGTCTTCTATATGTGTCTACTGTGTTAACAGCTGTCTTATATATGTGTCTACTGTGTCAACAGCTGTCTTATATATGTGTCTACTGTGCTATCAGCTGTGTTATATATGTGTCTACTGTGTCAACAGCTGTGTTATATATGTGTCTACTGTGTTAACAGCTGTCTTATATATGTGTCTACTGTGCTAACAGCTGTGTTATATATGTGTCTACTGTGTTAACAGCTGTCTTATATATGTGTCTACTGTGCTAACAGCTGTGTTATATATGTGTCTACTGTGTTAACAGCTGTCTTATATATGTGTCTACTGTGTTAACAGCTGTCTTATATATGTGTCTACTGTGTCAACAGCTGTGTTATATATGTGTCTTCTGTGTTAACAGCTGTCTTATATATGCGTCTACTGTGTTAACTGCTGTGTTATGTATGTGTCTACTGTGTTAACAGCTGTTTTATATATGTGTCTACTGTGTTAACAGCTGTCTTATACATGTGTCTACTGTGTCAACAGCTGTGTTATACATGTGTCTACTGTGTTAACAGCTGTCTTATATATGTGTCTACTGTGTCAACAGCTGTCTTATATATGTGTCTACTGTGTTAACAGCTGTCTTATATATGTGTCTACTGTGCTAACAGCTGTCTTATATATGTGTCTACTGTGTTAACAGCTGTCTTATATATGCGTCTACTGTGTTAACAGCTGTCTTATATATGTGTCTACTGTGTTAACAGCTGTCTTATATATGCGTCTACTGTGTTAACAGCTGTCTTATATATGTGTCTACTGTGTCAACATCTGTCTTATATATGCGTCTACTGTGTTAACAGCTGTCTTATATATGTGTCTACTGTGTTAACAGCTGTCTTATATATGCGTCTACTGTGTCAACAGCTGTCTTATATATGCGTCTACTGTGTTAACTGCTGTGTTATATATGTGTCTACTGTGTTAACAGCTGTCTTATATATGTGTCTACTGTGTTAACAGCTGTCTTATATATGTGTCTACTGTGTTAACAGCTGTCTTAAATATGTGTCTACTGTGTTAACAGCTGTCTTATACATGTGTCTACTGTGTCAACAGCGGTGTTATATATGTGTCTACTGTGTTAACAGATGTCTTATATATGTGTCTACTGTGTCAACAGCTGTCTTATATATGTGTCTACTGTGTTAACAGCTGTCTTATATATGTGTCTACTGTGTCAACAGCTGTGTTATATATGTGTCTACTGTGTTAACAGCTGTCTTATATATGTGTCTACTGTGCTAACAGCTGTGTTATATATGTGTCTACTGTGTTAACAGCTGTCTTATATATGTGTCTACTGTGCTAACAGCTGTGTTATATATGTGTCTACTGTGGTAAAAGATGTCTTATATATGTATCTACTGTGCTAACAGCTGTCTTATATATGTGTCTACTGTGTTAACAGATATCTTATATATGTGTCTACTGTGTTAACAGCTGTGTTATATATGTGTCTACTGTGTCAACAGCTGTCTTATATATGTGTCTACTGTGTTAACAGATGTGCTATATATGTGTGTACTGTGTCAACAGCTGTGTTATATATGTGTCTACTGTGTTAACAGCTGTCTTATATATGTGTCTACTGTGTCAACAGCTGTGTTATATATGTGTCTACTGTGTTAACAGCTGTCTTATATATGTGTCTACTGTGCTAACAGCTGTCTTATATATGTGTCTACTGTGTTAACAGCTGTCTTATATATGTGTCTACTGTGTTAACAGCTGTCTTATATATGTGTCTACTGTGTCAACAGCTGTGTTATATATGTGTCTTCTGTGTAACAGCTGTCTTATATATGCGTCTACCGTGTTGACTGCTGTGTTATATATGTGTCTACTGTGTTAACAGCTGTCTTATATATGTGTCTACTGTGTTAACAGCTGTCTTATACATGTGTCTACTGTGTCAACAGCGGTGTTATATATGTGTCTACTGTGTTAACAGATGTCTTATATATGTGTCTACTGTGTCAACAGCTGTCTTATATGTGTGTCTACTGTGTTAACAGCTGTCTTATATATGTGTCTACTGTACTAACAGCTGTCTTATATATGTGTCTACTGTGTTAACAGCTGTCTTATATATGCGTCTACTGTGTTAACAGCTGTCTTATATATGTGTCTACTGTGTTAACAGCTGTCTTATATATGCGTCTACTGTGTTAACAGCTGTCTTATATATGCGTCTACTGTGTCAACAGCTGTCTTATATATGCGTCTACTGTGTTAACAGCTGTCTTATATATGTGTCTACTGTGTTAACAGCTGTCTTATATATGCGTCTACTGTGTCAACAGCTGTCTTATATATGTGTCTACTGTGTTAACAGCTGTCTTATATATGCGTCTACTGTGTAAACTGCTGTGTTATATATGTGTCTACTGTGTTAACAGCTGTCTTATATATGTGTCTACTGTGTTAACAGCTGTCTTATATATGTGTCTACTGTGTTAACAGCTGTCTTAAATATGTGTCTACTGTGTTAACAGCTGTCTTATATATGTTTCTACTGTGTCAACAGCTGTCTTATATATGTGTCTACTGTGTTAACAGCTGTCTTATATATGTGTCTACTGTGTTAACAGCTGTGTTATATATGTGTCTACTGTGTAAACAGCTGTCTTATATATGTGTCTACTGTGTTAACAGCTGTCTTATATATGTGTCTACTGTGTTAACAGCTGTCTTACCTATGTGTGTACTGTGTCAACAGCTGTGTTATATATGTGTCTACTGTGTTAACAGCTGTCTTATATATGTGTCTACTGTGTTAACAGCTGTCTTATATATGTGTCTTCTGTGTTAACAGCTGTGTTATATATGTGTCTACTGTGTCAACAGCTGTGTTATATATGTGTCAACTGTGTTAACAGCTGTCTTACATATGTGTGTACTGTGTCAACAGCTGTGTTATATATGTGTCTACTGTGTTAACAGCTGTGTTATATATGTGTCTACTCTGCTAACAGCTGTCTTATATATGTGTCTACTGTGTCAACAGCTGTGTTATATATGTGTCTACTGTGTTAACAGCTGTCTTATATATGTGTCTACTGTGTTAACAGCTGTCTTATATATGTGTCTACTGTGTTAACAGCTGTCTTATATATGCGTCTACTGTGTTAACAGCTGTCTTATATATGCGTCTACTGTGTCAACAGCTGTCTTATATATGCGTCTACTGAGTTAACAGCTGTCTTATATATGTGTCTACTGTGTTAACAGCTGTCTTATATATGCGTCTACTGTGTTAACAGATGTCTTATATATGTGTCTACTGTGTCAACAGCTGTCTTATATATGTGTCTACTGTGTTAACAGCTGTCTTATATATGTGTCTACCGTGTTGACTGCTGTGTTATATATGTGTCTACTGTGTTAACAGCTGTCTTATATATGTGTCTACTGTGTTAACAGCTGTCTTATACATGTGTCTACTGTGTCAACAGCGGTGTTATATATGTGTCTACTGTGTTAACAGATGTCTTATATATGTGTCTACTGTGTCAACAGCTGTCTTATATATGTGTCTACTGTGTTAACAGCTGTCTTATATATGTGTCTACTGTGCTAACAGCTGTCTTATTTATGTGTCTACTGTGTTAACAGCTGTCTTATATATGCGTCTACTGTGTTAACAGCTGTCTTATATATGTGTCTACTGTGCTAACATCTGTCTTATATATGTGTCTACTGTGCTAACAGCTGTCTTATATATGTGTCTACAGTGTCAACAGCTGTCTTATATATGTGTCTACTGTGTTAACAGCTGTCTTATATATGTCTCTACTGTGCTAACAGCTGTCTTCTATATGTGTCTACTGTGTTAACAGCTGTCTTATATATGTGTCTACTGTGTCAACAGCTGTCTTATATATGTGTCTACTGTGCTATCAGCTGTGTTATATATGTGTCTACTGTGTCAACAGCTGTGTTATATATGTGTCTACTGTGTTAACAGCTGTCTTATATATGTGTCTACTGTGCTAACAGCTGTGTTATATATGTGTCTACTGTGTTAACAGCTGTCTTATATATGTGTCTACTGTGCTAACAGCTGTGTTATATATGTGTCTACTGTGTTAACAGCTGTCTTATATATGTGTCTACTGTGTTAACAGCTGTCTTATATATGTGTCTACTGTGTCAACAGCTGTGTTATATATGTGTCTTCTGTGTTAACAGCTGTCTTATATATGCGTCTACTGTGTTAACTGCTGTGTTATGTATGTGTCTACTGTGTTAACAGCTGTTTTATATATGTGTCTACTGTGTTAACAGCTGTCTTATACATGTGTCTACTGTGTCAACAGCTGTGTTATACATGTGTCTACTGTGTTAACAGCTGTCTTATATATGTGTCTACTGTGTCAACAGCTGTCTTATATATGTGTCTACTGTGTTAACAGCTGTCTTATATATGTGTCTACTGTGCTAACAGCTGTCTTATATATGTGTCTACTGTGTTAACAGCTGTCTTATATATGCGTCTACTGTGTTAACAGCTGTCTTATATATGTGTCTACTGTGTCAACATCTGTCTTATATATGCGTCTACTGTGTTAACAGCTGTCTTATATATGTGTCTACTGTGTTAACAGCTGTCTTATATATGCGTCTACTGTGTCAACAGCTGTCTTATATATGCGTCTACTGTGTTAACTGCTGTGTTATATATGTGTCTACTGTGTTAACAGCTGTCTTATATATGTGTCTACTGTGTTAACAGCTGTCTTATATATGTGTCTACTGTGTTAACAGCTGTCTTAAATATGTGTCTACTGTGTTAACAGCTGTCTTATATATGTGTCTACTGTGTCAACAGCTGTCTTATATATGTGTCTACTGTGTTAACAGCTGTCTTATATATGTGTCTACTGTGTTAACAGCTGTGTTATATATGTGTCTACTGTGTTAACAGCTGTCTTATATATGTGTCTACTGTGTTAACAGCTGTCTTACATATGTGTGTACTGTGTCAACAGCTGTGTTATATATGTGTCTACTGTGTTAACAGCTGTCTTATATATGTGTCTACTGTGTTAACAACTGTCTTATATATGTGTCTTCTGTGTTAACAGCTGTCTTATATATGTGTCTACTGTGTTAACAGCTGTGTTATATATGTGTCTTCTGTGTCAACAGCTGTGTTAGATATGTGTCTACTGTGTTAACAGCTGTCTTATATATGTCTCTACTGTGCTAACAGCTGTCTTATATATGTGTCTACTGTGTTAACAGCTGTCTTATATATGTGTCTACTGTGCTAACAGCCGTCTTATATATGTGTCTACTGTGTTAACAGATGTCTTATATATGTGTCTACTGTGCTAACAGCTGTCTTATATATGTGTCTACTGTGTTAACAGATGTCTTATATATGTGTCTACTGTGTTAACAGCTGTGTTATATATGTGTCTACTGTGTCAACAGCTGTCTTATATATGTGTCTACTGTGTTAACAGCTGTGTTATATATGTGTGTACTGTGCTAACAGCTGTGTTATATATGTGTCTACTGTGTTAACAGCTGTCTTATATATGTCTCTACTGTGTTAACAGCTGTCTTATATATGTGTCTTCTGTGTTAACAGCTGTCTTATATATGTCTCTACTGTGCTAACAGCTGTCTTATATATGTGTCTACTGTGTTAACAGCTGTCCTATATATGTGTCTACTGTGCTAACAGCTGTGTTATATATGTGTCTACTGTGTTAACAGCTGTCTTATATATGTGTCTACTGTGCTAACAGCTGTGTTATATATGTGTCGACAGTGTCAACAGCTGTCTTATATATGTGTCTACTGTGCTAACAGCTGTGTTATATATGTGTCTACTGTGTCAACAGCTGTCTTATATATGTGTCTACAGTGTCAACAGCTGTCTTATATATGTCTCTACTGTGTTAACAGCTGTCTTATATATGTCTCTACTGTGCTAACCGCTGTCTTATATATGTGTCTACAGTGTTAACAGCTGTCTTATATATGTGTCTACTGTGTCAACAGTTGTCTTATATATGTCTCTACTGTGTTAACAGCTGTCTTATATATGTCTCTACTGTGCTAACAGCTGTCTTATATATATGTCTACAGTGTTAACAGCTGTCTTATATATGTGTCTACTGTGTCAACAGCTGTCTTATATATGTGTCTACTGTGCTAACAGCTGTCTTATATATGTGTCTACTGTGCTAACAGCTGTCTTATATATGTGTCTACAGTGTCAACAGCTGTCTTATATATGTGTCTACTGTGTTAACAGCTGTCTTATGTATGTCTCTACTGTGCTAACAGCTGTCTTATATATGTGTCTACTGTGTTAACAGCTGTCTTATATATGTGTCTACTGTGTCAACAGCTGTCTTATATATGTGTCTACTGTGCTATCAGCTGTGTTATATATGTGTCTACTGTGTCAACAGATGTGTTATATATGTGTCTACTGTGTTAACAGCTGTCTTATATATGTGTCTACTGTGCTAACAGCTGTGTTATATATGTGTCTACTGTGTTAACAGCTGTCTTATATATGTGTCTACTGTGCTAACAGCTGTCTTATATATGTGTCTACTGTGTCAACAGCTGTGTTATATATGTGTCTTCTGTGTTAACAGCTGTCTTATATATGCGTCTACTGTGTTAACTGCTGTGTTATATATGTGTCTACTGTGTTAACAGCTGTCTTATATATGTGTCTACTGTGTTAACAGCTGTCTTATATATGTGTCTACTGTGTCAACAGCTGTGTTATACATGTGTCTACTGTGTTAACAGCTGTCTTATATATGTGTCTACTGTGTCAACAGCTGTCTTATATATGTGTCTACTGTGTTAACAGCTGTCTTATATATGTGTCTACTGTGCTAACAGCTGTCTTATATATGTGTCTACTGTGTTAACAGCTGTCTTATATATGCGTCTACTGTGTTAACAGCTGTCTTATATATGTGTCTACTGTGTTAACAGCTGTCTTATATATGCGTCTACTGTGTTAACAGCTGTCTTATATATGTGTCTACTGTGTCAACATCTGTCTTATATATGCGTCTACTGTGTTAACAGCTGTCTTATATATGTGTCTACTGTGTTAACAGCTGTCTTATATATGCGTCTACTGTGTCAACAGCTGTCTTATATATGCGTCTACTGTGTTAACTGCTGTGTTATATATGTGTCTACTGTGTTAACAGCTGTCTTATATATGTGTCTACTGTGTTAACAGCTGTCTTATATATGTGTCTACTGTGTTAACAGCTGTCTTAAATATGTGTCTACTGTGTTAACAGCTGTCTTACATATGTGTCTACTGTGTCAACAGCTGTCTTATATATGTGTCTACTGTGTTAACAGCTGTGTTATATATGTGTCTACTGTTTCAACAGCTGTCTTATATATGTGTCTACTGTGTTAACAGCTGTCTTATATATGTGTCTACTGTGTTAACAGCTGTCTTACATATGTGTGTACTGTGTCAACAGCTCTGTTATATATGTGTCTACTGTGTTAACAGCTGTCTTATATATGTGTCTACTGTGTTAACAGCTGTCTTATATATGTGTCTTCTGTGTTAACAGCTGTCTTATATATGTGTCTACTGTGTTAACAGCTGTGTTATATATGTGTCTACTGTGTCAACAGCTGTGTTAGATATGTGTCTACTGTGTTAACAGCTGTCTTACATATGTGTGTACTGTGTCAACAGCTGTGTTATATATGTGTCTACTGTGTTAACAGCTGTCTTATATATGTGTCTACTGTGCTAACAGCCGTCTTATATATGTGTCTACTGTGTTAACTGATGTCTTATATATGTGTCTACTGTGCTAACAGCTGTCTTATATATGTGTCTACTGTGTTAACAGCTGTCTTATATATGCGTCTACTGTGTTAACAGCTGTCTTATATATGTGTCTACTGTGTTAACAGCTGTCTTATATATGCGTCTACTGTGTTAACAGCTGTCTTATATATGTGTCTACTGTGTCAACATCTGTCTTATATATGCGTCTACTGTGTTAACAGCTGTCTTATATATGTGTCTACTGTGTTAACAGCTGTCTTATATATGCGTCTACTGTGTCAACAGCTGTCTTATATATGCGTCTACTGTGTTAACTGCTGTGTTATATATGTGTCTACTGTGTTAACAGCTGTCTTATATATGTGTCTACTGTGTTAACAGCTGTCTTATATATGTGTCTACTGTGTTAACAGCTGTCTTAAATATGTGTCTACTGTGTTAACAGCTGTCTTATATATGTGTCTACTGTGTCAACAGCTGTCTTATATATGTGTCTACTGTGTTAACAGCTGTCTTATATATGTGTCTACTGTGTTAACAGCTGTGTTATATATGTGTCTACTGTGTTAACAGCTGTCTTATATATGTGTCTACTGTGTTAACAGCTGTCTTACATATGTGTGTACTGTGTCAACAGCTGTGTTATATATGTGTCTACTGTGTTAACAGCTGTCTTATATATGTGTCTACTGTGTTAACAGCTGTCTTATATATGTGTCTTCTGTGTTAACAGCTGTCTTATATATGTGTCTACTGTGTTAACAGCTGTGTTATATATGTGTCTTCTGTGTCAACAGCTGTGTTAGATATGTGTCTACTGTGTTAACAGCTGTCTTATATATGTCTCTACTGTGCTAACAGCTGTCTTATATATGTGTCTACTGTGTTAACAGCTGTCTTATATATGTGTCTACTGTGCTAACAGCCGTCTTATATATGTGTCTACTGTGTTAACAGATGTCTTATATATGTGTCTACTGTGCTAACAGCTGTCTTATATATGTGTCTACTGTGTTAACAGATGTCTTATATATGTGTCTACTGTGTTAACAGCTGTGTTATATATGTGTCTACTGTGTCAACAGCTGTCTTATATATGTGTCTACTGTTTTAACAGCTGTGTTATATATGTGTGTACTGTGCTAACAGCTGTGTTATATATGTGTCTACTGTGTTAACAGCTGTCTTATATATGTCTCTACTGTGTTAACAGCTGTCTTATATATGTGTCTTCTGTGTTAACAGCTGTCTTATATATGTCTCTACTGTGCTAACAGCTGTCTTATATATGTGTCTACTGTGTTAACAGCTGTCCTATATATGTGTCTACTGTGCTAACAGCTGTGTTATATATGTGTCTACTGTGTTAACAGCTGTCTTATATATGTGTCTACTGTGCTAACAGCTGAGTTATATATGTGTCGACAGTGTCAACAGCTGTCTTATATATGTGTCTACTGTGCTAACAGCTGTGTTATATATGTGTCTACTGTGTCAACAGCTGTCTTATATATGTGTCTACAGTGTCAACAGCTGTCTTATATATGTCTCTACTGTGTTAACAGCTGTCTTATATATGTCTCTACTGTGCTAACCGCTGTCTTATATATGTGTCTACAGTGTTAACAGCTGTCTTATATATGTGTCTACTGTGTCAACAGCTGTCTTATATATGTCTCTACTGTGTTAACAGCTGTCTTATATATGTCTCTACTGTGCTAACAGCTGTCTTATATATGTGTCTACAGTGTTAACAGCTGTCTTAAATATGTGTCTACTGTGTCAACAGCTGTCTTATATATGTGTCTACTGTGCTAACAGCTGTCTTATATATGTGTCTACTGTGCTAACAGCTGTCTTATATATGTGTCTACAGTGTCAACAGCTGTCTTATATATGTGTCTACTGTGCTAACAGCTGTCTTATATATGTGTCTACTGTGTCAACAGCTGTGTTATATATGTGTCTTCTGTGTTAACAGCTGTCTTATATATGCGTCTACTGTGTTAACTGCTGTGTTATATATGTGTCTACTGTGTTAACAGCTGTCTTATATATGTGTCTACTGTGTTAACAGCTGTCTTATACATGTGTCTACTGTGTCAACAGCTGTGTTATACATGTGTCTACTGTGTTAACAGCTGTCTTATATATGTGTCTACTGTGTCAACAGCTGTCTTATATATGTGTCTACTGTGTTAACAGCTGTCTTATATATGTGTCTACTGTGCTAACAGCTGTCTTATATATGTGTCTACTGTGTTAACAGCTGTCTTATATATGCGTCTACTGTGTTAACAGCTGTCTTATATATGTGTCTACTGTGTTAACAGCTGTCTTATATATGCGTCTACTGTGTTAACAGCTGTCTTATATATGTGTCTACTGTGTCAACATCTGTCTTATATATGCGTCTACTGTGTTAACAGCTGTCTTATATATGTGTCTACTGTGTTAACAGCTGTCTTATATATGCGTCTACTGTGTTAACTGCTGTGTTATATATGTGTCTACTGTGTTAACAGCTGTCTTATATATGTGTCTACTGTGTTAACAGCTGTCTTATATATGTGTCTACTGTGTTAACAGCTGTCTTAAATATGTGTCTACTGTGTTAACAGCTGTCTTATATATGTGTCTACTGTGTCAACAGCTGTCTTATATATGTGTCTACTGTGTTAACAGCTGTGTTATATATGTGTCTACTGTTTCAACAGCTGTCTTATATATGTGTCTACTGTGTTAACAGTTGTCTTATATATGTGTCTACTGTGTTAACAGCTGTCTTATATATGTGTCTACTGTGTTAACAGCTGTCTTATATATGTGTCTTCTGTGTTAACAGCTGTCTTATATATGTGTCTACTGTGTTAACAGCTGTGTTATATATGTGTCTACTGTGTCAACAGCTGTGTTAGATATGTGTCTACTGTGTTAACAGCTGTCTTACATATGTGTCTACTGTGTTAACTGATGTCTTATATATGTGTCTACTGTGCTAACAGCTGTCTTATATATGTGTCTACTGTGTTAACAGATGTCTTATATATGTGTCTACTGTGTTAACAGCTGTGTTATATATGTGTCTACTGTGTCAACAGCTGTGTTAGATATGTGTCTACTGTGTTAACAGCTGTCTTACATATGTGTGTACTGTGTCAACAGCTCTGTTATATATGTGTCTACTGTGTTAACAGCTGTCTTATATATGTGTCTACTGTGTTAACAGCTGTCTTATATATGTGTCTTCTGTGTTAACAGCTGTCTTATATATGTGTCTACTGTGTCAACAGCTGTGTTATATATGTGTCTACTGTGTTAACAGCTGTCTTATATATGTGTCTACTGTGCTAACAGCCGTCTTATATATGTGTCTACTGTGTTAACTGATGTCTTATATATGTGTCTACTGTGCTAACAGCTGTCTTATATATGTGTCTACTGTGTTAACAGATGTCTTATATATGTGTCTACTGTGTTAACAGCTGTGTTATATATGTGTCTACTGTGTCAACAGCTGTCTTATATATGTGTCTACTGTGTTAACAGCTGTGTTATATATGTGTGTACTGTGCTAACAGCTGTCTTATATATGTGTCTACTGTGTTAACAGCTGTCTTATATATGTCTCTACTGTGTTAACAGCTGTCTTATATATGTGTCTACTGTGCTAACAGCTGTCTTATATATGTGTCTACTGTGCTAACAGCTGTCTTATATATGTGTCTACAGTGTCAACAGCTGTCTTATATATGTGTCTACTGTGCTAACAGCTGTCTTATATATGTGTCTACTGTGTCAACAGCTGTGTTATATATGTGTCTTCTGTGTTAACAGCTGTCTTATATATGCGTCTACTGTGTTAACTGCTGTGTTATATATGTGTCTACTGTGTTAACAGCTGTCTTATATATGTGTCTACTGTGTTAACAGCTGTCTTATACATGTGTCTACTGTGTCAACAGCTGTGTTATACATGTGTCTACTGTGTTAACAGCTGTCTTATATATGTGTCTACTGTGTCAACAGCTGTCTTATATATGTGTCTACTGTGTTAACAGCTGTCTTATATATGTGTCTACTGTGCTAACAGCTGTCTTATATATGTGTCTACTGTGTTAACAGCTGTCTTATATATGCGTCTACTGTGTTAACAGCTGTCTTATATATGTGTCTACTGTGTTAACAGCTGTCTTATATATGCGTCTACTGTGTTAACAGCTGTCTTATATATGTGTCTACTGTGTCAACATCTGTCTTATATATGCGTCTACTGTGTTAACAGCTGTCTTATATATGTGTCTACTGTGTTAACAGCTGTCTTATATATGCGTCTACTGTGTTAACTGCTGTGTTATATATGTGTCTACTGTGTTAACAGCTGTCTTATATATGTGTCTACTGTGTTAACAGCTGTCTTATATATGTGTCTACTGTGTTAACAGCTGTCTTAAATATGTGTCTACTGTGTTAACAGCTGTCTTATATATGTGTCTACTGTGTCAACAGCTGTCTTATATATGTGTCTACTGTGTTAACAGCTGTGTTATATATGTGTCTACTGTTTCAACAGCTGTCTTATATATGTGTCTACTGTGTTAACAGTTGTCTTATATATGTGTCTACTGTGTTAACAGCTGTCTTATATATGTGTCTACTGTGTTAACAGCTGTCTTATATATGTGTCTTCTGTGTTAACAGCTGTCTTATATATGTGTCTACTGTGTTAACAGCTGTGTTATATATGTGTCTACTGTGTCAACAGCTGTGTTAGATATGTGTCTACTGTGTTAACAGCTGTCTTACATATGTGTCTACTGTGTTAACTGATGTCTTATATATGTGTCTACTGTGCTAACAGCTGTCTTATATATGTGTCTACTGTGTTAACAGATGTCTTATATATGTGTCTACTGTGTTAACAGCTGTGTTATATATGTGTCTACTGTGTCAACAGCTGTGTTAGATATGTGTCTACTGTGTTAACAGCTGTCTTACATATGTGTGTACTGTGTCAACAGCTCTGTTATATATGTGTCTACTGTGTTAACAGCTGTCTTATATATGTGTCTACTGTGTTAACAGCTGTCTTATATATGTGTCTTCTGTGTTAACAGCTGTCTTATATATGTGTCTACTGTGTCAACAGCTGTGTTATATATGTGTCTACTGTGTTAACAGCTGTCTTATATATGTGTCTACTGTGCTAACAGCCGTCTTATATATGTGTCTACTGTGTTAACTGATGTCTTATATATGTGTCTACTGTGCTAACAGCTGTCTTATATATGTGTCTACTGTGTTAACAGATGTCTTATATATGTGTCTACTGTGTTAACAGCTGTGTTATATATGTGTCTACTGTGTCAACAGCTGTCTTATATATGTGTCTACTGTGTTAACAGCTGTGTTATATATGTGTGTACTGTGCTAACAGCTGTCTTATATATGTGTCTACTGTGTTAACAGCTGTCTTATATATGTCTCTACTGTGTTAACAGCTGTCTTATATATGTGTCTTCTGTGTTAACAGCTGTCTTATATATGCGTCTACTGTGTTAACAGCTGTCTTATATATGTGTCTACCGTGTCAACATCTGTCTTATATATGCGTCTACTGTGTTAACAGCTGTCTTATATATGTGTCTACTGTGTTAACAGCTGTCTTATATATGCGTCTACTGTGTCAACAGCTGTCTTATATATGCGTCTACTGTGTTAACTGCTGTGTTATATATGTGTCTACTGTGTTAACAGCTGTCTTATATATGTGTCTACTGTGTTAACAGCTGTCTTATATATGTGTCTACTGTGTTAACAGCTGTCTTAAATATGTGTCTACTGTGTTAACAGCTGTCTTATATATGTGTCTAATGTGTCAACAGCTGTCTTATATATGTGTCTACTGTGTTAACAGCTGTGTTATATATGTGTCTACTGTTTCAACAGCTGTCTTATATATGTGTCTACTGTGTTAACAGCTGTCTTATATATGTGTCTACTGTGTTAACAGCTGTCTTACATATGTGTGTACTGTGTCAACAGCTGTGTTATATATGTGTCTACTGTGTTAACAGCTGTCTTATATATCTGTCTACTGTGTTAACAGCTGTCTTATATATGTGTCTTCTGTGTTAACAGCTGTCTTATATATGTGTCTACTGTGTTAACAGCTGTGTTATATATGTGTCTACTGTGTCAACAGCTGTGTTAGATATGTGTCTACTGTGTTAACAGCTGTCTTACATATGTGTGTACTGTGTCAACAGCTGTGTTATATATGTGTCTACTGTGTTAACAGCTGTCTTATATATGTGTCTACTGTGCTAACAGCCGTCTTATATATGTGTCTACTGTGTTAACAGATGTCTTATATATGTGTCTACTGTGCTAACAGCTGTCTTATATATGTGTCTACTGTGTTAACAGATGTCTTATATATGTGTCTACTGTGTTAACAGCTGTGTTATATATGTGTCTACTGTGTCAACAGCTGTCTTATATATGTGTCTACTGTGTTAACAGCTGTGTTATATATGTGTGTACTGTGCTAACAGCTGTGTTATATATGTGTCTACTGTGTTAACAGCTGTCTTATATATGCCTCTACTGTGTTAACAGCTGTCTTATATATGTGTCTTCTGTGTTAACAGCTGTCTTATATATGTCTCTACTGTGCTAACAGCTGTCTTATATATGTGTCTACTGTGTTAACAGCTGTCCTATATATGTGTCTACTGTGCTAACAGCTGTCTTATATATGTGTCTACTGTGTTAACAGCTGTCTTATATATGTGTCTACTGTGTTAACAGCTGTGTTATATATGTGTCTACTGTGCTAACAGCTGTCTTATATATGTGTCTACTGTGCTAACAGCTGTGTTATATATGTGTCGACAGTGTCAACAGCTGTCTTATATATGTGTCTACTGTGCTAACAGCTGTCTTATATATGTGTCTACTGTGCTAACAGCTGTGTTATATATGTGTCTACTGTGTCAACAGCTGTCTTATATATGTGTCTACTGTGCTAACAGCTGTGTTATATATGTGTCTACTGTGTCAACAGCTGTCTTATATATGTGTCTACAGTGTCAACAGCTGTCTTATATATGTCTCTAATGTGTTAACAGCTGTCTTATATATGTGTCTACTGTGCTAACCGCTGTCTTATATATGTGTCTACAGTGTTAACAGCTGTCTTATATATGTGTCTACTGTGTCAACAGATGTCTTATATATGTGTCTACTGTGCTAACAGCTGTCTTATATATGTGTCTACTGTGCTAACAGCTGTCTTATATATGTGTCTACAGTGTCAACAGCTGTCTTTTATATGTGTCTACTGTGTTAACAGCTGTGTTATATATGTCTCTACTGTGCTAACAGCTGTCTTATATATGTGTCTACTGCGTTAACAGCTGTCTTATATATGTGTCTACTGTGTCAACAGCTGTCTTATATATGTGTCTACTGTGCTAACAGCTGTGTTATATATGTGTCTACTGTGTCAACAGCTGTGTTATATATGTGTCTACTGTGTTAACAGCTGTCTTATATATGTGTCTACTGTGCTAACAGCTGTGTTATATATGTGTCTACTGTGTTAAGAGCTGTCTTATATATGTGTCTACTGTGCTAACAGCTGTCTTATATATGTGTCTACTGTGTTAACAGCTGTCTTATATATGTGTCTACTGTGTTAACAGCTGTCTTATATATGTGTCTACTGTGTCAACAGCTGTGTTATATATGTGTCTTCTGTGTTAACAGCTGTCTTATATATGCGTCTACCGTGTTAACTGCTGTGTTATATATGTGTCTACTGTGTTAACAGCTGTCTTATATATGTGTCTACTGTGTTAACAGCTGTCTTATACATGTGTCTACTGTGTCAACAGCGGTGTTATATATGTGTCTACTGTGTTAACAGATGTCTTATATATGTGTCTACTGTGTCAACAGCTGTCTTATATATGTGTCTACTGTGTTAACAGCTGTCTTATATATGTGTCTACTGTGCTAACAGCTGTCTTATATATGTGTCTACTGTGTTAACAACTGTCTTATATATGCGTCTACTGTGTTAACAGCTGTCTTATATATGTGTCTACTGTGTTAACAGCTGTCTTATATATGCGTCTACTGTGTTAACAGCTGTCTTATATATGCGTCTACTGTGTCAACAGCTGTCTTATATATGCGTCTACTGTGTTAACAGCTGTCTTATATATGTGTCTACTGTGTTAACAGCTGTCTTATATATGCGTCTACTGTGTCAACAGCTGTCTTATATATGTGTCTACTGTGTTAACTGCTGTGTTATATATGTGTCTACTGTGTTAACAGCTGTCTTATATATGTGTCTACTGTGTTAACAGCTGTCTTATATATGTGTCTACTGTGTTAACAGCTGTCTTAAATATGTGTCTACTGTGTTAACAGCTGTCTTATATATGTTTCTACTGTGTCAACAGCTGTCTTATATATGTGTCTACTGTGTTAACAGCTGTCTTATATATGTATCTACTGTGTTAACAGCTGTGTTATATATGTGTCTACTGTGTCAACAGCTGTCTTATATATGTGTCTACTGTGTTAAGAGCTGTCTTATATATGTGTCTACTGTGTTAACAGCTGTCTTACCTATGTGGGTACTGTGTCAACAGCTGTGTTATATATGTGTCTACTGTGTTAACAGCTGTCTTATATATGTGTCTACTGTGTTAACAGCTGTCTTATATATGTGTCTTCTGTGTTAACAGCTGTCTTATATATGTGTCTACTGTGTTAACAGCTGTGTTATATATGTGTCTACTGTGTCAACAGCTGTGTTATATATGTGTCTACTGTGTTAACAGCTGTCTTACATATGTGTGTACTGTGTCAACAGCTGTGTTATATATGTGTCTACTGTGTTAACAGCTGTGTTATATATGTGTCTACTGTGCTAACAGCTGTCTTATATATGTGTCTACTGTGTTAACAGATGTCTTATATATGTGTCTACTGTGCTAACAGCTGTCTTATATATGTGTCTACTGTGTCAACAGCTGTCTTATATATGTGTCTACTGTGTTAACAGCTGTGTTATATATGTGTCTACTGTTTCAACATCTGTCTTATATATGCGTCTACTGTGTTAACAGCTGTCTTATATATGTGTCTACTGTGTTAACAGCTGTCTTATATATGCGTCTACTGTGTCAACAGCTGTCTTATATATGCGTCTACTGTGTTAACTGCTGTGTTATATATGTGTCTACTGTGTTAACAGCTGTCTTATATATGTGTCTACTGTGTTAACAGCTGTGTTATATATGTGTCTACTGTGCTAACAGCTGTCTTATATATGTGTCTACTGTGTTAACAGATGTCTTATATATGTGTCTACTGTGCTAACAGCTGTCTTATATATGTGTCTACTGTGTTAACAGATGTCTTATATATGTGTCTACTGTGTTAACAGCTGTGTTATATATGTGTCTACTGTGTCAACAGCTGTGTTAGATATGTGTCTACTGTGTTAACAGCTGTCTTACATATGTGTGTACTGTGTCAACAGCTCTGTTATATATGTGTCTACTGTGTTAACAGCTGTCTTATATATGTGTCTACTGTGTTAACAGCTGTCTTATATATGTGTCTTCTGTGTTAACAGCTGTCTTATATATGTGTCTACTGTGTCAACAGCTGTGTTATATATGTGTCTACTGTGTTAACAGCTATCTTATATATGTGTCTACTGTGCTAACAGCCGTCTTATATATGTGTCTACTGTGTTAACTGATGTCTTATATATGTGTCTACTGTGCTAACAGCTGTCTTATATATGTGTCTACTGTGTTAACAGATGTCTTATATATGTGTCTACTGTGTTAACAGCTGTGTTATATATGTGTCTACTGTGTCAACAGCTGTCTTATATATGTGTCTACTGTGTTAACAGCTGTGTTATATATGTGTGTACTGTGCTAACAGCTGTCTTATATATGTGTCTACTGTGTTAACAGCTGTCTTATATATGTCTCTACTGTGTTAACAGCTGTCTTATATATGTGTCTTCTGTGTTAACAGCTGTCTTATATATGCGTCTACTGTGTTAACAGCTGTCTTATATATGTGTCTACCGTGTCAACATCTGTCTTATATATGCGTCTACTGTGTTAACAGCTGTCTTATATATGTGTCTACTGTGTTAACAGCTGTCTTATATATGCGTCTACTGTGTCAACAGCTGTCTTATATATGCGTCTACTGTGTTAACTGCTGTGTTATATATGTGTCTACTGTGTTAACAGCTGTCTTATATATGTGTCTACTGTGTTAACAGCTGTCTTATATATGTGTCTACTGTGTTAACAGCTGTCTTAAATATGTGTCTACTGTGTTAACAGCTGTCTTATATATGTGTCTAATGTGTCAACAGCTGTCTTATATATGTGTCTACTGTGTTAACAGCTGTGTTATATATGTGTCTACTGTTTCAACAGCTGTCTTATATATGTGTCTACTGTGTTAACAGCTGTCTTATATATGTGTCTACTGTGTTAACAGCTGTCTTACATATGTGTGTACTGTGTCAACAGCTGTGTTATATATGTGTCTACTGTGTTAACAGCTGTCTTATATATGTGTCTACTGTGTTAACAGCTGTCTTATATATGTGTCTTCTGTGTTAACAGCTGTCTTATATATGTGTCTACTGTGTTAACAGCTGTGTTATATATGTGTCTACTGTGTCAACAGCTGTGTTAGATATGTGTCTACTGTGTTAACAGCTGTCTTACATATGTGTGTACTGTGTCAACAGCTGTGTTATATATGTGTCTACTGTGTTAACAGCTGTCTTATATATGTGTCTACTGTGCTAACAGCCGTCTTATATATGTGTCTACTGTGTTAACAGATGTCTTATATATGTGTCTACTGTGCTAACAGCTGTCTTATATATGTGTCTACTGTGTTAACAGATGTCTTATATATGTGTCTACTGTGTTAACAGCTGTGTTATATATGTGTCTACTGTGTCAACAGCTGTCTTATATATGTGTCTACTGTGTTAACAGCTGTGTTATATATGTGTGTACTGTGCTAACAGCTGTGTTATATATGTGTCTACTGTGTTAACAGCTGTCTTATATATGCCTCCACTGTGTTAACAGCTGTCTTATATATGTGTCTTCTGTGTTAACAGCTGTCTTATATATGTCTCTACTGTGCTAACAGCTGTCTTATATATGTGTCTACTGTGTTAACAGCTGTCCTATATATGTGTCTACTGTGCTAACAGCTGTCTTATATATGTGTCTACTGTGTTAACAGCTGTCTTATATATGTGTCTACTGTGTTAACAGCTGTGTTATATATGTGTCTACTGTGCTAACAGCTGTCTTATATATGTGTCTACTGTGCTAACAGCTGTGTTATATATGTGTCGACAGTGTCAACAGCTGTCTTATATATGTGTCTACTGTGCTAACAGCTGTCTTATATATGTGTCTACTGTGCTAACAGCTGTGTTATATATGTGTCTACTGTGTCAACAGCTGTCTTATATATGTGTCTACTGTGCTAACAGCTGTGTTATATATGTGTCTACTGTGTCAACAGCTGTCTTATATATGTGTCTACAGTGTCAACAGCTGTCTTATATATGTCTCTAATGTGTTAACAGCTGTCTTATATATGTGTCTACTGTGCTAACCGCTGTCTTATATATGTGTCTACAGTGTTAACAGCTGTCTTATATATGTGTCTACTGTGTCAACAGATGTCTTATATATGTGTCTACTGTGCTAACAGCTGTCTTATATATGTGTCTACTGTGCTAACAGCTGTCTTATATATGTGTCTACAGTGTCAACAGCTGTCTTTTATATGTGTCTACTGTGTTAACAGCTGTGTTATATATGTCTCTACTGTGCTAACAGCTGTCTTATATATGTGTCTACTGCGTTAACAGCTGTCTTATATATGTGTCTACTGTGTCAACAGCTGTCTTATATATGTGTCTACTGTGCTAACAGCTGTGTTATATATGTGTCTACTGTGTCAACAGCTGTGTTATATATGTGTCTACTGTGTTAACAGCTGTCTTATATATGTGTCTACTGTGCTAACAGCTGTGTTATATATGTGTCTACTGTGTTAAGAGCTGTCTTATATATGTGTCTACTGTGCTAACAGCTGTCTTATATATGTGTCTACTGTGTTAACAGCTGTCTTATATATGTGTCTACTGTGTTAACAGCTGTCTTATATATGTGTCTACTGTGTCAACAGCTGTGTTATATATGTGTCTTCTGTGTTAACAGCTGTCTTATATATGCGTCTACCGTGTTAACTGCTGTGTTATATATGTGTCTACTGTGTTAACAGCTGTCTTATATATGTGTCTACTGTGTTAACAGCTGTCTTATACATGTGTCTACTGTGTCAACAGCGGTGTTATATATGTGTCTACTGTGTTAACAGATGTCTTATATATGTGTCTACTGTGTCAACAGCTGTCTTATATATGTGTCTACTGTGTTAACAGCTGTCTTATATATGTGTCTACTGTGCTAACAGCTGTCTTATATATGTGTCTACTGTGTTAACAACTGTCTTATATATGCGTCTACTGTGTTAACAGCTGTCTTATATATGTGTCTACTGTGTTAACAGCTGTCTTATATATGCGTCTACTGTGTTAACAGCTGTCTTATATATGCGTCTACTGTGTCAACAGCTGTCTTATATATGCGTCTACTGTGTTAACAGCTGTCTTATATATGTGTCTACTGTGTTAACAGCTGTCTTATATATGCGTCTACTGTGTCAACAGCTGTCTTATATATGTGTCTACTGTGTTAACTGCTGTGTTATATATGTGTCTACTGTGTTAACAGCTGTCTTATATATGTGTCTACTGTGTTAACAGCTGTCTTATATATGTGTCTACTGTGTTAACAGCTGTCTTAAATATGTGTCTACTGTGTTAACAGCTGTCTTATATATGTGTCTACTGTGTTAACAGCTGTGTTATATATGTGTCTACTGTGTTAACAGCTGTCTTAAATATGTGTCTACTGTGTTAACTGCTGTGTTATATATGTGTCTACTGTGTTAACAGCTGTCTTATATATGTGTCTACTGTGTTAACAGCTGTCTTATATATGTGTCTACTGTGTTAACAGCTGTCTTAAATATGTGTCTACTGTGTTAACAGCTGTCTTATATATGTGTCTACTGTGTTAACAGCTGTCTTACCTATGTGGGTACTGTGTCAACAGCTGTGTTATATATGTGTCTACTGTGTTAACAGCTGTCTTATATATGTGTCTACTGTGTTAACAGCTGTCTTATATATGTGTCTTCTGTGTTAACAGCTGTCTTATATATGTGTCTACTGTGTTAACAGCTGTGTTATATATGTGTCTACTGTGTCAACAGCTGTGTTATATATGTGTCTACTGTGTTAACAGCTGTCTTACATATGTGTGTACTGTGTCAACAGCTGTGTTATATATGTGTCTACTGTGTTAACAGCTGTGTTATATATGTGTCTACTGTGCTAACAGCTGTCTTATATATGTGTCTACTGTGTTAACAGATGTCTTATATATGTGTCTACTGTGCTAACAGCTGTCTTATATATGTGTCTACTGTGTTAACAGATGTCTTATATATGTGTCTACTGTGTTAACAGCTGTGTTATATATGTGTCTACTGTGTCAACAGCTGTCTTATATATGTGTCTACTGTGTTAACAGCTGTGTTATATATGTGTGTACTGTGTCAACAGCTGTGTTATATATGTGTCTACTGTGTTAACAGCTGTCTTATATATGTGTCTACTGTGTCAACAGCTGTGTTATATATGTGTCTACTGTGTTAACAGCTGTCTTAAATATGTGTCTACTGTGTTAACAGCTGTCTTATATATGTGACTACTGTGTTAACAGCTGGGTTATATATGTGTCTACTGTGTTAACAGCTGTCTTATATATGTGTCTACTGTGTTAACAGCTGTGTTATATATGTGTCTACTGTGTCAACAGCTGTCTTATATATGTGTCTACTGTGCTAACAGCTGTGTTATATATGTGTCTACAGTGTCAACAGCTGTCTTATATATGTCTCTACTGTGTTAACAGCTGTCTTATATAGGTCTCTACTGTGCTAACAGCTGTCTTATATATGTGTCTACAGTGTTAACAGCTGTCTTATATATGTGTCTACTGTGTCAACAGCTGTGTTATATATGTGTCTACTGTGTCAACAGCTGTCTTATATATGTGTCTACTGTGCTAACAGCTGTCTTATATATGTGTCTACTGTGCTAACAGCTGTCTTATATATGTGTCTACAGTGTCAACAGCTGTCTTATATATGTGTCTACTGTGTTAACAGCTGTCTTATATATGTCTCTACTGTTCTAACAGCTGTCTTATATATGTGTCTACTGTGTTAACAGCTGTCTTATATATGTGTCTACTGTGTCAACAGCTGTCTTATATATGTGCCTACTGTGCTATCAGCTGTGTTATATATGTGTCTACTGTGTCAACAGCTGTGTTATATATGTGTCTACTGTGTTAACAGCTGTCTTATATATGTGTCTACTGTGCTAACAGCTGTGTTATATATGTGTCTACTGTGTTAACAGCTGTCTTATATATGTGTCTACTGTGTTAACAGCTGTCTTATATATGTGTCTACTGCGTTAACAGCTGTCTTATATATGTGTCTACTGTGTCAACAGCTGTGTTATATATGTGTCTTCTGTGTCAACAGCTGTCTTATATATGCGTCTACTGTGTTAACTGCTGTGTTATATATGTGTCTACTGTGTTAACAGCTGTCTTATATATGTGTCTACTGTGTTAACAGCTGTCTTATACATGTGTCTACTGTGTCAACAGCTGTGTTATACATGTGTCTACTGTGTTAACAGCTGTCTTATATATGTGTCTACTGTGTCAACAGCTGTCTTATATATGTGTCTACTGTGTTAACAGCTGTCTTATATATGTGTCTACTGTGCTAACAGCTGTCTTATATATGTGTCTACTGTGTTAACAGCTGTCTTATATATGCGTCTACTGTGTTAACAGCTGTCTTATATATGTGTCTACTGTGTTAACAGCTGTCTTATATATGCGTCTACTGTGTTAACAGCTGTCTTATATATGTGTCTACTGTGTCAACATCTGTCTTATATATGCGTCTACTGTGTTAACAGCTGTCTTATATATGTGTCTACTGTGTTAACAGCTGTCTTATATATGCGTCTACTGTGTCAACAGCTGTCTTATATATGCGTCTACTGTGTTAACTGCTGTGTTATATATGTGTCTACTGTGTTAACAGCTGTCTTATATATGTGTCTACTGTGTTAACAGCTGTCTTATATATGTGTCTACTGTGTTAACAGCTGTCTTAAATATGTGTCTACTGTGTTAACAGCTGTCTTATATATGTGTCTACTGTGTCAACAGCTGTCTTATATATGTGTCTACTGTGTTAACAGCTGTCTTATATATGTGTCTACTGTGTTAACAGCTGTGTTATATATGTGTCTACTGTTTCAACAGCTGTCTTATATATGTGTCTACTGTGTTAACAGCTGTCTTATATATGTGTCTACTGTGTTAACAGCTGTCTTACATATGTGTGTACTGTGTCAACAGCTGTGTTATATATGTGTATACTGTGTTAACAGCTGTCTTATATATGTGTCTACTGTGTTAACAGCTGTCTTATATATGTGTCTTCTGTGTTAACAGCTGTGTTATATATGTGTCTACTGTGTTAACAGCTGTGTTATATATGTGTCTACTGTGTCAACAGCTGTGTTAGATATGTGTCTACTGTGTTAACAGCTGTCTTACATATGTGTGTACTGTGTCAACAGCTGTGTTATATATGTGTCTACTGTGTTAACAGCTGTCTTATATATGTGTCTACTGTGCTAACAGCCGTCTTATATATGTGTCTACTGTGTTAACAGATGTCTTATATATGTGTCTACTGTGCTAACAGCTGTCTTATATATGTGTCTACTGTGTTAACAGATGTCTTATATATGTGTCTACTGTGTTAACAGCTGTGTTATATATGTGTCTACTGTGTCAACAGCTGTCTTATATATGTGTCTACTGTGTTAACAACTGTGTTATATATGTGTGTACTGTGCTAACAGCTGTGTTATATATGTGTGTACTGTGTTAACAGCTGTCTTATATATGTGTCTACTGTGCTAACAGCTGTCTTATATATGTGTCTACTGTGTTAACAGCTGTCTTATATATGTGTCTACTGTGTTAACAGCTGTGTTATATATGTGTCTACTGTGCTAACAGCTGTCTTATATATGTGTCTACTGTGCTAACAGCTGTGTTATATATGTGTCGACAGTGTCAACAGCTGTGTTATATATGTGTCTACTGTGCTAACAGCTGTCTTATATATGTGTCTACTGTGCTAACAGCTGTGTTATATATGTGTCTAGTGTGTCAACAGCTATCTTATATATGTGTCTACTGTGCTAACAGCTGTGTTATATATGTGTCTACAGTGTCAACAGCTGTCTTATATATGTCTCTACTGTGTTAACAGCTGCCTTATATATGTCTCTACTGTGCTAACCGCTGTCTTATATATGTGTCTACAGTGTTAACAGCTGTCTTATATATGTATCTACTGTGTCAACAGCTGTCTTATATATGTGTCTACTGTGCTAACAGCTGTCTTATATATGTGTCTACTGTGCTAACAGCTGTCTTATATATGTGTCTACTGTGTTAACAGCTGTCTTATATATGTCTCTACTGTACTAACAGCTGTCTTATATATGTGTCTACTGTGTTAACAGCTGTCTTATATATGTGTCTACTGTGTCAACAGCTGTCTTATATATGTGTCTACTGTGCTACCAGCTGTGTTATATATGGGACTACTGTGTCAACAGCTATGTTATATATGTGTCTACTGTGTTAACAGCTGTCTTATATATGTGTCTACTGTGCTAACAGCTGTGTTATATATGTGTCTACTATGTTAAGAGCTGTCTTATATATGTGTCTACTGTGCTAACAGCTGTCTTATATATGTGTCTACTGTGTTAACAGCTGTCTTATATATGTGTCTACTGTGTTAACAGCTGTCTTATATATGTGTCTACTGTGTCAACAGCTGTGTTATATATGTGTCTTCTGTGTTAACAGCTGTCTTATATATGCGTCTACTGTGTTAACTGCTGTGTTATATATGTGTCTACTGTGTTAACAGCTGTCTTATATATGTGTCTACTGTGTTAACAGCTGTCTTATACATGTGTCTACTGTGTCAACAGCTGTGTTATATATGTGTCTACTGTGTTAACAGCTGTCTTATATATGTGTCTACTGTGTCAACAGCTGTCTTATATATGTGTCTACTGTGTTAACAGCTGTCTTATATATGTGTCTACTGTGCTAACAGCTGTCTTATATATGCGTCTACTGTGTTAACAGCTGTCTTATATATGTGTCTACTGTGTTAACAGCTGTCTTATATATGCGTCTACTGTGTTAACATCTGTCTTATATATGCGTCTACTGTGTCAACAGCTGTCTTATATATGCGTCTACTGTGTTAACAGCTGTCTTATATATGTGTCTACTGTGTTAACAGCTGTCTTACATATGTGTGTACTGTGTCAACAGCTGTGTTATATATGTGTCTACTGTGTTAACAGCTGTCTTATATATGTGTCTACTGTGTTAACATCTCTCTTATATATGTGTCTTCTGTGTTAACAGCTGTCTTATATATGTGTCTACTGTGTTAACAGCTGTCTTATATATGTGTCTACTGTGTTAACAGCTGTCTTACATATGTGTGTACTGTGTCAACAGCTGTGTTATATATGTGTCTACTGTGTTAACAGCTGTCTTATATATGTGTCTACTGTGTTAACAGCTGTCTTATATATGTGTCTTCTGTGTTAACAGCTGTCTTATATATGTGTCTACTGTGTTAACAGCTGTGTTATATATGTGTCTACTGTGTCAACAGCTGTGTTATATATGTGTCTACTGTGTTAACAGCTGTCTTACATATGTGTGTACTGTGTCAACAGCTGTGTTATATATGTGTCTACTGTGTTAACAGCTGTCTTATATATGTGTCTACTGTGCTAACAGCTGTCTTATATATGTGTCTACTGTGTTAACAGATGTCTTATATATGTGTCTACTGTGCTAACAGCTGTCTTATATATGTGTCTACTGTGTTAACAGATGTCTTATATATGTGTCTACTGTGTTAACATCTGTGTTATATATGTGTCTACTGTGTCAACAGCTGTCTTATATATGTGTCTACTGTGTTAACAGCTGTGTTATATATGTGTGTACTGTGCTAACAGCTGTGTTATATATGTGTCTACTGTGTTAACAGCTGTCTTATACATGTCTCTACTGTGTTAACATCTGTCTTATATATGTATCTTCTGTGTTAACAGCTGTCTTATATATGTCTCTACTGTGCTAACAGCTGTCTTATATATGTGTCTACTGTGTTAACAGCTGTCTTATATATGTGTCTACTGTGTTAACAGCTGTCTTACCTATGTGGGTACTGTGTCAACAGCTGTGTTATATATGTGTCTACTGTGTTAACAGCTGTCTTATATATGTGTCTACTGTGTTAACAGCTGTCTTATATATGTGTCTTCTGTGTTAACAGCTGTCTTATATATGTGTCTACTGTGTTAACAGCTGTGTTATATATGTGTCTACTGTGTCAACAGCTGTGTTATATATGTGTCTACTGTGTTAACAGCTGTCTTACATATGTGTGTACTGTGTCAACAGCTGTGTTATATATGTGTCTACTGTGTTAACAGCTGTGTTATATATGTGTCTACTGTGCTAACAGCTGTCTTATATATGTGTCTACTGTGTTAACAGATGTCTTATATATGTGTCTACTGTGCTAACAGCTGTCTTATATATGTGTCTACTGTGTTAACAGCTGTCTTATATATGTGTCTACTGTGTTAACAGCTGTCTTATATATGTGTCTTCT
Organism: Eledone cirrhosa; assembly: GCA_964016885.1. Taxonomy (NCBI): domain Eukaryota; kingdom Metazoa; phylum Mollusca; class Cephalopoda; order Octopoda; family Eledonidae; genus Eledone; species Eledone cirrhosa. The sequence continues at coordinate 28,638,064 of OZ024740.1, forward strand.
GTGTTAACAGCTGTCTTATATATGTGTCTACTGTGTTAACAGCTGTGTTATATATGTGTCTACTGTGCTAACAGCTGTCTTATATATGTGTCTACAGTGTTAACAGCTGTCTTATATATGTGTCTACTGTGTCAACAGCTGTGTTATATATGTGTCTACTGTGTTAACAGCTGTGTTATATATGTGTCTACTGTGTCAACAGCTGTCTTATATATGTGTCTACTGTGTTAACAGCTGTGTTATATATGTGTGTACTGTGTCAACAGCTGTGTTATATATGTGTCTACTGTGTTAACAGCTGTCTTATATATGTGTCTACTGTGTCAACAGCTGTGTTATATATGTGTCTACTGTGTTAACAGCTGTCTTAAATATGTGTCTACTGTGTTAACAGCTGTCTTATATATGTGACTACTGTGTTAACAGCTGGGTTATATATGTGTCTACTGTGTTAACAGCTGTCTTATATATGTGTCTACTGTGTTAACAGCTGTGTTATATATGTGTCTACTGTGTCAACAGCTGTCTTATATATGTGTCTACTGTGCTAACAGCTGTGTTATATATGTGTCTACAGTGTCAACAGCTGTCTTATATATGTCTCTACTGTGTTAACAGCTGTCTTATATAGGTCTCTACTGTGCTAACAGCTGTCTTATATATGTGTCTACAGTGTTAACAGCTGTCTTATATATGTGTCTACTGTGTCAACAGCTGTGTTATATATGTGTCTACTGTGTCAACAGCTGTCTTATATATGTGTCTACTGTGCTAACGGCTGTCTTATATATGTGTCTACTGTGCTAACAGCTGTCTTATATATGTGTCTACAGTGTCAACAGCTGTCTTATATATGTGTCTACTGTGTTAACAGCTGTCTTATATATGTCTCTACTGTGCTAACAGCTGTCTTATATATGTGTCTACTGTGTTAACAGCTGTCTTATATATGTGTCTACTGTGTCAACAGCTGTCTTATATATGTGTCTACTGTGCTATCAGCTGTGTTATATATGTGTCTACTGTGTCAACAGCTGTGTTATATATGTGTCTACTGTGTTAACAGCTGTCTTATATATGTGTCTACTGTGCTAACAGCTGTGTTATATATGTGTCTACTGTGTTAACAGCTGTCTTATATATGTGTCTACTGTGTTAACAGCTGTCTTATATATGTGTCTACTGTGTTAACAGCTGTCTTATATATGTGTCTACTGTGTCAACAGCTGTGTTATATATGTGTCTTCTGTGTCAACAGCTGTCTTATATATGCGTCTACTGTGTTAACTGCTGTGTTATATATGTGTCTACTGTGTTAACAGCTGTCTTATATATGTGTCTACTATGTTAACAGCTGTCTTATACATGTGTCTACTGTGTCAACAGCTGTGTTATACATGTGTCTACTGTGTTAACAGCTGTCTTATATATGTGTCTACTGTGTCAACAGCTGTCTTATATATGTGTCTACTGTGTTAACAGTTGTCTTATATATGTGTCTACTGTGCTAACAGCTGTCTTATATATGTGTCTACTGTGTTAACAGCTGTCTTATATATGCGTCTACTGTGTTAACAGCTGTCTTATATATGTGTCTACTGTGTTAACAGCTGTCTTATATATGCGTCTACTGTGTTAACATCTGTCTTATATATGTGTCTACTGTGTCAACATCTGTCTCATATATGCGTCTACTGTGTTAACAGCTGTCTTATATATGTGTCTACTGTGTTAACAGCTGTGTTATATATGTGTCTACTGTGTTAACAGCTGTCTTACATATGTGTGTACTGTGTCAACAGCTGTGTTATATATGTGTCTACTGTGTTAACAGCTGTGTTATATATGTGTCTACTGTGCTAACAGCTGTCTTATATATGTGTCTACTGTGTTAACAGATGTCTTATATATGTGTCTACTGTGCTAACAGCTGTCTTATATATGTGTCTACTGTGTTAACAGATGTCTTATATATGTGTCTACTGTGTTAACAGCTGTGTTATATATGTGTCTACTGTGTCAACAGCTGTCTTATATATGTGTCTACTGTGTTAACAGCTGTGTTATATATGTGTGTACTGTGTCAACAGCTGTGTTATATATGTGTCTACTGTGTTAACAGCTGTCTTATATATGTTTCTACTGTGTCAACAGCTGTGTTATATATGTGTCTACTGTGTTAACAGCTGTCTTAAATATGTGTCTACTGTGTTAACAGCTGTCTTATATATGTGACTACTGTGTTAACAGCTGGGTTATATATGTGTCTACTGTGTTAACAGCTGTCTTATATATGTGTCTACTGTGTTAACAGCTGTGTTATATATGTGTCTACTGTGTCAACAGCTGTCTTATATATGTGTCTACTGTGCTAACAGCTGTGTTATATATGTGTCTACAGTGTCAACAGCTGTCTTATATATGTCTCTACTGTGTTAACAGCTGTCTTATATAGGTCTCTACTGTGCTAACAGCTGTCTTATATATGTGTCTACAGTGTTAACAGCTGTCTTATATATGTGTCTACTGTGTCAACAGCTGTGTTATATATGTGTCTACTGTGTCAACAGCTGTCTTATATATGTGTCTACTGTGCTAACAGCTGTCTTATATATGTGTCTACTGTGCTAACAGCTGTCTTATATATGTGTCTACAGTGTCAACAGCTGTCTTATATATGTGTCTACTGTGTTAACAGCTGTCTTATATATGTCTCTACTGTGCTAACAGCTGTCTTATATATGTGTCTACTGTGTTAACAGCTGTCTTATATATGTGTCTACTGTGTCAACAGCTGTCTTATATATGTGTCTACTGTGCTATCAGCTGTGTTATATATGTGTCTACTGTGTCAACAGCTGTGTTATATATGTGTCTACTGTGATAACAGCTGTCTTATATATGTGTCTACTGTGCTAACAGCTGTGTTATATATGTGTCTACTGTGTTAACAGCTGTCTTATATATGTGTCTACTGTGTTAACAACTGTCTTATATATGTGTCTACTGTGTTAACAGCTGTCTTATATATGTGTCTACTGTGTCAACAGCTGTGTTATATATGTGTCTTCTGTGTCAACAGCTGTCTTATATATGCGTCTACTGTGTTAACTGCTGTGTTATATATGTGTCTACTGTGTTAACAGCTGTCTTATATATGTGTCTACTGTGTTAACAGCTGTCTTATACATGTGTCTACTGTGTCAACAGCTGTGTTATACATGTGTCTACTGTGTTAACAGCTGTCTTATATATGTGTCTACTGTGTCAACAGCTGTCTTATATATGTGTCTACTGTGTTAACAGCTGTCTTATATATGTGTCTACTGTGCTAACAGCTGTCTTATATATGTGTCTACTGTGTTAACAGCTGTCTTATATATGCGTCTACTGTGTTAACAGCTGTCTTATATATGTGTCTACTGTGTTAACAGCTGTCTTATATATGCGTCTACTGTGTTAACAGCTGTCTTATATATGTGTCTACTGTGTCAACATCTGTCTTATATATGCGTCTACTGTGTTAACAGCTGTCTTATATATGTGTCTACTGTGTTAACAGCTGTCTTATATATGCGTCTACTGTGTCAACAGCTGTCTTATATATGCGTCTACTGTGTTAACTGCTGTGTTATATATGTGTCTACTGTGTTAACAGCTGTCTTATATATGTGTCTACTGTGTTAACAGCTGTCTTATATATGTGTCTACTGTGTTAACAGCTGTCTTAAATATGTGTCTACTGTGTTAACAGCTGTCTTATATATGTGTCTACTGTGTCAACAGCTGTCTTATATATGTGTCTACTGTGTTAACAGCTGTCTTATATATGTGTCTACTGTGTTAACAGCTGTCTTATATATGTGTCTACTGTTTCAACAGCTGTCTTATATATGTGTCTACTGTGTTAACAGCTGTCTTATATATGTGTCTACTGTGTTAACAGCTGTCTTACATATGTGTGTACTGTGTCAACAGCTGTGTTATATATGTGTCTACTGTGTTAACAGCTGTCTTATATATGTGTCTACTGTGTTAACAGCTGTCTTATATATGTGTCTTCTGTGTTAACAGCTGTGTTATATATGTGTCTACTGTGTTAACAGCTGTGTTATATATGTGTCTACTGTGTCAACAGCTGTGTTAGATATGTGTCTACTGTGTTAACAGCTGTCTTACATATGTGTGTACTGTGTCAACAGCTGTGTTATATATGTGTCTACTGTGTTAACAGCTGTCTTATATATGTGTCTACTGTGCTAACAGCCGTCTTATATATGTGTCTACTGTGTTAACAGATGTCTTATATATGTGTCTACTGTGCTAACAGCTGTCTTATATATGTGTCTACTGTGTTTACAGATGTCTTATATATGTGTCTACTGTGTTAACAGCTGTGTTATATATGTGTCTACTGTGTCAACAGCTGTCTTATATATGTGTCTACTGTGTTAACAGCTGTGTTATATATGTGTGTACTGTGCTAACAGCTGTGTTATATATGTGTGTACTGTGTTAACAGCTGTCTTATATATGTGTCTACTGTGCTAACAGCTGTCTTATATATGTGTCTACTGTGTTAACAGCTGTCTTATATATGTGTCTACTGTGTTAACAGCTGTGTTATATATGTGTCTACTGTGCTAACAGCTGTCTTATATATGTGTCTACTGTGCTAACAGCAGTGTTATATATGTGTCGACAGTGTCAACAGCTGTGTTATATATGTGTCTACTGTGCTAACAGCTGTCTTATATATGTGTCTACTGTGCTAACAGCTGTCTTATATATGTGTCTACTGTGTTAACAGCTGTCTTATATATGCGTCTACTGTGTTAACAGCTGTCTTATATATGTGTCTACTGTGTTAACAGCTGTCTTATATATGCGTCTACTGTGTTAACAGCTGTCTTATATATGTGTCTACTGTGTCAACATCTGTCTTATATATGCGTCTACTGTGTTAACAGCTGTCTTATATATGTGTCTACTGTGTTAACAGCCGTCTTATATATGCGTCTACTGTGTCAACAGCTGTCTTATATATGCGTCTACTGTGTTAACTGCTGTGTTATATATGTGTCTACTGTGTTAACAGCTGTCTTATATATGTGTCTACTGTGTTAACAGCTGTCTTATATATGTGTCTACTGTGTTAACAGCTGTCTTAAATATGTGTCTACTGTGTTAACAGCTGTCTTATATATGTGTCTACTGTGTCAACAGCTGTCTTATATATGTGTCTACTGTGTTAACAGCTGTCTTATATATGTGTCTACTGTGTTAACAGCTGTGTTATATATGTGTCTACTGTTTCAACAGCTGTCTTATATATGTGTCTACTGTGTTAACAGCTGTCTTATATATGTGTCTACTGTGTTAACAGCTGTCTTACATATGTGTGTACTGTGTCAACAGCTGTGTTATATATGTGTCTACTGTGTTAACAGCTGTCTTATATATGTGTCTACTGTGTTAACAGCTGTCTTATATATGTGTCTTCTGTGTTAACAGCTGTGTTATATATGTGTCTACTGTGTTAACAGCTGTGTTATATATGTGTCTACTGTGTCAACAGCTGTGTTAGATATGTGTCTACTGTGTTAACAGCTGTCTTACATATGTGTGTACTGTGTCAACAGCTGTGTTATATATGTGTCTACTGTGTTAACAGCTGTCTTATATATGTGTCTACTGTGCTAACAGCCGTCTTATATATGTGTCTACTGTGTTAACAGATGTTTATATATGTGTCTACTGTGCTAACAGCTGTCTTATATATGTGTCTACTGTGTTAACAGCTGTCTTATATATGTGTCTACTGTGCTAACAGCTGTGTTATATATGTGTCTACTGTGTTAACAGCTGTCTTATATATGTGTCTACTGTGTTAACAGCTGTGTTATATATGTGTCTACTGTGCTAACAGCTGTCTTATATATGTGTCTACTGTGCTAACAGCTGTGTTATATATGTGTCGACAGTGTCAACAGCTGTGTTATATATGTGTCTACTGTGCTAACAGCTGTCTTATATATGTGTCTACTGTGCTAACGGCTGTCTTATATATGTGTCTACTGTGTTAACAGCTGTCTTATATATGCGTCTACTGTGTTAACAGCTGTCTTATATATGTGTCTACTGTGTTAACAGCTGTCTTATATATGCGTCTACTGTGTTAACAGCTGTCTTATATATGTGTCTACTGTGTCAACATCTGTCTTATATATGCGTCTACTGTGTTAACAGCTGTCTTATATATGTGTCTACTGTGTTAACAGCCGTCTTATATATGCGTCTACTGTGTCAACAGCTGTCTTATATATGCGTCTACTGTGTTAACTGCTGTGTTATATATGTGTCTACTGTGTTAACAGCTGTCTTATATATGTGTCTACTGTGTTAACAGCTGTCTTATATATGTGTCTACTGTGTTAACAGCTGTCTTAAATATGTGTCTACTGTGTTAACAGCTGTCTTATATATGTGTCTACTGTGTCAACAGCTGTCTTATATATGTGTCTACTGTGTTAACAGCTGTCTTATATATGTGTCTACTGTGTTAACAGCTGTGTTATATATGTGTCTACTGTTTCAACAGCTGTCTTATATATGTGTCTACTGTGTTAACAGCTGTCTTATATATGTGTCTACTGTGTTAACAGCTGTCTTACATATGTGTGTACTGTGTCAACAGCTGTGTTATATATGTGTCTACTGTGTTAACAGCTGTCTTATATATGTGTCTACTGTGTTAACAGCTGTCTTATATATGTGTCTTCTGTGTTAACAGCTGTGTTATATATGTGTCTACTGTGTTAACAGCTGTGTTATATATGTGTCTACTGTGTCAACAGCTGTGTTAGATATGTGTCTACTGTGTTAACAGCTGTCTTACATATGTGTGTACTGTGTCAACAGCTGTGTTATATATGTGTCTACTGTGTTAACAGCTGTCTTATATATGTGTCTACTGTGCTAACAGCCGTCTTATATATGTGTCTACTGTGTTAACAGATGTCTTATATATGTGTCTACTGTGCTAACAGCTGTCTTATATATGTGTCTACTGTGTTTACAGATGTCTTATATATGTGTCTACTGTGTTAACAGCTGTGTTATATATGTGTCTACTGTGTCAACAGCTGTCTTATATATGTGTCTACTGTGTTAACAGCTGTGTTATATATGTGTGTACTGTGCTAACAGCTGTGTTATATATGTGTGTACTGTGTTAACAGCTGTCTTATATATGTGTCTACTGTGCTAACAGCTGTCTTATATATGTGTCTACTGTGTTAACAGCTGTCTTATATATGTGTCTACTGTGTTAACAGCTGTGTTATATATGTGTCTACTGTGCTAACAGCTGTCTTATATATGTGTCTACTGTGCTAACAGCTGTGTTATATATGTGTCGACAGTGTCAACAGCTGTGTTATATATGTGTCTACTGTGCTAACAGCTGTCTTATATATGTGTCTACTGTGCTAACAGCTGTCTTATATATGTGTCTACTGTGTTAACAGCTGTCTTATATATGCGTCTACTGTGTTAACAGCTGTCTTATATATGTGTCTACTGTGTTAACAGCTGTCTTATATATGCGTCTACTGTGTTAACAGCTGTCTTATATATGTGTCTACTGTGTCAACATCTGTCTTATATATGCGTCTACTGTGTTAACAGCTGTCTTATATATGTGTCTACTGTGTTAACAGCCGTCTTATATATGCGTCTACTGTGTCAACAGCTGTCTTATATATGCGTCTACTGTGTTAACTGCTGTGTTATATATGTGTCTACTGTGTTAACAGCTGTCTTATATATGTGTCTACTGTGTTAACAGCTGTCTTATATATGTGTCTACTGTGTTAACAGCTGTCTTAAATATGTGTCTACTGTGTTAACAGCTGTCTTATATATGTGTCTACTGTGTCAACAGCTGTCTTATATATGTGTCTACTGTGTTAACAGCTGTCTTATATATGTGTCTACTGTGTTAACAGCTGTGTTATATATGTGTCTACTGTTTCAACAGCTGTCTTATATATGTGTCTACTGTGTTAACAGCTGTCTTATATATGTGTCTACTGTGTTAACAGCTGTCTTACATATGTGTGTACTGTGTCAACAGCTGTGTTATATATGTGTCTACTGTGTTAACAGCTGTCTTATATATGTGTCTACTGTGTTAACAGCTGTCTTATATATGTGTCTTCTGTGTTAACAGCTGTGTTATATATGTGTCTACTGTGTTAACAGCTGTGTTATATATGTGTCTACTGTGTCAACAGCTGTGTTAGATATGTGTCTACTGTGTTAACAGCTGTCTTACATATGTGTGTACTGTGTCAACAGCTGTGTTATATATGTGTCTACTGTGTTAACAGCTGTCTTATATATGTGTCTACTGTGCTAACAGCCGTCTTATATATGTGTCTACTGTGTTAACAGATGTTTATATATGTGTCTACTGTGCTAACAGCTGTCTTATATATGTGTCTACTGTGTTAACAGCTGTCTTATATATGTGTCTACTGTGCTAACAGCTGTGTTATATATGTGTCTACTGTGTTAACAGCTGTCTTATATATGTGTCTACTGTGTTAACAGCTGTGTTATATATGTGTCTACTGTGCTAACAGCTGTCTTATATATGTGTCTACTGTGCTAACAGCTGTGTTATATATGTGTCGACAGTGTCAACAGCTGTGTTATATATGTGTCTACTGTGCTAACAGCTGTCTTATATATGTGTCTACTGTGCTAACGGCTGTCTTATATATGTGTCTACTGTGTTAACAGCTGTCTTATATATGCGTCTACTGTGTTAACAGCTGTCTTATATATGTGTCTACTGTGTTAACAGCTGTCTTATATATGCGTCTACTGTGTTAACAGCTGTCTTATATATGTGTCTACTGTGTCAACATCTGTCTTATATATGCGTCTACTGTGTTAACAGCTGTCTTATATATGTGTCTACTGTGTTAACAGCCGTCTTATATATGCGTCTACTGTGTCAACAGCTGTCTTATATATGCGTCTACTGTGTTAACTGCTGTGTTATATATGTGTCTACTGTGTTAACAGCTGTCTTATATATGTGTCTACTGTGTTAACAGCTGTCTTATATATGTGTCTACTGTGTTAACAGCTGTCTTAAATATGTGTCTACTGTGTTAACAGCTGTCTTATATATGTGTCTACTGTGTCAACAGCTGTCTTATATATGTGTCTACTGTGTTAACAGCTGTCTTATATATGTGTCTACTGTGTTAACAGCTGTGTTATATATGTGTCTACTGTTTCAACAGCTGTCTTATATATGTGTCTACTGTGTTAACAGCTGTCTTATATATGTGTCTACTGTGTTAACAGCTGTCTTACATATGTGTGTACTGTGTCAACAGCTGTGTTATATATGTGTCTACTGTGTTAACAGCTGTCTTATATATGTGTCTACTGTGTTAACAGCTGTCTTATATATGTGTCTTCTGTGTTAACAGCTGTGTTATATATGTGTCTACTGTGTTAACAGCTGTGTTATATATGTGTCTACTGTGTCAACAGCTGTGTTAGATATGTGTCTACTGTGTTAACAGCTGTCTTACATATGTGTGTACTGTGTCAACAGCTGTGTTATATATGTGTCTACTGTGTTAACAGCTGTCTTATATATGTGTCTACTGTGCTAACAGCCGTCTTATATATGTGTCTACTGTGTTAACAGATGTTTATATATGTGTCTACTGTGCTAACAGCTGTCTTATATATGTGTCTACTGTGTTAACAGCTGTCTTATATATGTGTCTACTGTGCTAACAGCTGTGTTATATATGTGTCTACTGTGTTAACAGCTGTCTTATATATGTGTCTACTGTGTTAACAGCTGTCTTATATATGTGTCTACTGTGTTAACAGCTGTCTTATATATGTGTCTACTGTGTCAACAGCTGTGTTATATATGTGTCTTCTGTGTCAACAGCTGTCTTATATATGCGTCTACTGTGTTAACTGCTGTGTTATATATGTGTCTACTGTGTTAACAGCTGTCTTATATATGCGTCTACTGTGTTAACAGCTGTCTTATATATGTGTCTACTGTGTTAACAGCTGTCTTATATATGCGTCTACTGTGTTAACAGCTGTCTTATATATGTGTCTACTGTGTCAACATCTGTCTCATATATGCGTCTACTGTGTTAACAGCTGTCTTATATATGTGTCTACTGTGTTAACAGCTGTGTTATATATGTGTCTACTGTGTTAACAGCTGTCTTACATATGTGTGTACTGTGTCAACAGCTGTGTTATATATGTGTCTACTGTGTTAACAGCTGTGTTATATATGTGTCTACTGTGCTAACAGCTGTCTTATATATGTGTCTACTGTGTTAACAGATGTCTTATATATGTGTCTACTGTGCTAACAGCTGTCTTATATATGTGTCTACTGTGTTAACAGATGTCTTATATATGTGTCTACTGTGTTAACAGCTGTGTTATATATGTGTCTACTGTGTCAACAGCTGTCTTATATATGTGTCTACTGTGTTAACAGCTGTGTTATATATGTGTGTACTGTGGCAACAGCTGTGTTATATATGTGTCTACTGTGTTAACAGCTGTCTTATATATGTGTCTACTGTGTCAACAGCTGTGTTATATATGTGTCTACTGTGTTAACAGCTGTCTTAAATATGTGTCTACTGTGTTAACAGCTGTCTTATATATGTGACTACTGTGTTAACAGCTGGGTTATATATGTGTCTACTGTGTTAACAGCTGTCTTATATATGTGTCTACTGTGTTAACAGCTGTGTTATATATGTGTCTACTGTGTCAACAGCTGTCTTATATATGTGTCTACTGTGCTAACAGCTGTGTTATATATGTGTCTACAGTGTCAACAGCTGTCTTATATATGTCTCTACTGTGTTAACAGCTGTCTTATATAGGTCTCTACTGTGCTAACAGCTGTCTTATATATGTGTCTACAGTGTTAACAGCTGTCTTATATATGTGTCTACTGTGTCAACAGCTGTGTTATATATGTGTCTACTGTGTCAACAGCTGTCTTATATATGTGTCTACTGTGCTAACAGCTGTCTTATATATGTGTCTACTGTGCTAACAGCTGTCTTATATATGTGTCTACAGTGTCAACAGCTGTCTTATATATGTGTCTACTGTGTTAACAGCTGTCTTATATATGTCTCTACTGTGCTAACAGCTGTCTTATATATGTGTCTACTGTGTTAACAGCTGTCTTATATATGTGTCTACTGTGTCAACAGCTGTCTTATATATGTGTCTACTGTGCTATCAGCTGTGTTATATATGTGTCTACTGTGTCAACAGCTGTGTTATATATGTGTCTACTGTGATAACAGCTGTCTTATATATGTGTCTACTGTGCTAACAGCTGTGTTATATATGTGTCTACTGTGTTAACAGCTGTCTTATATATGTGTCTACTGTGTTAACAACTGTCTTATATATGTGTCTACTGTGTTAACAGCTGTCTTATATATGTGTCTACTGTGTCAACAGCTGTGTTATATATGTGTCTTCTGTGTCAACAGCTGTCTTATATATGCGTCTACTGTGTTAACTGCTGTGTTATATATGTGTCTACTGTGTTAACAGCTGTCTTATATATGTGTCTACTGTGTTAACAGCTGTCTTATACATGTGTCTACTGTGTCAACAGCTGTGTTATACATGTGTCTACTGTGTTAAAGCTGTCTTATATATGTGTCTACTGTGTCAACAGCTGTCTTATATATGTGTCTACTGTGTTAACAGCTGTCTTATATATGTGTCTACTGTGCTAACAGCTGTCTTATATATGTGTCTACTGTGTTAACAGCTGTCTTATATATGCGTCTACTGTGTTAACAGCTGTCTTATATATGTGTCTACTGTGTTAACAGCTGTCTTATATATGCGTCTACTGTGTTAACAGCTGTCTTATATATGTGTCTACTGTGTCAACATCTGTCTTATATATGCGTCTACTGTGTTAACAGCTGTCTTATATATGTGTCTACTGTGTTAACAGCTGTCTTATATATGCGTCTACTGTGTCAACAGCTGTCTTATATATGCGTCTACTGTGTTAACTGCTGTGTTATATATGTGTCTACTGTGTTAACAGCTGTCTTATATATGTGTCTACTGTGTTAACAGCTGTCTTATATATGTGTCTACTGTGTTAACAGCTGTCTTAAATATGTGTCTACTGTGTTAACAGCTGTCTTATATATGTGTCTACTGTGTCAACAGCTGTCTTATATATGTGTCTACTGTGTTAACAGCTGTCTTATATATGTGTCTACTGTGTTAACAGCTGTGTTATATATGTGTCTACTGTTTCAACAGCTGTCTTATATATGTGTCTACTGTGTTAACAGCTGTCTTATATATGTGTCTACTGTGTTAACAGCTGTCTTACATATGTGTGTACTGTGTCAACAGCTGTGTTATATATGTGTCTACTGTGTTAACAGCTGTCTTATATATGTGTCTACTGTGTTAACAGCTGTCTTATATATGTGTCTTCTGTGTTAACAGCTGTGTTATATATGTGTCTACTGTGTTAACAGCTGTGTTATATATGTGTCTACTGTGTCAACAGCTGTGTTAGATATGTGTCTACTGTGTTAACAGCTGTCTTACATATGTGTGTACTGTGTCAACAGCTGTGTTATATATGTGTCTACTGTGTTAACAGCTGTCTTATATATGTGTCTACTGTGCTAACAGCCGTCTTATATATGTGTCTACTGTGTTAACAGATGTCTTATATATGTGTCTACTGTGCTAACAGCTGTCTTATATATGTGTCTACTGTGTTAACAGATGTCTTATATATGTGTCTACTGTGTTAACAGCTGTGTTATATATGTGTCTACTGTGTCAACAGCTGTCTTATATATGTGTCTACTGTGTTAACAGCTGTGTTATATATGTGTGTACTGTGCTAACAGCTGTGTTATATATGTGTGTACTGTGTTAACAGCTGTCTTATATATGTGTCTACTGTGCTAACAGCTGTCTTATATATGTGTCTACTGTGTTAACAGCTGTCTTATATATGTGTCTACTGTGTTAACAGCTGTGTTATATATGTGTCTACTGTGCTAACAGCTGTCTTATATATGTGTCTACTGTGCTAACAGCTGTGTTATATATGTGTCGACAGTGTCAACAGCTGTGTTATATATGTGTCTACTGTGCTAACAGCTGTCTTATATATGTGTCTACTGTGCTAACAGCTGTCTTATATATGTGTCTACTGTGTTAACAGCTGTCTTATATATGCGTCTACTGTGTTAACAGCTGTCTTATATATGTGTCTACTGTGTTAACAGCTGTCTTATATATGCGTCTACTGTGTTAACAGCTGTCTTATATATGTGTCTACTGTGTCAACATCTGTCTTATATATGCGTCTACTGTGTTAACAGCTGTCTTATATATGTGTCTACTGTGTTAACAGCCGTCTTATATATGCGTCTACTGTGTCAACAGCTGTCTTATATATGCGTCTACTGTGTTAACTGCTGTGTTATATATGTGTCTACTGTGTTAACAGCTGTCTTATATATGTGTCTACTGTGTTAACAGCTGTCTTATATATGTGTCTACTGTGTTAACAGCTGTCTTAAATATGTGTCTACTGTGTTAACAGCTGTCTTATATATGTGTCTACTGTGTCAACAGCTGTCTTATATATGTGTCTACTGTGTTAACAGCTGTCTTATATATGTGTCTACTGTGTTAACAGCTGTGTTATATATGTGTCTACTGTTTCAACAGCTGTCTTATATATGTGTCTACTGTGTTAACAGCTGTCTTATATATGTGTCTACTGTGTTAACAGCTGTCTTACATATGTGTGTACTGTGTCAACAGCTGTGTTATATATGTGTCTACTGTGTTAACAGCTGTCTTATATATGTGTCTACTGTGTTAACAGCTGTCTTATATATGTGTCTTCTGTGTTAACAGCTGTGTTATATATGTGTCTACTGTGTTAACAGCTGTGTTATATATGTGTCTACTGTGTCAACAGCTGTGTTAGATATGTGTCTACTGTGTTAACAGCTGTCTTACATATGTGTGTACTGTGTCAACAGCTGTGTTATATATGTGTCTACTGTGTTAACAGCTGTCTTATATATGTGTCTACTGTGCTAACAGCCGTCTTATATATGTGTCTACTGTGTTAACAGATGTCTTATATATGTGTCTACTGTGCTAACAGCTGTCTTATATATGTGTCTACTGTGTTAACAGATGTCTTATATATGTGTCTACTGTGTTAACAGCTGTGTTATATATGTGTCTACTGTGTCAACAGCTGTCTTATATATGTGTCTACTGTGTTAACAGCTGTGTTATATATGTGTGTACTGTGCTAACAGCTGTGTTATATATGTGTGTACTGTGTTAACAGCTGTCTTATATATGTGTCTACTGTGCTAACAGCTGTCTTATATATGTGTCTACTGTGTTAACAGCTGTCTTATATATGTGTCTACTGTGTTAACAGCTGTGTTATATATGTGTCTACTGTGCTAACAGCTGTCTTATATATGTGTCTACTGTGCTAACAGCTGTGTTATATATGTGTCGACAGTGTCAACAGCTGTGTTATATATGTGTCTACTGTGCTAACAGCTGTCTTATATATGTGTCTACTGTGCTAACAGCTGTGTTATATATGTGTCTACTGTGTCAACAGCTGTCTTATATATGTGTCTACTGTGCTAACAGCTGTGTTATATATGTGTCTACAGTGTCAACAGCTGTCTTATATATGTCTCTACTGTGTTAACAGCTGTCTTATATATGTCTCTACTGTGCTAACCGCTGTCTTATATATGTGTCTACAGTGTTAACAGCTGTCTTATATATGTGTCTACTGTGTCAACAGCTGTCTTATATATGTGTCTACTGTGCTAACAGCTGTCTTATATATGTGTCTACTGTGCTAACAGCTGTCTTATATATGTGTCTACTGTGTTAACAGCTGTCTTATATATGTCTCTACTGTGCTAACAGCTGTCTTATATATGTGTCTACGGTGTTAACAGCTGTCTTATATATGTGTCTACTGTGTCAACAGCTGTCTTATATATGTGTCTACTGTGCTAACAGCTGTGTTATATATGTGTCTACTGTGTCAACAGCTGTGTTATATATGTGTCTACTGTGTTAACAGCTGTCTTATATATGTGTCTACTGTGCTAACAGCTGTGTTATATATGTGTCTACTGTGTTAAGAGCTGTCTTATATATGTGTCTACTGTGCTAACAGCTGTCTTATATATGTGTCTACTGTGTTAACAGCTGTCTTATATATGTGTCTACTGTGTTAACAGCTGTCTTATATATGTGTCTACTGTGTCAACAGCTGTGTTATATATGTGTCTTCTGTGTTAACAGCTGTCTTATATATGCGTCTACTGTGTTAACTGCTGTGTTATATATGTGTCTACTGTGTTAACAGCTGTCTTATATATGTGTCTACTGTGTTAACAGCTGTCTTATACATGTGTCTACTGTGTCAACAGCTGTGTTATATATGTGTCTACTGTGTTAACAGCTGTCTTATATATGTGTCTACTGTGTCAACAGCTGTCTTATATATGTGTCTACTGTGTTAACAGCTGTCTTATATATGTGTCTACTGTGCTAACAGCTGTCTTATATATGCGTCTACTGTGTTAACAGCTGTCTTATATATGTGTCTACTGTGTTAACAGCTGTCTTATATATGCGTCTACTGTGTTAACAGCTGTCTTATATATGCGTCTACTGTGTCAACAGCTGTCTTATATATGCGTCTACTGTGTTAACAGCTGTCTTATATATGTGTCTACTGTGTTAACAGTTGTCTTACATATGTGTGTACTGTGTCAACAGCTGTGTTATATATGTGTCTACTGTGTTAACAGCTGTCTTATATATGTGTCTACTGTGTTAACATCTGTCTTATATATGTGTCTTCTGTGTTAACAGCTGTCTTATATATGTGTCTACTGTGTTAACAGCTGTCTTATATATGTGTCTACTGTGTTAACAGCTGTCTTACATATGTGTGTACTGTGTCAACAGCTGTGTTATATATGTGTCTACTGTGTTAACAGCTGTCTTATATATGTGTCTACTGTGTTAACAGCTGTCTTATATATGTTTCTTCTGTGTTAACAGCTGTCTTATATATGTGTCTACTGTGTTAACAGCTGTGTTATATATGTGTCTACTGTGTCAACAGCTGTGTTATATATGTGTCTACTGTGTTAACAGCTGTCTTACATATGTGTGTACTGTGTCAACAGCTGTGTTATATATGTGTCTACTGTGTTAACAGCTGTCTTATATATGTGTCTACTGTGCTAACAGCTGTCTTATATATGTGTCTACTGTGTTAACAGATGTCTTATATATGTGTCTACTGTGCTAACAGCTGTCTTATATATGTGTCTACTGTGTTAACAGATGTCTTATATATGTGTCTACTGTGTTAACAGCTGTGTTATATATGTGTCTACTGTGTCAACAGCTGTCTTATATATGTGTCTACTGTGTTAACAGCTGTGTTATATATGTGTGTACTGTGCTAACAGCTGTGTTATATATGTGTCTACTGTGTTAACAGCTGTCTTATATATGTCCCTACTGTGTTAACAGCTGTCTTATATATGTGTCTTCTGTGTTAACAGCTGTCTTATATATGTGTCTACTGTGTTAACAGCTGTCTTATATATGTGTCTACTGTGTTAACAGCTGTCTTATATATGTGTCTTCTGTGTTAACAGCTGTGTTATATATGTGTCTACTGTGTTAACAGCTGTGTTATATATGTGTCTACTGTGTTAACAGCTGTCTTATATATGTGTCTACTGTGTCAACAGCTGTCTTATATATGCGTCTACTGTGTCAACAGCTGTCTTATATATGCGTCTACTGTGTTAACAGCTGTCTTATATATGTGTCTACTGTGTTAACAGCTGTCTTATATATGCGTCTACTGTGTCAACAGCTGTCTTATATATGTGACTACTGTGTTAACAGCTGTCTTATATATGTGTCTACTGTGTTAACAGCTGTCTTATATATGTGTCTACTGTGTAAACAGCTGTCTTATATATGTGTCTACTGTGCTAACAGCTGTCTTATATATGTGTCTACTGTGCTAACAGCTGTCTTATATATGTGTCTACAGTGTCAACAGCTGTCTTATATATGTGTCTACTGTGTTAACAGCTGTCTTATATATGTGTCTACTGTGTTAACAGCTGTCTTATATATGTGTCTACTGTGCTAACAGCTGTCTTATATATGTGTCTACTGTGTTAACAGCTGTCTTATATATGCGTCTACTGTGTTAACAGCTGTCTTATATATGTGTCTACTGTGTTAACAGCTGTCTTATATATGCGTCTACTGTGTTAACAGCTGTCTTATATATGTGTCTACTGTGTCAACATCTGTCTTATATATGCGTCTACTGTGTTAACAGCTGTCTTATATATGTGTCTACTGTGTTAACAGATGTCTTATATATGTGTCTACTGTGTTAACAGCTGTCTTAAATATGTGTCTACTGTGTTAACAGCTGTCTTATATATGTGTCTACTGTGCTAACAGCTGTCTTATATATGTGTCTACTGTGTTAACAGCTGTCTTATATATGCGTCTACTGTGTTAACAGCTGTCTTATATATGTGTCTACTGTGTTAACAGCTGTCTTATATATGCGTCTACTGTGTCAACAGCTGTCTTATATATGCGTCTACTGTGTTAACTGCTGTGTTATATATGTGTCTACTGTGTTAACAGCTGTCTTATATATGTGTCTACTGTGTTAACAGATGTCTTATATATGTGTCTACTGTGTTAACAGCTGTCTTAAATATGTGTCTACTGTGTTAACAGCTGTCTTATATATGTGTCTACTGTGTCAACAGCTGTCTTATATATGTGTCTACTGTGTTAACAGCTGTCTTATATATGTGTCTACTGTGTTAATAGCTGTGTTATATATGTGTCTACTGTTTCAACAGCTGTCTTATATATGTGTCTACTGTGTAACAGCTGTCTTATATATGTGTCTACTGTGTTAACAGCTGTCTTACATATGTGTGTACTGTGTCAACAGCTGTGTTATATATGTGTCTACTGTGTTAACAGCTGTCTTATATATGTGTCTACTGTGTTAACAGCTGTCTTATATATGTGTCTTCTGTGTGAACAGCTGTCTTATATATGTGTCTACTGTGTTAACAGATGTCTTATATATGTGTCTACTGTGCTAACAGCTGTCTTATATATGTGTCTACTGTGTTAACAGATGTCTTATATATGTGTCTACTGTGTTAACAGCTGTGTTATATATGTGTCTACTGTGTCAACAGCTGTCTTATATATGTGTCTACTGTGTTAACAGCTGTGTTATATATGTGTGTACTGTGCTAACAGCTGTGTTATATATGTGTCTACTGTGTTAACAGCTGTCTTATATATGTCTCTACTGTGTTAACAGCTGTCTTATATATGTGTCTTCTGTGTTAACAGCTGTCTTATATATGTCTCTACTGTGCTAACAGCTGTCTTATATATGTGTCTACTGTGTTAACAGCTGTCTTATATATGTGTCTACTGTGCTAACAGCTGTCTTCTATATGTGTCTACTGTGTTAACAGCTGTCTTATATATGTGTCTACTGTGTTAACAGCTGTCTTAAATATGTGTCTACTGTGTTAACAGCTGTCTTATATATGTGTCTACTGTGTCAACAGCTGACTTATATATGTGTCTACTGTGTTAACAGCTGTCTTATATATGTGTCTACTGTGATAACAGCTGTGTTATATATGTGTCTACTGTTTCAACAGCTGTCTTATATATGTGTCTACTGTGTTAACAGCTGTCTTATATATGTCTCTACTGTGTTAACAGCTGTCTTACATATGTGTGTACTGTGTCAACAGCTGTGTTATATATGTGTCTACTGTGTTAACAGCTGTCTTATATATGTGCCTACTGTGTTAACAGCTGTCTTACATATGTGTCTTCTGTGTGAACAGCTGTCTTATATATGTGTCTACTGTGTTAACAGCTGTGTTATATATGTGTCTACTGTGTCAACAGCTGTGTTAGATATGTGTCTACTGTGTTAACAGCTGTCTTACATATGTGTGTACTGTGTCAACAGCTGTGTTATATATGTGTCTACTGTGTTAACAGCTGTCTTATATATGTGTCTACTGTGCTAACAGCTGTCTTATATATGTGTCTACTGTGTTAACAGATGTCTTATATATGTGTCTACTGTGCTAACAGCTGTCTTATATATGTGTCTACTGTGTTAACAGATGTCTTATATATGTGTCTACTGTGTTAACAGCTGTGTTATATATGTGTCTACTGTGTCAACAGCTGTCTTATATATGTGTCTACTGTGTTAACAGCTCTGTTATATATGTGTGTACTGTGCTAACAGCTGTGTTATATATGTGTCTACTGTGTTAACAGCTGTCTTATATATGTCTCTACTGTGTTAACAGCTGTCTTATATATGTGTCTTCTGTGTTAACAGCTGTCTTATATATGTCTCTACTGTGCTAACAGCTGTCTTATATATGTGTCTACTGTGTTAACAGCTGTCTTATATAGGTGTCTACTGTGCTAACAGCTGTCTTATATATGTGTCTACTGTGTTAACAGCTGTCTTATATATGTGTCTACTGTGTTAACAGCTGTGTTATATATGTGTCTACTGTGCTAACAGCTGTCTTATATATGTGTCTACTGTGCTAACAGCTGTGTTATATATGTGTCGACAGTGTCAACAGCTGTCTTATATATGTGTCTACTGTGCTAACAGCTGTCTTATATATGTGTCTACTGTGCTAACAGCTGTGTTATATATGTGTCTACTGTGTCAACAGCTGTCTTATATATGTGTCTACTGTGCTAACAGCTGTGTTATATATGTGTCTACAGTGTCAACAGCTGTCTTATATATGTCTCTACTGTGTTAACAGCTGTCTTATATATGTCTCTACTGTGCTAACCGCTGTCTTATATATGTGTCTACAGTGTTAACAGCTGTCTTATATATGTGTCTACTGTGTCAACAGCTGTCTTATATATGTGTCTACTGTGCTAACAGCTGTCTTATATATGTGTCTACTGTGCTAACAGCTGTCTTATATATGTGTCTACAGTGTCAACAGCTGTCTTATATATGTGTCTACTGTGTTAACAGCTGTCTTATATATGTCTCTACTGTGCTAACAGCTGTCTTATATATGTGTCTACTGTGTTAACAGCTGTCTTATATATGTGTCTACTGTGTCAACAGCTGTCTTATATATGTGTCTACTGTGCTAACAGCTGTGTTATATATGTGTCTACTGTGTCAACAGCTGTGTTATATATGTGTCTACTGTGTTAACAGCTGTCTTATATATGTGTCTACTGTGCTAACAGCTGTGTTATATATGTGTCTACTGTGTTAAGAGCTGTCTTATATATGTGTCTACTGTGCTAACAGCTGTCTTATATATGTGTCTACTGTGTTAACAGCTGTCTTATATATGTGTCTACTGTATTAACAGCTGTCTTATATATGTGTCTACTGTGTCAACAGCTGTGTTATATATGTGTCTTCTGTGTTAACAGCTGCCTTATATATGCGTCTACTGTGTTAACTGCTGTGTTATATATGTGTCTACTGTGTCAACAGCTGTGTTATATATGTGTCTACTGTGTTAACTGCTGTCTTATATATGTGTCTACTGTGCTAACAGCTGTGTTATATATGTGTCTACTGTGTTAACAGCTGTCTTACATATGTGTCTACTGGGCTAACAGCTGTCTTATATATGTGTCTACTGTGTTAACAGCTGTCTTATATATGTGTCTACTGTGTTAACAGCTGTCTTATATATGTGTCTACTGTGTCAACAGCTGTGTTATATATGTGTCTTGTGTGTTAACAGCTGTCTTATATATGCGTCTACTGTGTTAACAGCTGTCTTATATATGCGTCTACTGTGTCAACAGCTGTCTTATATATGCGTCTACTGTGTTAACAGCTGTCTTATATATGTGTCTACTGTGTTAACAGCTGTCTTACATATGTGTGTACTGTGTCAACAGCTGTGTTATATATGTGTCTACTGTGTTAACAGCTGTCTTAAATATGTGTCTACTGTGTTAACAGCTGTCTTATATATGTGTCTTCTGTGTTAACAGCTGTCTTATATATGTGTCTACTGTGTTAACAGCTGTCTTATATATGTGTCTACTGTGTTAACAGCTGTCTTACATATGTGTGTACTGTGTCAACAGCTGTGTTATATATGTGTCTACTGTGTTAACAGCTGTCTTATATATGTGTCTACTGTGTTAACAGCTGTCTTATATATGTGTCTTCTGTGTTAACAGCTGTCTTATATATGTGTCTACTGTGTTAACAGCTGTGTTATATATGTGTCTACTGTGTCAACACATGTGTTATATGTGTGTCTACTGTGTTAACAGCTGTCTTACATATGTGTGTACTGTGTCAACAGCTGTGTTACATATGTGTCTACTGTGTTAACAGCTGTCTTATATATGTGTCTACTGTGCTAACAGCTGTCTTATATATGTGTCTACTGTGTTAACAGATGTCTTATATATGTGTCTACTGTGCTAACAGCTGTCTTATATATGTGTCTACTGTGTTAACAGATGTCTTATATATGTGTCTACTGTGTTAACAGCTGTGTTATATATGTGTGTACTGTGCTAACAGCTGTGTTATATATGTGTCTACTGTGTTAACAGCTGTCTTATATATGTCTCTACTGTGTTAACAGCTGTCTTATATATGTGTCTTCTGTGTTAACAGCTGTCTTATATATGTCTCTACTGTGCTAACAGCTGTCTTATATATGTGTCTACTGTGTTAACAGCTGTCTTATATATGTGTCTACTGTGATAACAGCTGTCTTATATATGTGTCTACTGTGTTAACAGCTGTCTTATATATGTGTCTACTGTGTTAACAGCTGTGTTATATATGTGTCTACTGTGCTAACAGCTGTCTTATATATGTCTCTACTGTGCTAACAGCTGTCTTATATATGTGTCTACTGTGTTAACAGCTGTCTTATATATGTGTCTACTGTGTCAACAGCTGTCTTATATATGTGTCTACTGTGTCAACAGCTGTCTTATATATGTGTCTACTGTGTTAACAGCTGTCTTATATACGTGTCTACTGTGCTAACAGCTGTGTTATATATGTGTCTACTGTGTCAACAGCTGTGTTATATATGTGTCTACTGTGTTAACAGCTGTCTTATATATGTGTCTACTGTGCTAACAGCTGTGTTATATATGTGTCTACTGTGTTAAGAGCTGTCTTATATATGTGTCTACTGTGCTAACAGCTGTCTTATATATGTGTCTACTGTGTTAACAGCTGTCTTATATATGTGTCTACTGTGTTAACAGCTGTCTTATATATGTGTCTACTGTGTCAACAGCTGTGTTATATATGTGTCTTCTGTGTTAACAGCTGTCTTATATATGCGTCTACTGTGTTAACTGCTGTGTTATATATGTGTCTACTGTGTTAACAGCTGTCTTATATATGTGTCTACTGTGTTAACAGCTGTCTTATACATGTGTCTACTGTGTCAACAGCTGTGTTATATATGTGTCTACTGTGTTAACAGCTGTCTTATATATGTGTCTACTGTGTCAACAGCTGTCTTATATATGCGTCTACTGTGTCAACAGCTGTCTTATATATGCGTCTACTGTGTTAACAGCTGTCTTATATATGTGTCTACTGTGTTAACAGCTGTCTTATATATGCGTCTACTGTGTCAACAGCTGTCTTATATATGTGACTACTGTGTTAACAGCTGTCTTATATATGCGTCTACTGTGTTAACTGCTGTGTTATATATGTGTCTACTGTGTTAACAGCTGTCTTATATATGTGTCTACTGTGTTAACAGCTGTCTTATATATGTGTCTACTGTGTTAACAGATGTCTTATATATGTGTCTACTGTGCTAACAGCTGTCTTATATATGTGTCTACTGTGTTAACAGATGTCTTATATATGTGTCTACTGTGTTAACAGCTGTGTTATATATGTGTGTACTGTGCTAACAGCTGTGTTATATATGTGTCTACTGTGTTAACAGCTGTCTTATATATGTCTCTACTGTGTTAACAGCTGTCTTATATATGTGTCTTCTGTGTTAACAGCTGTCTTATATATGTCTCTACTGTGCTAACAGCTGTCTTATATATGTGTCTACTGTGTTAACAGCTGTCTTATATATGTGTCTACTGTGATAACAGCTGTCTTATATATGTGTCTACTGTGTTAACAGCTGTCTTATATATGTGTCTACTGTGTTAACAGCTGTGTTATATATGTGTCTACTGTGCTAACAGCTGTCTTATATATGTGTCTACAGTGTCAACAGCTGTCTTATATATGTGTCTACTGTGTCAACAGCTGTCTTATATATGTGTCTACTGTGCTAACAGCTGTCTTATATATGTGTCTACTGTGCTAACAGCTGTCTTATATATGTGTCTACAGTGTCAACAGCTGTCTTATATATGTGTCTACTGTGTTAACAGCTGTCTTATATATGTCTCTACTGTGCTAACGGCTGTCTTGTATATGTGTCTACTGTGTTAACAGCTGTCTTATATATGTGTCTACTGTGTCAACAGCTGTCTTATATATGTGTCTACTGTGTCAACAGCTGTCTTATATATGTGTCTACTGTGTTAACAGCTGTCTTATATACGTGTCTACTGTGCTAACAGCTGTGTTATATATGTGTCTACTGTGTCAACAGCTGTGTTATATATGTGTCTACTGTGTTAACAGCTGTCTTATATATGTGTCTACTGTGCTAACAGCTGTGTTATATATGTGTCTACTGTGTTAAGAGCTGTCTTATATATGTGTCTACTGTGCTAACAGCTGTCTTATATATGTGTCTACTGTGTTAACAGCTGTCTTATATATGTGTCTACTGTGTTAACAGCTGTCTTATATATGTGTCTACTGTGTCAACAGCTGTGTTATATATGTGTCTTCTGTGTTAACAGCTGTCTTATATATGCGTCTACTGTGTTAACTGCTGTGTTATATATGTGTCTACTGTGTTAACAGCTGTCTTATATATGTGTCTACTGTGTTAACAGCTGTCTTATACATGTGTCTACTGTGTCAACAGCTGTGTTATATATGTGTCTACTGTGTTAACAGCTGTCTTATATATGTGTCTACTGTGTCAACAGCTGTCTTATATATGCGTCTACTGTGTCAACAGCTGTCTTATATATGCGTCTACTGTGTTAACAGCTGTCTTATATATGTGTCTACTGTGTTAACAGCTGTCTTATATATGCGTCTACTGTGTCAACAGCTGTCTTATATATGTGACTACTGTGTTAACAGCTGTCTTATATATGCGTCTACTGTGTTAACTGCTGTGTTATATATGTGTCTACTGTGTTAACAGCTGTCTTATATATGTGTCTACTGTGTTAACAGCTGTCTTATATATGTATCTACTGTGTTAACAGCTGTCTTAAATATGTGTCTACTGTGTTAACAGCTGTCTTATATATGTGTCTACTCTGTCAACAGCTGTCTTATATATGTGTCTACTGTGTTAACAGCTGTCTTATATATGTGTCTACTGTGTTAACAGCTGTGTTATATATGTGTCTACTGCGTCAACAGCTGTCTTATATATGTGTCTACTGTGTTAACAGCTGTCTTATATATGTGTCTACTGTGTTAACAGCTGTCTTACATATGTGTGTACTGTGTCAACAGCTGTGTTATATATGTGTCTACTGTGTTAACAGCTGTCTTATATATGTGTCTACTGTGTTAACAGCTGTCTTATATATGTGTCTTCTGTGTTAACAGCTGTCTTATATATGTGTCTACTGTGTTAACAGCTGTGTTATATATGTGTCTACTGTGTCAACAGCTGTGTTATATATGTGTCTACTGTGTTAACAGCTGTCTTACATATGTGTGTACTGTGTCAACAGCTGTGTTATATATGTGTCTACCGTGTTAACAGCTGTCTTATATATGTGTCTACTGTGCTAACAGCTGTCTTATATATGTGTCTACTGTGTTAACAGATGTCTTATATATGTGTCTACTGTGCTAACAGCTGTCTTATATATGTGTCTACTGTGTTAACAGATGTCTTATATATGTGTCTACTGTGTTAACAGCTGTGTTATATATGTGTCTACTGTGTCAACAGCTGTCTTATATATGTGTCTACTCTGTTAACAGCTGTGTTATATATGTGTGTACTGTGTCAACAGCTGTGTTATATATGTGTCTACTGTGTTAACAGCTGTCTTATATATGTGTCTACTGTGTCAACAGCTGTGTTATATATGTGTCTACTGTGTTAACAGCTGTCTTAAATATGTGTCTACTGTGTTAACAGCTCTCTTATATATGTGTCTACTGTGTTAACAGCTGGGTTATATATGTGTCTACTGTGTTAACAGCTGTCTTATATATGTGTCTACTGTGTTAACAGCTGTCTTATATATGTGTCTACTGTGTCAACAGCTGTCTTATATATGTCTCTACTGTGCTAACAGCTGTCTTATATATGTGACTACTGTGTTAACAGCTGTCTTATATATGTGACTACTGTGTTAACAGCTGGGTTATATATGTGTCTACTGTGTTAACAGCTGTCTTATATATGTGTCTACTGTGTTAACAGCTGTGTTATATATGTGTCTACTGTGTCAACAGCTGTCTTATATATGTGTCTACTGTGCTAACAGCTGTGTTATATATGTGTCTACAGTGTCAACAGCTGTCTTATATATGTCTCTACTGTGTTAACAGCTGTCTTATATATGTCTCTACTGTGTTAACAGCTGTCTTATATATGTGTCTATAGTGTTAACAGCTGTCTTATATATGTGTCTACTGTGTCAACAGCAGTCTTATATATGTGTCTACTGTGCTAACAGCTGTCTTATATATGTGTCTACTGTGCTAACAGCTGTCTTATATATGTGTCTACAGTGTCAACAGCTGTCTTATATATGTGTCTACTGTGTTAACAGCTGTCTTATATATGTCTCTACTGTGCTAACAGCTGTCTTATATATGTGTCTACTGTGTTAACAGCTGTCTTATATATGTGTCTACTGTGTCAACAGCTGTCTTATATATGTGTCTATTGTACTAACAGCTGTGTTATATATGTGTCTACTGTGTCAACAGCTGTGTTATATATGTGTCTACTGTGTTAACTGCTGTCTTATATATGTGTCTACTGTGCTAACAGCTGTGTTATATATGTGTCTACTGTGTTAACAGCTGTCTTACATATGTGTCTACTGGGCTAACAGCTGTCTTATATATGTGTCTACTGTGTTAACAGCTGTCTTATATATGTGTCTACTGTGTTAACAGCTGTCTTATATATGTGTCTACTGTGTCAACAGCTGTGTTATATATGTGTCTTGTGTGTTAACAGCTGTCTTATATATGCGTCTACTGTGTTAACTGCTGTGTTATATATGTGTCTACTGTGTTAACAGCTGTCTTATATATGTGTCTACTGTGTTAACAGCTGTCTTATACATGTGTCTACTGTGTCAACAGCTGTGTTATATATGTGTCTACTGTGTTAACAGCTTTCTTATATATGTGTCTACTGTGTCAACAGCTGTCTTATATATGTGTCTACTGTGCTAACAGCTGTCTTATATATGTGTCTACTGTGTTAACAGCTGTCTTATATATGCGTCTACTGTGTTAACAGCTGTCTTATATATGTGTCTACTGTGTTAACAGCTGTCTTATATATGCGTCTACTGTGTTAACAGCTGTCTTATATATGTGTCTACTGTGTCAACAGCTGTCTTATATATGCGTCTACTGTGTTAACAGCTGTCTTATATATGTGTCTACTGTGTTAACAGCTGTCTTATATATGCGTCTACTGTGTCAACAGCTGTCTTATATATGTGTCTACTGTGTTAACAGCTGTCTTATATATGCGTCTACTGTGTTAACTGCTGTGTTATATATGTGTCTACTGTGTTAACAGCTGTCTTATATATGTGTCTACTGTGTTAACAGCTGTCTTATATATGTGTCTACTGTGTTAACAGCTGTCATAAATATGTGTCTACTGTGTTAACAGCTGTCTTATATATATGTCTACTGTGTTAACAGCTGTCTTATAGATGTGTCTACTGTGTTAACAGCTGTCTTATATATGTGTCTTCTGTGTTAACAGCTGTCTTATATATGTGTCTACTGTGTTAACAGCTGTGTTATATATGTGTCTACTGTGTCAACAGCTGTGTTATATATGTGTCTACTGTGTTAACAGCTGTCTTACATATGTGTGTACTGTGTCAACAGCTGTGTTATATATGTGTCTACTGTGTTAACAGCTGTCTTATATATGTGTCTACTGTGCTAACAGCTGTCTTATATATGTGTCTACTGTGTTAACAGATGTCTTATATATGTGTCTACTGTGCTAACAGCTGTCTTATATATGTGTCTACTGTGTTAACAGATGTCTTATATATGTGTCTACTGTGTTAACAGCTGTGTTATATATGTGTCTACTGTGTCAACAGCTGTCTTATATATGTGTCTACTGTGTTAACAGCTCTGTTATATATGTGTGTACTGTGCTAACAGCTGTGTTATATATGTGTCTACTGTGTTAACAGCTGTCTTATATATGTCTCTACTGTGTTAACAGCTGTCTTATATATGTGTCTTCTGTGTTAACAGCTGTCTTATATATGTCTCTACTGTGCTAACAGCTGTCTTATATATGTGTCTACTGTGTTAACAGCTGTCTTATATAGGTGTCTACTGTGCTAACAGCTGTCTTATATATGTGTCTACTGTGTTAACAGCTGTCTTATATATGTGTCTACTGTGTTAACAGCTGTGTTATATATGTGTCTACTGTGCTAACAGCTGTCTTATATATGTGTCTACTGTGCTAACAGCTGTGTTATATATGTGTCGACAGTGTCAACAGCTGTCTTATATATGTGTCTACTGTGCTAACAGCTGTCTTATATATGTGTCTACTGTGCTAACAGCTGTGTTATATATGTGTCTACTGTGTCAACAGCTGTCTTATATATGTGTCTACTGTGCTAACAGCTGTGTTATATATGTGTCTACAGTGTCAACAGCTGTCTTATATATGTCTCTACTGTGTTAACAGCTGTCTTATATATGTCTCTACTGTGCTAACCGCTGTCTTATATATGTGTCTACAGTGTTAACAGCTGTCTTATATATGTGTCTACTGTGTCAACAGCTGTCTTATATATGTGTCTACTGTGCTAACAGCTGTCTTATATATGTGTCTACTGTGCTAACAGCTGTCTTATATATGTGTCTACAGTGTCAACAGCTGTCTTATATATGTGTCTACTGTGTTAACAGCTGTCTTATATATGTCTCTACTGTGCTAACAGCTGTCTTATATATGTGTCTACTGTGTTAACAGCTGTCTTATATATGTGTCTACTGTGTCAACAGCTGTCTTATATATGTGTCTACTGTGCTAACAGCTGTGTTATATATGTGTCTACTGTGTCAACAGCTGTGTTATATATGTGTCTACTGTGTTAACAGCTGTCTTATATATGTGTCTACTGTGCTAACAGCTGTGTTATATATGTGTCTACTGTGTTAAGAGCTGTCTTATATATGTGTCTACTGTGCTAACAGCTGTCTTATATATGTGTCTACTGTGTTAACAGCTGTCTTATATATGTGTCTACTGTATTAACAGCTGTCTTATATATGTGTCTACTGTGTCAACAGCTGTGTTATATATGTGTCTTCTGTGTTAACAGCTGCCTTATATATGCGTCTACTGTGTTAACTGCTGTGTTATATATGTGTCTACTGTGTTAACAGCTGTCTTATATATGTGTCTACTGTGTTAACAGCTGTCTTATACATGTGTCTACTGTGTCAACAGCTGTGTTATATATGTGTCTACTGTGTTAACAGCTGTCTTATATATGTGTCTACTGTGTCAACAGCTGTCTTATATATGTGTCTACTGTGTTAACAGCTGTCTTATATATGTGTCTACTGTGCTAACAGCTGTCTTATATATGCGTCTACTGTGTTAACAGCTGTCTTATATATGTGTCTACTGTGTTAACAGCTGTCTTATATATGCGTCTACTGTGTTAACAGCTGTCTTATATATGCGTCTACTGTGTCAACAGCTGCCTTATATATGCGTCTACTGTGTTAACAGCTGTCTTATATATGTGTCTACTGTGTTAACAGCTGTCTTACATATGTGTGTACTGTGTCAACAGCTGTGTTATATATGTGTCTACTGTGTTAACAGCTGTCTTAAATATGTGTCTACTGTGTTAACAGCTGTCTTATATATGTGTCTTCTGTGTTAACAGCTGTCTTATATATGTGTCTACTGTGTTAACAGCTGTCTTATATATGTGTCTACTGTGTTAACAGCTGTCTTACATATGTGTGTACTGTGTCAACAGCTGTGTTATATATGTGTCTACTGTGTTAACAGCTGTCTTATATATGTGTCTACTGTGTTAACAGCTGTCTTATATATGTGTCTTCTGTGTTAACAGCTGTCTTATATATGTGTCTACTGTGTTAACAGCTGTGTTATATATGTGTCTACTGTGTCAACACCTGTGTTATATGTGTGTCTACTGTGTTAACAGCTGTCTTACATATGTGTGTACTGTGTCAACAGCTGTGTTACATATGTGTCTACTGTGTTAACAGCTGTCTTATATATGTGTCTACTGTGCTAACAGCTGTCTTATATATGTGTCTACTGTGTTAACAGATGTCTTATATATGTGTCTACTGTGCTAACAGCTGTCTTATATATGTGTCTACTGTGTTAACAGATGTCTTATATATGTGTCTACTGTGTTAACAGCTGTGTTATATATGTGTGTACTGTGCTAACAGCTGTGTTATATATGTGTCTACTGTGTTAACAGCTGTCTTATATATGTCTCTACTGTGTTAACAGCTGTCTTATATATGTGTCTTCTGTGTTAACAGCTGTCTTATATATGTCTCTACTGTGCTAACAGCTGTCTTATATATGTGTCTACTGTGTTAACAGCTGTCTTATATATGTGTCTACTGTGATAACAGCTGTCTTATATATGTGTCTACTGTGTTAACAGCTGTCTTATATATGTGTCTACTGTGTTAACAGCTGTGTTATATATGTGTCTACTGTGCTAACAGCTGTCTTATATATGTGTCTACAGTGTCAACAGCTGTCTTATATATGTGTCTACTGTGTCAACAGCTGTCTTATATATGTGTCTACTGTGCTAACAGCTGTCTTATATATGTGTCTACTGTGCTAACAGCTGTCTTATATATGTCTCTACTGTGCTAACAGCTGTCTTATATATGTGTCTACTGTGTTAACAGCTGTCTTATATATGTGTCTACTGTGTCAACAGCTGTCTTATATATGTGTCTACTGTGTCAACAGCTGTCTTATATATGTGTCTACTGTGTTAACAGCTGTCTTATATACGTGTCTACTGTGCTAACAGCTGTGTTATATATGTGTCTACTGTGTCAACAGCTGTGTTATATATGTGTCTACTGTGTTAACAGCTGTCTTATATATGTGTCTACTGTGCTAACAGCTGTGTTATATATGTGTCTACTGTGTTAAGAGCTGTCTTATATATGTGTCTACTGTGCTAACAGCTGTCTTATATATGTGT
This sequence comes from Eledone cirrhosa, assembly GCA_964016885.1. Taxonomy (NCBI): domain Eukaryota; kingdom Metazoa; phylum Mollusca; class Cephalopoda; order Octopoda; family Eledonidae; genus Eledone; species Eledone cirrhosa. The sequence goes on from OZ024740.1 coordinate 28,668,934, forward strand.
CTACTGTGTTAACAGCTGTCTTATATATGTGTCTACTGTGTTAACAGCTGTCTTATATATGTGTCTACTGTGTCAACAGCTGTGTTATATATGTGTCTTCTGTGTTAACAGCTGTCTTATATATGCGTCTACTGTGTTAACTGCTGTGTTATATATGTGTCTACTGTGTTAACAGCTGTCTTATATATGTGTCTACTGTGTTAACAGCTGTCTTATATATGTGTCTACTGTGTCAACAGCTGTCTTATATATGTGTCTACTGTGCTAACAGCTGTCTTATATATGTGTCTACTGTGCTAACAGCTGTCTTATATATGTCTCTACTGTGCTAACAGCTGTCTTATATATGTGTCTACTGTGTTAACAGCTGTCTTATATATGTGTCTACTGTGTCAACAGCTGTCTTATATATGTGTCTACTGTGTCAACAGCTGTCTTATATATGTGTCTACTGTGTTAACAGCTGTCTTATATACGTGTCTACTGTGCTAACAGCTGTGTTATATATGTGTCTACTGTGTCAACAGCTGTGTTATATATGTGTCTACTGTGTTAACAGCTGTCTTATATATGTGTCTACTGTGCTAACAGCTGTGTTATATATGTGTCTACTGTGTTAAGAGCTGTCTTATATATGTGTCTACTGTGCTAACAGCTGTCTTATATATGTGTCTACTGTGTTAACAGCTGTCTTATATATGTGTCTACTGTGTTAACAGCTGTCTTATATATGTGTCTACTGTGTCAACAGCTGTGTTATATATGTGTCTTCTGTGTTAACAGCTGTCTTATATATGCGTCTACTGTGTTAACTGCTGTGTTATATATGTGTCTACTGTGTTAACAGCTGTCTTATATATGTGTCTACTGTGTTAACAGCTGTCTTATACATGTGTCTACTGTGTCAACAGCTGTGTTATATATGTGTCTACTGTGTTAACAGCTGTCTTATATATGTGTCTACTGTGTCAACAGCTGTCTTATATATGCGTCTACTGTGTCAACAGCTGTCTTATATATGCGTCTACTGTGTTAACAGCTGTCTTATATATGTGTCTACTGTGTTAACAGCTGTCTTATATATGCGTCTACTGTGTCAACAGCTGTCTTATATATGTGACTACTGTGTTAACAGCTGTCTTATATATGCGTCTACTGTGTTAACTGCTGTGTTATATATGTGTCTACTGTGTTAACAGCTGTCTTATATATGTGTCTACTGTGTTAACAGCTGTCTTATATATGTGTCTACTGTGTTAACAGATGTCTTATATATGTGTCTACTGTGCTAACAGCTGTCTTATATATGTGTCTACTGTGTTAACAGATGTCTTATATATGTGTCTACTGTGTTAACAGCTGTGTTATATATGTGTGTACTGTGCTAACAGCTGTGTTATATATGTGTCTACTGTGTTAACAGCTGTCTTATATATGTCTCTACTGTGTTAACAGCTGTCTTATATATGTGTCTTCTGTGTTAACAGCTGTCTTATATATGTCTCTACTGTGCTAACAGCTGTCTTATATATGTGTCTACTGTGTTAACAGCTGTCTTATATATGTGTCTACTGTGATAACAGCTGTCTTATATATGTGTCTACTGTGTTAACAGCTGTCTTATATATGTGTCTACTGTGTTAACAGCTGTGTTATATATGTGTCTACTGTGCTAACAGCTGTCTTATATATGTGTCTACAGTGTCAACAGCTGTCTTATATATGTGTCTACTGTGTCAACAGCTGTCTTATATATGTGTCTACTGTGCTAACAGCTGTCTTATATATGTGTCTACTGTGCTAACAGCTGTCTTATATATGTGTCTACAGTGTCAACAGCTGTCTTATATATGTGTCTACTGTGTTAACAGCTGTCTTATATATGTCTCTACTGTACTAACGGCTGTCTTGTATATGTGTCTACTGTGTTAACAGCTGTCTTATATATGTGTCTACTGTGTCAACAGCTGTCTTATATATGTGTCTACTGTGTCAACAGCTGTCTTATATATGTGTCTACTGTGTTAACAGCTGTCTTATATACGTGTCTACTGTGCTAACAGCTGTGTTATATATGTGTCTACTGTGTCAACAGCTGTGTTATATATGTGTCTACTGTGTTAACAGCTGTCTTATATATGTGTCTACTGTGCTAACAGCTGTGTTATATATGTGTCTACTGTGTTAAGAGCTGTCTTATATATGTGTCTACTGTGCTAACAGCTGTCTTATATATGTGTCTACTGTGTTAACAGCTGTCTTATATATGTGTCTACTGTGTTAACAGCTGTCTTATATATGTGTCTACTGTGTCAACAGCTGTGTTATATATGTGTCTTCTGTGTTAACAGCTGTCTTATATATGCGTCTACTGTGTTAACTGCTGTGTTATATATGTGTCTACTGTGTTAACAGCTGTCTTATATATGTGTCTACTGTGTTAACAGCTGTCTTATACATGTGTCTACTGTGTCAACAGCTGTGTTATATATGTGTCTACTGTGTTAACAGCTGTCTTATATATGTGTCTACTGTGTCAACAGCTGTCTTATATATGCGTCTACTGTGTCAACAGCTGTCTTATATATGCGTCTACTGTGTTAACAGCTGTCTTATATATGTGTCTACTGTGTTAACAGCTGTCTTATATATGCGTCTACTGTGTCAACAGCTGTCTTATATATGTGACTACTGTGTTAACAGCTGTCTTATATATGCGTCTACTGTGTTAACTGCTGTGTTATATATGTGTCTACTGTGTTAACAGCTGTCTTATATATGTGTCTACTGTGTTAACAGCTGTCTTATATATGTATCTACTGTGTTAACAGCTGTCTTAAATATGTGTCTACTGTGTTAACAGCTGTCTTATATATGTGTCTACTCTGTCAACAGCTGTCTTATATATGTGTCTACTGTGTTAACAGCTGTCTTATATATGTGTCTACTGTGTTAACAGCTGTGTTATATATGTGTCTACTGCGTCAACAGCTGTCTTATATATGTGTCTACTGTGTTAACAGCTGTCTTATATATGTGTCTACTGTGTTAACAGCTGTCTTACATATGTGTGTACTGTGTCAACAGCTGTGTTATATATGTGTCTACTGTGTTAACAGCTGTCTTATATATGTGTCTACTGTGTTAACAGCTGTCTTATATATGTGTCTTCTGTGTTAACAGCTGTCTTATATATGTGTCTACTGTGTTAACAGCTGTGTTATATATGTGTCTACTGTGTCAACAGCTGTGTTATATATGTGTCTACTGTGTTAACAGCTGTCTTACATATGTGTGTACTGTGTCAACAGCTGTGTTATATATGTGTCTACCGTGTTAACAGCTGTCTTATATATGTGTCTACTGTGCTAACAGCTGTCTTATATATGTGTCTACTGTGTTAACAGATGTCTTATATATGTGTCTACTGTGCTAACAGCTGTCTTATATATGTGTCTACTGTGTTAACAGATGTCTTATATATGTGTCTACTGTGTTAACAGCTGTGTTATATATGTGTCTACTGTGTCAACAGCTGTCTTATATATGTGTCTACTCTGTTAACAGCTGTGTTATATATGTGTGTACTGTGTCAACAGCTGTGTTATATATGTGTCTACTGTGTTAACAGCTGTCTTATATATGTGTCTACTGTGTCAACAGCTGTGTTATATATGTGTCTACTGTGTTAACAGCTGTCTTAAATATGTGTCTACTGTGTTAACAGCTCTCTTATATATGTGTCTACTGTGTTAACAGCTGGGTTATATATGTGTCTACTGTGTTAACAGCTGTCTTATATATGTGTCTACTGTGTTAACAGCTGTCTTATATATGTCTACTGTGTCAACAGCTGTCTTATATATGTCTCTACTGTGCTAACAGCTGTCTTATATATGTGACTACTGTGTTAACAGCTGTCTTATATATGTGACTACTGTGTTAACAGCTGGGTTATATATGTGTCTACTGTGTTAACAGCTGTCTTATATATGTGTCTACTGTGTTAACAGCTGTGTTATATATGTGTCTACTGTGTCAACAGCTGTCTTATATATGTGTCTACTGTGCTAACAGCTGTGTTATATATGTGTCTACAGTGTCAACAGCTGTCTTATATATGTCTCTACTGTGTTAACAGCTGTCTTATATATGTCTCTACTGTGTTAACAGCTGTCTTATATATGTGTCTATAGTGTTAACAGCTGTCTTATATATGTGTCTACTGTGTCAACAGCAGTCTTATATATGTGTCTACTGTGCTAACAGCTGTCTTATATATGTGTCTACTGTGCTAACAGCTGTCTTATATATGTGTCTACAGTGTCAACAGCTGTCTTATATATGTGTCTACTGTGTTAACAGCTGTCTTATATATGTCTCTACTGTGCTAACAGCTGTCTTATATATGTGTCTACTGTGTTAACAGCTGTCTTATATATGTGTCTACTGTGTCAACAGCTGTCTTATATATGTGTCTATTGTACTAACAGCTGTGTTATATATGTGTCTACTGTGTCAACAGCTGTGTTATATATGTGTCTACTGTGTTAACTGCTGTCTTATATATGTGTCTACTGTGCTAACAGCTGTGTTATATATGTGTCTACTGTGTTAACAGCTGTCTTACATATGTGTCTACTGGGCTAACAGCTGTCTTATATATGTGTCTACTGTGTTAACAGCTGTCTTATATATGTGTCTACTGTGTTAACAGCTGTCTTATATATGTGTCTACTGTGTCAACAGCTGTGTTATATATGTGTCTTGTGTGTTAACAGCTGTCTTATATATGCGTCTACTGTGTTAACTGCTGTGTTATATATGTGTCTACTGTGTTAACAGCTGTCTTATATATGTGTCTACTGTGTTAACAGCTGTCTTATACATGTGTCTACTGTGTCAACAGCTGTGTTATATATGTGTCTACTGTGTTAACAGCTTTCTTATATATGTGTCTACTGTGTCAACAGCTGTCTTATATATGTGTCTACTGTGCTAACAGCTGTCTTATATATGTGTCTACTGTGTTAACAGCTGTCTTATATATGCGTCTACTGTGTTAACAGCTGTCTTATATATGTGTCTACTGTGTTAACAGCTGTCTTATATATGCGTCTACTGTGTTAACAGCTGTCTTATATATGTGTCTACTGTGTCAACAGCTGTCTTATATATGCGTCTACTGTGTTAACAGCTGTCTTATATATGTGTCTACTGTGTTAACAGCTGTCTTATATATGCGTCTACTGTGTCAACAGCTGTCTTATATATGTGTCTACTGTGTTAACAGCTGTCTTATATATGCGTCTACTGTGTTAACTGCTGTGTTATATATGTGTCTACTGTGTTAACAGCTGTCTTATATCTGTGTCTACTGTGTTAACAGCTGTCTTATATATGTGTCTACTGTGTTAACAGCTGTCATAAATATGTGTCTACTGTGTTAACAGCTGTCTTATATATATGTCTACTGTGTTAACAGCTGTCTTATAGATGTGTCTACTGTGTTAACAGCTGTCTTATATATGTGTCTTCTGTGTTAACAGCTGTCTTATATATGTGTCTACTGTGTTAACAGCTGTGTTATATATGTGTCTACTGTGTCAACAGCTGTGTTATATATGTGTCTACTGTGTTAACAGCTGTCTTACATATGTGTGTACTGTGTCAACAGCTGTGTTATATATGTGTCTACTGTGTTAACAGCTGTCTTATATATGTGTCTACTGTGCTAACAGCTGTCTTATATATGTGTCTACTGTGTTAACAGATGTCTTATATATGTGTCTACTGTGCTAACAGCTGTCTTATATATGTGTCTACTGTGTTAACAGATGTCTTATATATGTGTCTACTGTGTTAACAGCTGTGTTATATATGTGTCTACTGTGTCAACAGCTGTCTTATATATGTGTCTACTGTGTTAACAGCTGTGTTATATATGTGTGTACTGTGTCAACAGCTGTGTTAAATATGTGTCTACTGTGTTAACAGCTGTCTTATATATGTGTCTACTGTGTCAACAGCTGTGTTATATATGTGTCTACTGTGTTAACAGCTGTCTTAAATATGTGTCTACTGTGTTAACAGCTCTCTTATATATGTGTCTACTGTGTTAACAGCTGTCTTATATATGTGTCTACTGTGTTAACAGCTGGGTTATATATGTGTCTACTGTGTTAACAGCTGTCTTATATATGTGTCTATTGTGTCAACAGCTGTCTTATATATGTGTCTACTGTGTTAAAAGCTGTCTTATATATGTGTCTACTGTGTCAACAGCTGTCTTATATATGTGTCTACTGTGTTAACAGCTGTTTTATATATGTGTCTTCTGTGTTAACAGCTGTCTTATATATGTGTCTTCTGTGTTAACAGCTGTCTTATATATGTGTCTACTGTGTTAACAGCTGTCTTATATATGCGTCTACTGTGTTAACTGCTGTGTTATATATGTGTCTACTGTGTTAACAGCTGTCTTATATATGTGTCTACTGTGCTAACAGCTGTCTTATATATGTGTGTACTGTGTCAACAGCTGTCTTATATATGTGTCTACTGTGTCAACAGCTGTCTTATATATGTGTCTACTGTGTTAACAGCTGTCCTATATATGTGTCTACTGTGTTAACAGCTGTGTTATATATGTGTCTACTGTGTCAACAGCTGTCTTATATATGTGTCTACTGTGTTAACAGCTGTCATATATATGTGTCTACTGTGCTAACAGCTGTCTTATATATGTGTCTACTGTGTTAACAGCTGTCTTATATATGTGTCTACTGTGTTAACAGCTGTCTTATATATGTGTCTACTGTGCTAACAGCTGTCTTATATATCTGTCTACTGTGTTAACAGCTGTCTTATATATATGTCTACTGTGTTAACTGCTGTGTTATATATGTGTCTACTGTGTTAACAGCTGTCTTATATATATGTCTACTGTTCTAACAGCTGTCTTATATATGTGTCTACTGTGTTAACAGCTGTCTTATATATGTATCTACTGTGTTAACTGCTGTGTTATATATGTGTCTACTGTGTTAACAGCTGTCTTATATATGTCTACTGTGTTAACTGCTGTGTTATATATGTGTCTACTGTGTTAACAGCTGTCTTATATATATGTCTACTGTTCTAACATCTGTCTTATATATGTGTCTACTGTGTTAACAGCTGTCTTATATATGTGTCTACTGTGTTAACTGCTGTGTTATATATGTGTCTACTGTGTCAACAGCTGTGTTATATATGTGTCTACTGTGTTAACAGCTGTCTTACATATGTGTGTACTGTGTCAACAGCTGTGTTATACATGTGTCTACTGTGTTAACAGCTGTCTTATATATGTGTCTACTGTGCTAACAGCTGTCTTATATATGTGTCTACTGTGTTAACAGCTGTCTTATATATGTGTCTACTGTGTTAACAGCTGTCTTATATATGTGTCTACTGTGCTAACAGCTGTCTTATATATCTGTCTACTGTGTTAACAGCTGTCTTATATATATGTCTACTGTGTTAACTGCTGTGTTATATATGTGTCTACTGTGTTAACAGCTGTCTTATATATATGTCTACTGTTCTAACAGCTGTCTTATATATGTGTCTACTGTGTTAACAGCTGTCTTATATATGTGTCTACTGTGTTAACTGCTGTGTTATATATGTGTCTACTGTGTTAACAGCTGTGTTATATATGTCTACTGTGTTAACTGCTGTGTTATATATGTGTCTACTGTGTTAACAGCTGTCTTATATATATGTCTACTGTTCTAACATCTGTCTTATATATGTGTCTACTGTGTTAACAGCAGTCTTATATATGTGTCTACTGTGTTAACTGCTGTGTTATATATGTGTCTACTGTGTTAACAGCTGTCTTATATATATGTCTACTGTGTTAACTGCTGTGTTATATATGTGTCTACTGTGTTAACAGCTGTCTTATATATATGTCTACTGTGTTAACTGCTGTGTTATATATGTGTCTACTGTGTTAACAGCTGTCTTATATATATGTCTACTGTTCTAACAGCTGTCTTATATATGTGTCTACTGTGTTAACAGCTGTCTTATATATGTGTCTACTGTGTTAACTGCTGTGTTATATATGTGTCTACTGTGTTAACAGCTGTCTTATATATGTCTACTGTGTTAACTGCTGTGTTATATATGTGTCTACTGTGTTAATAGCTGTCTTATATATATGTCTACTGTTCTAACATCTGTCTTATATATGTGTCTACTGTGTTAACAGCTGTCTTATATATGTGTCTACTGTGTTAACTGCTGTGTTATATATGTGTCTACTGTGTTAACAGCTGTCTTATATATGCGTCTACTGTGTTAACAGCTGTCTTATATATGTGTCTACTGTGTTAACAGCTGTCTTATATATGCGTCTACTGTGTCAACAGCTGTCTTATATATGTGTCTACTGTGTTAACAGCTGTCTTATATATGCGTCTACTGTGTTAACTGCTGTGTTATATATGTGTCTACTGTGTTAACAGCTGTCTTATATATGTGTCTACTGTGTTAACAGCTGTCTTATATATGTGTCTACTGTGTTAACAGCTGTCTTAAATATGTGTCTAGTGTGTTAACAGCTGTCTTATATATGTGTCTACTGTGTTAACAGCTGTCTTATATATGTGTCTACTGTGTTAACAGCTGTATTATATATGTGTCTACTGTGTCAACAGCTGTCTTATATAAATGTCTACTGTGTTAACAGCTGTCTTATATATGTGTCTACTGTGTTAACAGCTGTCTTACATATGTGTGTACTGTGTCAACAGCTGTGTTATATATGTGTCTAATGTGTTAACAGCTGTCTTATATATGTGTCTTCTGTGTTAACAGCTGTCTTATATATGTGTCTACTGTGTTAACAGCTGTGTTATATATGTGTCTACTGTGTCAACAGCTGTGTTATATATGTGTCTACTGTGTTAACAGCTGTCTTACATATGTGTGTACTGTGTCAACAGCTGTGTTATATATGTGTCTACTGTGTTAACAGCTGTCTTATATATGTGTCTACTGTGCTAACAGCTGTCTTATATATGTGTCTACTGTGTTAACAGCTGTCTTATATATGTGTCTACTGTGTTAACAGCTGTCTTATATATGTGTCTACTGTGCTAACAGCTGTCTTATATATCTGTCTACTGTGTTAACAGCTGTCTTATATATATGTCTACTGTGTTAACTGCTGTGTTATATATGTGTCTACTGTGTTAACAGCTGTCTTATATATATGTCTACTGTTCTAACAGCTGTCTTATGTATGTGTCTACTGTGTTAACAGCTGTGTTATATATGTCTACTGTGTTAACTGCTGTGTTATATATGTGTCTACTGTGTTAACAGCTGTCTTATATATATGTCTACTGTTCTAACATCTGTCTTATATATGTGTCTACTGTGTTAACAGCTGTCTTATATATGTGTCTACTGTGTTAACTGCTGTGTTATATATGTGTCTACTGTGTTAACAGCTGTCTTATATATGCGTCTACTGTGTTAACAGCTGTCTTATATATGTGTCTACTGTGTTAACAGCTGTCTTATATATGCGTCTACTGTGTCAACAGCTGTCTTATATATGTGTCTACTGTGTTAACAGCTGTCTTATATATGCGTCTACTGTGTTAACTGCTGTGTTATATATGTGTCTACTGTGTTAACAGCTGTCTTATATATGTGTCTACTGTGTTAACAGCTGTCTTAAATATGTGTATACTGTGTTAACAGCTGTCTTATATATGTGTCTACTGTGTCAACAGCTGTCTTATATATGTGTCTACTGTGTTAACAGCTGTCTTATATATGTGTCTACTGTGTTAACAGCTGTGTTATATATGTGTCTACTGTGTCAACAGCTGTCTTATATATGTGTCTACTGTGTTAACAGCTGTCTTATATATGTGTCTACTGTGTTAACAGCTGTCTTACATATGTGTGTACTGTGTCAACAGCTGTGTTATATATGTGTCTACTGTGTTAACAGCTGTCTTATATATGTGTCTTCTGTGTTAACAGCTGTCTTATATATGTGTCTACTGTGTTAACAGCTGTGTTATATATGTGTCTACTGTGTTAACAGCTGTATTATATATGTCTACTGTGTTAACTGCTGTGTTATATATGTGTCTACTGTGTTAACAGCTGTCTTATATATATGTCTACTGTTCTAACATCTGTCTTATATATGTGTCTACTGTGTTAACAGCTGTCTTATATATGTGTCTACTGTGTTAACTGCTGTGTTATATATGTGTCTACTGTGTTAACAGCTGTCTTATATATATGTCTACTGTGTTAACTGCTGTGTTATATATGTGTCTACTGTGTTAACAGCTGTCTTATATATATGTCTACTGTGTTAACTGCTGTGTTATATATGTGTCTACTGTGTTAACAGCTGTCTTATATATATGTCTACTGTTCTAACAGCTGTGTTATATATGTGTCTACTGTGTTAACAGCTGTCTTATATATGTGTCTACTGTGTTAACTGCTGTGTTATATATGTGTCTACTGTGTTAACAGCTGTCTTATATATGTCTACTGTGTTAACTGCTGTGTTATATATGTGTCTACTGTGTTAATAGCTGTCTTATATATATGTCTACTGTTCTAACATCTGTCTTATATATGTGTCTACTGTGTTAACAGCTGTCTTATATATGTGTCTACTGTGTTAACTGCTGTGTTATATATGTGTCTACTGTGTTAACAGCTGTCTTATATATGCGTCTACTGTGTTAACAGCTGTCTTATATATGTGTCTACTGTGTTAACAGCTGTTTTATATATGCGTCTACTGTGTCAACAGCTGTCTTATATATGTGTCTACTGTGTTAACAGCTGTCTTATATATGCGTCTACTGTGTTAACTGCTGTGTTATATATGTGTCTACTGTGTTAACAGCTGTCTTATATATGTGTCTACTGTGTTAACAGCTGTCTTATATATGTGTCTACTGTGTCAACAGCTGTCTTATATATGTGTCTACTGTGTTAACAGCTGTCTTATATATGTGTCTACTGTGTTAACAGCTGTGTTATATATGTGTCTACTGTGTCAACAGCTGTCTTATATATGTGTCTACTGTGTTAACAGCTGTCTTATATATGTGTCTACTGTGTTAACAGCTGTCTTACATATGTGTGTACTGTGTCAACAGCTGTGTTATATATGTGTCTAATGTGTTAACAGCTGTCTTATATATGTGTCTTCTGTGTTAACAGCTGTCTTATATATGTGTCTACTGTGTTAACAGCTGTGTTATATATGTGTCTACTGTGTCAACAGCTGTGTTATATATGTGTCTACTGTGTTAACAGCTGTCTTACATATGTGTGTACTGTGTCAACAGCTGTGTTATATATGTGTCTACTGTGTTAACAGCTGTCTTATATATGTGTCTACTGTGCTAACAGCTGTCTTATATATGTGTCTACTGTGTTAACAGCTGTCTTATATATGTGTCTACTGTGTTAACAGCTGTCTTATATATATGTCTACTGTGCTAACAGCTGTCTTATATATCTGTCTACTGTGTTAACAGCTGTCTTATATATATGTCTACTGTGTTAACTGCTGTGTTATATATGTGTCTACTGTGTTAACAGCTGTCTTATATATATGTCTACTGTTCTAACAGCTGTCTTATGTATGTGTCTACTGTGTTAACAGCTGTGTTATATATGTCTACTGTGTTAACTGCTGTGTTATATATGTGTCTACTGTGTTAACAGCTGTCTTATATATATGTCTACTGTTCTAACATCTGTCTTATATATGTGTCTACTGTGTTAACAGCTGTCTTATATATGTGTCTACTGTGTTAACTGCTGTGTTATATATGTGTCTACTGTGTTAACAGCTGTCTTATATATGCGTCTACTGTGTTAACAGCTGTCTTATATATGTGTCTACTGTGTTAACAGCTGTCTTATATATGCGTCTACTGTGTCAACAGCTGTCTTATATATGTGTCAAATGTGTTAACAGCTGTCTTATATATGCGTCTACTGTGTTAACTGCTGTGTTATATATGTGTCTACTGTGTTAACAGCTGTCTTATATATGTGTCTACTGTGTTAACAGCTGTCTTATATATGTGTCTACTGTGTTAACAGCTGTCTTAAATATGTGTCTACTGTGTTAACAGCTGTCTTATATATGTGTCTACTGTGTCAACAGCTGTCTTATATATGTGTCTACTGTGTTAACAGCTGTCTTATATATGTGTCTACTGTGTTAACAGCTGTGTTATATATGTGTCTACTGTGTCAACAGCTGTCTTATATATGTGTCTACTGTGTTAACAGCTGTCTTATATATGTGTCTACTGTGTTAACAGCTGTCTTACATATGTGTGTACTGTGTCAACAGCTGTGTTATATATGTGTCTACTGTGTTAACAGCTGTCTTATATATGTGTCTTCTGTGTTAACAGCTGTCTTATATATGTGTCTACTGTGTTAACAGCTGTGTTATATATGTGTCTACTGTGTCAACAGCTGTGTTATATATGTGTCTACCGTGTTAACAGCTGTCTTACATATGTGTGTACTGTGTCAACAGCTGTGTTATATATGTGTCTACTGTGTTAACAGCTGTCTTATATATGTGTCTACTGTGCTAACAGCTGTCTTATATATGTGTCTACTGTGTTAACAGATGTCTTATATATGTGTCTACTGTGCTAACAGCTGTCTTATATATGTGTCTACTGTGTTAACAGATGTCTTATATATGTGTCTACTGTGTTAACAGCTGTCTTATATATGTCTCTACTGTGTTAACAGCTGTCTTATATATGTGTCTTCTGTGTTAACAGCTGTCTTATATATGTCTCTACTGTGCTAACAGCTGTCTTATATATGTGTCTACTGTGTTAACAGCTGTCTTATATATGTGTCTACTGGGCTAACAGCTGTCTTATATATGTGTCTACTGTGTTAACAGCTGTCTTATATATGTGTCTACTGTGTTAACAGCTGTGTTATATATGTGTCTACTGTGCTAACAGCTGTCTTATATATGTGTCTACTGTGCTAACAGCTGTGTTATATATGTGTCGACAGTGTCAACAGCTGTCTTATATATGTGTCTACTGTGCTAACAGCTGTCTTATATATGTGTCTACTGTGCTAACAGCTGTGTTATATATGTGTCTACTGTGTCAACAGCTGTCTTATATATGTGTCTACTGTGCTAACACACTGTGTTATATGTGTGTCTACAGTGTCAACAGCTGTCTTATATATGTCTCTACTGTGTTAACAACTGTCTTATATATGTCTCTACTGTGCTAACAGCTGTCTTATATATGTGTCTACAGTGTTAACAGCTGTCTTATATATGTGTCTACTGTGTCAACAGCTGTCTTATATATGTGTCTACTGTGCTAACAGCTGTCTTATATATGTGTCTACTGTGCTAACAGCTGTCTTATATATGTGTCTACAGTGTCAACAGCTGTCTTATATATGTGTCTACTGTGCTAACAGCTGTCTTATATATGTGTCTACTGTGTTAACAGCTGTCTTATATATGTGTCTACTGTGTCAACAGCTGTCTTATATATGTGTCTACTGTGCTAACAGCTGTGTTATATATGTGTCTACTGTGTTAAGAGCTGTCTTATATATGTGTCTACTGTGCTAACATCTGTCTTATATATGTGTCTACTGTGTCAACAGCTGTGTTATATATGTGTCTACTGTGTTAACAGCTGTCTTATATATGTGTCTACTGTGCTAACAGCTGTGTTATATATGTGTCTACTGTGTTAAGAGCTGTCTTATATATGTGTCTACTGTGCTAACATCTGTCTTATATATGTGTCTACTGTGTTAACAGCTGTCTTATATATGTGTCTACTGTGTTAACAGCTGTCTTATATATGTGTCTACTGTGTCAACAGCTGTGTTATATATGTGTCTTCTGTGTTAACAGCTGTCTTATATATGCGTCTACTGTGTTAACTGCTGTGTTATATATGTGTCTACTGTGTTAACAACTGTCTTATATATGTGTCTACTGTGTTAACAGCTGTCTTATACATGTGTCTACTGTGTCAACAGCTGTGTTATATATGTGTCTACTGTGTTAACAGCTGTCTTATATATGTGTCTACTGTGTCAACAGCTGTCTTATATATGTGTCTACTGTGTTAACAGCTGTCTTATATATGTGTCTACTGTGCTAACAGCTGTCTTATATATGCGTCTACTGTGTTAACAGCTGTCTTATATATGTGTCTACTGTGTTAACAGCTGTCTTATATATGCGTCTACTGTGTTAACAGCTGTCTTATATATGCGTCTACTGTGTCAACAGCTGTCTTATATATGCGTCTACTGTGTTAACAGCTGTCTTATATATGTGTCTACTGTGTTAACAGCTGTCTTACATATGTGTGTACTGTGTCAACAGCTGTGCTATATATGTGTCTACTGTGTTAACAGCTGTCTTATATATGTGTCTACTGTGTTAACAGCTGTCTTATATATGTGTCTTCTGTGTTAACAGCTGTCTTATATATGTGTCTACTGTGTTAACAGCTGTCTTACATATGTGTGTACTGTGTCAACAGCTGTGTTATATATGTTTCTACTGTGTTAACAGCTGTCTTATATATGTGTCTACTGTGTTAACAGCTGTGTTATATATGTGTCTACTGTGTTAACAGCTGTCTTATATATGTGTCTACTGTGTTAACAGCTGTGTTATATATGTGTCTACTGTGTCAACAGTTGTGTTATATATGTGTCTACTGTGTTAACAGCTGTCTTACATATGTGTGTACTGTGTCAACAGCTGTGTTATATATTTGTCTACTGTGTTAACAGCTGTCTTATATACGTGTCTACTGTGCTAACAGCTGTCTTATATATGTGTCTACTGTGTTAACAGATGTCTTATATATGTGTCTACTGTGCTAACAGCTGTCTTATATATGTGTCTACTGTGTTAACAGATGTTTTATATATGTGTCTACTGTGTTAACAGCTGTGTTATATATGTGTCTACTGTGTCAACAGCTGTCTTATATATGTGTCTACTGTGTTAACAGCTGTCTTATATATGTCTCTACTGTGTTAACAGCTGTCTTATATATGTGTCTTCTGTGTTAACAGCTGTCTTATATATGTCTCTACTGTGCTAACAGCTGTCTTATATATGTGTCTACTGTGTTAACAGCTGTCTTATATATGTGTCTACTGTGCTAACAGCTGTCTTATATATGTGTCTACTGTGTTAACAGCTGTCTTATATATGTGTCTACTGTGTTAACAGCTGTGTTATATATGTGTCTACTGTGCTAACAGCTGTCTTATATATGTGTCTACAGTGTCAACAGCTGTCTTATATATCTGTCTACTGTGTCAACAGCTGTCTTATATATGTGTCTACTGTGCTAACAGCTGTCTTATATATGTGTCTACTGTGCTAACAGCTGTCTTATATATGTGTCTACAGTGTCAACAGCTGTCTTATATATGTGTCTACTGTGTTAACAGCTGTCTTATATATGTCTCTACTGTGCTAACAGCTGTCTTATATATGTGTCTACTGTGTTAACAGCTGTCTTATATATGTGTCTACTGTGTCAACAGCTGTCTTATATATGTGTCTACTGTGCTAACAGCTGTGTTATATATGTGTCTACTGTGTCAACAGCTGTGTTATATATGTGTCTACTGTGTTAACAGCTGTCTTATATATGTGTCTACTGTGCTAACAGCTGTGTTATATATGTGTCTACTGTGTTAAGAGCTGTCTTATATATGTGTCTACTGTGCTAACAGCTGTCTTATATATGTGTCTACTGTGTTAACAGCTGTCTTATATATGTGTCTACTGTGTTAACAGCTGTCTTATATATGTGTCTACTGTGTCAACAGCTGTGTTATATATGTGTCTTCTGTGTTAACAGCTGTCTTATATATGCGTCTACTGTGTTAACTGCTGTGTTATATATGTGTCTACTGTGTTAACAGCTGTCTTATATATGTGTCTACTGTGTTAACAGCTGTCTTATACATGTGTCTACTGTGTCAACAGCTGTGTTATATATGTGTCTACTGTGTTAACAGCTGTCTTATATATGTGTCTACTGTGTCAACAGCTGTCTTATATATGTGTCTACTGTGTTAACAGCTGTCTTATATATGTGTCTACTGTGCTAACAGCTGTCTTATATATGCGTCTACTGTGTTAACAGCTGTCTTATATATGTGTCTACTGTGTTAACAGCTGTCTTATATATGCGTCTACTGTGTTAACAGCTGTCTTATATATGCGTCTACTGTGTCAACAGCTGTCTTATATATGCGTCTACTGTGTTAACAGCTGTCTTATATATGCGTCTACTGTGTCAACAGCTGTCTTATATATGCGTCTACTGTGTTAACAGCTGTCTTATATATGCGTCTACTGTGTCAAGAGCTGTCTTATATATGTGTCTACTGTGTTAACAGCTGTCTTATATATGCGTCTACTGTGTTAACTGCTGTGTTATATATGTGTCTACTGTGTTAACAGCTGTCTTATATATGTGTCTACTGTGTTAACAGCTGTCTTAAATATGTGTCTACTGTGTTAACAGCTGTCTTATATATGTGTCTACTGTGTCAACAGCTGTCTTATATATGTGTCTACTGTGTTAACAGCTGTCTTATATATGTGTCTACTGTGTTAACAGCTGTGTTATATATGTGTCTACTGTGTCAACAGCTGTCTTATATATGTGTCTACTGTGTTAACAGCTGTCTTATATATGTGTCTACTGTGTTAACAGCTGTCTTACATATGTGTGTACTGTGTCAACAGCTGTGTTATATATGTGTCTACTGTGTTAACAGCTGTCTTATATATGTGTCTTCTGTGTTAACAGCTGTCTTATATATGTGTCTACTGTGTTAACAGCTGTGTTATATATGTGTCTACTGTGTCAACAGCTGTGTTATATATGTGTCTACTGTGTTAACAGCTGTCTTACATATGTGTGTACTATGTCAACAGCTGTGTTATATATGTGTCTACTGTGTTAACAGCTGTCTTATATATGTGTCTACTGTGCTAACAGCTGTCTTATATATGTGTCTACTGTGTTAACAGATGTCTTATATATGTGTCTACTGTGCTAACAGCTGTCTTATATATGTGTCTACTGTGTTAACAGCTGTCTTATATATGTGTCTACTGGGCTAACAGCTGTCTTATATATGTGTCTACTGTGTTAACAGCTGTCTTATATATGTGTCTACTGTGTTAACAGCTGTGTTATATATGTGTCTACTGTGCTAACAGCTGTCTTATATATGTGTCTACTGTGCTAACAGCTGTGTTATATATGTGTCGACAGTGTCAACAGCTGTCTTATATATGTGTCTACTGTGCTAACAGCTGTCTTATATATGTGTCTACTGTGCTAACAGCTGTGTTATATATGTGTCTACTGTGTCAACAGCTGTCTTATATATGTGTCTACTGTGCTAACAGCTGTGTTATATATGTGTCTACAGTGTCAACAGCTGTCTTATATATGTCTCTACTGTGTTAACAACTGTCTTATATATGTCTCTACTGTGCTAACAGCTGTCTTATATTTGTGTCTACAGTGTTAACAGCTGTCTTATATATGTGTCTACTGTGTCAACAGCTGTCTTATATATGTGTCTACTGTGCTAACAGCTGACTTATATATGTGTCTACTGTGCTAACAGCTATCTTATATATGTGTCTACAGTGTCAACAGCTGTCTTATATATGTGTCTACTGTGTTAACAGCTGTCTTATATATGTCTCTACTGTGCTAACAGCTGTCTTATATATGTGTCTACTGTGTTAACAGCTGTCTTATATATGTGTCTACTGTGTCAACAGCTGTCTTATATATGTGTCTACTGTGCTAACAGCTGTGTTATATATGTGTCTACTGTGTTAAGAGCTGTCTTATATATGTGTCTACTGTGCTAACATCTGTCTTATATATGTGTCTACTGTGTCAACAGCTGTGTTATATATGTGTCTACTGTGTTAACAGCTGTCTTATATATGTGTCTACTGTGCTAACAGCTGTGTTATATATGTGTCTACTGTGCTAACAGCTGTCTTATATATGTGTCTACAGTGTCAACAGCTGTCTTATATATGTGTCTACTGTGTTAACAGCTGTCTTATATATGTCTCTACTCTGCTAACAGCTGTCTTATATATGTGTCTACTGTGTTAACAGCTGTCTTATATATGTGTCTACTGTGTCAACAGCTGTCTTATATATGTGTCTACTGTGTTAACAGCTGTCTTATATATGTGTCTACTGTGTCAACAGCTGTGTTATATATGTGTCTTCTGTGTTAACAGCTGTCTTATATATGCGTCTACTGTGTTAACTGCTGTGTTATATATGTGTCTACTGTGTTAACAGCTGTCTTATATATGTGTCTACTGTGTTAACAGCTGTCTTATACATGTGTCTACTGTGTCAACAGCTGTGTTATATATGTGTCTACTGTGTTAACAGCTGTCTTATATATGTGTCTACTGTGTCAACAGCTGTCTTATATATGTGTCTACTGTGTTAACAGCTGTCTTATATATGTGTCTACTGTGCTAACAGCTGTCTTATATATGCGTCTACTGTGTTAACAGCTGTCTTATATATGTGTCTACTGTGTTAACAGCTGTCTTATATATGCGTCTACTGTGTTAACAGCTGTCTTATATATGCGTCTACTGTGTCAACAGCTGTCTTATATATGCGTCTACTGTGTTAACAGCTGTCTTATATATGCGTCTACTGTGTCAAGAGCTGTCTTATATATGTGTCTACTGTGTTAACAGCTGTCTTATATATGCGTCTACTGTGTTAACTGCTGTGTTATATATGTGTCTACTGTGTTAATAGCTGTCTTATATATGTGTCTACTGTGTTAACAGCTGTCTTAAATGTGTGTCTACTGTGTTAACAGCTGTCTTATATATGTGTCTACTGTGTCAACAGCTGTCTTATATATGTGTCTACTGTGTTAACAGCTGTCTTATATATGTGTCTACTGTGTTAACAGCTGTGTTATATATGTGTCTACTGTGTCAACAGCTGTCTTATATATGTGTCTACTGTGTTAACAGCTGTCTTATATATGTGTCTACTGTGTCAACAGCTGTCTTATATATGTGTCTACTGTGCTAACAGCTGTGTTATATATGTGTCTACTGTGTCAACAGCTGTGTTATATATGTGTCTACTGTGTTAACAGCTGTCTTATATATGTGTCTACTGTGCTAACAGCTGTGTTATATATGTGTCTACTGTGTTAAGAGCTGTCTTATATATGTGTCTACTGTGCTAACAGCTGTCTTATATATGTGTCTACTGTGTTAACAGCTGTCTTATATATGTGTCTACTGTGTTAACAGCTGTCTTATATATGTGTCTACTGTGTCAACAGCTGTGTTATATATGTGTCTTCTGTGTTAACAGCTGTCTTATATATGCGTCTACTGTGTTAACTGCTGTGTTATATATGTGTCTACTGTGTTAACAGCTGTCTTATATATGTGTCTACTGTGTTAACAGCTGTCTTATACATGTGTCTACTGTGTCAACAGCTGTGTTATATATGTGTCTACTGTGTTAACAGCTGTCTTATATATGTGTCTACTGTGTCAACAGCTGTCTTATATATGTGTCTACTGTGTTAACAGCTGTCTTATATATGTGTCTACTGTGCTAACAGCTGTCTTATATATGCGTCTACTGTGTTAACAGCTGTCTTATATATGTGTCTACTGTGTTAACAGCTGTCTTATATATGCGTCTACTGTGTTAACAGCTGTCTTATATATGCGTCTACTGTGTCAACAGCTGTCTTATATATGCGTCTACTGTGTTAACAGCTGTCTTATATATGCGTCTACTGTGTCAAGAGCTGTCTTATATATGTGTCTACTGTGTTAACAGCTGTCTTATATATGCGTCTACTGTGTTAACTGCTGTGTTATATATGTGTCTACTGTGTTAACAGCTGTCTTATATATGTGTCTACTGTGTTAACAGCTGTCTTAAATATGTGTCTACTGTGTTAACAGCTGTCTTATATATGTGTCTACTGTGTCAACAGCTGTCTTATATATGTGTCTACTGTGTTAACAGCTGTCTTATATATGTGTCTACTGTGTTAACAGCTGTCTTATATATGTGTCTACTGTGTCAACAGCTGTCTTATATATGTGTCTACTGTGTTAACAGCTGTCTTATATATGTGTCTACTGTGTTAACAGCTGTCTTACATATGTGTGTACTGTGTCAACAGCTGTGTTATATATGTGTCTACTGTGTTAACAGCTGTCTTATATATGTGTCTTCTGTGTTAACAGCTGTCTTATATATGTGTCTACTGTGTCAACAGCTGTGTTATATATGTGTCTACTGTGTTAACAGCTGTCTTACATATGTGTGTACTATGTCAACAGCTGTGTTATATATGTGTCTACTGTGTTAACAGCTGTCTTATATATGTGTCTACTGTGCTAACAGCTGTCTTATATATGTGTCTACTGTGTTAACAGATGTCTTATATATGTGTCTACTGTGCTAACAGCTGTCTTATATATGTGTCTACTGTGTTAACAGCTGTCTTATATATGTGTCTACTGGGCTAACAGCTGTCTTATATATGTGTCTACTGTGTTAACAGCTGTCTTATATATGTGTCTACTGTGTTAACAGCTGTGTTATATATGTGTCTACTGTGCTAACAGCTGTCTTATATATGTGTCTACTGTGCTAACGGCTGTGTTATATATGTGTCGACAGTGTCAACAGCTGTCTTATATATGTGTCTACTGTGCTAACAGCTGTCTTATATATGTGTCTACTGTGCTAACAGCTGTGTTATATATGTGTCTACTGTGTCAACAGCTGTCTTATATATGTGTCTACTGTGCTAACAGCTGTGTTATATATGTGTCTACAGTGTCAACAGCTGTCTTATATATGTCTCTACTGTGTTAACAACTGTCTTATATATGTCTCTACTGTGCTAACAGCTGTCTTATATTTGTGTCTACAGTGTTAACAGCTGTCTTATATATGTGTCTACTGTGTCAACAGCTGTCTTATATATGTGTCTACTGTGCTAACAGCTGTCTTATATATGTGTCTACTGTGCTAACAGCTGTCTTATATATGTGTCTACAGTGTCAACAGCTGTCTTATATATGTGTCTACTGTGTTAACAGCTGTCTTATATATGTCTCTACTGTGCTAACAGCTGTCTTATATATGTGTCTACTGTGTTAACAGCTGTCTTATATATGTGTCTACTGTGTCAACAGCTGTCTTATATATGTGTCTACTGTGCTAACAGCTGTGTTATATATGTGTCTACTGTGTTAAGAGCTGTCTTATATATGTGTCTACTGTGCTAACATCTGTCTTATATATGTGTCTACTGTGTCAACAGCTGTGTTATATATGTGTCTACTGTGTTAACAGCTGTCTTATATATGTGTCTACTGTGCTAACAGCTGTGTTATATATGTGTCTACTGTGCTAACAGCTGTCTTATATATGTGTCTACAGTGTCAACAGCTGTGTTATATATGTGTCTACTGTGTTAACAGCTGTCTTATATATGTCTCTACTCTGCTAACAGCTGTCTTATATATGTGTCTACTGTGTTAACAGCTGTCTTATATATGTGTCTACTGTGTCAACAGCTGTCTTATATATGTGTCTACTGTGTTAACAGCTGTCTTATATATGTGTCTACTGTGTCAACAGCTGTGTTATATATGTGTCTTCTGTGTTAACAGCTGTCTTATATATGCGTCTACTGTGTTAACTGCTGTGTTATATATGTGTCTACTGTGTTAACAGCTGTCTTATATATGTGTCTACTGTGTTAACAGCTGTCTTATACATGTGTCTACTGTGTCAACAGCTGTGTTATATATGTGTCTACTGTGTTAACAGCTGTCTTATATATGTGTCTACTGTGTCAACAGCTGTCTTATATATGTGTCTACTGTGTTAACAGCTGTCTTATATATGTGTCTACTGTGCTAACAGCTGTCTTATATATGCGTCTACTGTGTTAACAGCTGTCTTATATATGTGTCTACTGTGTTAACAGCTGTCTTATATATGCGTCTACTGTGTTAACAGCTGTCTTATATATGCGTCTACTGTGTCAACAGCTGTCTTATATATGCGTCTACTGTGTTAACAGCTGTCTTATATATGCGTCTACTGTGTCAAGAGCTGTCTTATATATGTGTCTACTGTGTTAACAGCTGTCTTATATATGCGTCTACTGTGTTAACTGCTGTGTTATATATGTGTCTACTGTGTTAATAGCTGTCTTATATATGTGTCTACTGTGTTAACAGCTGTCTTAAATGTGTGTCTACTGTGTTAACAGCTGTCTTATATATGTGTCTACTGTGTCAACAGCTGTCTTATATATGTGTCTACTGTGTTAACAGCTGTCTTATATATGTGTCTACTGTGTTAACAGCTGTGTTATATATGTGTCTACTGTGTCAACAGCTGTCTTATATATGTGTCTACTGTGTTAACAGCTGTCTTATATATGTGTCTACTGTGTCAACAGCTGTCTTATATATGTGTCTACTGTGCTAACAGCTGTGTTATATATGTGTCTACTGTGTCAACAGCTGTGTTATATATGTGTCTACTGTGTTAACAGCTGTCTTATATATGTGTCTACTGTGCTAACAGCTGTGTTATATATGTGTCTACTGTGTTAAGAGCTGTCTTATATATGTGTCTACTGTGCTAACAGCTGTCTTATATATGTGTCTACTGTGTTAACAGCTGTCTTATATATGTGTCTACTGTGTTAACAGCTGTCTTATATATGTGTCTACTGTGTCAACAGCTGTGTTATATATGTGTCTTCTGTGTTAACAGCTGTCTTATATATGCGTCTACTGTGTTAACTGCTGTGTTATATATGTGTCTACTGTGTTAACAGCTGTCTTATATATGTGTCTACTGTGTTAACAGCTGTCTTATACATGTGTCTACTGTGTCAACAGCTGTGTTATATATGTGTCTACTGTGTTAACAGCTGTCTTATATATGTGTCTACTGTGTCAACAGCTGTCTTATATATGTGTCTACTGTGTTAACAGCTGTCTTATATATGTGTCTACTGTGCTAACAGCTGTCTTATATATGCGTCTACTGTGTTAACAGCTGTCTTATATATGTGTCTACTGTGTTAACAGCTGTCTTATATATGCGTCTACTGTGTTTACAGCTGTCTTATATATGCGTCTACTGTGTCAACAGCTGTCTTATATATGCGTCTACTGTGTTAACAGCTGTCTTATATATGCGTCTACTGTGTCAAGAGCTGTCTTATATATGTGTCTACTGTGTTAACAGCTGTCTTATATATGCGTCTACTGTGTTAACTGCTGTGTTATATATGTGTCTACTGTGTTAACAGCTGTCTTATATATGTGTCTACTGTGTTAACAGCTGTCTTAAATATGTGTCTACTGTGTTAACAGCTGTCTTATATATGTGTCTACTGTGTCAACAGCTGTCTTATATATGTGTCTACTGTGTTAACAGCTGTCTTATATATGTGTCTACTGTGTTAACAGCTGTCTTATATATGTGTCTACTGTGTCAACAGCTGTCTTATATATGTGTCTACTGTGTTAACAGCTGTCTTATATATGTGTCTACTGTGTTAACAGCTGTCTTACATATGTGTGTACTGTGTCAACAGCTGTGTTATATATGTGTCTACTGTGTTAACAGCTGTCTTATATATGTGTCTTCTGTGTTAACAGCTGTCTTATATATGTGTCTACTGTGTTAACAGCTGTGTTATATATGTGTCTACTGTGTCAACAGCTGTGTTATATATGTGTCTACTGTGTTAACAGCTGTCTTACATATGTGTGTACTATGTCAACAGCTGTGATATATATGTGTCTACTGTGTTAACAGCTGTCTTATATATGTGTCTACTGTGCTAACAGCTGTCTTATATATGTGTCTACTGTGCTAACAGCTGTCTTATATATGTGTCTACTGTGTTAACAGATGTCTTATATATGTGTCTACTGTGTTAACAGCAGTCTTATATATGTCTCTACTGTGTTAACAGCTGTCTTATATATGTGTCTTCTGTGTTAACAGCTGTCTTATATATGTCTCTACTGTGCTAACAGCTGTCTTATATATGTGTCTACTGTGTTAACAGCTGTCTTATATATGTGTCTACTGGGCTAACAGCTGTCTTATATATGTGTCTACTGTGTTAACAGCTGTCTTATATATGTGTCTACTGTGTTAACAGCTGTGTTATATATGTGTCTACTGTGTTAACAGCTGTCTTATATATGTGTCTACTGTGCTAACAGCTGTGTTATATATGTGTCGACAGTGTCAACAGCTGTCTTATATATGTGTCTACTGTGCTAACAGCTGTCTTATATATGTGTCTACCGTGCTAACAGCTGTGTTATATATGTGTCTACTGTGTCAACAGCTGTCTTATATATGTGTCTACTGTGCTAACAGCTGTGTTATATATGTGTCTACAGTGTCAACAGCTGTCTTATATATGTCTCTACTGTGTTAACAACTGTCTTATATATGTCTCTACTGTGCTAACAGCTGTCTTATATATGTGTCTACAGTGTTAACAGCTGTCTTATATATGTGTCTACTGTGTCAACAGCTGTCTTATATATGTGTCTACTGTGCTAACAGCTGTCTTATATATGTGTCTACTGTGCTAACAGCTGTCTTATATATGTGTCTACAGTGTCAACAGCTGTCTTATATATGTGTCTACTGTGTTAACAGCTGTCTTATATATGTCTCTACTGTGCTAACAGCTGTCTTATATATGTGTCTACTGTGCTAACAGCTGTGTTATATATGTGTCTACAGTGTCAACAGCTGTCTTATATATGTGTCTACTGTGTTAACAGCTGTCTTATATATGTCTCTACTGTGCTAACAGCTCTCTTATATATGTGTCTACTGTGCTAACAGCTGTGTTATATATGTGTCTACTGTGTTAAGAGCTGTCTTATATATGTGTCTACTGTGCTAACATCTGTCTTATATATGTGTCTACTGTGTCAACAGCTGTGTTATATATGTGTCTACTGTGTTAACAGCTGTCTTATATATGTGTCTACTGTGCTAACAGCTGTGTTATATATGTGTCTACTGTGCTAACAGCTGTCTTATATATGTGTCTACAGTGTCAACAGCTGTCTTATATATGTGTCTACTGTGTTAACAGCTGTCTTATATATGTCTCTACTCTGCTAACAGCTGTCTTATATATGTGTCTACTGTGTTAACAGCTGTCTTATATATGTGTCTACTGTGTCAACAGCTGTCTTATATATGTGTCTACTGTGTTAACAGCTGTCTTATATATGTGTCTACTGTGTCAACAGCTGTGTTATATATGTGTCTTCTGTGTTAACAGCTGTCTTATATATGCGTCTACTGTGTTAACTGCTGTGTTATATATGTGTCTACTGTGTTAACAGCTGTCTTATATATGTGTCTACTGTGTTAACAGCTGTCTTATACATGTGTCTACTGTGTCAACAGCTGTGTTATATATGTGTCTACTGTGTTAACAGCTGTCTTATATATGTGTCTACTGTGCTAACAGCTGTGTTATATATGTGTCTACTGTGTTAAGAGCTGTCTTATATATGTGTCTACTGTGCTAACATCTGTCTTATATATGTGTCTACTGTGTTAACAGCTGTCTTATATATGTGTCTACTGTGTTAACAGCTGTCTTATATATGTGTCTACTGTGTCAACAGCTGTGTTATATATGTGTCTTCTGTGTTAACAGCTGTCTTATATATGCGTCTACTGTGTTAACTGCTGTGTTATATATGTGTCTACTGTGTTAACAACTGTCTTATATATGTGTCTACTGTGTTAACAGCTGTCTTATACATGTGTCTACTGTGTCAACAGCTGTGTTATATATGTGTCTACTGTGTTAACAGCTGTCTTATATATGTGTCTACTGTGTCAACAGCTGTCTTATATATGTGTCTACTGTGTTAACAGCTGTCTTATATATGCGTCTACTGTGTTAACAGCTGTCTTATATATGCGTCTACTGTGTCAACAGCTGTCTTATATATGCGTCTACTGTGTTAACAGCTGTCTTATATATGTGTCTACTGTGTTAACAGCTGTCTTACATATGTGTGTACTGTGTCAACAGCTGTGCTATATATGTGTCTACTGTGTTAACAGCTGTCTTATATATGTGTCTACTGTGTTAACAGCTGTCTTATATATGTGTCTTCTGTGTTAACAGCTGTCTTATATATGTGTCTACTGTGTTAACAGCTGTCTTATATATGTGTCTACTGTGTTAACAGCTGTCTTACATATGTGTGTACTGTGTCAACAGCTGTGTTATATATGTTTCTACTGTGTTAACAGCTGTCTTATATATGTGTCTACTGTGTTAACAGCTGTGTTATATATGTGTCTACTGTGTTAACAGCTGTCTTATATATGTGTCTACTGTGTTAACAGCTGTGTTATATATGTGTCTACTGTGTCAACAGTTGTGTTATATATGTGTCTACTGTGTTAACAGCTGTCTTACATATGTGTGTACTGTGTCAACAGCTGTGTTATATATTTGTCTACTGTGTTAACAGCTGTCTTATATACGTGTCTACTGTGCTAACAGCTGTCTTATATATGTGTCTACTGTGTTAACAGATGTCTTATATATGTGTCTACTGTGCTAACAGCTGTCTTATATATGTGTCTACTGTGTTAACAGATGTTTTATATATGTGTCTACTGTGTTAACAGCTGTGTTATATATGTGTCTACTGTGTCAACAGCTGTCTTATATATGTGTCTACTGTGTTAACAGCTGTCTTATATATGTCTCTACTGTGTTAACAGCTGTCTTATATATGTGTCTTCTGTGTTAACAGCTGTCTTATATATGTCTCTACTGTGCTAACAGCTGTCTTATATATGTGTCTACTGTGTTAACAGCTGTCTTATATATGTGTCTACTGTGCTAACAGCTGTCTTATATATGTGTCTACTGTGTTAACAGCTGTCTTATATATGTGTCTACTGTGTTAACAGCTGTGTTATATATGTGTCTACTGTGCTAACAGCTGTCTTATATATGTGTCTACAGTGTCAACAGCTGTCTTATATATCTGTCTACTGTGTCAACAGCTGTCTTATATATGTGTCTGCTGTGCTAACAGCTGTCTTATATATGTGTCTACTGTGCTAACAGCTGTCTTATATATGTGTCTACAGTGTCAACAGCTGTCTTATATATGTGTCTACTGTGTTAACAGCTGTCTTATATATGTCTCTACTGTGCTAACAGCTGTCTTATATATGTGTCTACTGTGTTAACAGCTGTCTTATATATGTGTCTACTGTGTCAACAGCTGTCTTATATATGTGTCTACTGTGCTAACAGCTGTGTTATATATGTGTCTACTGTGTCAACAGCTGTGTTATATATGTGTCTACTGTGTTAACAGCTGTCTTATATATGTGTCTACTGTGCTAACAGCTGTGTTATATATGTGTCTACTGTGTTAAGAGCTGTCTTATATATGTGTCTACTGTGCTAACAGCTGTCTTATATATGTGTCTACTGTGTTAACAGCTGTCTTATATATGTGTCTACTGTGTTAACAGCTGTCTTATATATGTGTCTACTGTGTCAACAGCTGTGTTATATATGTGTCTTCTGTGTTAACAGCTGTCTTATATATGCGTCTACTGTGTTAACTGCTGTGTTATATATGTGTCTACTGTGTTAACAGCTGTCTTATATATGTGTCTACTGTGTTAACAGCTGTCTTATACATGTGTCTACTGTGTCAACAGCTGTGTTATATATGTGTCTACTGTGTTAACAGCTGTCTTATATATGTGTCTACTGTGTCAACAGCTGTCTTATATATGTGTCTACTGTGTTAACAGCTGTCTTATATATGTGTCTACTGTGCTAACAGCTGTCTTATATATGCGTCTACTGTGTTAACAGCTGTCTTATATATGTGTCTACTGTGTTAACAGCTGTCTTATATATGCGTCTACTGTGTTAACAGCTGTCTTATATATGCGTCTACTGTGTCAACAGCTGTCTTATATATGCGTCTACTGTGTTAACAGCTGTCTTATATATGCGTCTACTGTGTCAAGAGCTGTCTTATATATGTGTCTACTGTGTTAACAGCTGTCTTATATATGCGTCTACTGTGTTAACTGCTGTGTTATATATGTGTCTACTGTGTTAACAGCTGTCTTATATATGTGTCTACTGTGTTAACAGCTGTCTTAAATATGTGTCTACTGTGTTAACAGCTGTCTTATATATGTGTCTACTGTGTCAACAGCTGTCTTATATATGTGTCTACTGTGTTAACAGCTGTCTTATATATGTGTCTACTGTGTTAACAGCTGTGTTATATATGTGTCTACTGTGTCAACAGCTGTCTTATATATGTGTCTACTGTGTTAACAGCTGTCTTATATATGTGTCTACTGTGTTAACAGCTGTCTTACATATGTGTGTACTGTGTCAACAGCTGTGTTATATATGTGTCTACTGTGTTAACAGCTGTCTTATATATGTGTCTTCTGTGTTAACAGCTGTCTTATATATGTGTCTACTGTGTTAACAGCTGTGTTATATATGTGTCTACTGTGTCAACAGCTGTGTTATATATGTGTCTACTGTGTTAACAGCTGTCTTACATATGTGTGTACTATGTCAACAGCTGTGTTATATATGTGTCTACTGTGTTATATATGTGTCTACTGTGTTAACAGCTGTCTTATATATGTGTCTACTGTGCTAACAGCTGTCTTATATATGTGTCTACTGTGTTAACAGATGTCTTATATATGTGTCTACTGTGCTAACAGCTGTCTTATATATGTGTCTACTGTGTTAACAGCTGTCTTATATATGTGTCTACTGGGCTAACAGCTGTCTTATATATGTGTCTACTGTGTTAACAGCTGTCTTATATATGTGTCTACTGTGTTAACAGCTGTGTTATATATGTGTCTACTGTGCTAACAGCTGTCTTATATATGTGTCTACTGTGCTAACAGCTGTGTTATATATGTGTCGACAGTGTCAACAGCTGTCTTATATATGTGTCTACTGTGCTAACAGCTGTCTTATATATGTGTCTACTGTGCTAACAGCTGTGTTATATATGTGTCTACTGTGTCAACAGCTGTCTTATATATGTGTCTACTGTGCTAACAGCTGTGTTATATATGTGTCTACAGTGTCAACAGCTGTCTTATATATGTCTCTACTGTGTTAACAACTGTCTTATATATGTCTCTACTGTGCTAACAGCTGTCTTATATTTGTGTCTACAGTGTTAACAGCTGTCTTATATATGTGTCTACTGTGTCAACAGCTGTCTTATATATGTGTCTACTGTGCTAACAGCTGTCTTATATATGTGTCTACTGTGCTAACAGCTGTCTTATATATGTGTCTACAGTGTCAACAGCTGTCTTATATATGTGTCTACTGTGTTAACAGCTGTCTTATATATGTCTCTACTGTGCTAACAGCTGTCTTATATATGTGTCTACTGTGTTAACAGCTGTCTTATATATGTGTCTACTGTGTCAACAGCTGTCTTATATATGTGTCTACTGTGCTAACAGCTGTGTTATATATGTGTCTACTGTGTTAAGAGCTGTCTTATATATGTGTCTACTGTGCTAACATCTGTCTTATATATGTGTCTACTGTGTCAACAGCTGTGTTATATATGTGTCTACTGTGTTAACAGCTGTCTTATATATGTGTCTACTGTGCTAACAGCTGTGTTATATATGTGTCTACTGTGCTAACAGCTGTCTTATATATGTGTCTACAGTGTCAACAGCTGTCTTATATATGTGTCTACTGTGTTAACAGCTGTCTTATATATGTCTCTACTCTGCTAACAGCTGTCTTATATATGTGTCTACTGTGTTAACAGCTGTCTTATATATGTGTCTACTGTGTCAACAGCTGTCTTATATATGTGTCTACTGTGTTAACAGCTGTCTTATATATGTGTCTACTGTGTCAACAGCTGTGTTATATATGTGTCTTCTGTGTTAACAGCTGTCTTATATATGCGTCTACTGTGTTAACTGCTGTGTTATATATGTGTCTACTGTGTTAACAGCTGTCTTATATATGTGTCTACTGTGTTAACAGCTGTCTTATACATGTGTCTACTGTGTCAACAGCTGTGTTATATATGTGTCTACTGTGTTAACAGCTGTCTTATATATGTGTCTACTGTGTCAACAGCTGTCTTATATATGTGTCTACTGTGTTAACAGCTGTCTTATATATGTGTCTACTGTGCTAACAGCTGTCTTATATATGCGTCTACTGTGTTAACAGCTGTCTTATATATGTGTCTACTGTGTTAACAGCTGTCTTATATATGCGTCTACTGTGTTAACAGCTGTCTTATATATGCGTCTACTGTGTCAACAGCTGTCTTATATATGCGTCTACTGTGTTAACAGCTGTCTTATATATGCGTCTACTGTGTCAAGAGCTGTCTTATATATGTGTCTACTGTGTTAACAGCTGTCTTATATATGCGTCTACTGTGTTAACTGCTGTGTTATATATGTGTCTACTGTGTTAATAGCTGTCTTATATATGTGTCTACTGTGTTAACAGCTGTCTTAAATGTGTGTCTACTGTGTTAACAGCTGTCTTATATATGTGTCTACTGTGTCAACAGCTGTCTTATATATGTGTCTACTGTGTTAACAGCTGTCTTATATATGTGTCTACTGTGTTAACAGCTGTGTTATATATGTGTCTACTGTGTCAACAGCTGTCTTATATATGTGTCTACTGTGTTAACAGCTGTCTTATATATGTGTCTACTGTGTCAACAGCTGTCTTATATATGTGTCTACTGTGCTAACAGCTGTGTTATATATGTGTCTACTGTGTCAACAGCTGTGTTATATATGTGTCTACTGTGTTAACAGCTGTCTTATATATGTGTCTACTGTGCTAACAGCTGTGTTATATATGTGTCTACTGTGTTAAGAGCTGTCTTATATATGTGTCTACTGTGCTAACAGCTGTCTTATATATGTGTCTACTGTGTTAACAGCTGTCTTATATATGTGTCTACTGTGTTAACAGCTGTCTTATATATGTGTCTACTGTGTCAACAGCTGTGTTATATATGTGTCTTCTGTGTTAACAGCTGTCTTATATATGCGTCTACTGTGTTAACTGCTGTGTTATATATGTGTCTACTGTGTTAACAGCTGTCTTATATATGTGTCTACTGTGTTAACAGCTGTCTTATACATGTGTCTACTGTGTCAACAGCTGTGTTATATATGTGTCTACTGTGTTAACAGCTGTCTTATATATGTGTCTACTGTGTCAACAGCTGTCTTATATATGTGTCTACTGTGTTAACAGCTGTCTTATATATGTGTCTACTGTGCTAACAGCTGTCTTATATATGCGTCTACTGTGTTAACAGCTGTCTTATATATGTGTCTACTGTGTTAACAGCTGTCTTATATATGCGTCTACTGTGTTAACAGCTGTCTTATATATGCGTCTACTGTGTCAACAGCTGTCTTATATATGCGTCTACTGTGTTAACAGCTGTCTTATATATGCGTCTACTGTGTCAAGAGCTGTCTTATATATGTGTCTACTGTGTTAACAGCTGTCTTATATATGCGTCTACTGTGTTAACTGCTGTGTTATATATGTGTCTACTGTGTTAACAGCTGTCTTATATATGTGTCTACTGTGTTAACAGCTGTCTTAAATATGTGGCTACTGTGTTAACAGCTGTCTTATATATGTGTCTACTGTGTCAACAGCTGTCTTATATATGTGTCTACTGTGTTAACAGCTGTCTTATATATGTGTCTACTGTGTTAACAGCTGTCTTATATATGTGTCTACTGTGTCAACAGCTGTCTTATATATGTGTCTACTGTGTTAACAGCTGTCTTATATATGTGTCTACTGTGTTAACAGCTGTCTTACATATGTGTGTACTGTGTCAACAGCTGTGTTATATATGTGTCTACTGTGTTAACAGCTGTCTTATATATGTGTCTTCTGTGTTAACAGCTGTCTTATATATGTGTCTACTGTGTCAACAGCTGTGTTATATATGTGTCTACTGTGTTAACAGCTGTCTTACATATGTGTGTACTATGTCAACAGCTGTGTTATATATGTGTCTACTGTGTTAACAGCTGTCTTATATATGTGTCTACTGTGCTAACAGCTGTCTTATATATGTGTCTACTGTGTTAACAGATGTCTTATATATGTGTCTACTGTGCTAACAGCTGTCTTATATATGTGTCTACTGTGTTAACAGCTGTCTTATATATGTGTCTACTGGGCTAACAGCTGTCTTATATATGTGTCTACTGTGTTAACAGCTGTCTTATATATGTGTCTACTGTGTTAACAGCTGTGTTATATATGTGTCTACTGTGCTAACAGCTGTCTTATATATGTGTCTACTGTGCTAACGGCTGTGTTATATATGTGTCGACAGTGTCAACAGCTGTCTTATATATGTGTCTACTGTGCTAACAGCTGTCTTATATATGTGTCTACTGTGCTAACAGCTGTGTTATATATGTGTCTACTGTGTCAACAGCTGTCTTATATATGTGTCTACTGTGCTAACAGCTGTGTTATATATGTGTCTACAGTGTCAACAGCTGTCTTATATATGTCTCTACTGTGTTAACAACTGTCTTATATATGTCTCTACTGTGCTAACAGCTGTCTTATATTTGTGTCTACAGTGTTAACAGCTGTCTTATATATGTGTCTACTGTGTCAACAGCTGTCTTATATATGTGTCTACTGTGCTAACAGCTGTCTTATATATGTGTCTACTGTGCTAACAGCTGTCTTATATATGTGTCTACAGTGTCAACAGCTGTCTTATATATGTGTCTACTGTGTTAACAGCTGTCTTATATATGTCTCTACTGTGCTAACAGCTGTCTTATATATGTGTCTACTGTGTTAACAGCTGTCTTATATATGTGTCTACTGTGTCAACAGCTGTCTTATATATGTGTCTACTGTGCTAACAGCTGTGTTATATATGTGTCTACTGTGCTAACAGCTGTCTTATATATGTGTCTACAGTGTCAACAGCTGTCTTATATATGTGTCTACTGTGTTAACAGCTGTCTTATATATGTCTCTACTCTGCTAACAGCTGTCTTATATATGTGTCTACTGTGTTAACAGCTGTCTTATATATGTGTCTACTGTGTCAACAGCTGTCTTATATATGTGTCTACTGTGTTAACAGCTGTCTTATATATGTGTCTACTGTGTCAACAGCTGTGTTATATATGTGTCTTCTGTGTTAACAGCTGTCTTATATATGCGTCTACTGTGTTAACTGCTGTGTTATATATGTGTCTACTGTGTTAACAGCTGTCTTATATATGTGTCTACTGTGTTAACAGCTGTCTTATACATGTGTCTACTGTGTCAACAGCTGTGTTATATATGTGTCTACTGTGTTAACAGCTGTCTTATATATGTGTCTACTGTGTCAACAGCTGTCTTATATATGTGTCTACTGTGTTAACAGCTGTCTTATATATGTGTCTACTGTGCTAACAGCTGTCTTATATATGCGTCTACTGTGTTAACAGCTGTCTTATATATGTGTCTACTGTGTTAACAGCTGTCTTATATATGCGTCTACTGTGTTAACAGCTGTCTTATATATGCGTCTACTGTGTCAACAGCTGTCTTATATATGCGTCTACTGTGTTAACAGCTGTCTTATATATGCGTCTACTGTGTCAAGAGCTGTCTTATATATGTGTCTACTGTGTTAACAGCTGTCTTATATATGCGTCTACTGTGTTAACTGCTGTGTTATATATGTGTCTACTGTGTTAATAGCTGTCTTATATATGTGTCTACTGTGTTAACAGCTGTCTTAAATGTGTGTCTACTGTGTTAACAGCTGTCTTATATATGTGTCTACTGTGTCAACAGCTGTCTTATATATGTGTCTACTGTGTTAACAGCTGTCTTATATATGTGTCTACTGTGTTAACAGCTGTGTTATATATGTGTCTACTGTGTCAACAGCTGTCTTATATATGTGTCTACTGTGTTAACAGCTGTCTTATATATGTGTCTACTGTGTCAACAGCTGTCTTATATATGTGTCTACTGTGCTAACAGCTGTGTTATATATGTGTCTACTGTGTCAACAGCTGTGTTATATATGTGTCTACTGTGTTAACAGCTGTCTTATATATGTGTCTACTGTGCTAACAGCTGTGTTATATATGTGTCTACTGTGTTAAGAGCTGTCTTATATATGTGTCTACTGTGCTAACAGCTGTCTTATATATGTGTCTACTGTGTTAACAGCTGTCTTATATATGTGTCTACTGTGTTAACAGCTGTCTTATATATGTGTCTACTGTGTCAACAGCTGTGTTATATATGTGTCTTCTGTGTTAACAGCTGTCTTATATATGCGTCTACTGTGTTAACTGCTGTGTTATATATGTGTCTACTGTGTTAACAGCTGTCTTATATATGTGTCTACTGTGTTAACAGCTGTCTTATACATGTGTCTACTGTGTCAACAGCTGTGTTATATATGTGTCTACTGTGTTAACAGCTGTCTTATATATGTGTCTACTGTGTCAACAGCTGTCTTATATATGTGTCTACTGTGTTAACAGCTGTCTTATATATGTGTCTACTGTGCTAACAGCTGTCTTATATATGCGTCTACTGTGTTAACAGCTGTCTTATATATGTGTCTACTGTGTTAACAGCTGTCTTATATATGCGTCTACTGTGTTAACAGCTGTCTTATATATGCGTCTACTGTGTCAACAGCTGTCTTATATATGCGTCTACTGTGTTAACAGCTGTCTTATATATGCGTCTACTGTGTCAAGAGCTGTCTTATATATGTGTCTACTGTGTTAACAGCTGTCTTATATATGCGTCTACTGTGTTAACTGCTGTGTTATATATGTGTCTACTGTGTTAACAGCTGTCTTATATATGTGTCTACTGTGTTAACAGCTGTCTTAAATATGTGTCTACTGTGTTAACAGCTGTCTTATATATGTGTCTACTGTGTCAACAGCTGTCTTATATATGTGTCTACTGTGTTAACAGCTGTCTTATATATGTGTCTACTGTGTTAACAGCTGTCTTATATATGTGTCTACTGTGTCAACAGCTGTCTTATATATGTGTCTACTGTGTTAACAGCTGTCTTATATATGTGTCTACTGTGTTAACAGCTGTCTTACATATGTGTGTACTGTGTCAACAGCTGTGTTATATATGTGTCTACTGTGTTAACAGCTGTCTTATATATGTGTCTTCTGTGTTAACAGCTGTCTTATATATGTGTCTACTGTGTTAACAGCTGTGTTATATATGTGTCTACTGTGTCAACAGCTGTGTTATATATGTGTCTACTGTGTTAACAGCTGTCTTACATATGTGTGTACTATGTCAACAGCTGTGTTATATATGTGTCTACTGTGTTAACAGATGTCTTATATATGTGTCTACTGTGCTAACAGCTGTCTTATATATGTGTCTACTGTGTTAACAGATGTCTTATATATGAGTCTACTGTGTTAACAGCAGTCTTATATATGTCTCTACTGTGTTAACAGCTGTCTTATATATGTGTCTTCTGTGTTAACAGCTGTCTTATATATGTCTCTACTGTGCTAACAGCTGTCTTATATATGTGTCTACTGTGTTAACAGCTGTCTTATATATGTGTCTACTGGGCTAACAGCTGTCTTATATATGTGTCTACTGTGTTAACAGCTGTCTTATATATGTGTCTACTGTGTTAACAGCTGTCTTATATATGTGTCTACTGTGTTAACAGCTGTCTTATATATGTGTCTACTGTGCTAACAGCTGTGTTATATATGTGTCGACAGTGTCAACAGCTGTCTTATATATGTGTCTACTGTGCTAACAGCTGTCTTATATATGTGTCTACTGTGCTAACAGCTGTGTTATATATGTGTCTACTGTGTCAACAGCTGTCTTATATATGTGTCTACTGTGCTAACAGCTGTGTTATATATGTGTCTACAGTGTCAACAGCTGTCTTATATATGTCTCTACTGTGTTAACAACTGTCTTATATATGTCTCTACTGTGCTAACAGCTGTCTTATATATGTGTCTACAGTGTTAACAGCTGTCTTATATATGTGTCTACTGTGTCAACAGCTGTCTTATATATGTGTCTACTGTGCTAACAGCTGTCTTATATATGTGTCTACTGTGCTAACAGCTGTCTTATATATGTGTCTACAGTGTCAACAGCTGTCTTATATATGTGTCTACTGTGTTAACAGCTGTCTTATATATGTCTCTACTGTGCTAACAGCTGTCTTATATATGTGTCTACTGTGCTAACAGCTGTGTTATATATGTGTCTACAGTGTCAACAGCTGTCTTATATATGTGTCTACTGTGTTAACAGCTGTCTTATATATGTCTCTACTGTGCTAACAGCTGTCTTATATATGTGTCTACTGTGCTAACAGCTGTGTTATATATGTGTCTACTGTGTTAAGAGCTGTCTTATATATGTGTCTACTGTGCTAACATCTGTCTTATATATGTGTCTACTGTGTCAACAGCTGTGTTATATATGTGTCTACTGTGTTAACAGCTGTCTTATATATGTGTCTACTGTGCTAACAGCTGTGTTATATATGTGTCTACTGTGCTAACAGCTGTCTTATATATGTGTCTACAGTGTCAACAGCTGTCTTATATATGTGTCTACTGTGTTAACAGCTGTCTTATATATGTCTCTACTCTGCTAACAGCTGTCTTATATATGTGTCTACTGTGTTAACAGCTGTCTTATATATGTGTCTACTGTGTCAACAGCTGTCTTATATATGTGTCTACTGTGTTAACAGCTGTCTTATATATGTGTCTACTGTGTCAACAGCTGTGTTATATATGTGTCTTCTGTGTTAACAGCTGTCTTATATATGCGTCTACTGTGTTAACTGCTGTGTTATATATGTGTCTACTGTGTTAACAGCTGTCTTATATATGTGTCTACTGTGTTAACAGCTGTCTTATACATGTGTCTACTGTGTCAACAGCTGTGTTATATATGTGTCTACTGTGTTAACAGCTGTCTTATATATGTGTCTACTGTGTCAACAGCTGTCTTATATATGTGTCTACTGTGTTAACAGCTGTCTTATATATGTGTCTACTGTGCTAACAGCTGTCTTATATATGCGTCTACTGTGTTAACAGCTGTCTTATATATGTGTCTACTGTGTTAACAGCTGTCTTATATATGCGTCTACTGTGTTAACAGCTGTCTTATATATGCGTCTACTGTGTCAACAGCTGTCTTATATATGCGTCTACTGTGTTAACAGCTGTCTTATATATGCGTCTACTGTGTCAAGAGCTGTCTTATATATGTGTCTACTGTGTTAACAGCTGTCTTATATATGCGTCTACTGTGTTAACTGCTGTGTTATATATGTGTCTACTGTGTTAATAGCTGTCTTATATATGTGTCTACTGTGTTAACAGCTGTCTTAAATGTGTGTCTACTGTGTTAACAGCTGTCTTATATATGTGTCTACTGTGTCAACAGCTGTCTTATATATGTGTCTACTGTGTTAACAGCTGTCTTATATATGTGTCTACTGTGTTAACAGCTGTGTTATATATGTGTCTACTGTGTCAACAGCTGTCTTATATATGTGTCTACTGTGTTAACAGCTGTCTTATATATGTGTCTACTGTGTCAACAGCTGTCTTATATATGTGTCTACTGTGCTAACAGCTGTGTTATATATGTGTCTACTGTGTCAACAGCTGTGTTATATATGTGTCTACTGTGTTAACAGCTGTCTTATATATGTGTCTACTGTGCTAACAGCTGTGTTATATATGTGTCTACTGTGTTAAGAGCTGTCTTATATATGTGTCTACTGTGCTAACAGCTGTCTTATATATGTGTCTACTGTGTTAACAGCTGTCTTATATATGTGTCTACTGTGTTAACAGCTGTCTTATATATGTGTCTACTGTGTCAACAGCTGTGTTATATATGTGTCTTCTGTGTTAACAGCTGTCTTATATATGCGTCTACTGTGTTAACTGCTGTGTTATATATGTGTCTACTGTGTTAACAGCTGTCTTATATATGTGTCTACTGTGTTAACAGCTGTCTTATACATGTGTCTACTGTGTCAACAGCTGTGTTATATATGTGTCTACTGTGTTAACAGCTGTCTTATATATGTGTCTACTGTGTCAAGAGCTGTCTTATATATGTGTCTACTGTGTTAACAGCTGTCTTATATATGTGTCTACTGTGCTAACAGCTGTCTTATATATGCGTCTACTGTGTTAACAGCTGTCTTATATATGTGTCTACTGTGTTAACAGCTGTCTTATATATGCGTCTACTGTGTTAACAGCTGTCTTATATATGCGTCTACTGTGTCAACAGCTGTCTTATATATGCGTCTACTGTGTTAACAGCTGTCTTATATATGCGTCTACTGTGTCAAGAGCTGTCTTATATATGTGTCTACTGTGTTAACAGCTGTCTTATATATGCGTCTACTGTGTTAACTGCTGTGTTATATATGTGTCTACTGTGTTAACAGCTGTCTTATATATGTGTCTACTGTGTTAACAGCTGTCTTAAATATGTGTCTACTGTGTTAACAGCTGTCTTATATATGTGTCTACTGTGTCAACAGCTGTCTTATATATGTGTCTACTGTGTTAACAGCTGTCTTATATATGTGTCTACTGTGCTAACAGCTGTCTTATATATGTGTCTACTGTGTTAACAGATGTCTTATATATGTGTCTACTGTGCTAACAGCTGTCTTATATATGTGTCTACTGTGTTAACAGATGTCTTATATATGTGTCTACTGTGTTAACAGCAGTCTTATATATGTCTCTACTGTGTTAACAGCTGTCTTATATATGTGTCTTCTGTGTTAACAGCTGTCTTATATATGTCTCTACTGTGCTAACAGCTGTCTTATATATGTGTCTACTGTGTTAACAGCTGTCTTATATATGTGTCTACTGGGCTAACAGCTGTCTTATATATGTGTCTACTGTGTTAACAGCTGTCTTATATATGTGTCTACTGTGTTAACAGCTGTGTTATATATGTGTCTACTGTGCTAACAGCTGTCTTATATATGTGTCTACTGTGCTAACAGCTGTGTTATATATGTGTCGACAGTGTCAACAGCTGTCTTATATATGTGTCTACTGTGCTAACAGCTGTCTTATATATGTGTCTACTGTGCTAACAGCTGTGTTATATATGTGTCTACTGTGTCAACAGCTGTCTTATATATGTGTCTACTGTGCTAACAGCTGTGTTATATATGTGTCTACAGTGTCAACAGCTGTCTTATATATGTCTCTACTGTGTTAACAACTGTCTTATATATGTCTCTACTGTGCTAACAGCTGTCTTATATATGTGTCTACAGTGTTAACAGCTGTCTTATATATGTGTCTACTGTGTCAACAGCTGTCTTATATATGTGTCTACTGTGCTAACAGCTGTCTTATATATGTGTCTACTGTGCTAACAGCTGTCTTATATATGTGTCTACAGTGTCAACAGCTGTCTTATATATGTGTCTACTGTGTTAACAGCTGTCTTATATATGTCTCTACTGTGCTAACAGCTGTCTTATATATGTGTCTACTGTGTTAACAGCTGTCTTATATATGTGTCTACTGTGTCAACAGCTGTCTTATATATGTGTCTACTGTGCTAACAGCTGTGTTATATATGTGTCTACTGTGTTAAGAGCTGTCTTATATATGTGTCTACTGTGCTAACATCTGTCTTATATATGTGTCTACTGTGTCAACAGCTGTGTTATATATGTGTCTACTGTGTTAACAGCTGTCTTATATATGTGTCTACTGTGCTAACAGCTGTGTTATATATGTGTCTACTGTGCTAACAGCTGTCTTATATATGTGTCTACAGTGTCAACAGCTGTCTTATATATGTGTCTACTGTGTTAACAGCTGTCTTATATATGTCTCTACTCTGCTAACAGCTGTCTTATATATGTGTCTACTGTGTTAACAGCTGTCTTATATATGTGTCTACTGTGTCAACAGCTGTCTTATATATGTGTCTACCGTGCTAACAGCTGTGTTATATATGTGTCTACTGTGTCAACAGCTGTGTTATATATATGTCTACTGTGTTAACAGCTGTCTTATATATGTGTCTACTGTGCTAACAGCTGTGTTATATATGTGTCTACTGTGTTAAGAGCTGTCTTATATATGTGTCTACTGTGCTAACAGCTGTCTTATATATGTGTCTACTGTGTTAACAGCTGTCTTATATATGTGTCTACTGTGTTAACAGCTGTCTTATATATGTGTCTACTGTGTCAACAGCTGTGTCATATATGTGTCTTCTGTGTTAACAGCTGTCTTATATATGCGTTTACTGTGTTAACTGCTGTGTTATATATGTGTCTACTGTGTTAACAGCTGTCTTATATATGTGTCTACTGTGTTAACAGCTGTCTTATACATGTGTCTACTGTGTCAACAGCTGTGTTATATATGTGTCTACTGTGTTAACAGCTGTCTTATATATGTGTCTACTGTGTCAACAGCTGTCTTATATATGTGTCTACTGTGTTAACAGCTGTCTTATATATGTGTCTACTGTGCTAACAGCTGTCTTATATATGCGTCTACTGTGTTAACAGCTGTCTTATATATGTGTCTACTGTGTTAACAGCTGTCTTATATATGCGTCTACTGTGTTAACAGCTGTCTTATATATGCGTCTACTGTGTCAACAGCTGTCTTATATATGCGTCTACTGTGTTAACAGCTGTCTTATATATGCGTCTACTGTGTCAAGAGCTGTCTTATATATGTGTCTACTGTGTTAACAGCTGTCTTATATATGCGTCTACTGTGTTAACTGCTGTGTTATATATGTGTCTACTGTGTTAATAGCTGTCTTATATATGTGTCTACTGTGTTAACAGCTGTCTTAAATATGTGTCTACTGTGTTAACAGCTGTCTTATATATGTGTCTACTGTGTCAACAGCTGTCTTATATATGTGTCTACTGTGTTAACAGCTGTCTTATATATGTGTCTACTGTGTTAACAGCTGTGTTATATATGTGTCTACTGTGTCAACAGCTGTCTTATATATGTGTCTACTGTGTTAACAGCTGTCTTATATATGTGTCTACTGTGTTAACAGCTGTCTTATATATGTGTCTACTGTGTTAACAGCTGTGTTATATATGTGTCTACTGTGTCAACAGCTGTGTTATATATGTGTCTACTGTGTCAACAGCTGTCTTACATATGTGTGTACTGTGTCAACAGCTGTGTTATATATGTGTCTACTGTGTTAACAGCTGTCTTATATATGTGTCTACTGTGCTAACAGCTGTCTTATATATGTGTCTACTGTGTTAACAGATGTCTTATATATGTGTCTACTGTGCTAACAGCTGTCTTATATATGTGTCTACTGTGTTAACAGATGTCTTATATATGTGTCTACTGTGTTAACAGCTGTCTTATATATGTCTCTACTGTGTTAACAGCTGTCTTATATATGTGTCTTCTGTGTTAACAGCTGTCTTATATATGTCTCTACTGTGCTAACAGCTGTCTTATATATGTGTCTACTGTGTTAACAGCTGTCTTATATATGTGTCTACTGGGCTAACAGCTGTCTTATATATGTGTCTACTGTGTTAACAGCTGTCTTATATATGTGTCTACTGTGTTAACAGCTGTGTTATATATGTGTCTACTGTGCTAACAGCTGTCTTATATATGTGTCTACTGTGCTAACAGCTGTGTTATATATGTGTCGACAGTGTCAACAGCTGTCTTATATATGTGTCTACTGTGCTAACAGCTGTCTTATATATGTGTCTACTGTGCTAACAGCTGTGTTATATATGTGTCTACTGTGTCAACAGCTGTCTTATATATGTGTCTACTGTGCTAACAGCTGTCTTATATATGTGTCTACAGTGTCAACAGCTGTCTTATATATGTCTCTACTGTGTTAACAACTGTCTTATATATGTCTCTACTGTGCTAACAGCTGTCTTATATATGTGTCTACAGTGTTAACAGCTGTCTTATATATGTGTCTACTGTGTCAACAGCTGTCTTATATATGTGTCTACTGTGCTAACAGCTGTCTTATATATGTGTCTACTGTGCTAACAGCTGTCTTATATATGTGTCTACAGTGTCAACAGCTGTCTTATATATGTGTCTACTGTGTTAACAGCTGTCTTATATATGTCTCTACTGTGCTAATAGCTGTCTTATATATGTGTCTACTGTGTTAACAGCTGTCTTATATATGTGTCTACTGTGTCAACAGCTGTCTTATATATGTGTCTACTGTGCTAACAGCTGTGTTATATATGTGTCTACTGTGTTAAGAGCTGTCTTATATATGTGTCTACTATGCTAACATCTGTCTTATATATGTGTCTACTGTGTCAACAGCTGTGTTATATATGTGTCTACTGTGTTAACAGCTGTCTTATATATGTGTCTACTGTGCTAACAGCTGTGTTATATATGTGTCTACTGTGTTAAGAGCTGTCTTATATATGTGTCTACTGTGCTAACATCTGTCTTATATATGTGTCTACTGTGTTAACAGCTGTCTTATATATGTGTCTACTGTGTTAACAGCTGTCTTATATATGTGTCTACTGTGTCAACAGCTGTGTTATATATGTGTCTTCTGTGTTAACAGCTGTCTTATATATGCGTCTACTGTGTTAACTGCTGTGTTATATATGTGTCTACTGTGTTAACAGCTGTCTCATATATGTGTCTACTGTGTTAACAGCTGTCTTATACATGTGTCTACTGTGTCAACAGCTGTGTTATATATGTGTCTACTGTGTTAACAGCTGTCTTATATATGTGTCTACTGTGTCAACAGCTGTCTTATATATGTGTCTACTGTGTTAACAGTTGTCTTATATATGTGTCTACTGTGCTAAAAGCTGTCTTATATATGCGTCTACTGTGTTAACAGCTGTCTTATATATGTGTCTACTGTGTTAACAGCTGTCTTATATATGCGTCTACTGTGTTAACAGCTGTCTTATATATGTGTCTACTGTGTTAACAGCTGTCTTACATATGTGTGTACTGTGTCAACAGCTGTGTTATATATGTGCCTACTGTGTTAACAGCTGTCTTATATATGTGTCTACTGTGTTAACAGCTGTCTTATATATGTGTCTTCTGTGTTAACAGCTGTCTTATATATGTGTCTACTGTGTTAACAGCTGTCTTATATATGTGTCTACTGTGTTAACAGCTGTCTTACATATGTGTGTACTGTGTCAACAGCTGTGTTATATATGTGTCTACTGTGTTAACAGCTGTCTTATATATGTGTCTACT
The DNA here is from genome assembly GCA_964016885.1 of Eledone cirrhosa. Classification (NCBI taxonomy): domain Eukaryota; kingdom Metazoa; phylum Mollusca; class Cephalopoda; order Octopoda; family Eledonidae; genus Eledone; species Eledone cirrhosa. The sequence goes on from OZ024740.1 coordinate 28,712,592, forward strand.
GTGTTAACAGCTGTCTTATATATGTGTCTTCTGTGTTAACAGCTGTCTTATATATGTGTCTACTGTGTTAACAGCTGTGTTATATATGTGTCTACTGTGTCAACAGCTGTGTTATATATGTGTCTACTGTGTTAACATCTGTCTTACATATGTGTGTACTGTGTCAACAGCTGTGTTATATATTTGTCTACTGTGTTAACAGCTGTCTTATATATGTGTCTACTGTGCTAACAGCTGTCTTATATATGTGTCTACTGTGTTAACAGATGTCTTATATATGTGTCTACTGTGCTAACAGCTGTCTTATATATGTGTCTACTGTGTTAACAGATGTCTTATATATGTGTCTACTGTGTTAACAGCTGTGTTATATATGTGTCTACTGTGTCAACAGCTGTCTTATATATGTGTCTACTGTGTTAACAGCTGTGTTATATATGTGTGTACTGTGCTAACAGCTGTGTTATATATGTGTCTACTGTGTTAACAGCTGTCTTATATATGTCTCTACTGTGTTAACAGCTGTCTTATATATGTGTCTTCTGTGTTAACAGCTGTCTTATATATGTCTCTACTGTGCTAACAGCTGTCTTATATATGTGTCTACTGTGTTAACAGCTGTCTTATATATGTGTCTACTGTGCTAACAGCTGTCTTATATATGTGTCTACTGTGTTAACAGCTGTCTTATATATGTGTCTACTGTGTTAACAGCTGTGTTATATATGTGTCTACTGTGCTAACAGCTGTCTTATATATGTGTCTACAGTGTCAACAGCTGTCTTATATATCTGTCTACTGTGTCAACAGCTGTCTTATATATGTGTCTACTGTGCTAACAGCTGTCTTATATATGTGTCTACTGTGCTAACAGCTGTCTTATATATGTGTCTACAGTGTCAACAGCTGTCTTATATATGTGTCTACTGTGTTAACAGCTGTCTTATATATGTCTCTACTGTGCTAACAGCTGTCTTATATATGTGTCTACTGTGTTAACAGCTGTCTTATATATGTGTCTACTGTGTCAACAGCTGTCTTATATATGTGTCTACTGTGCTAACAGCTGTGTTATATATGCGTCTACTGTGTCAACAGCTGTCTTATATATGTGTCTACTGTGCTAACAACTGTGTTATATATGTGTCTACTGTGTTAACAGCTGTCTTATATATGTGTCTACTGTGCTAACAGCTGTGTTATATATGTGTCTACTGTGTTAAGAGCTGTCTTATATATGTGTCTACTGTGCTAACAGCTGTCTTATATATGTGTCTACTGTGTTAACAGCTGTCTTATATATGTGTCTACTGTGTTAACAGCTGTCTTATATATGTGTCTACTGTGTCAACAGCTGTGTTATATATCTGTCTTCTGTGTTAACAGCTGTCTTATATATGCGTCTACTGTGTTAACTGCTGTGTTATATATGTGTCTACTGTGTTAACAGCTGTCTTATATATGTGTCTACTGTGTTAACAGCTGTCTTATACATGTGTCTACTGTGTCAACAGCTGTGTTATATATGTGTCTACTGTGTTAACAGCTGTCTTATATATGTGTCTACTGTGCTAACAGCTGTGTTATATATGTGTCTACTGTGTTAAGAGCTGTCTTATATATGTGTCTACTGTGCTAACATCTGTCTTATATATGTGTCTACTGTGTTAACAGCTGTCTTATATATGTGTCTACTGTGTTAACAGCTGTCTTATATATGTGTCTACTGTGTCAACAGCTGTGTTATATATGTGTCTTCTGTGTTAACAGCTGTCTTATATATGCGTCTACTGTGTTAACTGCTGTGTTATATATGTGTCTACTGTGTTAACAGCTGTCTCATATATGTGTCTACTGTGTTAACAGCTGTCTTATACATGTGTCTACTGTGTCAACAGCTGTGTTATATATGTGTCTACTGTGTTAACAGCTGTCTTATATATGTGTCTACTGTGTCAACAGCTGTCTTATATATGTGTCTACTGTGTTAACAGTTGTCTTATATATGTGTCTACTGTGCTAAAAGCTGTCTTATATATGCGTCTACTGTGTTAACAGCTGTCTTATATATGTGTCTACTGTGTTAACAGCTGTCTTATATATGCGTCTACTGTGTTAACAGCTGTCTTATATATGTGTCTACTGTGTTAACAGCTGTCTTACATATGTGTGTACTGTGTCAACAGCTGTGTTATATATGTGCCTACTGTGTTAACAGCTGTCTTATATATGTGTCTACTGTGTTAACAGCTGTCTTATATATGTGTCTTCTGTGTTAACAGCTGTCTTATATATGTGTCTACTGTGTTAACAGCTGTCTTATATATGTGTCTACTGTGTTAACAGCTGTCTTACATATGTGTGTACTGTGTCAACAGCTGTGTTATATATGTGTCTACTGTGTTAACAGCTGTCTTATATATGTGTCTACTGTGTTAACAGCTGTCTTATATATGTGTCTTCTGTGTTAACAGCTGTCTTATATATGTGTCTACTGTGTTAACAGCTGTGTTATATATGTGTCTACTGTGTCAACAGCTGTGTTATATATGTGTCTACTGTGTTAACATCTGTCTTACATATGTGTGTACTGTGTCAACAGCTGTGTTATATATTTGTCTACTGTGTTAACAGCTGTCTTATATATGTGTCTACTGTGCTAACAGCTGTCTTATATATGTGTCTACTGTGTTAACAGATGTCTTATATATGTGTCTACTGTGCTAACAGCTGTCTTATATATGTGTCTACTGTGTTAACAGATGTCTTATATATGTGTCTACTGTGTTAACAGCTGTGTTATATATGTGTCTACTGTGTCAACAGCTGTCTTATATATGTGTCTACTGTGTTAACAGCTGTGTTATATATGTGTGTACTGTGCTAACAGCTGTGTTATATATGTGTCTACTGTGTTAACAGCTGTCTTATATATGTCTCTACTGTGTTAACAGCTGTCTTATATATGTGTCTTCTGTGTTAACAGCTGTCTTATATATGTCTCTACTGTGCTAACAGCTGTCTTATATATGTGTCTACTGTGTTAACAGCTGTCTTATATATGTGTCTACTGTGCTAACAGCTGTCTTATATATGTGTCTACTGTGTTAACAGCTGTCTTATATATGTGTCTACTGTGTTAACAGCTGTGTTATATATGTGTCTACTGTGCTAACAGCTGTCTTATATATGTGTCTACAGTGTCAACAGCTGTCTTATATATCTGTCTACTGTGTCAACAGCTGTCTTATATATGTGTCTACTGTGCTAACAGCTGTCTTATATATGTGTCTACTGTGCTAACAGCTGTCTTATATATGTGTCTACAGTGTCAACAGCTGTCTTATATATGTGTCTACTGTGTTAACAGCTGTCTTATATATGTCTCTACTGTGCTAACAGCTGTCTTATATATGTGTCTACTGTGTTAACAGCTGTCTTATATATGTGTCTACTGTGTCAACAGCTGTCTTATATATGTGTCTACTGTGCTAACAGCTGTGTTATATATGCGTCTACTGTGTCAACAGCTGTCTTATATATGTGTCTACTGTGCTAACAACTGTGTTATATATGTGTCTACTGTGTTAACAGCTGTCTTATATATGTGTCTACTGTGCTAACAGCTGTGTTATATATGTGTCTACTGTGTTAAGAGCTGTCTTATATATGTGTCTACTGTGCTAACAGCTGTCTTATATATGTGTCTACTGTGTTAACAGCTGTCTTATATATGTGTCTACTGTGTTAACAGCTGTCTTATATATGTGTCTACTGTGTCAACAGCTGTGTTATATATCTGTCTTCTGTGTTAACAGCTGTCTTATATATGCGTCTACTGTGTTAACTGCTGTGTTATATATGTGTCTACTGTGTTAACAGCTGTCTTATATATGTGTCTACTGTGTTAACAGCTGTCTTATACATGTGTCTACTGTGTCAACAGCTGTGTTATATATGTGTCTACTGTGTTAACAGCTGTCTTATATATGTGTCTACTGTGTCAACAGCTGTCTTATATATGTGTCTACTGTGTTAACAGCTGTCTTATATATGTGTCTACTGTGCTAACAGCTGTCTTATATATGCGTCTTCTGTGTTAACAGCTGTCTTATATATGTGTCTACTGTGTTAACAGCTGTCTTATATATGCGTCTGCTGTGTTAACAGCTGTCTTATATATGCGTCTACTGTGTCAACAGCTGTCTTATATATGCGTCTTGTGTGTTAACAGCTGTCTTATATATGCGTCTACTGTGTCAAGAGCTGTCTTATATATGTGTCTACTGTGTTAACAGCTGTCTTATATATGTGTCTACTGTGTTAACAGCTGTCTTACATATGTGTGTACTGTGTCAACAGCTGTGTTATATATGTGTCTACTGTGTTAACAGCTGTCTTATATATGTGTCTACTGTGTTAACAGCTGTCTTATATATGTGTCTTCTGTGTTAACAGCTGTCTTATATATGTGTCTACTGTGTTAACAGCTGTCTTATATATGTGTCTACTGTGTTAACAGCTGTCTTACATATGTGTGTACTGTGTCAACAGCTGTGTTATATATGTGTCTACTGTGTTAACAGCTGTCTTATATATGTGTCTACTGTGTTAACAGCTGTCTTATATATGTGTCTTCTGTGTTAACAGCTGTCTTATATATGTGTCTACTGTGTTAACAGCTGTGTTATATATGTGTCTACTGTGTCAACAGCTGTGTTATATATGTGTCTACTGTGTTAACATCTGTCTTACATATGTGTGTACTGTGTCAACAGCTGTGTTATATATTTGTCTACTGTGTTAACAGCTGTCTTATATATGTGTCTACTGTGCTAACAGCTGTCTTATATATGTGTCTACTGTGTTAACAGATGTCTTATATATGTGTCTACTGTGCTAACAGCTGTCTTATATATGTGTCTACTGTGTTAACAGCTGTGTTATATATGTGTCTACTGTGTCAACAGCTGTCTTATATATGTGTCTACTGTGTTAACAGCTGTGTTATATATGTGTGTACTGTGCTAACAGCTGTGTTATATATGTGTCTACTGTGTTAACAGCTGTCTTATATATGTCTCTACTGTGTTAACAGCTGTCTTATATATGTGTCTTCTGTGTTAACAGCTGTCTTATATATGTCTCTACTGTGCTAACAGCTGTCTTATATATGTGTCTACTGTGTTAACAGTTGTCTTATATATGTGTCTACTGTGCTAACAGCTGTCTTATATATGTGTCTACTGTGTTAACAGCTGTCTTATATATGTGTCTACTGTGTTAACAGCTGTGTTATATATGTGTCTACTGTGCTAACAGCTGTCTTATATATGTGTCTACAGTGTCAACAGCTGTCTTATATATCTGTCTACTGTGTCAACAGCTGTCTTATATATGTGTCTACTGTGCTAACAGCTGTCTTATATATGTGTCTACTGTGCTAACAGCTGTCTTATATATGTGTCTACAGTGTCAACAGCTGTCTTATATATGTGTCTACTGTGTTAACAGCTGTCTTATATATGTCTCTACTGTGCTAACAGCTGTCTTATATATGTGTCTACTGTGTTAACAGCTGTCTTATATATGTGTCTACTGTGTCAACAGCTGTCTTATATATGTGTCTACTGTGCTAACAGCTGTGTTATATATGCGTCTACTGTGTCAACAGCTGTCTTATATATGTGTCTACTGTGCTAACAGCTGTGTTATATATGTGTCTACTGTGTTAACAGCTGTCTTATATATGTGTCTACTGTGCTAACAGCTGTGTTATATATGTGTCTACTGTGTTAAGAGCTGTCTTATATATGTGTCTACTGTGCTAACAGCTGTCTTATATATGTGTCTACTGTGTTAACAGCTGTCTTATATATGTGTCTACTGTGTTAACAGCTGTCTTATATATGTGTCTACTGTGTCAACAGCTGTGTTATATATGTGTCTTCTGTGTTAACAGCTGTCTTATATATGCGTCTACTGTGTTAACTGCTGTGTTATATATGTGTCTACTGTGTTAACAGCTGTCTTATATATGTGTCTACTGTGTTAACAGCTGTCTTATACATGTGTCTACTGTGTCAACAGCTGTGTTATATATGTGTCTACTGTGTCAACAGCTGTGTTATATATGTGTCTTCTGTGTTAACAGCTGTCTTATATATGCGTCTACTGTGTTAACTGCTGTGTTATATATGTGTCTACTGTGTTAACAGCTGTCTCATATATGTGTCTACTGTGTTAACAGCTGTCTTATACATGTGTCTACTGTGTCAACAGCTGTGTTATATATGTGTCTACTGTGTTAACAGCTGTCTTATATATGTGTCTACTGTGTCAACAGCTGTCTTATATATGTGTCTACTGTGTTAACAGTTGTCTTATATATGTGTCTACTGTGCTAACAGCTGTCTTATATATGCGTCTACTGTGTTAACAGCTGTCTTATATATGTGTCTACTGTGTTAACAGCTGTCTTATATATGCGTCTACTGTGTTAACAGCTGTCTTATATATGTGTCTACTGTGTTAACAGCTGTCTTACATATGTGTGTACTGTGTCAACAGCTGTGTTATATATGTGTCTACTGTGTTAACAGCTGTCTTATATATGTGTCTACTGTGTTAACAGCTGTCTTATATATGTGTCTTCTGTGTTAACAGCTGTCTTATATATGTGTCTACTGTGTTAACAGCTGTCTTATATATGTGTCTACTGTGTTAACAGCTGTCTTACATATGTGTGTACTGTGTCAACAGCTGTGTTATATATGTGTCTACTGTGTTAACAGCTGTCTTATATATGTGTCTACTGTGTTAACAGCTGTCTTATATATGTGTCTTCTGTGTTAACAGCTGTCTTATATATGTGTCTACTGTGTTAACAGCTGTGTTATATATGTGTCTACTGTGTCAACAGCTGTGTTATATATGTGTCTACTGTGTTAACATCTGTCTTACATATGTGTGTACTGTGTCAACAGCTGTGTTATATATTTGTCTACTGTGTTAACAGCTGTCTTATATATGTGTCTACTGTGCTAACAGCTGTCTTATATATGTGTCTACTGTGTTAACAGATGTCTTATATATGTGTCTACTGTGCTAACAGCTGTCTTATATATGTGTCTACTGTGTTAACAGATGTCTTATATATGTGTCTACTGTGTTAACAGCTGTGTTATATATGTGTCTACTGTGTCAACAGCTGTCTTATATATGTGTCTACTGTGTTAACAGCTGTGTTATATATGTGTGTACTGTGCTAACAGCTGTGTTATATATGTGTCTACTGTGTTAACAGCTGTCTTATATATGTCTCTACTGTGTTAACAGCTGTCTTATATATGTGTCTTCTGTGTTAACAGCTGTCTTATATATGTCTCTACTGTGCTAACAGCTGTCTTATATATGTGTCTACTGTGTTAACAGCTGTCTTATATATGTGTCTACTGTGCTAACAGCTGTCTTATATATGTGTCTACTGTGTTAAGAGCTGTCTTATATATGTGTCTACTGTGCTAACATCTGTCTTATATATGTGTCTACTGTGTCAACAGCTGTGTTATATATGTGTCTACTGTGTTAACAGCTGTCTTATATATGTGTCTACTGTGCTAACAGCTGTGTTATATATGTGTCTACTGTGCTAACAGCTGTCTTATATATGTGTCTACAGTGTCAACAGCTGTCTTATATATGTGTCTACTGTGTTAACAGCTGTCTTATATATGTCTCTACTCTGCTAACAGCTGTCTTATATATGTGTCTACTGTGTTAACAGCTGTCTTATATATGTGTCTACTGTGTCAACAGCTGTCTTATATATGTGTCTACCGTGCTAACAGCTGTGTTATATATGTGTCTACTGTGTCAACAGCTGTGTTATATATATGTCTACTGTGTTAACAGCTGTCTTATATATGTGTCTACTGTGCTAACAGCTGTGTTATATATGTGTCTACTGTGTTAAGAGCTGTCTTATATATGTGTCTACTGTGCTAACAGCTGTCTTATATATGTGTCTACTGTGTTAACAGCTGTCTTATATATGTGTCTACTGTGTTAACAGCTGTCTTATATATGTGTCTACTGTGTCAACAGCTGTGTCATATATGTGTCTTCTGTGTTAACAGCTGTCTTATATATGCGTTTACTGTGTTAACTGCTGTGTTATATATGTGTCTACTGTGTTAACAGCTGTCTTATATATGTGTCTACTGTGTTAACAGCTGTCTTATACATGTGTCTACTGTGTCAACAGCTGTGTTATATATGTGTCTACTGTGTTAACAGCTGTCTTATATATGTGTCTACTGTGTCAACAGCTGTCTTATATATGTGTCTACTGTGTTAACAGCTGTCTTATATATGTGTCTACTGTGCTAACAGCTGTCTTATATATGCGTCTACTGTGTTAACAGCTGTCTTATATATGTGTCTACTGTGTTAACAGCTGTCTTATATATGCGTCTACTGTGTTAACAGCTGTCTTATATATGCGTCTACTGTGTCAACAGCTGTCTTATATATGCGTCTACTGTGTTAACAGCTGTCTTATATATGCGTCTACTGTGTCAAGAGCTGTCTTATATATGTGTCTACTGTGTTAACAGCTGTCTTATATATGCGTCTACTGTGTTAACTGCTGTGTTATATATGTGTCTACTGTGTTAATAGCTGTCTTATATATGTGTCTACTGTGTTAACAGCTGTCTTAAATATGTGTCTACTGTGTTAACAGCTGTCTTATATATGTGTCTACTGTGTCAACAGCTGTCTTATATATGTGTCTACTGTGTTAACAGCTGTCTTATATATGTGTCTACTGTGTTAACAGCTGTGTTATATATGTGTCTACTGTGTCAACAGCTGTCTTATATATGTGTCTACTGTGTTAACAGCTGTCTTATATATGTGTCTACTGTGTTAACAGCTGTCTTATATATGTGTCTACTGTGTTAACAGCTGTGTTATATATGTGTCTACTGTGTCAACAGCTGTGTTATATATGTGTCTACTGTGTCAACAGCTGTCTTACATATGTGTGTACTGTGTCAACAGCTGTGTTATATATGTGTCTACTGTGTTAACAGCTGTCTTATATATGTGTCTACTGTGCTAACAGCTGTCTTATATATGTGTCTACTGTGTTAACAGATGTCTTATATATGTGTCTACTGTGCTAACAGCTGTCTTATATATGTGTCTACTGTGTTAACAGATGTCTTATATATGTGTCTACTGTGTTAACAGCTGTCTTATATATGTCTCTACTGTGTTAACAGCTGTCTTATATATGTGTCTTCTGTGTTAACAGCTGTCTTATATATGTCTCTACTGTGCTAACAGCTGTCTTATATATGTGTCTACTGTGTTAACAGCTGTCTTATATATGTGTCTACTGGGCTAACAGCTGTCTTATATATGTGTCTACTGTGTTAACAGCTGTCTTATATATGTGTCTACTGTGTTAACAGCTGTGTTATATATGTGTCTACTGTGCTAACAGCTGTCTTATATATGTGTCTACTGTGCTAACAGCTGTGTTATATATGTGTCGACAGTGTCAACAGCTGTCTTATATATGTGTCTACTGTGCTAACAGCTGTCTTATATATGTGTCTACTGTGCTAACAGCTGTGTTATATATGTGTCTACTGTGTCAACAGCTGTCTTATATATGTGTCTACTGTGCTAACAGCTGTCTTATATATGTGTCTACAGTGTCAACAGCTGTCTTATATATGTCTCTACTGTGTTAACAACTGTCTTATATATGTCTCTACTGTGCTAACAGCTGTCTTATATATGTGTCTACAGTGTTAACAGCTGTCTTATATATGTGTCTACTGTGTCAACAGCTGTCTTATATATGTGTCTACTGTGCTAACAGCTGTCTTATATATGTGTCTACTGTGCTAACAGCTGTCTTATATATGTGTCTACAGTGTCAACAGCTGTCTTATATATGTGTCTACTGTGTTAACAGCTGTCTTATATATGTCTCTACTGTGCTAATAGCTGTCTTATATATGTGTCTACTGTGTTAACAGCTGTCTTATATATGTGTCTACTGTGTCAACAGCTGTCTTATATATGTGTCTACTGTGCTAACAGCTGTGTTATATATGTGTCTACTGTGTTAAGAGCTGTCTTATATATGTGTCTACTATGCTAACATCTGTCTTATATATGTGTCTACTGTGTCAACAGCTGTGTTATATATGTGTCTACTGTGTTAACAGCTGTCTTATATATGTGTCTACTGTGCTAACAGCTGTGTTATATATGTGTCTACTGTGTTAAGAGCTGTCTTATATATGTGTCTACTGTGCTAACATCTGTCTTATATATGTGTCTACTGTGTTAACAGCTGTCTTATATATGTGTCTACTGTGTTAACAGCTGTCTTATATATGTGTCTACTGTGTCAACAGCTGTGTTATATATGTGTCTTCTGTGTTAACAGCTGTCTTATATATGCGTCTACTGTGTTAACTGCTGTGTTATATATGTGTCTACTGTGTTAACAGCTGTCTCATATATGTGTCTACTGTGTTAACAGCTGTCTTATACATGTGTCTACTGTGTCAACAGCTGTGTTATATATGTGTCTACTGTGTTAACAGCTGTCTTATATATGTGTCTACTGTGTCAACAGCTGTCTTATATATGTGTCTACTGTGTTAACAGTTGTCTTATATATGTGTCTACTGTGCTAAAAGCTGTCTTATATATGCGTCTACTGTGTTAACAGCTGTCTTATATATGTGTCTACTGTGTTAACAGCTGTCTTATATATGCGTCTACTGTGTTAACAGCTGTCTTATATATGTGTCTACTGTGTTAACAGCTGTCTTACATATGTGTGTACTGTGTCAACAGCTGTGTTATATATGTGCCTACTGTGTTAACAGCTGTCTTATATATGTGTCTACTGTGTTAACAGCTGTCTTATATATGTGTCTTCTGTGTTAACAGCTGTCTTATATATGTGTCTACTGTGTTAACAGCTGTCTTATATATGTGTCTACTGTGTTAACAGCTGTCTTACATATGTGTGTACTGTGTCAACAGCTGTGTTATATATGTGTCTACTGTGTTAACAGCTGTCTTATATATGTGTCTACTGTGTTAACAGCTGTCTTATATATGTGTCTTCTGTGTTAACAGCTGTCTTATATATGTGTCTACTGTGTTAACAGCTGTGTTATATATGTGTCTACTGTGTCAACAGCTGTGTTATATATGTGTCTACTGTGTTAACATCTGTCTTACATATGTGTGTACTGTGTCAACAGCTGTGTTATATATTTGTCTACTGTGTTAACAGCTGTCTTATATATGTGTCTACTGTGCTAACAGCTGTCTTATATATGTGTCTACTGTGTTAACAGATGTCTTATATATGTGTCTACTGTGCTAACAGCTGTCTTATATATGTGTCTACTGTGTTAACAGATGTCTTATATATGTGTCTACTGTGTTAACAGCTGTGTTATATATGTGTCTACTGTGTCAACAGCTGTCTTATATATGTGTCTACTGTGTTAACAGCTGTGTTATATATGTGTGTACTGTGCTAACAGCTGTGTTATATATGTGTCTACTGTGTTAACAGCTGTCTTATATATGTCTCTACTGTGTTAACAGCTGTCTTATATATGTGTCTTCTGTGTTAACAGCTGTCTTATATATGTCTCTACTGTGCTAACAGCTGTCTTATATATGTGTCTACTGTGTTAACAGCTGTCTTATATATGTGTCTACTGTGCTAACAGCTGTCTTATATATGTGTCTACTGTGTTAACAGCTGTCTTATATATGTGTCTACTGTGTTAACAGCTGTGTTATATATGTGTCTACTGTGCTAACAGCTGTCTTATATATGTGTCTACAGTGTCAACAGCTGTCTTATATATCTGTCTACTGTGTCAACAGCTGTCTTATATATGTGTCTACTGTGCTAACAGCTGTCTTATATATGTGTCTACTGTGCTAACAGCTGTCTTATATATGTGTCTACAGTGTCAACAGCTGTCTTATATATGTGTCTACTGTGTTAACAGCTGTCTTATATATGTCTCTACTGTGCTAACAGCTGTCTTATATATGTGTCTACTGTGTTAACAGCTGTCTTATATATGTGTCTACTGTGTCAACAGCTGTCTTATATATGTGTCTACTGTGCTAACAGCTGTGTTATATATGCGTCTACTGTGTCAACAGCTGTCTTATATATGTGTCTACTGTGCTAACAACTGTGTTATATATGTGTCTACTGTGTTAACAGCTGTCTTATATATGTGTCTACTGTGCTAACAGCTGTGTTATATATGTGTCTACTGTGTTAAGAGCTGTCTTATATATGTGTCTACTGTGCTAACAGCTGTCTTATATATGTGTCTACTGTGTTAACAGCTGTCTTATATATGTGTCTACTGTGTTAACAGCTGTCTTATATATGTGTCTACTGTGTCAACAGCTGTGTTATATATCTGTCTTCTGTGTTAACAGCTGTCTTATATATGCGTCTACTGTGTTAACTGCTGTGTTATATATGTGTCTACTGTGTTAACAGCTGTCTTATATATGTGTCTACTGTGTTAACAGCTGTCTTATACATGTGTCTACTGTGTCAACAGCTGTGTTATATATGTGTCTACTGTGTTAACAGCTGTCTTATATATGTGTCTACTGTGTCAACAGCTGTCTTATATATGTGTCTACTGTGTTAACAGCTGTCTTATATATGTGTCTACTGTGCTAACAGCTGTCTTATATATGCGTCTTCTGTGTTAACAGCTGTCTTATATATGTGTCTACTGTGTTAACAGCTGTCTTATATATGCGTCTGCTGTGTTAACAGCTGTCTTATATATGCGTCTACTGTGTCAACAGCTGTCTTATATATGCGTCTTGTGTGTTAACAGCTGTCTTATATATGCGTCTACTGTGTCAAGAGCTGTCTTATATATGTGTCTACTGTGTTAACAGCTGTCTTATATATGTGTCTACTGTGTTAACAGCTGTCTTACATATGTGTGTACTGTGTCAACAGCTGTGTTATATATGTGTCTACTGTGTTAACAGCTGTCTTATATATGTGTCTACTGTGTTAACAGCTGTCTTATATATGTGTCTTCTGTGTTAACAGCTGTCTTATATATGTGTCTACTGTGTTAACAGCTGTCTTATATATGTGTCTACTGTGTTAACAGCTGTCTTACATATGTGTGTACTGTGTCAACAGCTGTGTTATATATGTGTCTACTGTGTTAACAGCTGTCTTATATATGTGTCTACTGTGTTAACAGCTGTCTTATATATGTGTCTTCTGTGTTAACAGCTGTCTTATATATGTGTCTACTGTGTTAACAGCTGTGTTATATATGTGTCTACTGTGTCAACAGCTGTGTTATATATGTGTCTACTGTGTTAACATCTGTCTTACATATGTGTGTACTGTGTCAACAGCTGTGTTATATATTTGTCTACTGTGTTAACAGCTGTCTTATATATGTGTCTACTGTGCTAACAGCTGTCTTATATATGTGTCTACTGTGTTAACAGATGTCTTATATATGTGTCTACTGTGCTAACAGCTGTCTTATATATGTGTCTACTGTGTTAACAGCTGTGTTATATATGTGTCTACTGTGTCAACAGCTGTCTTATATATGTGTCTACTGTGTTAACAGCTGTGTTATATATGTGTGTACTGTGCTAACAGCTGTGTTATATATGTGTCTACTGTGTTAACAGCTGTCTTATATATGTCTCTACTGTGTTAACAGCTGTCTTATATATGTGTCTTCTGTGTTAACAGCTGTCTTATATATGTCTCTACTGTGCTAACAGCTGTCTTATATATGTGTCTACTGTGTTAACAGTTGTCTTATATATGTGTCTACTGTGCTAACAGCTGTCTTATATATGTGTCTACTGTGTTAACAGCTGTCTTATATATGTGTCTACTGTGTTAACAGCTGTGTTATATATGTGTCTACTGTGCTAACAGCTGTCTTATATATGTGTCTACAGTGTCAACAGCTGTCTTATATATCTGTCTACTGTGTCAACAGCTGTCTTATATATGTGTCTACTGTGCTAACAGCTGTCTTATATATGTGTCTACTGTGCTAACAGCTGTCTTATATATGTGTCTACAGTGTCAACAGCTGTCTTATATATGTGTCTACTGTGTTAACAGCTGTCTTATATATGTCTCTACTGTGCTAACAGCTGTCTTATATATGTGTCTACTGTGTTAACAGCTGTCTTATATATGTGTCTACTGTGTCAACAGCTGTCTTATATATGTGTCTACTGTGCTAACAGCTGTGTTATATATGCGTCTACTGTGTCAACAGCTGTCTTATATATGTGTCTACTGTGCTAACAGCTGTGTTATATATGTGTCTACTGTGTTAACAGCTGTCTTATATATGTGTCTACTGTGCTAACAGCTGTGTTATATATGTGTCTACTGTGTTAAGAGCTGTCTTATATATGTGTCTACTGTGCTAACAGCTGTCTTATATATGTGTCTACTGTGTTAACAGCTGTCTTATATATGTGTCTACTGTGTTAACAGCTGTCTTATATATGTGTCTACTGTGTCAACAGCTGTGTTATATATGTGTCTTCTGTGTTAACAGCTGTCTTATATATGCGTCTACTGTGTTAACTGCTGTGTTATATATGTGTCTACTGTGTTAACAGCTGTCTTATATATGTGTCTACTGTGTTAACAGCTGTCTTATACATGTGTCTACTGTGTCAACAGCTGTGTTATATATGTGTCTACTGTGTCAACAGCTGTGTTATATATGTGTCTTCTGTGTTAACAGCTGTCTTATATATGCGTCTACTGTGTTAACTGCTGTGTTATATATGTGTCTACTGTGTTAACAGCTGTCTCATATATGTGTCTACTGTGTTAACAGCTGTCTTATACATGTGTCTACTGTGTCAACAGCTGTGTTATATATGTGTCTACTGTGTTAACAGCTGTCTTATATATGTGTCTACTGTGTCAACAGCTGTCTTATATATGTGTCTACTGTGTTAACAGTTGTCTTATATATGTGTCTACTGTGCTAACAGCTGTCTTATATATGCGTCTACTGTGTTAACAGCTGTCTTATATATGTGTCTACTGTGTTAACAGCTGTCTTATATATGCGTCTACTGTGTTAACAGCTGTCTTATATATGTGTCTACTGTGTTAACAGCTGTCTTACATATGTGTGTACTGTGTCAACAGCTGTGTTATATATGTGTCTACTGTGTTAACAGCTGTCTTATATATGTGTCTACTGTGTTAACAGCTGTCTTATATATGTGTCTTCTGTGTTAACAGCTGTCTTATATATGTGTCTACTGTGTTAACAGCTGTCTTATATATGTGTCTACTGTGTTAACAGCTGTCTTACATATGTGTGTACTGTGTCAACAGCTGTGTTATATATGTGTCTACTGTGTTAACAGCTGTCTTATATATGTGTCTACTGTGTTAACAGCTGTCTTATATATGTGTCTTCTGTGTTAACAGCTGTCTTATATATGTGTCTACTGTGTTAACAGCTGTGTTATATATGTGTCTACTGTGTCAACAGCTGTGTTATATATGTGTCTACTGTGTTAACATCTGTCTTACATATGTGTGTACTGTGTCAACAGCTGTGTTATATATTTGTCTACTGTGTTAACAGCTGTCTTATATATGTGTCTACTGTGCTAACAGCTGTCTTATATATGTGTCTACTGTGTTAACAGATGTCTTATATATGTGTCTACTGTGCTAACAGCTGTCTTATATATGTGTCTACTGTGTTAACAGATGTCTTATATATGTGTCTACTGTGTTAACAGCTGTGTTATATATGTGTCTACTGTGTCAACAGCTGTCTTATATATGTGTCTACTGTGTTAACAGCTGTGTTATATATGTGTGTACTGTGCTAACAGCTGTGTTATATATGTGTCTACTGTGTTAACAGCTGTCTTATATATGTCTCTACTGTGTTAACAGCTGTCTTATATATGTGTCTTCTGTGTTAACAGCTGTCTTATATATGTCTCTACTGTGCTAACAGCTGTCTTATATATGTGTCTACTGTGTTAACAGCTGTCTTATATATGTGTCTACTGTGCTAACAGCTGTCTTATATATGTGTCTACTGTGTTAACAGCTGTCTTATATATGTGTCTACTGTGTTAACAGCTGTGTTATATATGTGTCTACTGTGCTAACAGCTGTCTTATATATGTGTCTACAGTGTCAACAGCTGTCTTATATATCTGTCTACTGTGTCAACAGCTGTCTTATATATGTGTCTACTGTGCTAACAGCTGTCTTATATATGTGTCTACTGTGCTAACAGCTGTCTTATATATGTGTCTACAGTGTCAACAGCTGTCTTATATATGTGTCTACTGTGTTAACAGCTGTCTTATATATGTCTCTACTGTGCTAACAGCTGTCTTATATATGTGTCTACTGTGTTAACAGCTGTCTTATATATGTGTCTACTGTGTCAACAGCTGTCTTATATATGTGTCTACTGTGCTAACAGCTGTGTTATATATGTGTCTACTGTGTTAACAGCTGTCTTATATATGTGTCTACTGTGCTAACAGCTGTGTTATATATGTGTCTACTGTGTTAAGAGCTGTCTTATATATGTGTCTACTGTGCTAACAGCTGTCTTATATATGTGTCTACTGTGTTAACAGCTGTCTTATATATGTGTCTACTGTGTTAACAGCTGTCTTATATATGTGTCTACTGTGTCAACAGCTGTGTTATATATGTGTCTTCTGTGTTAACAGCTGTCTTATATATGCGTCTACTGTGTTAACTGCTGTGTTATATATGTGTCTACTGTGTTAACAGCTGTCTTATATATGTGTCTACTGTGTTAACAGCTGTCTTATACATGTGTCTACTGTGTCAACAGCTGTGTTATATATGTGTCTACTGTGTTAACAGCTGTCTTATATATGTGTCTACTGTGTCAACAGCTGTCTTATATATGTGTCTACTGTGTTAACAGCTGTCTTATATATGTGTCTACTGTGCTAACAGCTGTCTTATATATGCGTCTTCTGTGTTAACAGCTGTCTTATATATGTGTCTACTGTGTTAACAGCTGTCTTATATATGCGTCTACTGTGTTAACAGCTGTCTTATATATGCGTCTACTGTGTCAACAGCTGTCTTATATATGCGTCTTGTGTGTTAACAGCTGTCTTATATATGCGTCTACTGTGTCAAGAGCTGTCTTATATATGTGTCTACTGTGTTAACAGCTGTCTTATATATGCGTCTACTGTGTTAACAGCTGTCTTATATATGTGTCTACTGTGTTAACAGCTGTCTTACATATGTGTGTACTGTGTCAACAGCTGTGTTATATATGTGTCTACTGTGTTAACAGCTGTCTTATATATGTGTCTACTGTGTTAACAGCTGTCTTATATATGTGTCTTCTGTGTTAACAGCTGTCTTATATATGTGTCTACTGTGTTAACAGCTGTCTTATATATGTGTCTACTGTGTTAACAGCTGTCTTACATATGTGTGTACTGTGTCAACAGCTGTGTTATATATGTGTCTACTGTGTTAACAGCTGTCTTATATATGTGTCTACTGTGTTAACAGCTGTCTTATATATGTGTCTTCTGTGTTAACAGCTGTCTTATATATGTGTCTACTGTGTTAACAGCTGTGTTATATATGTGTCTACTGTGTCAACAGCTGTGTTATATATGTGTCTACTGTGTTAACATCTGTCTTACATATGTGTGTACTGTGTCAACAGCTGTGTTATATATTTGTCTACTGTGTTAACAGCTGTCTTATATATGTGTCTACTGTGCTAACAGCTGTCTTATATATGTGTCTACTGTGTTAACAGATGTCTTATATATGTGTCTACTGTGCTAACAGCTGTCTTATATATGTGTCTACTGTGTTAACAGATGTCTTATATATGTGTCTACTGTGTTAACAGCTGTGTTATATATGTGTCTACTGTGTCAACAGCTGTCTTATATATGTGTCTACTGTGTTAACAGCTGTGTTATATATGTGTGTACTGTGCTAACAGCTGTGTTATATATGTGTCTACTGTGTTAACAGCTGTCTTATATATGTCTCTACTGTGTTAACAGCTGTCTTATATATGTGTCTTCTGTGTTAACAGCTGTCTTATATATGTGTCTACTGTGCTAACAGCTGTCTTATATATGTGTCTACTGTGTTAACAGATGTCTTATATATGTGTCTACTGTGCTAACAGCTGTCTTATATATGTGTCTACTGTGTTAACAGATGTCTTATATATGTGTCTACTGTGTTAACAGCTGTGTTATATATGTGTCTACTGTGTCAACAGCTGTCTTATATATGTGTCTACTGTGTTAACAGCTGTGTTATATATGTGTGTACTGTGCTAACAGCTGTGTTATATATGTGTCTACTGTGTTAACAGCTGTCTTATATATGTCTCTACTGTGTTAACAGCTGTCTTATATATGTGTCTTCTGTGTTAACAGCTGTCTTATATATGTCTCTACTGTGCTAACAGCTGTCTTATATATGTGTCTACTGTGTTAACAGCTGTCTTATATATGTGTCTACTGTGCTAACAGCTGTCTTATATATGTGTCTACTGTGTTAACAGCTGTCTTATATATGTGTCTACTGTGTTAACAGCTGTCTTACATATGTGTGTACTGTGTCAACAGCTGTGTTATATATGTGTCTACTGTGTTAACAGCTGTCTTATATATGTGTCTACTGTGTTAACAGCTGTCTTATATATGTGTCTTCTGTGTTAACAGCTGTCTTATATATGTGTCTACTGTGTTAACAGCTGTGTTATATATGTGTCTACTGTGTCAACAGCTGTGTTATATATGTGTCTACTGTGTTAACATCTGTCTTACATATGTGTGTACTGTGTCAACAGCTGTGTTATATATTTGTCTACTGTGTTAACAGC
Organism: Eledone cirrhosa; assembly: GCA_964016885.1. Classification (NCBI taxonomy): domain Eukaryota; kingdom Metazoa; phylum Mollusca; class Cephalopoda; order Octopoda; family Eledonidae; genus Eledone; species Eledone cirrhosa. Next base: position 28,731,611 of record OZ024740.1, read on the forward strand.
TGTCTTATATATGTGTCTACTGTGCTAACAGCTGTCTTATATATGTGTCTACTGTGTTAACAGATGTCTTATATATGTGTCTACTGTGCTAACAGCTGTCTTATATATGTGTCTACTGTGTTAACAGATGTCTTATATATGTGTCTACTGTGTTAACAGCTGTGTTATATATGTGTCTACTGTGTCAACAGCTGTCTTATATATGTGTCTACTGTGTTAACAGCTGTGTTATATATGTGTGTACTGTGCTAACAGCTGTGTTATATATGTGTCTACTGTGTTAACAGCTGTCTTATATATGTCTCTACTGTGTTAACAGCTGTCTTATATATGTGTCTTCTGTGTTAACAGCTGTCTTATATATGTCTCTACTGTGCTAACAGCTGTCTTATATATGTGTCTACTGTGTTAACAGCTGTCTTATATATGTGTCTACTGTGCTAACAGCTGTCTTATATATGTGTCTACTGTGTTAACAGCTGTCTTATATATGTGTCTACTGTGTTAACAGCTGTGTTATATATGTGTCTACTGTGCTAACAGCTGTCTTATATATGTGTCTACAGTGTCAACAGCTGTCTTATATATCTGTCTACTGTGTCAACAGCTGTCTTATATATGTGTCTACTGTGCTAACAGCTGTCTTATATATGTGTCTACTGTGCTAACAGCTGTCTTATATATGTGTCTACTGTGTTAACAGCTGTCTTATATATGTGTCTACTGTGTTAACAGCTGTGTTATATATGTGTCTACTGTGCTAACAGCTGTCTTATATATGTGTCTACAGTGTCAACAGCTGTCTTATATATCTGTCTACTGTGTCAACAGCTGTCTTATATATGTGTCTACTGTGCTAACAGCTGTCTTATATATGTGTCTACTGTGCTAACAGCTGTCTTATATATGTGTCTACAGTGTCAACAGCTGTCTTATATATGTGTCTACTGTGTTAACAGCTGTCTTATATATGTCTCTACTGTGCTAACAGCTGTCTTATATATGTGTCTACTGTGTTAACAGCTGTCTTATATATGTGTCTACTGTGTCAACAGCTGTCTTATATATGTGTCTACTGTGCTAACAGCTGTGTTATATATGCGTCTACTGTGTCAACAGCTGTCTTATATATGTGTCTACTGTGCTAACAACTGTGTTATATATGTGTCTACTGTGTTAACAGCTGTCTTATATATGTGTCTACTGTGCTAACAGCTGTGTTATATATGTGTCTACTGTGTTAAGAGCTGTCTTATATATGTGTATACTGTGCTAACAGCTGTCTTATATATGTGTCTACTGTGTTAACAGCTGTCTTATATATGTGTCTACTGTGTTAACAGCTGTCTTATATATGTGTCTACTGTGTCAACAGCTGTGTTATATATGTGTCTTCTGTGTTAACAGCTGTCTTATATATGCGTCTACTGTGTTAACTGCTGTGTTATATATGTGTCTACTGTGTTAACAGCTGTCTTATATATGTGTCTACTGTGTTAACAGCTGTCTTATACATGTGTCTACTGTGTCAACAGCTGTGTTATATATGTGTCTACTGTGTTAACAGCTGTCTTATATATGTGTCTACTGTGTCAACAGCTGTCTTATATATGTGTCTACTGTGTTAACAGCTGTCTTATATATGTGTCTACTGTGCTAACAGCTGTCTTATATATGCGTCTTCTGTGTTAACAGCTGTCTTATATATGTGTCTACTGTGTTAACAGCTGTCTTATATATGCGTCTACTGTGTTAACAGCTGTCTTATATATGCGTCTACTGTGTCAACAGCTGTCTTATATATGCGTCTTGTGTGTTAACAGCTGTCTTATATATGCGTCTACTGTGTCAAGAGCTGTCTTATATATGTGTCTACTGTGTTAACAGCTGTCTTATATATGCGTCTACTGTGTTAACAGCTGTCTTATATATGTGTCTACTGTGTTAACAGCTGTCTTACATATGTGTGTACTGTGTCAACAGCTGTGTTATATATGTGTCTACTGTGTTAACAGCTGTCTTATATATGTGTCTTCTGTGTTAACAGCTGTCTTATATATGTGTCTACTGTGTTAACAGCTGTCTTATATATGTGTCTACTGTGTTAACAGCTGTCTTACATATGTGTGTACTGTGTCAACAGCTGTGTTATATATGTGTCTACTGTGTTAACAGCTGTCTTATATATGTGTCTACTGTGTTAACAGCTGTCTTATATATGTGTCTTCTGTGTTAACAGCTGTCTTATATATGTGTCTACTGTGTTAACAGCTGTGTTATATATGTGTCTACTGTGTCAACAGCTGTGTTATATATGTGTCTACTGTGTTAACATCTGTCTTACATATGTGTGTACTGTGTCAACAGCTGTGTTATATATTTGTCTACTGTGTTAACAGCTGTCTTATATATGTGTCTACTGTGCTAACAGCTGTCTTATATATGTGTCTACTGTGTTAACAGATGTCTTATATATGTGTCTACTGTGCTAACAGCTGTCTTATATATGTGTCTACTGTGTTAACAGATGTCTTATATATGTGTCTACTGTGTTAACAGCTGTGTTATATATGTGTCTACTGTGTCAACAGCTGTCTTATATATGTGTCTACTGTGTTAACAGCTGTGTTATATATGTGTGTACTGTGCTAACAGCTGTGTTATATATGTGTCTACTGTGTTAACAGCTGTCTTATATATGTCTCTACTGTGTTAACAGCTGTCTTATATATGTGTCTTCTGTGTTAACAGCTGTCTTATATATGTCTCTACTGTGCTAACAGCTGTCTTATATATGTGTCTACTGTGTTAACAGCTGTCTTATATATGTGTCTACTGTGCTAACAGCTGTCTTATATATGTGTCTACTGTGTTAACAGCTGTCTTATATATGTGTCTACTGTGTTAACAGCTGTGTTATATATGTGTCTACTGTGCTAACAGCTGTCTTATATATGTGTCTACAGTGTCAACAGCTGTCTTATATATCTGTCTACTGTGTCAACAGCTGTCTTATATATGTGTCTACTGTGCTAACAGCTGTCTTATATATGTGTCTACTGTGCTAACAGCTGTCTTATATATGTGTCTACAGTGTCAACAGCTGTCTTATATATGTGTCTACTGTGTTAACAGCTGTCTTATATATGTCTCTACTGTGCTAACAGCTGTCTTATATATGTGTCTACTGTGTTAACAGCTGTCTTATATATGTGTCTACTGTGTCAACAGCTGTCTTATATATGTGTCTACTGTGCTAACAGCTGTGTTATATATGCGTCTACTGTGTCAACAGCTGTCTTATATATGTGTCTACTGTGCTAACAGCTGTGTTATATATGTGTCTACTGTGTTAACAGCTGTCTTATATATGTGTCTACTGTGCTAACAGCTGTGTTATATATGTGTCTACTGTGTTAAGAGCTGTCTTATATATGTGTCTACTGTGCTAACAGCTGTCTTATATATGTGTCTACTGTGTTAACAGCTGTCTTATATATGTGTCTACTGTGTTAACAGCTGTCTTATATATGTGTCTACTGTGTCAACAGCTGTGTTATATATGTGTCTTCTGTGTTAACAGCTGTCTTATATATGCGTCTACTGTGTTAACTGCTGTGTTATATATGTGTCTACTGTGTTAACAGCTGTCTTATATATGTGTCTACTGTGTTAACAGCTGTCTTATACATGTGTCTACTGTGTCAACAGCTGTGTTATATATGTGTCTACTGTGTCAACAGCTGTGTTATATATGTGTCTTCTGTGTTAACAGCTGTCTTATATATGCGTCTACTGTGTTAACTGCTGTGTTATATATGTGTCTACTGTGTTAACAGCTGTCTCATATATGTGTCTACTGTGTTAACAGCTGTCTTATACATGTGTCTACTGTGTCAACAGCTGTGTTATATATGTGTCTACTGTGTTAACAGCTGTCTTATATATGTGTCTACTGTGTCAACAGCTGTCTTATATATGTGTCTACTGTGTTAACAGTTGTCTTATATATGTGTCTACTGTGCTAACAGCTGTCTTATATATGCGTCTACTGTGTTAACAGCTGTCTTATATATGTGTCTACTGTGTTAACAGCTGTCTTATATATGCGTCTACTGTGTTAACAGCTGTCTTATATATGTGTCTACTGTGTTAACAGCTGTCTTACATATGTGTGTACTGTGTCAACAGCTGTGTTATATATGTGTCTACTGTGTTAACAGCTGTCTTATATATGTGTCTACTGTGTTAACAGCTGTCTTATATATGTGTCTTCTGTGTTAACAGCTGTCTTATATATGTGTCTACTGTGTTAACAGCTGTCTTATATATGTGTCTACTGTGTTAACAGCTGTCTTACATATGTGTGTACTGTGTCAACAGCTGTGTTATATATGTGTCTACTGTGTTAACAGCTGTCTTATATATGTGTCTACTGTGTTAACAGCTGTCTTATATATGTGTCTTCTGTGTTAACAGCTGTCTTATATATGTGTCTACTGTGTTAACAGCTGTGTTATATATGTGTCTACTGTGTCAACAGCTGTGTTATATATGTGTCTACTGTGTTAACATCTGTCTTACATATGTGTGTACTGTGTCAACAGCTGTGTTATATATTTGTCTACTGTGTTAACAGCTGTCTTATATATGTGTCTACTGTGCTAACAGCTGTCTTATATATGTGTCTACTGTGTTAACAGATGTCTTATATATGTGTCTACTGTGCTAACAGCTGTCTTATATATGTGTCTACTGTGTTAACAGATGTCTTATATATGTGTCTACTGTGTTAACAGCTGTGTTATATATGTGTCTACTGTGTCAACAGCTGTCTTATATATGTGTCTACTGTGTTAACAGCTGTGTTATATATGTGTGTACTGTGCTAACAGCTGTGTTATATATGTGTCTACTGTGTTAACAGCTGTCTTATATATGTCTCTACTGTGTTAACAGCTGTCTTATATATGTGTCTTCTGTGTTAACAGCTGTCTTATATATGTCTCTACTGTGCTAACAGCTGTCTTATATATGTGTCTACTGTGTTAACAGCTGTCTTATATATGTGTCTACTGTGCTAACAGCTGTCTTATATATGTGTCTACTGTGTTAACAGCTGTCTTATATATGTGTCTACTGTGTTAACAGCTGTGTTATATATGTGTCTACTGTGCTAACAGCTGTCTTATATATGTGTCTACAGTGTCAACAGCTGTCTTATATATCTGTCTACTGTGTCAACAGCTGTCTTATATATGTGTCTACTGTGCTAACAGCTGTCTTATATATGTGTCTACTGTGCTAACAGCTGTCTTATATATGTGTCTACAGTGTCAACAGCTGTCTTATATATGTGTCTACTGTGTTAACAGCTGTCTTATATATGTCTCTACTGTGCTAACAGCTGTCTTATATATGTGTCTACTGTGTTAACAGCTGTCTTATATATGTGTCTACTGTGTCAACAGCTGTCTTATATATGTGTCTACTGTGCTAACAGCTGTGTTATATATGCGTCTACTGTGTCAACAGCTGTCTTATATATGTGTCTACTGTGCTAACAGCTGTGTTATATATGTGTCTACTGTGTTAACAGCTGTCTTATATATGTGTCTACTGTGCTAACAGCTGTGTGATATATGTGTCTACTGTGTTAAGAGCTGTCTTATATATGTGTCTACTGTGCTAACAGCTGTCTTATATATGTGTCTACTGTGTTAACAGCTGTCTTATATATGTGTCTACTGTGTTAACAGCTGTCTTATATATGTGTCTACTGTGTCAACAGCTGTGTTATATATGTGTCTTCTGTGTTAACAGCTGTCTTATATATGCGTCTACTGTGTTAACTGCTGTGTTATATATGTGTCTACTGTGTTAACAGCTGTCTTATATATGTGTCTACTGTGTTAACAGCTGTCTTATACATGTGTCTACTGTGTCAACAGCTGTGTTATATATGTGTCTACTGTGTTAACAGCTGTCTTATATATGTGTCTACTGTGTCAACAGCTGTCTTATATATGTGTCTACTGTGTTAACAGCTGTCTTATATATGTGTCTACTGTGCTAACAGCTGTCTTATATATGCGTCTTCTGTGTTAACAGCTGTCTTATATATGTGTCTACTGTGTTAACAGCTGTCTTATATATGCGTCTACTGTGTTAACAGCTGTCTTATATATGCGTCTACTGTGTCAACAGCTGTCTTATATATGCGTCTTGTGTGTTAACAGCTGTCTTATATATGCGTCTACTGTGTCAAGAGCTGTCTTATATATGTGTCTACTGTGTTAACAGCTGTCTTATATATGCGTCTACTGTGCTAACAGCTGTCTTATATATGTGTCTACTGTGTTAACAGCTGTCTTACATATGTGTGTACTGTGTCAACAGCTGTGTTATATATGTGTCTACTGTGTTAACAGCTGTCTTATATATGTGTCTACTGTGTTAACAGCTGTCTTATATATGTGTCTTCTGTGTTAACAGCTGTCTTATATATGTGTCTACTGTGTTAACAGCTGTCTTATATATGTGTCTACTGTGTTAACAGCTGTCTTACATATGTGTGTACTGTGTCAACAGCTGTGTTATATATTTGTCTACTGTGTTAACAGCTGTCTTATATATGTGTCTACTGTGCTAACAGCTGTCTTATATATGTGTCTACTGTGTTAACAGATGTCTTATATATGTGTCTACTGTGCTAACAGCTGTCTTATATATGTGTCTACTGTGTTAACAGATGTCTTATATATGTGTCTACTGTGTTAACAGCTGTGTTATATATGTGTCTACTGTGTCAACAGCTGTCTTATATATGTGTCTACTGTGTTAACAGCTGTGTTATATATGTGTGTACTGTGCTAACAGCTGTGTTATATATGTGTCTACTGTGTTAACAGCTGTCTTATATATGTCTCTACTGTGTTAACAGCTGTCTTATATATGTGTCTTCTGTGTTAACAGCTGTCTTATATATGTCTCTACTGTGCTAACAGCTGTCTTATATATGTGTCTACTGTGTTAACAGCTGTCTTATATATGTGTCTACTGTGCTAACAGCTGTCTTATATATGTGTCTACTGTGTTAACAGCTGTCTTATATATGTGTCTACTGTGTTAACAGCTGTGTTATATATGTGTCTACTGTGCTAACAGCTGTCTTATATATGTGTCTACAGTGTCAACAGCTGTCTTATATATCTGTCTACTGTGTCAACAGCTGTCTTATATATGTGTCTACTGTGCAAACATCTGTCTTATATATGTGTCTACTGTGCTAACAGCTGTCTTATATATGTGTCTACAGTGTCAACAGCTGTCTTATATATGTGTCTACTGTGTTAACAGCTGTCTTATATATGTCTCTACTGTGCTAACAGCTGTCTTATATATGTGTCTACTGTGTTAACAGCTGTCTTATATATGTGTCTACTGTGTCAACAGCTGTCTTATATATGTGTCTACTGTGCTAACAGCTGTGTTATATATGCGTCTACTGTGTCAACAGCTGTCTTATATATGTGTCTACTGTGCTAACAGCTGTGTTATATATGTGTCTACTGTGTTAACAGCTGTCTTATATATGTGTCTACTGTGCTAACAGCTGTGTTATATATGTGTCTACTGTGTTAAGAGCTGTCTTATATATGTGTCTACTGTGCTAACAGCTGTCTTATATATGTGTCTACTGTGTTAACAGCTGTCTTATATATGTGTCTACTGTGTTAACAGCTGTCTTATATATGTGTCTACTGTGTCAACAGCTGTGTTATATATGTGTCTTCTGTGTTAACAGCTGTCTTATATATGCGTCTACTGTGTTAACTGCTGTGTTATATATGTGTCTACTGTGTTAACAGCTGTCTTATATATGTGTCTACTGTGTTAACAGCTGTCTTATACATGTGTCTACTGTGTCAACAGCTGTGTTATATATGTGTCTACTGTGTTAACAGCTGTCTTATATATGTGTCTACTGTGTCAACAGCTGTCTTATATATGTGTCTACTGTGTTAACAGCTGTCTTATATATGTGTCTACTGTGCTAACAGCTGTCTTATATATGCGTCTTCTGTGTTAACAGCTGTCTTATATATGTGTCTACTGTGTTAACAGCTGTCTTATATATGCGTCTACTGTGTTAACAGCTGTCTTATATATGCGTCTACTGTGTCAACAGCTGTCTTATATATGCGTCTTGTGTGTTAACAGCTGTCTTATATATGCGTCTACTGTGTCAAGAGCTGTCTTATATATGTGTCTACTGTGTTAACAGCTGTCTTATATATGCGTCTACTGTGTTAACAGCTGTCTTATATATGTGTCTACTGTGTTAACAGCTGTCTTACATATGTGTGTACTGTGTCAACAGCTGTGTTATATATGTGTCTACTGTGTTAACAGCTGTCTTATATATGTGTCTTCTGTGTTAACAGCTGTCTTATATATGTGTCTACTGTGTTAACAGCTGTCTTATATATGGGTCTACTGTGTTAACAGCTGTCTTACATATGTGTGTACTGTGTCAACAGCTGTGTTATATATGTGTCTACTGTGTTAACAGCTGTCTTATATATGTGTCTACTGTGTTAACAGCTGTCTTATATATGTGTCTTCTGTGTTAACAGCTGTCTTATATATGTGTCTACTGTGTTAACAGCTGTGTTATATATGTGTCTACTGTGTCAACAGCTGTGTTATATATGTGTCTACTGTGTTAACATCTGTCTTACATATGTGTGTACTGTGTCAACAGCTGTGTTATATATTTGTCTACTGTGTTAACAGCTGTCTTATATATGTGTCTACTGTGCTAACAGCTGTCTTATATATGTGTCTACTGTGTTAACAGATGTCTTATATATGTGTCTACTGTGCTAACAGCTGTCTTATATATGTGTCTACTGTGTTAACAGATGTCTTATATATGTGTCTACTGTGTTAACAGCTGTGTTATATATGTGTCTACTGTGTCAACAGCTGTCTTATATATGTGTCTACTGTGTTAACAGCTGTGTTATATATGTGTGTACTGTGCTAACAGCTGTGTTATATATGTGTCTACTGTGTTAACAGCTGTCTTATATATGTCTCTACTGTGTTAACAGCTGTCTTATATATGTGTCTTCTGTGTTAACAGCTGTCTTATATATGTCTCTACTGTGCTAACAGCTGTCTTATATATGTGTCTACTGTGTTAACAGCTGTCTTATATATGTGTCTACTGTGCTAACAGCTGTCTTATATATGTGTCTACTGTGTTAACAGCTGTCTTATATATGTGTCTACTGTGTTAACAGCTGTGTTATATATGTGTCTACTGTGCTAACAGCTGTCTTATATATGTGTCTACAGTGTCAACAGCTGTCTTATATATCTGTCTACTGTGTCAACAGCTGTCTTATATATGTGTCTACTGTGCTAACAGCTGTCTTATATATGTGTCTACTGTGCTAACAGCTGTCTTATATATGTGTCTACAGTGTCAACAGCTGTCTTATATATGTGTCTACTGTGTTAACAGCTGTCTTATATATGTCTCTACTGTGCTAACAGCTGTCTTATATATGTGTCTACTGTGTTAACAGCTGTCTTATATATGTGTCTACTGTGTCAACAGCTGTCTTATATATGTGTCTACTGTGCTAACAGCTGTGTTATATATGCGTCTACTGTGTCAACAGCTGTCTTATATATGTGTCTACTGTGCTAACAGCTGTGTTATATATGTGTCTACTGTGTTAACAGCTGTCTTATATATGTGTCTACTGTGCTAACAGCTGTGTTATATATGTGTCTACTGTGTTAAGAGCTGTCTTATATATGTGTCTACTGTGCTAACAGCTGTCTTATATATGTGTCTACTGTGTTAACAGCTGTCTTATATATGTGTCTACTGTGTTAACAGCTGTCTTATATATGTGTCTACTGTGCTAACAGCTGTGTTATATATGTGTCTACTGTGTTAACAGCTGTCTTATATATGTGTCTACTGTGCTAACAGCTGTGTTATATATGTGTCTACTGTGTTAAGAGCTGTCTTATATATGTGTCTACTGTGCTAACAGCTGTCTTATATATGTGTCTACTGTGTTAACAGCTGTCTTATATATGTGTCTACTGTGTTAACAGCTGTCTTATATATGTGTCTACTGTGTCAACAGCTGTGTTATATATGTGTCTTCTGTGTTAACAGCTGTCTTATATATGCGTCTACTGTGTTAACTGCTGTGTTATATATGTGTCTACTGTGTTAACAGCTGTCTTATATATGTGTCTACTGTGTTAACAGCTGTCTTATACATGTGTCTACTGTGTCAACAGCTGTGTTATATATGTGTCTACTGTGTTAACAGCTGTCTTATATATGTGTCTACTGTGTCAACAGCTGTCTTATATATGTGTCTACTGTGTTAACAGCTGTCTTATATATGTGTCTACTGTGCTAACAGCTGTCTTATATATGCGTCTTCTGTGTTAACAGCTGTCTTATATATGTGTCTACTGTGTTAACAGCTGTCTTATATATGCGTCTACTGTGTTAACAGCTGTCTTATATATGCGTCTACTGTGTCAACAGCTGTCTTATATATGCGTCTTGTGTGTTAACAGCTGTCTTATATATGCGTCTACTGTGTCAAGAGCTGTCTTATATATGTGTCTACTGTGTTAACAGCTGTCTTATATATGCGTCTACTGTGTTAACAGCTGTCTTATATATGTGTCTACTGTGTTAACAGCTGTCTTACATATGTGTGTACTGTGTCAACAGCTGTGTTATATATGTGTCTACTGTGTTAACAGCTGTCTTATATATGTGTCTTCTGTGTTAACAGCTGTCTTATATATGTGTCTACTGTGTTAACAGCTGTCTTATATATGGGTCTACTGTGTTAACAGCTGTCTTACATATGTGTGTACTGTGTCAACAGCTGTGTTATATATGTGTCTACTGTGTTAACAGCTGTCTTATATATGTGTCTACTGTGTTAACAGCTGTCTTATATATGTGTCTTCTGTGTTAACAGCTGTCTTATATATGTGTCTACTGTGTTAACAGCTGTGTTATATATGTGTCTACTGTGTCAACAGCTGTGTTATATATGTGTCTACTGTGTTAACATCTGTCTTACATATGTGTGTACTGTGTCAACAGCTGTGTTATATATTTGTCTACTGTGTTAACAGCTGTCTTATATATGTGTCTACTGTGCTAACAGCTGTCTTATATATGTGTCTACTGTGTTAACAGATGTCTTATATATGTGTCTACTGTGCTAACAGCTGTCTTATATATGTGTCTACTGTGTTAACAGATGTCTTATATATGTGTCTACTGTGTTAACAGCTGTGTTATATATGTGTCTACTGTGTCAACAGCTGTCTTATATATGTGTCTACTGTGTTAACAGCTGTGTTATATATGTGTGTACTGTGCTAACAGCTGTGTTATATATGTGTCTACTGTGTTAACAGCTGTCTTATATATGTCTCTACTGTGTTAACAGCTGTCTTATATATGTGTCTTCTGTGTTAACAGCTGTCTTATATATGTCTCTACTGTGCTAACAGCTGTCTTATATATGTGTCTACTGTGTTAACAGCTGTCTTATATATGTGTCTACTGTGCTAACAGCTGTCTTATATATGTGTCTACTGTGTTAACAGCTGTCTTATATATGTGTCTACTGTGTTAACAGCTGTGTTATATATGTGTCTACTGTGCTAACAGCTGTCTTATATATGTGTCTACAGTGTCAACAGCTGTCTTATATATCTGTCTACTGTGTCAACAGCTGTCTTATATATGTGTCTACTGTGCTAACAGCTGTCTTATATATGTGTCTACTGTGCTAACAGCTGTCTTATATATGTGTCTACAGTGTCAACAGCTGTCTTATATATGTGTCTACTGTGTTAACAGCTGTCTTATATATGTCTCTACTGTGCTAACAGCTGTCTTATATATGTGTCTACTGTGTTAACAGCTGTCTTATATATGTGTCTACTGTGTCAACAGCTGTCTTATATATGTGTCTACTGTGCTAACAGCTGTGTTATATATGCGTCTACTGTGTCAACAGCTGTCTTATATATGTGTCTACTGTGCTAACAGCTGTGTTATATATGTGTCTACTGTGTTAACAGCTGTCTTATATATGTGTCTACTGTGCTAACAGCTGTGTTATATATGTGTCTACTGTGTTAAGAGCTGTCTTATATATGTGTCTACTGTGCTAACAGCTGTCTTATATATGTGTCTACTGTGTTAACAGCTGTCTTATATATGTGTCTACTGTGTTAACAGCTGTCTTATATATGTGTCTACTGTGTCAACAGCTGTGTTATATATGTGTCTTCTGTGTTAACAGCTGTCTTATATATGCGTCTACTGTGTTAACTGCTGTGTTATATATGTGTCTACTGTGTTAACAGCTGTCTTATATATGTGTCTACTGTGTTAACAGCTGTCTTATACATGTGTCTACTGTGTCAACAGCTGTGTTATATATGTGTCTACTGTGTCAACAGCTGTGTTATATATGTGTCTTCTGTGTTAACAGCTGTCTTATATATGCGTCTACTGTGTTAACTGCTGTGTTATATATGTGTCTACTGTGTTAACAGCTGTCTCATATATGTGTCTACTGTGTTAACAGCTGTCTTATACATGTGTCTACTGTGTCAACAGCTGTGTTATATATGTGTCTACTGTGTTAACAGCTGTCTTATATATGTGTCTACTGTGTCAACAGCTGTCTTATATATGTGTCTACTGTGTTAACAGTTGTCTTATATATGTGTCTACTGTGCTAACAGCTGTCTTATATATGCGTCTACTGTGTTAACAGCTGTCTTATATATGTGTCTACTGTGTTAACAGCTGTCTTATATATGCGTCTACTGTGTTAACAGCTGTCTTATATATGTGTCTACTGTGTTAACAGCTGTCTTACATATGTGTGTACTGTGTCAACAGCTGTGTTATATATGTGTCTACTGTGTTAACAGCTGTCTTATATATGTGTCTACTGTGTTAACAGCTGTCTTATATATGTGTCTTCTGTGTTAACAGCTGTCTTATATATGTGTCTACTGTGTTAACAGCTGTCTTATATATGTGTCTACTGTGTTAACAGCTGTCTTACATATGTGTGTACTGTGTCAACAGCTGTGTTATATATGTGTCTACTGTGTTAACAGCTGTCTTATATATGTGTCTACTGTGCTAACAGCTGTGTGATATATGTGTCTACTGTGTTAAGAGCTGTCTTATATATGTGTCTACTGTGCTAACAGCTGTCTTATATATGTGTCTACTGTGTTAACAGCTGTCTTATATATGTGTCTACTGTGTTAACAGCTGTCTTATATATGTGTCTACTGTGTCAACAGCTGTGTTATATATGTGTCTTCTGTGTTAACAGCTGTCTTATATATGCGTCTACTGTGTTAACTGCTGTGTTATATATGTGTCTACTGTGTTAACAGCTGTCTTATATATGTGTCTACTGTGTTAACAGCTGTCTTATACATGTGTCTACTGTGTCAACAGCTGTGTTATATATGTGTCTACTGTGTTAACAGCTGTCTTATATATGTGTCTACTGTGTCAACAGCTGTCTTATATATGTGTCTACTGTGTTAACAGCTGTCTTATATATGTGTCTACTGTGCTAACAGCTGTCTTATATATGCGTCTTCTGTGTTAACAGCTGTCTTATATATGTGTCTACTGTGTTAACAGCTGTCTTATATATGCGTCTACTGTGTTAACAGCTGTCTTATATATGCGTCTACTGTGTCAACAGCTGTCTTATATATGCGTCTTGTGTGTTAACAGCTGTCTTATATATGCGTCTACTGTGTCAAGAGCTGTCTTATATATGTGTCTACTGTGTTAACAGCTGTCTTATATATGCGTCTACTGTGCTAACAGCTGTCTTATATATGTGTCTACTGTGTTAACAGCTGTCTTACATATGTGTGTACTGTGTCAACAGCTGTGTTATATATGTGTCTACTGTGTTAACAGCTGTCTTATATATGTGTCTACTGTGTTAACAGCTGTCTTATATATGTGTCTTCTGTGTTAACAGCTGTCTTATATATGTGTCTACTGTGTTAACAGCTGTCTTATATATGTGTCTACTGTGTTAACAGCTGTCTTACATATGTGTGTACTGTGTCAACAGCTGTGTTATATATTTGTCTACTGTGTTAACAGCTGTCTTATATATGTGTCTACTGTGCTAACAGCTGTCTTATATATGTGTCTACTGTGTTAACAGATGTCTTATATATGTGTCTACTGTGCTAACAGCTGTCTTATATATGTGTCTACTGTGTTAACAGATGTCTTATATATGTGTCTACTGTGTTAACAGCTGTGTTATATATGTGTCTACTGTGTCAACAGCTGTCTTATATATGTGTCTACTGTGTTAACAGCTGTGTTATATATGTGTGTACTGTGCTAACAGCTGTGTTATATATGTGTCTACTGTGTTAACAGCTGTCTTATATATGTCTCTACTGTGTTAACAGCTGTCTTATATATGTGTCTTCTGTGTTAACAGCTGTCTTATATATGTCTCTACTGTGCTAACAGCTGTCTTATATATGTGTCTACTGTGTTAACAGCTGTCTTATATATGTGTCTACTGTGCTAACAGCTGTCTTATATATGTGTCTACTGTGTTAACAGCTGTCTTATATATGTGTCTACTGTGTTAACAGCTGTGTTATATATGTGTCTACTGTGCTAACAGCTGTCTTATATATGTGTCTACAGTGTCAACAGCTGTCTTATATATCTGTCTACTGTGTCAACAGCTGTCTTATATATGTGTCTACTGTGCAAACATCTGTCTTATATATGTGTCTACTGTGCTAACAGCTGTCTTATATATGTGTCTACAGTGTCAACAGCTGTCTTATATATGTGTCTACTGTGTTAACAGCTGTCTTATATATGTCTCTACTGTGCTAACAGCTGTCTTATATATGTGTCTACTGTGTTAACAGCTGTCTTATATATGTGTCTACTGTGTCAACAGCTGTCTTATATATGTGTCTACTGTGCTAACAGCTGTGTTATATATGCGTCTACTGTGTCAACAGCTGTCTTATATATGTGTCTACTGTGCTAACAGCTGTGTTATATATGTGTCTACTGTGTTAACAGCTGTCTTATATATGTGTCTACTGTGCTAACAGCTGTGTTATATATGTGTCTACTGTGTTAAGAGCTGTCTTATATATGTGTCTACTGTGCTAACAGCTGTCTTATATATGTGTCTACTGTGTTAACAGCTGTCTTATATATGTGTCTACTGTGTTAACAGCTGTCTTATATATGTGTCTACTGTGTCAACAGCTGTGTTATATATGTGTCTTCTGTGTTAACAGCTGTCTTATATATGCGTCTACTGTGTTAACTGCTGTGTTATATATGTGTCTACTGTGTTAACAGCTGTCTTATATATGTGTCTACTGTGTTAACAGCTGTCTTATACATGTGTCTACTGTGTCAACAGCTGTGTTATATATGTGTCTACTGTGTTAACAGCTGTCTTATATATGTGTCTACTGTGTCAACAGCTGTCTTATATATGTGTCTACTGTGTTAACAGCTGTCTTATATATGTGTCTACTGTGCTAACAGCTGTCTTATATATGCGTCTTCTGTGTTAACAGCTGTCTTATATATGTGTCTACTGTGTTAACAGCTGTCTTATATATGCGTCTACTGTGTTAACAGCTGTCTTATATATGCGTCTACTGTGTCAACAGCTGTCTTATATATGCGTCTTGTGTGTTAACAGCTGTCTTATATATGCGTCTACTGTGTCAAGAGCTGTCTTATATATGTGTCTACTGTGTTAACAGCTGTCTTATATATGCGTCTACTGTGTTAACAGCTGTCTTATATATGTGTCTACTGTGTTAACAGCTGTCTTACATATGTGTGTACTGTGTCAACAGCTGTGTTATATATGTGTCTACTGTGTTAACAGCTGTCTTATATATGTGTCTTCTGTGTTAACAGCTGTCTTATATATGTGTCTACTGTGTTAACAGCTGTCTTATATATGGGTCTACTGTGTTAACAGCTGTCTTACATATGTGTGTACTGTGTCAACAGCTGTGTTATATATGTGTCTACTGTGTTAACAGCTGTCTTATATATGTGTCTACTGTGTTAACAGCTGTCTTATATATGTGTCTTCTGTGTTAACAGCTGTCTTATATATGTGTCTACTGTGTTAACAGCTGTGTTATATATGTGTCTACTGTGTCAACAGCTGTGTTATATATGTGTCTACTGTGTTAACATCTGTCTTACATATGTGTGTACTGTGTCAACAGCTGTGTTATATATTTGTCTACTGTGTTAACAGCTGTCTTATATATGTGTCTACTGTGCTAACAGCTGTCTTATATATGTGTCTACTGTGTTAACAGATGTCTTATATATGTGTCTACTGTGCTAACAGCTGTCTTATATATGTGTCTACTGTGTTAACAGATGTCTTATATATGTGTCTACTGTGTTAACAGCTGTGTTATATATGTGTCTACTGTGTCAACAGCTGTCTTATATATGTGTCTACTGTGTTAACAGCTGTGTTATATATGTGTGTACTGTGCTAACAGCTGTGTTATATATGTGTCTACTGTGTTAACAGCTGTCTTATATATGTCTCTACTGTGTTAACAGCTGTCTTATATATGTGTCTTCTGTGTTAACAGCTGTCTTATATATGTCTCTACTGTGCTAACAGCTGTCTTATATATGTGTCTACTGTGTTAACAGCTGTCTTATATATGTGTCTACTGTGCTAACAGCTGTCTTATATATGTGTCTACTGTGTTAACAGCTGTCTTATATATGTGTCTACTGTGTTAACAGCTGTGTTATATATGTGTCTACTGTGCTAACAGCTGTCTTATATATGTGTCTACAGTGTCAACAGCTGTCTTATATATCTGTCTACTGTGTCAACAGCTGTCTTATATATGTGTCTACTGTGCTAACAGCTGTCTTATATATGTGTCTACTGTGCTAACAGCTGTCTTATATATGTGTCTACAGTGTCAACAGCTGTCTTATATATGTGTCTACTGTGTTAACAGCTGTCTTATATATGTCTCTACTGTGCTAACAGCTGTCTTATATATGTGTCTACTGTGTTAACAGCTGTCTTATATATGTGTCTACTGTGTCAACAGCTGTCTTATATATGTGTCTACTGTGCTAACAGCTGTGTTATATATGCGTCTACTGTGTCAACAGCTGTCTTATATATGTGTCTACTGTGCTAACAGCTGTGTTATATATGTGTCTACTGTGTTAACAGCTGTCTTATATATGTGTCTACTGTGCTAACAGCTGTGTTATATATGTGTCTACTGTGTTAAGAGCTGTCTTATATATGTGTCTACTGTGCTAACAGCTGTCTTATATATGTGTCTACTGTGTTAACAGCTGTCTTATATATGTGTCTACTGTGTTAACAGCTGTCTTATATATGTGTCTACTGTGTCAACAGCTGTGTTATATATGTGTCTTCTGTGTTAACAGCTGTCTTATATATGCGTCTACTGTGTTAACTGCTGTGTTATATATGTGTCTACTGTGTTAACAGCTGTCTTATATATGTGTCTACTGTGTTAACAGCTGTCTTATACATGTGTCTACTGTGTCAACAGCTGTGTTATATATGTGTCTACTGTGTCAACAGCTGTGTTATATATGTGTCTTCTGTGTTAACAGCTGTCTTATATATGCGTCTACTGTGTTAACTGCTGTGTTATATATGTGTCTACTGTGTTAACAGCTGTCTCATATATGTGTCTACTGTGTTAACAGCTGTCTTATACATGTGTCTACTGTGTCAACAGCTGTGTTATATATGTGTCTACTGTGTTAACAGCTGTCTTATATATGTGTCTACTGTGTCAACAGCTGTCTTATATATGTGTCTACTGTGTTAACAGTTGTCTTATATATGTGTCTACTGTGCTAACAGCTGTCTTATATATGCGTCTACTGTGTTAACAGCTGTCTTATATATGTGTCTACTGTGTTAACAGCTGTCTTATATATGCGTCTACTGTGTTAACAGCTGTCTTATATATGTGTCTACTGTGTTAACAGCTGTCTTACATATGTGTGTACTGTGTCAACAGCTGTGTTATATATGTGTCTACTGTGTTAACAGCTGTCTTATATATGTGTCTACTGTGTTAACAGCTGTCTTATATATGTGTCTTCTGTGTTAACAGCTGTCTTATATATGTGTCTACTGTGTTAACAGCTGTCTTATATATGTGTCTACTGTGTTAACAGCTGTCTTACATATGTGTGTACTGTGTCAACAGCTGTGTTATATATGTGTCTACTGTGTTAACAGCTGTCTTATATATGTGTCTACTGTGTTAACAGCTGTCTTATATATGTGTCTTCTGTGTTAACAGCTGTCTTATATATGTGTCTACTGTGTTAACAGCTGTGTTATATATGTGTCTACTGTGTCAACAGCTGTGTTATATATGTGTCTACTGTGTTAACATCTGTCTTACATATGTGTGTACTGTGTCAACAGCTGTGTTATATATTTGTCTACTGTGTTAACAGCTGTCTTATATATGTGTCTACTGTGCTAACAGCTGTCTTATATATGTGTCTACTGTGTTAACAGATGTCTTATATATGTGTCTACTGTGCTAACAGCTGTCTTATATATGTGTCTACTGTGTTAACAGATGTCTTATATATGTGTCTACTGTGTTAACAGCTGTGTTATATATGTGTCTACTGTGTCAACAGCTGTCTTATATATGTGTCTACTGTGTTAACAGCTGTGTTATATATGTGTGTACTGTGCTAACAGCTGTGTTATATATGTGTCTACTGTGTTAACAGCTGTCTTATATATGTCTCTACTGTGTTAACAGCTGTCTTATATATGTGTCTTCTGTGTTAACAGCTGTCTTATATATGTCTCTACTGTGCTAACAGCTGTCTTATATATGTGTCTACTGTGTTAACAGCTGTCTTATATATGTGTCTACTGTGCTAACAGCTGTCTTATATATGTGTCTACTGTGTTAACAGCTGTCTTATATATGTGTCTACTGTGTTAACAGCTGTGTTATATATGTGTCTACTGTGCTAACAGCTGTCTTATATATGTGTCTACAGTGTCAACAGCTGTCTTATATATCTGTCTACTGTGTCAACAGCTGTCTTATATATGTGTCTACTGTGCTAACAGCTGTCTTATATATGTGTCTACTGTGCTAACAGCTGTCTTATATATGTGTCTACAGTGTCAACAGCTGTCTTATATATGTGTCTACTGTGTTAACAGCTGTCTTATATATGTCTCTACTGTGCTAACAGCTGTCTTATATATGTGTCTACTGTGTTAACAGCTGTCTTATATATGTGTCTACTGTGTCAACAGCTGTCTTATATATGTGTCTACTGTGCTAACAGCTGTGTTATATATGCGTCTACTGTGTCAACAGCTGTCTTATATATGTGTCTACTGTGCTAACAGCTGTGTTATATATGTGTCTACTGTGTTAACAGCTGTCTTATATATGTGTCTACTGTGCTAACAGCTGTGTGATATATGTGTCTACTGTGTTAAGAGCTGTCTTATATATGTGTCTACTGTGCTAACAGCTGTCTTATATATGTGTCTACTGTGTTAACAGCTGTCTTATATATGTGTCTACTGTGTTAACAGCTGTCTTATATATGTGTCTACTGTGTCAACAGCTGTGTTATATATGTGTCTTCTGTGTTAACAGCTGTCTTATATATGCGTCTACTGTGTTAACTGCTGTGTTATATATGTGTCTACTGTGTTAACAGCTGTCTTATATATGTGTCTACTGTGTTAACAGCTGTCTTATACATGTGTCTACTGTGTCAACAGCTGTGTTATATATGTGTCTACTGTGTTAACAGCTGTCTTATATATGTGTCTACTGTGTCAACAGCTGTCTTATATATGTGTCTACTGTGTTAACAGCTGTCTTATATATGTGTCTACTGTGCTAACAGCTGTCTTATATATGCGTCTTCTGTGTTAACAGCTGTCTTATATATGTGTCTACTGTGTTAACAGCTGTCTTATATATGCGTCTACTGTGTTAACAGCTGTCTTATATATGCGTCTACTGTGTCAACAGCTGTCTTATATATGCGTCTTGTGTGTTAACAGCTGTCTTATATATGCGTCTACTGTGTCAAGAGCTGTCTTATATATGTGTCTACTGTGTTAACAGCTGTCTTATATATGCGTCTACTGTGCTAACAGCTGTCTTATATATGTGTCTACTGTGTTAACAGCTGTCTTACATATGTGTGTACTGTGTCAACAGCTGTGTTATATATGTGTCTACTGTGTTAACAGCTGTCTTATATATGTGTCTACTGTGTTAACAGCTGTCTTATATATGTGTCTTCTGTGTTAACAGCTGTCTTATATATGTGTCTACTGTGTTAACAGCTGTCTTATATATGTGTCTACTGTGTTAACAGCTGTCTTACATATGTGTGTACTGTGTCAACAGCTGTGTTATATATGTGTCTACTGTGTTAACAGCTGTCTTATATATGTGTCTACTGTGTTAACAGCTGTCTTATATATGTGTCTTCTGTGTTAACAGCTGTCTTATATATGTGTCTACTGTGTTAACAGCTGTGTTATATATGTGTCTACTGTGTCAACAGCTGTGTTATATATGTGTCTACTGTGTTAACATCTGTCTTACATATGTGTGTACTGTGTCAACAGCTGTGTTATATATTTGTCTACTGTGTTAACAGCTGTCTTATATATGTGTCTACTGTGCTAACAGCTGTCTTATATATGTGTCTACTGTGTTAACAGATGTCTTATATATGTGTCTACTGTGCTAACAGCTGTCTTATATATGTGTCTACTGTGTTAACAGATGTCTTATATATGTGTCTACTGTGTTAACAGCTGTGTTATATATGTGTCTACTGTGTCAACAGCTGTCTTATATATGTGTCTACTGTGTTAACAGCTGTGTTATATATGTGTGTACTGTGCTA
Source organism: Eledone cirrhosa (assembly GCA_964016885.1). Lineage (NCBI taxonomy): Eukaryota > Metazoa > Mollusca > Cephalopoda > Octopoda > Eledonidae > Eledone > Eledone cirrhosa. The sequence continues at coordinate 28,752,726 of OZ024740.1, forward strand.
ACAGCTGTGTTATATATGTGTCTACTGTGTTAACAGCTGTCTTATATATGTCTCTACTGTGTTAACAGCTGTCTTATATATGTGTCTTCTGTGTTAACAGCTGTCTTATATATGTCTCTACTGTGCTAACAGCTGTCTTATATATGTGTCTACTGTGTTAACAGCTGTCTTATATATGTGTCTACTGTGCTAACAGCTGTCTTATATATGTGTCTACTGTGTTAACAGCTGTCTTATATATGTGTCTACTGTGTTAACAGCTGTGTTATATATGTGTCTACTGTGCTAACAGCTGTCTTATATATGTGTCTACAGTGTCAACAGCTGTCTTATATATCTGTCTACTGTGTCAACAGCTGTCTTATATATGTGTCTACTGTGCAAACATCTGTCTTATATATGTGTCTACTGTGCTAACAGCTGTCTTATATATGTGTCTACAGTGTCAACAGCTGTCTTATATATGTGTCTACTGTGTTAACAGCTGTCTTATATATGTCTCTACTGTGCTAACAGCTGTCTTATATATGTGTCTACTGTGTTAACAGCTGTCTTATATATGTGTCTACTGTGTCAACAGCTGTCTTATATATGTGTCTACTGTGCTAACAGCTGTGTTATATATGCGTCTACTGTGTCAACAGCTGTCTTATATATGTGTCTACTGTGCTAACAGCTGTGTTATATATGTGTCTACTGTGTTAACAGCTGTCTTATATATGTGTCTACTGTGCTAACAGCTGTGTTATATATGTGTCTACTGTGTTAAGAGCTGTCTTATATATGTGTCTACTGTGCTAACAGCTGTCTTATATATGTGTCTACTGTGTTAACAGCTGTCTTATATATGTGTCTACTGTGTTAACAGCTGTCTTATATATGTGTCTACTGTGTCAACAGCTGTGTTATATATGTGTCTTCTGTGTTAACAGCTGTCTTATATATGCGTCTACTGTGTTAACTGCTGTGTTATATATGTGTCTACTGTGTTAACAGCTGTCTTATATATGTGTCTACTGTGTTAACAGCTGTCTTATACATGTGTCTACTGTGTCAACAGCTGTGTTATATATGTGTCTACTGTGTTAACAGCTGTCTTATATATGTGTCTACTGTGTCAACAGCTGTCTTATATATGTGTCTACTGTGTTAACAGCTGTCTTATATATGTGTCTACTGTGCTAACAGCTGTCTTATATATGCGTCTTCTGTGTTAACAGCTGTCTTATATATGTGTCTACTGTGTTAACAGCTGTCTTATATATGCGTCTACTGTGTTAACAGCTGTCTTATATATGCGTCTACTGTGTCAACAGCTGTCTTATATATGCGTCTTGTGTGTTAACAGCTGTCTTATATATGCGTCTACTGTGTCAAGAGCTGTCTTATATATCTGTCTACTGTGTTAACAGCTGTCTTATATATGCGTCTACTGTGTTAACTGCTGTGTTATATATGTGTCTACTGTGTTAACAGCTGTCTTATATATGTGTCTACTGTGTTAACAGCTGTCTTATATATGTGTCTACTGTGTTAACAGCTGTCTTAAATATGTGTCTACTGTGTTAACAGCTGTCTTATATATGTGTCTACTGTGTCAACAGCTGTCTTATATATGTGTCTACTGTGTTAACAGCTGTCTTATATATGTGTCTACTGTGTTAACAGCTGTGTTATATATGTGTCTACTGTGTCAACAGCTGTCTTATATATGTGTCTACTGTGTTAACAGCTGTCTTATATATGTGTCTACTGTGTTAACAGCTGTCTTACATATGTGTGTACTGTGTCAACAGCTGTGTTATATATGTGTCTACTGTGTTAACAGCTGTCTTATATATGTGTCTACTGTGTTAACAGCTGTCTTATATATGTGTCTTCTGTGTTAACAGCTGTCTTATATATGTGTCTACTGTGTTAACAGCTGTGTTATATATGTGTCTACTGTGTCAACAGCTGTGTTATATATGTGTCTACTGTGTTAACAGCTGTCTTACATATGTGTGTACTGTGTCAACAGCTGTGTTATATATGTGTCTACTGTGTTAACAGCTGTCTTATATATGTGTCTACTGTGCTAACAGCTGTCTTATATATGTGTCTACTGTGTTAACAGATGTCTTATATATGTGTCTACTGTGCTAACAGCTGTCTTATATATGTGTCTACTGTGTTAACAGATGTCTTATATATGTGTCTACTGTGTTAACAGCTGTGTTATATATGTGTCTACTTTGTCAACAGCTGTGTTATATATGTGTCTACTGTGTTAACAGCTGTGTTATATATGTGTGTACTGTGTCAACAGCTGTGTTATATATGTGTCTACTGTGTTAACAGCTGTCTTATATATGTGTCTACTGTGTCAACAGCTGTGTTATATATGTGTCTACTGTGTTAACAGCTGTCTTAAATATGTGTCTACTGTGTTAACAGCTGTCTTAAATATGTGTCTACTGTGTTAACAGCTCTCTTATATATGTGTCTACTGTGTTAACAGCTGGGTTATATATGTGTCTACTGTGTTAACAGTTGTCTTATATATGTGTCTACTGTGTTAACAGCTGTCTTATATATGTGTCTACTGTGTCAACAGCTGTCTTATATATGTCTCTACTGTGCTAACCGCTGTCTTATATATGTGTCTACTGTGTTAACAGCTGTCTTATATATGTGTCTACTGTGTTAACAGCTGTGTTATATATGTGTCTACTGTGTCAACAGCTGTCTTATATATGTGTCTACTGTGCTAACAGCTGTGTTCTATATGTGTCTACAGTGTCAACAGCTGTCCTATATATGTCTCTACTGTGTTAACAGCTGTCTTATATATGTCTCTACTGTGCTAACAGCTGTCTTATATATGTGTCTACAGTGTTAACAGCTGTCTTATATATGTGTCTACTGTGTCAACAGCTGTCTTATATATGTGTCTACTGTGCTAACAGCTGTCTTATATATGTGTCTACTGTGCTAACAGCTGTCTTATATATGTGTCTACTGTGTTAACAGATGTCTTATATATGTGTCTACTGTGTTAACAGCTGTGTTATATATGTGTCTACTGTGTCAACAGCTGTCTTATATATGTGTCTACTGTGTTAACAGCTGTGTTATATATGTGTGTACTGTGCTAACAGCTGTGTTATATATGTGTCTACTGTGTTAACAGCTGTCTTATATATGTCTCTACTGTGTTAACAGCTGTCTTATATATGTGTCTTCTGTGTTAACAGCTGTCTTATATATGTCTCTACTGTGCTAACAGCTGTCTTATATATGTGTCTACTGTGTTAACAGCTGTCTTATATATGTGTCTACTGTGCTAACAGCTGTCTTATATATGTGTCTACTGTGTTAACAGCTGTCTTATATATGTGTCTACTGTGTTAACAGCTGTGTTATATATGTGTCTACTGTGCTAACAGCTGTCTTATATATGTGTCTACAGTGTCAACAGCTGTCTTATATATCTGTCTACTGTGTCAACAGCTGTCTTATATATGTGTCTACTGTGCTAACAGCTGTCTTATATATGTGTCTACTGTGCTAACAGCTGTCTTATATATGTGTCTACAGTGTCAACAGCTGTCTTATATATGTGTCTACTGTGTTAACAGCTGTCTTATATATGTCTCTACTGTGCTAACAGCTGTCTTATATATGTGTCTACTGTGTTAACAGCTGTCTTATATATGTGTCTACTGTGTCAACAGCTGTCTTATATATGTGTCTACTGTGCTAACAGCTGTGTTATATATGCGTCTACTGTGTCAACAGCTGTCTTATATATGTGTCTACTGTGCTAACAGCTGTGTTATATATGTGTCTACTTTGTTAACAGCTGTCTTATATATGTGTCTACTGTGCTAACAGCTGTGTTATATATGTGTCTACTGTGTTAAGAGCTGTCTTATATATGTGTCTACTGTGCTAACAGCTGTCTTATATATGTGTCTACTGTGTTAACAGCTGTCTTATATATGTGTCTACTGTGTTAACAGCTGTCTTATATATGTGTCTACTGTGTCAACAGCTGTGTTATATATGTGTCTTCTGTGTTAACAGCTGTCTTATATATGCGTCTACTGTGTTAACTGCTGTGTTATATATGTGTCTACTGTGTTAACAGCTGTCTTATATATGTGTCTACTGTGTTAACAGCTGTCTTATACATGTGTCTATGGTGTCAACAGCTGTGTTATATATGTGTCTACTGTGTTAACAGCTGTCTTATATATGTGTCTACTGTGTCAACAGCTGTCTTATATATGTGTCTACTGTGTTAACAGCTGTCTTATATATGTGTCTACTGTGCTAACAGCTGTCTTATATATGCGTCTTCTGTGTTAACAGCTGTCTTATATATGTGTCTACTGTGTTAACAGCTGTCTTATATATGCGTCTACTGTGTTAACAGCTGTCTTATATATGCGTCTACTGTGTCAACAGCTGTCTTATATATGCGTCTTGTGTGTTAACAGCTGTCTTATATATGCGTCTACTGTGTCAAGAGCTGTCTTATATATGTGTCTACTGTGTTAACAGCTGTCTTATATATGCGTCTACTGTGTTAACTGCTGTGTTATATATGTGTCTACTGTGTTAACAGCTGTCTTATATATGTGTCTACTGTGTTAACAGCTGTCTTATATATGTGTCTACTGTGTTAACAGCTGTCTTAAATATGTGTCTACTGTGTTAACAGCTGTCTTATATATGTGTCTACTGTGTCAACAGCTGTCTTATATATGTGTCTACTGTGTTAACAGCTGTCTTATATATGTGTCTACTGTGTTAACAGCTGTGTTATATATGTGTCTACTGTGTCAACAGCTGTGTTATATATGTGTCTACTGTGTCAACAGCTGTGTTATATATGTGTCTACTGTGTTAACAGCTGTCTTACATATGTGTGTACTGTGTCAACAGCTGTGTTATATATGTGTCTACTGTGTTAACAGCTGTCTTATATATGTGTCTACTGTGCTAACAGCTGTCTTATATATGTGTCTACTGTGTTAACAGATGTCTTATATATGTGTCTACTGTGCTAACAGCTGTCTTATATATGTGTCTACTGTGTTAACAGATGTCTTATATATGTGTCTACTGTGTTAACAGCTGTGTTATATATGTGTCTACTTTGTCAACAGCTGTGTTATATATGTGTCTACTGTGTTAACAGCTGTGTTATATATGTGTGTACTGTGTCAACAGCTGTGTTATATATGTGTCTACTGTGTTAACAGCTGTCTTATATATGTGTCTACTGTGTCAACAGCTGTGTTATATATGTGTCTACTGTGTTAACAGCTGTCTTAAATATGTGTCTACTGTGTTAACAGCTGTCTTAAATATGTGTCTACTGTGTTAACAGCTCTCTTATATATGTGTCTACTGTTGTAACAGCTGGGTTATATATGTGTCTACTGTGTTAACAGCTGTCTTATATATGTGTCTACTGTGTTAACAGCTGTCTTATATATGTGTCTACTGTGTCAACAGCTGTCTTATATATGTCTCTACTGTGCTAACAGCTGTCTTATATATGTGTCTACTGTGTTAACAGCTGTCTTATATATGTGTCTACTGTGTTAACAGCTGTGTTATATATGTGTCTACTGTGTCAACAGCTGTTTTATATATGTGTCTACTGTGCTAACAGCTGTGTTCTATATGTGTCTACAGTGTCAACAGCTGTCCTATATATGTCTCTACTGTGTTAACAGCTGTCTTATATATGTCTCTACTGTGCTAACAGCTGTCTTATATATGTGTCTACAGTGTTAACAGCTGTCTTATATATGTGTCTACTGTGTCAACAGCTGTCTTATATATGTGTCTACTGTGCTAACAGCTGTCTTATATATGTGTCTACTGTGCTAACAGCTGTCTTATATATGTGTCTACAGTGTCAACAGCTGTCTTATATAGGTGTCTACTATGTTAACAGCTGTCTTATATATGTCTCTACTGTGCTAACAGCTGTCTTATATATGTGTCTACTGTGTTAACAGCTGTCTTATATATGTGTCTACTGTGTCAACAGCTGTCTTATATATGTGTCTACTGTACTAACAGCTGTGTTATATATGTGTCTACTGTGTCAACAGCTGTCTTATATATGTGTCTACTGTGTTAACAGCTGTCTTATATAGGTGTCTACTGTGCTAACAGCTGTGTTATATATGTGTCTACTGTGTTAACAGCTGTCTTACATATGTGTCTACTGTGCTAACAGCTGTCTTATATATGTGTCTACTGTGTTAACAGCTGTCTTATATATGTGTCTACTGTGTTAACAGCTGTCTTATATATGTCTCTACTGTGTCAACAGCTGTGTTATATATGTGTCTTCTGTGTTAACAGCTGTCTTATATATGCGTCTACTGTGTTAACTGCTGTGTTATATATGTGTCTACTGTGTTAACAGCTGTCTTATATATGTGTCTACTGTGTTAACAGCTGTCTTATACATGTGTCTACTGTGTCAACAGCTGTGTTATATATGTGTCTACTGTGTTAACAGCTTTCTTATATATGTGTCTACTGTGTCAACAGCTGTCTTATATATGTGTCTACTGTGTTAACAGCTGTCTTATATATGTGTCTACTGTGCTAACAGCTATCTTATATATGTGTCTACTGTGTTAACAGCTGTCTTATATATGCGTCTACTGTGTTAACAGCTGTCTTATATATGTGTCTACTGTGTTAACAGCTGTCTTATATATGCGTCTACTGTGTTAACAGCTGTCTTATATATGTGTCTACTGTGTCAACAGCTGTCTTATATATGCGTCTACTGTGTTAACAGCTGTCTTATATATGTGTCTACTGTGTTAACAGCTGTCTTATATATGCGTCTACTGTGTCAACAGCTGTCTTATACATGTGTCTACTGTGTTAACAGCTGTCTTAGATATGCGTCTACTGTGTTAACTGCTGTGTTATATATGTGTCTACTGTGTTAACAGCTGTCTTATATATGTGTCTACTGTGTCAACAGCTGTCTTATATATGTGTCTACTGTGTTAACAGCTGTCTTAAATATGTGTCTACTGTGTTAACAGCTGTCTTAAATATGTGTCTACTGTGTCAACAGCTGTGCTATATATGTGTCTACTGTGTTAACAGCTGTCTTATATATGTGTCTACTGTGTTAACAGCTGTGTTATATATGTGTCTACTGTGTCAACAGCTGTCTTATATATGTGTCTACTGTGTTAACAGCTGTCTTATATATGGGTCTACTGTGTTAACAGCTGTCTTACATATGTGTGTACTGTGTCAACAGCTGTGTTATATATGTGTCTACTGTGTTAACAGCTGTCTTATATATGTGTCTTCTGTGTTAACAGCTGTCTTATATATGTGTCTACTGTGTTAACAGCTGTGTTATATATGTGTCTACTGTGTCAACAACTGTGTTATATATGTGTCTACTGTGTTAACAGCTATCTTACATATGTGTGTACTGTGTCAACAGCTGTGTTATATATGTGTCTACTGTGTTAACAGCTGTCTTATATATGTGTCTACTGTGCTAACAGCTGTCTTATATATGTGTCTACTGTGTTAACAGATGTCTTATATATGTGTCTACTGTGCTAACAGCTGTCTTATATATGTGTCTACTGTGTTAACAGATGTCTTATATATGTGTCTACTGTGTTAACAGCTGTGTTATATATGTGTCTACTGTGTCAACAGCTGTCTTATATATGTGTCTACTGTGTTAACAGCTGTGTTATATATGTGTGTACTGTGTCAACAGCTGTGTTATATATGTGTCTACTGTGTTAACAGCTGTCTTATATATGTGTCTACTGTGTCAACAGCTGTGTTATATATGTGTCTACTGTGTTAACAGCTGTCTTAAATATGTGTCTACTGTGTTAACAGCTCTCTTATATATGTCTCTACTGTGTTAACAGCTGTCTTATATATGTGTCTACTGTGTTAACAGCTGGGTTATATATGTGTCTACTGTGTTAACAGCTGTCTTATATATGTGTCTACTGTGTTAACAGCTGTGTTATATATGTGTCTACTGTGTTAACAGCTGTCTTATATATGTGTCTACTGTGTCAACAGCTGTCTTATATATGTGTCTACTGTGTTAACAGCTGTCTTATATATGTGTCTAGTGTGTCAACAGCTGTCTTATATATGTGTCTACAATGTTAACAGCTGTCTTATATATGTGTCTACTGTGTTAACAGCTGTCTTATATATGTGTCTACTGTGTTAACAGCTGTCTTATATATGTGTCTACTGTGCTAACAGCTGTCTTATATATGTGTCTACTGTGTTAACAGCTGTCTTATATATGTGTCTACTGTGTTAACAGCTGTCTTATATATGTGTCTACTGTGCTAACAGCTGTCTTATATATGTGTCTACTGTGTTAACTGCTGTGTTATATATGTGTCTACTGTGTTAACAGCTGTGTTATATATGTCTACTGTGTTAACAGCTGTGTTATATATGTGTCTACTGTGTCAACAGCTGTGTTATATATGTGTCTACTGTGCTAACAGCTGTCTTATATATGTGTCTACTGTGTTAACAGCTGTCTTATATATGTGTCTACTGTATTAACAGCTGTCGTATATATGCGTCTATTGTGTCAACAGCTGTCTTATATATGTGTCTACAGTGTCAACAGCTGTCTTATATATGTGTCTACTGTGTTAACAGCCGTGTTATATATGTGTCTACTGTGTTAACTGCTGTGTTATATATGTGTCTACTGTGTTAACTGCTGTGTTATACATGTGTCTACTGTGTCAACAGCTGTGTTATATATGTGTCTACTGTGTTAACAGCTGTCTTATATATGTGTCTACTGTATTAACAGCTGTCGTATATATGCGTCTATTGTGTCAACAGCTGTCTTATATATGTGTCTACAGTGTCAACAGCTGTCTTATATATGTGTCTACTGTGTTAACAGCCGTGTTATATATGTGTCTACTGTGTTAACTGCTGTGTTATATATGTGTCTACTGTGTTAACTGCTGTGTTATACATGTGTCTACTGTGTCAACAGCTGTGTTATATATGTGTCTACTGTGCTAACAGCTATCTTATATATGTGTCTACTGTGTTAACAGCTGTCTTATATATGTGTCTACTGTGCTAACAGCTGTCTTATATATGTGTCTACTGTGTTAACAGCTGTCTTATATATGTGTCTACTGTGTTAACAGCTGTCTTAAATATGTGTCTGCTGTGTTAACAGCTGTCTTATATATGTGTCTACTGTGTTAACTGCTGTGTTATATATGTGTCTACTGTGTTAACAGCTGTCTTATATATGTGTCTACTGTGCTAACAGCTGTCTTATATATGTGTCTACTGTGTTAACAGCTGTCTTATATATGTCTACTGTGTTAACTGCTGTGTTATATGTGTGTCTACTGTGTTAACTGCTGTGTTATATATGTGTCTACTGTGTTAACAGCTGTGTTATATATGTCTACTGTGTTAACAGCTGTGTTATATATGTGTCTACTGTGTCAACAGCTGTGTTATATATGTGTCTACTGTGTTAACAGCTGTCTTATATATGTGTCTACTGTGTTAACAGCTGTCTTATATATGCGTCTACTGTGTTAACAGCTGTCTTATATATGTGTCTACTGTGTTAACAGCTGTCTTATATATGCGTCTACTGTGTCAACAGCTGTCTTATATATGTGTCTACTGTGTTAACAGCTGTCTTATATATGCGTCTACTGTGTTAACTGCTGTGTTATATATGTGTCTACTGTGTTAACAGCTGTCTTATATATGTGTCTACTGTGTTAACAGCTGTCTTATATATGTGTCTACTGTGTTAACAGCTGTCTTAAATATGTGTCTACTGTGTTAACAGCTGTCTTATATATGTGTCTACTGTGTCAACAGCTGTGTTATATATGTGTCTACTGTGTTAACAGCTGTCTTATATATGTGTCTACTGTGTTAACAGCTGTGTTATATATGTGTCTACTGTGTCAACAGCTGTCTTATTTATGTGTCTACTGTGTTAACAGCTGTCTTATATATGTGTCTTCTGTGTTAACAGCTGTCTTATATATGTGTCTACTGTGTTAACAGCTGTGTTATATATGTGTCTACTGTGTCAACAACTGTGTTATATATGTGTCTACTGTGTTAACAGCTATCTTACATATGTGTGTACTGTGTCAACAGCTGTGTTATATATGTGTCTACTGTGTTAACAGCTGTCTTATATATGTGTCTACTGTGCTAACAGCTGTCTTATATATGTGTCTACTGTGTTAACAGATGTCTTATATATGTGTCTACTGTGCTAACAGCTGTCTTATATATGTGTCTACTGTGTTAACAGATGTCTTATATATGTGTCTACTGTGTTAACAGCTGTGTTATATATTTGTCTACTGTGTCAACAGCTGTCTTATATATGTGTCTACTGTGTTAACAGCTGTGTTATATATGTGTGTACTGTGTCAACAGCTGTGTTATATATGTGTCTACTGTGTTAACAGCTGTCTTATATATGTGTCTACTGTGTCAACAGCTGTGTTATATATGTGTCTACTGTGTTAACAGCTGTCTTAAATATGTGTCTACTGTGTTAACAGCTCTCTTATATATGTCTCTACTGTGTTAACAGCTGTCTTATATATGTGTCTACTGTGTTAACAGCTGGGTTATATATGTGTCTACTGTGTTAACAGCTGTCTTATATATGTGTCTACTGTGTTAACAGCTGTGTTATATATGTGTCTACTGTGTTAACAGCTGTCTTATATATGTGTCTACTGTGTCAACAGCTGTCTTATATATGTGTCTACTGTGTTAACAGCTGTCTTATATATGTGTCTAGTGTGTCAACAGCTGTCTTATATATGTGTCTACTGTGTTAACAGCTGTCTTATATATGTGTCTACTGTGTTAACAGCTGTGTTATATATGTGTCTACTGTGTCAACAGCTGTCTTATATATGTGTCTACTGTGTTAACAGCTGTCTTATATATGTGTCTACTGTGCTAACAGCTGTCTTATATATGTGTCTACTGTGTTAACTGCTGTGTTATATATGTGTCTACTGTGTTAACAGCTGTGTTATATATGTCTACTGTGTTAACAGCTGTGTTATATATGTGTCTACTGTGTCAACAGCTGTGTTATATATGTGTCTACTGTGCTAACAGCTGTCTTATATATGTGTCTACTGTGTTAACAGCTGTCTTATATATGTGTCTACTGTATTAACAGCTGTCGTATATATGCGTCTATTGTGTCAACATCTGTCTTATATATGTGTCTACAGTGTCAACAGCTGTCTTATATATGTGTCTACTGTGTTAACAGCCGTGTTATATATGTGTCTACTGTGGTAACTGCTGTGTTATATATGTGTCTACTGTGTTAACTGCTGTGTTATACATGTGTCTACTGTGTCAACAGCTGTGTTATATATGTGTCTACTGTGTTAACAGCTGTGTTATATATGTGTCTACTGTGCTAACAGCTATCTTATATATGTGTCTACTGTGTTAACAGCTGTCTTATATATGTGTCTACTGTGCTGACAGCTGTCTTATATATGTGTCTACTGTGTTAACAGCTGTCTTATATATGTGTCTACTGTGTCAACAGCTGTCTTGTATATGTGTCTACTGTGTTAACAGCTGTCTTAAATATGTGTCTGCTGTGTTAACAGCTGTCTTATATATGTGTCTACTGTGTTAACAGCTGTCTTATATATGTGTCTACTGTGTTAACAGCTGTGTTATATATGTGTGTACTGTGTCAACAGCTGTGTTATATATGTGTGTACTGTGTCAACAGCTGTGTTATATATGTGTCTACTGTGTTAACAGCTGTCTTATATATGTGTCTACTGTGCTAACAGCTGTCTTATATATGTGTCTACTGTGTTAACAGCTGTCTTATATATGTCTACTGTGTTAACTGCTGTGTTATATATGTGTCTACTGTGTTAACTGCTGTGTTATATATGTGTCTACTGTGTTAACAGCTGTGTTATATATGTCTACTTTGTTAACAGCTGTGTTATATATGTGTCTACTGTGTCAACAGCTGTGTTATATATGTGTCTACTGTGTTAACAGCTGTCTTATATATGTGTCTACTGTGTTAACAGCTGTCTTATATATGCGTCTACTGTGTTAACAGCTGTCTTATATATGTGTCTACTGTGTTAACAGCTGTCTTATATATGCGTCTACTGTGTCAACAGCTGTCTTATATATGTGTCTACTGTGTTAACAGCTGGCTTATATATGCGTCTACTGTGTTAACTGCTGTGTTATATATGTGTCTACTGTGTTAACAGCTGTCTTATATATGTGTCTACTGTGTTAACAGCTGTCTTATATATGTGTCTACTGTGTTAATAGCTGTCTTAAATATGTGTCTACTGTGTTAACAGCTGTCTTATATATGTGTCTACTGTGTCAACAGCTGTGTTATATATGTGTCTACTGTGTTAACAGCTGTCTTATATATGTGTCTACTGTGTTAACAGCTGTGTTATATATGTGTCTACTGTGTCAACAGCTGTCTTATATATGTGTCTACTGTGTTAACAGCTGTCTTACATATGTGTGTACTGTGTCAACAGCTGTGTTATATATGTGTCTACTGTGTTAACAGCTGTGTTATATATGTGTCTACTGTGTTAACAGCTGTCTTATATATGTGTCTTCTGTGTTAACAGCTGTCTTATATATGTGTCTACTGTGTTAACAGCTGTGTTATATATGTGTCTACTGTGTCAACAGCTGTGTTATATATGTGTCTACTGTGTTAACAGCTGTCTTACATATGTGTGTACTGTGTCAACAGCTGTGTTATATATGTGTCTACTGTGTTAACAGCTGTCTTATATATGTGTCTACTGTGCTAACAGCTGTCTTATATATGTGTCTACTGTGTTAACAGATGTCTTATATATGTGTCTACTGTGCTAACAGCTGTCTTATATATGTGTCTACTGTGTTAACAGATGTCTTATATATGTGTCTACTGTGTTAACAGCTGTGTTATATATGTGTCTACTGTGTCAACAGCTGTCTTATATATGTCTACTGTGTTAACTGCTGTGTTATATATGTGTCTACTGTGTTAACAGCTGTCTTATATATATGTCTACTGTTCTAACAGCTGTCTTATATATGTGTCTACTGTGTTAACAGCTGTCTTATATATGTGTCTACTGTGTTAACAGCTGTCTTATATATGTGTCTACTGTGTCAACAGCTGTCTTATATATGTGTCTACTGTGTTAACAGCTGTCTTATATATGTGTCTACTGTGTTAACAGCTGTCTTACATATGTGTGTACTGTGTCAACAGCTGTGTTATATATGTGTCTACTGTGTTAACAGCTGTCTTATATATGTGTCTACTGTGTTAGCAGCTGTCTTATATATGTGTCTTCTGTGTTAACAGCTGTCTTATATATGTGTCTACTGTGTTAACAGCTGTGTTATATATGTGTCTACTGTGTCAACAGCTGTGTTATATATGTGTCTACTGTGTTAACAGCTGTCTTACATATGTGTGTACTGTGTCAACAGCTGTGTTATATATGTGTCTACTGTGTTAACAGCTGTCTTATATATGTGTCTACTGTGCTAACAGCTGTCTTATATATGTGTCTACTGTGTTAACAGATGTCTTATATATGTGTCTACTGTGCTAACAGCTGTCTTATATATGTGTCTACTGTGTTAACAGATGTCTTATATATGTGTCTACTGTGTTAACAGCTGTGTTATATATGTGTCTACTGTGTCAACAGCTGTCTTATATATGTGTCTACTGTGTTAACAGCTGTGTTATATATGTGTGTACTGTGTCAACAGCTGTGTTATATATGTGTCTACTGTGTTAACAGCTGTCTTATATATGTGTCTACTGTGTCAACAGCTGTGTTATATATGTGTCTACTGTGTTAACAGCTGTCTTAAATATGTGTCTACTCTGTTAACAGCTCTCTTATATATGTGTCTACTGTGTTAACAGCTGTCTTATATATGTGTCTACTGTGTTAACAGCTGTCTTATATATGTGTCTACTGTGTTAACAGCTGTCTTATATATGTGTCTACTGTGTTAACAGCTGTGTTATATATGTGTCTACTGTGTTAACAGCTGTCTTATATATGTGTCTACTGTGTCAACAGCTGTCTTATATATGTGTCTACTGTGTTAACAGCTGTCTTATATATGTGTCTACTGTGTCAACAGCTGTCTTATATATGTGTCTACTGTGTTAACAGCTGTCTTATATATGTGTCTACTGTGTTAACAGCTGTGTTATATATGTGTCTACTGTGTCAACAGCTGTGTTATATATGTGTCTACTGTGTTAACAGCTGTCTTACATATGTGTGTACTGTGTCAACAGCTGTGTTATATATGTGTCTACTGTGTTAACAGCTGTCTTATATATGTGTCTACTGTCCTAACAGCTGTCTTATATATGTGTCTACTGTGTTAACAGATGTCTTATATATGTGTCTACTGTGCTAACAGCTGTCTTATATATGTGTCTACTGTGTTAACAGATGTCTTATATATGTGTCTACTGTGTTAACAGCTGTCTTAAATATGTGTCTACTGTGTTAACAGCTCTCTTATATATGTGTCTACTGTGTTAACAGCTGTCTTATATATGTGTCTACTGTGTCAACAGCGGTCTTATATATGTCTACTGTGTTAACTGCTGTGTTATATATGTGTCTACTGTGTTAACAGCTGTCTTATATATATGTCTACTGTTCTAACAGCTGTCTTATATATGTGTCTACTGTGTTAACAGCTGTTTTATATATGTGGCTACTGTGTTAACTGCTGTGTTATATATGTGTCTACTGTGTTAACAGCTGTGTTATATATGTCTACTGTGTTAACAGCTGTGTTATATATGTGTCTACTGTGTCAACAGCTGTGTTATATATGTGTCTACTGTGTTAACAGCTGTCTTATATATGTGTCTACTGTGTTAACAGCTGTCTTATATATGCGTCTACTGTGTTAACAGCTGTCTTATATATGTGTCTACTGTGTTAACAGCTGTCTTATATATGCGTCTACTGTGTCAACAGCTGTCTTATATATGTGTCTACTGTGTTAACAGCTGTCTTATATATGCGTCTACTGTGTTAACTGCTGTGTTATATATGTGTCTACTGTGTTAACAGCTGTCTTATATATGTGTCTACTGTGTTAACAGCTGTCTTATATATGTGTCTACTGTGTTAACAGCTGTCTTAAATATGTGTCTACTGTGTTAACAGCTGTCTTATATATGTGTCTACTGTGTCAACAGCTGTGTTATATATGTGTCTACTGTGTTAACAGCTGTCTTATATATGTGTCTACTGTGTTAACAGCTGTGTTATATATGTGTCTACTGTGTCAACAGCTGTCTTATATATGTGTCTACTGTGTTAACAGCTGTCTTATATATGTGTCTACTGTGTTAACAGCTGTCTTATATATGTGTCTACTGTGTTAACAGCTGTCTTATATATGTGTCTTCTGTGTTAACAGCTGTCTTATATATGTGTCTACTGTGTTAACAGCTGTGTTATATATGTGTTTACTGTGTCAACAGCTGTGTTATATATGTGTCTACTGTGTTAACAGCTGTCTTAGATATGTGTGTACTGTGTCAACAGCTGTGTTATATATGTGTCTACTGTGTTAACAGCTGTCTTATATATGTGTCTTCTGTGTTAACAGCTGTCTTATATATGTGTCTACTGTGTTAACAGCTGTGTTATATATGTGTTTACTGTGTCAACAGCTGTGTTATATATGTGTCTACTGTGTTAACAGCTGTCTTAGATATGTGTGTACTGTGTCAACAGCTGTGTTATATATGTGTCTACTGTGTTAACAGCTGTCTTATATATGTGTCTACTGTTCTAACAGCTGTCTTATATATGTGTCTACTGTGTTAACAGCTGTCTTATATATGTGTCTACTGTGTTAACAGCTGTCTTATATATGTGTCTACTGTGTCAACAGCTGTCTTATATATGTGTCTACTGTGTTAACAGCTGTCTTATATATGTGTCTACTGTGTTAACAGCTGTCTTACATATGTGTGTACTGTGTCAACAGCTGTGTTATATATGTGTCTACTGTGTTAACAGCTGTCTTATATATGTGTCTACTGTGTTAACAGCTGTCTTATATATGTGTCTTCTGTGTTAACAGCTGTCTTATATATGTGTCTACTGTGTTAACAGCTGTGTTATATATGTGTCTACTGTGTCAACAGCTGTGTTATATATGTGTCTACTGTGTTAACAGCTGTCTTACATATGTGTGTACTGTGTCAACAGCTGTGTTATATATGTGTCTACTGTGTTAACAGCTGTCTTATATATGTGTCTACTGTGCTAACAGCTGTCTTATATATGTGTCTACTGTGTTAACAGATGTCTTATATATGTGTCTACTGTGCTAACAGCTGTCTTATATATGTGTCTACTGTGTTAACAGATGTCTTATATATGTGTCTACTGTGTTAACAGCTGTGTTATATATGTGTCTACTGTGTCAACAGCTGTCTTATATATGTGTCTACTGTGTTAACAGCTGTGTTATATATGTGTGTACTGTGTCAACAGCTGTGTTATATATGTGTCTACTGTGTTAACAGCTGTCTTATATATGTGTCTACTGTGTCAACAGCTGTGTTATATATGTGTCTACTGTGTTAACAGCTGTCTTAAATATGTGTCTACTGTGTTAACAGCTCTCTTATATATGTGTCTACTGTGTTAACAGCTGTCTTATATATGTGTCTACTGTGTTAACAGCTGTCTTATATATGTGTCTACTGTGTTAACAGCTGTCTTATATATGTGTCTACTGTGTTAACAGCTGTGTTATATATGTGTCTACTGTGTTAACAGCTGTCTTATATATGTGTCTACTGTGTCAACAGCTGTCTTATATATGTGTCTACTGTGTTAACAGCTGTCTTATATATGTGTCTACTGTGTCAACAGCTGTCTTATATATGTGTCTACTGTGTTAACAGCTGTCTTATATATGTGTCTACTGTGTTAACAGCTGTGTTATATATGTGTCTACTGTGTCAACAGCTGTGTTATATATGTGTCTACTGTGTTAACAGCTGTCTTACATATGTGTGTACTGTGTCAACAGCTGTGTTATATATGTGTCTACTGTGTTAACAGCTGTCTTATATATGTGTCTACTGTGCTAAGAGCTGTCTTATATATGTGTCTACTGTGTTAACAGATGTCTTATATATGTGTCTACTGTGTTAACAGCTGTCTTATATATGTGTCTACTGTGTTAACAGATGTCTTATATATGTGTCTACTGTGTTAACAGCTGTGTTATATATGTGTCTACTGTGTCAACAGCTGTCTTATATATGTCTACTGTGTTAACTGCTGTGTTATATATGTGTCTACTGTGTTAACAGCTGTCTTATATATATGTCTACTGTTCTAACAGCTGTCTTATATATGTGTCTACTGTGTTAACAGCTGTCTTATATATGTGGCTACTGTGTTAACTGCTGTGTTATATATGTGTCTACTGTGTTAACAGCTGTGTTATATATGTCTACTGTGTTAACAGCTGTGTTATATATGTGTCTACTGTGTCAACAGCTGTGTTATATATGTGTCTACTGTGTTAACAGCTGTCTTATATATGTGTCTACTGTGTTAACAGCTGTCTTATATATGCGTCTACTGTGTTAACAGCTGTCTTATATATGTGTCTACTGTGTTAACAGCTGTCTTATATATGCGTCTACTGTGTCAACAGCTGTCTTATATATGTGTCTACTGTGTTAACAGCTGTCTTATATATGCGTCTACTGTGTTAACTGCTGTGTTATATATGTGTCTACTGTGTTAACAGCTGTCTTATATATGTGTCTACTGTGTTAACAGCTGTCTTATATATGTGTCTACTGTGTTAACAGCTGTCTTAAATATGTGTCTACTGTGTTAACAGCTGTCTTATATATGTGTCTACTGTGTCAACAGCTGTGTTATATATGTGTCTACTGTGTTAACAGCTGTCTTATATATGTGTCTACTGTGTTAACAGCTGTGTTATATATGTGTCTACTGTGTCAACAGCTGTCTTATATATGTGTCTACTGTGTTAACAGCTGTCTTATATATGTGTCTACTGTGTTAACAGCTGTCTTATATATGTGTCTACTGTGTTAACAGCTGTCTTATATATGTGTCTTCTGTGTTAACAGCTGTCTTATATATGTGTCTACTGTGTTAACAGCTGTGTTATATATGTGTTTACTGTGTCAACAGCTGTGTTATATATGTGTCTACTGTGTTAACAGCTGTCTTAGATATGTGTGTACTGTGTCAACAGCTGTGTTATATATGTGTCTACTGTGTTAACAGCTGTCTTATATATGTGTCTACTGTGCTAACAGCTGTCTTATATATGTGTCTACTGTGTTAACAGATGTCTTATATATGTGTCTACTGTGCTAACAGCTGTCTTATATATGTGTCTACTGTGTTAACAGATGTCTTATATATGTGTCTACTGTGTTAACAGCTGTGTTATATATGTGTCTACTGTGTCAACAGCTGTCTTATATATGTGTCTACTGTGTTAACAGCTGTGTTATATATGTGTGTACTGTGTCAACAGCTGTGTTATATATGTGTCTACTGTGTTAACAGCTGTCTTATATATGTGTCTACTGTGTCAACAGCTGTGTTATATATGTGTCTACTGTGTTAACAGCTGTCTTAAATATGTGTCTACTGTGTTAACAGCTCTCTTATATATGTGTCTACTGTGTTAACAGCTGTCTTATATATGTGTCTACTGTGTTAACAGCTGTCTTATATATGTGTCTACTGTGTTAACAGCTGTCTTATATATGTGTCTACTGTGTTAACAGCTGTGTTATATATGTGTCTACTGTGTTAACAGCTGTCTTATATATGTGTCTACTGTGTCAACAGCTGTCTTATATATTGTCTACTGTGTTAACAGCTGTCTTATATATGTGTCTACTGTGTCAACAGCTGTCTTATATATGTGTCTACTGTGTTAACAGCTGTCTTATATATGTGTCTACTGTGTTAACAGCTGTGTTATATATGTGTCTACTGTGTCAACAGCTGTGTTATATATGTGTCTACTGTGTTAACAGCTGTCTTACATATGTGTGTACTGTGTCAACAGCTGTGTTATATATGTGTCTACTGTGTTAACAGCTGTCTTATATATGTGTCTACTGTGCTAACAGCTGTCTTATATATGTGTCTACTGTGTTAACAGATGTCTTATATATGTGTCTACTGTGCTAACAGCTGTCTTATATATGTGCCTACTGTGTTAACAGATGTCTTATATATGTGTCTACTGTGTTAACAGCTGTGTTATATATGTGTCTACTGTGTCAACAGCTGTCTTATATATGTCTACTGTGTTAACTGCTGTGTTATATATGTGTCTACTGTGTTAACAGCTGTCTTATATATATGTCTACTGTTCTAACAGCTGTCTTATATATGTGTCTACTGTGTTAACAGCTGTCTTATATATGTGTCTACTGTGTTAACTGCTGTGTTATATATGTGTCTACTGTGTTAACAGCTGTGTTATATATGTCTACTGTGTTAACAGCTGTCTTATATATGTGTCTACTGTGTTAACAGCTGTCTTATATATGCGTCTACTGTGTTAATAGCTGTCTTATGTATGTGTCTACTGTGTTAACAGCTGTCTTATATATGCGTCTACTGTGTCAACAGCTGTCTTATATATGTGTCTACTGTGTTAACAGCTGTCTTATATATGCGTCTACTGTGTTAACTGCTGTGTTATATATGTGTCTACTGTGTTAACAGCTGTCTTATATATGTGTCTACTGTGTTAACAGCTGTCTTATATATGTGTCTACTTGGTTAACAGCTGTCTTAAATATGTGTCTACTGTGTTAACAGCTGTCTTATATATGTGTCTACTGTGTCAACAGCTGTGTTATATATGTGTCTACTGTGTTAACAGCTGTCTTATATATGTGTCTACTGTGTTAACAGCTGTGTTATATATGTGTCTACTGTGTCAACAGCTGTCTTATATATGTGTCTACTGTGTTAACAGCTGTCTTATATATGTGTCTACTGTGTTAACAGCTGTCTTACATATGTGTGTACTGTGTCAACAGCTGTGTTATATATGTGTCTACTGTGTTAACAGCTGTCTTATATATGTGTCTACTGTGTTAACAGCTGTCTTATATATGTGTCTTCTGTGTTAACAGCTGTCTTATATATGTGTCTACTGTGTTAACAGCTGTGTTATATATGTGTCTACTGTGTCAACAGCTGTGTTATATATGTGTCTACTGTGTTAACAGCTGTCTTACATATGTGTGTACTGTGTCAACAGCTGTGTTATATATGTGTCTACTGTGTTAACAGCTGTCTTATATATGTGTCTACTGTGCTAACAGCTGTCTTATATATGTGTCTACTGTGTTAACAGATGTCTTATATATGTGTCTACTGTGCTAACACCTGTCTTATATATGTGTCTACTGTGTTAACAGATGTCTTATATATGTGTCTACTGTGTTAACAGCTGTGTTATATATGTGTCTACTGTGCTAACAGCTGTCTTATATATGTGTCTACTGTGTTAACAGCTGTGTTATATATGTGTGTACTGTGTCAACAGCTGTGTTATATATGTGTCTACTGTGTTAACAGCTGTCTTATATATGTGTCTACTGTGTCAACAGCTGTGTTATATATGTGTCTACTGTGTTAACAGCTGTCTTAAATATGTGTCTACTGTGTTAACAGCTCTCTTATATATGTGTCTACTGTGTTAACAGCTGTCTTATATATGTGTCTACTGTGTTAACAGCTGTCTTATATATGTGTCTACTGTGTTAACAGCTGTCTTATATATGTGTCTACTGTGTTAACAGCTGTGTTATATATGTGTCTACTGTGTTAACAGCTGTGTTATATATGTGTCTACTGTGTCAACAGCTGTCTTATATATGTGTCTACTGTGTTAACAGCTGTGTTATATATGTGTCTACTGTGCTAACAGCTGTCTTATATATGTGTCTACTGTGTTAACAGCTGTCTTATATATGTGTCTACTGTGTTAACAGCTGTCTTATATATGTGTCTACTGTGCTAACAGCTGTCTTATATATGTGTCTACTGTGTTAACTGCTGTGTTATATATGTGTCTACTGTGTTAACAGCTGTGTTATATATGTCTACTGTGTTAACAGCTGTGTTATATATGTGTCTACTGTGTCAACAGCTGTGTTATATATGTGTTTACTGTGCTAACAGCTGTCTTATATATGTGTCTACTGTGTTAACAGCTGTCTTATATATGTGTCTACTGTATTAACAGCTGTCGTATATATGCGTCTATTGTGTCAACAGCTGTCTTATATATGTGTCTACAGTGTCAACAGCTGTCTTATATATGTGTCTACTGTGTTAACAGCCGTGTTATATATGTGTCTACTGTGTTAACTGCTGTGTTATATATGTGTCTACTGTGTTAACTGCTGTGTTATACATGTGTCTACTGTGTCAACAGCTGTGTTATATATGTGTCTACTGTGTTAACAGCTGTGTTATATATGTGTCTACTGTGCTAACAGCTATCTTATATATGTGTCTACTGTGTTAACAGCTGTCTTATATATGTGTCTACTGTGCTAACAGCTGTCTTATATATGTGTCTACTGTGTTAACAGCTGTCTTATATATGTGTCTACTGTGTCAACAGCTGTCTTATATATGTGTCTACTGTGTTAACAGCTGTCTTAAATATGTGTCTGCTGTGTTAACAGCTGTCTTATATATGTGTCTACTGTGTTAACAGCTGTCTTATATATGTGTCTACTGTGTTAACAGCTGTGTTATATATGTGTGTACTGTGTCAACAGCTGTGTTATATATGTGTGTACTGTGTCAACAGCTGTGTTATATATGTGTCTACTGTGTTAACAGCTGTCTTATATATGTGTCTACTGTGCTAACAGCTGTCTTATATATGTGTCTACTGTGTTAACAGCTGTCTTATATATGTCTACTGTGTTAACTGCTGTGTTATATATGTGTCTACTGTGTTAACAGCTGTCTTATATATATGTCTACTGTTCTAACAGCTGTCTTATATATGTATCTACTGTGTTAACAGCTGTCTTATATATGTGTCTACTGTGTTAACTGCTGTGTTATACATGTGTCTACTGTGTCAACAGCTGTGTTATATATGTGTCTACTGTGTTAACAGCTGTGTTATATATGTGTCTACTGTGCTAACAGCTATCTTATATATGTGTCTACTGTGTTAACAGCTGTCTTATATATGTGTCTACTGTGCTGACAGCTGTCTTATATATGTGTCTACTGTGTTAACAGCTGTCTTATATATGTGTCTACTGTGTCAACAGCTGTCTTGTATATGTGTCTACTGTGTTAACAGCTGTCTTAAATATGTGTCTGCTGTGTTAACAGCTGTCTTATATATGTGTCTACTGTGTTAACAGCTGTCTTATATATGTGTCTACTGTGTTAACAGCTGTGTTATATATGTGTGTACTGTGTCAACAGCTGTGTTATATATGTGTGTACTGTGTCAACAGCTGTGTTATATATGTGTCTACTGTGTTAACAGCTGTCTTATATATGTGTCTACTGTGCTAACAGCTGTCTTATATATGTGTCTACTGTGTTAACAGCTGTCTTATATATGTCTACTGTGTTAACTGCTGTGTTATATATGTGTCTACTGTGTTAACTGCTGTGTTATATATGTGTCTACTGTGTTAACAGCTGTGTTATATATGTCTACTTTGTTAACAGCTGTGTTATATATGTGTCTACTGTGTCAACAGCTGTGTTATATATGTGTCTACTGTGTTAACAGCTGTCTTATATATGTGTCTACTGTGTTAACAGCTGTCTTATATATGCGTCTACTGTGTTAACAGCTGTCTTATATATGTGTCTACTGTGTTAACAGCTGTCTTATATATGCGTCTACTGTGTCAACAGCTGTCTTATATATGTGTCTACTGTGTTAACAGCTGGCTTATATATGCGTCTACTGTGTTAACTGCTGTGTTATATATGTGTCTACTGTGTTAACAGCTGTCTTATATATGTGTCTACTGTGTTAACAGCTGTCTTATATATGTGTCTACTGTGTTAATAGCTGTCTTAAATATGTGTCTACTGTGTTAACAGCTGTCTTATATATGTGTCTACTGTGTCAACAGCTGTGTTATATATGTGTCTACTGTGTTAACAGCTGTCTTATATATGTGTCTACTGTGTTAACAGCTGTGTTATATATGTGTCTACTGTGTCAACAGCTGTCTTATATATGTGTCTACTGTGTTAACAGCTGTCTTACATATGTGTGTACTGTGTCAACAGCTGTGTTATATATGTGTCTACTGTGTTAACAGCTGTGTTATATATGTGTCTACTGTGTTAACAGCTGTCTTATATATGTGTCTTCTGTGTTAACAGCTGTCTTATATATGTGTCTACTGTGTTAACAGCTGTGTTATATATGTGTCTACTGTGTCAACAGCTGTGTTATATATGTGTCTACTGTGTTAACAGCTGTCTTACATATGTGTGTACTGTGTCAACAGCTGTGTTATATATGTGTCTACTGTGTTAACAGCTGTCTTATATATGTGTCTACTGTGCTAACAGCTGTCTTATATATGTGTCTACTGTGTTAACAGATGTCTTATATATGTGTCTACTGTGCTAACAGCTGTCTTATATATGTGTCTACTGTGTTAACAGATGTCTTATATATGTGTCTACTGTGTTAACAGCTGTGTTATATATGTGTCTACTGTGTCAACAGCTGTCTTATATATGTCTACTGTGTTAACTGCTGTGTTATATATGTGTCTACTGTGTTAACAGCTGTCTTATATATATGTCTACTGTTCTAACAGCTGTCTTATATATGTGTCTACTGTGTTAACAGCTGTCTTATATATGTGTCTACTGTGTTAACAGCTGTCTTATATATGTGTCTACTGTGTCAACAGCTGTCTTATATATGTGTCTACTGTGTTAACAGCTGTCTTATATATGTGTCTACTGTGTTAACAGCTGTCTTACATATGTGTGTACTGTGTCAACAGCTGTGTTATATATGTGTCTACTGTGTTAACAGCTGTCTTATATATGTGTCTACTGTGTTAGCAGCTGTCTTATATATGTGTCTTCTGTGTTAACAGCTGTCTTATATATGTGTCTACTGTGTTAACAGCTGTGTTATATATGTGTCTACTGTGTCAACAGCTGTGTTATATATGTGTCTACTGTGTTAACAGCTGTCTTACATATGTGTGTACTGTGTCAACAGCTGTGTTATATATGTGTCTACTGTGTTAACAGCTGTCTTATATATGTGTCTACTGTGCTAACAGCTGTCTTATATATGTGTCTACTGTGTTAACAGATGTCTTATATATGTGTCTACTGTGCTAACAGCTGTCTTATATATGTGTCTACTGTGTTAACAGATGTCTTATATATGTGTCTACTGTGTTAACAGCTGTGTTATATATGTGTCTACTGTGTCAACAGCTGTCTTATATATGTGTCTACTGTGTTAACAGCTGTGTTATATATGTGTGTACTGTGTCAACAGCTGTGTTATATATGTGTCTACTGTGTTAACAGCTGTCTTATATATGTGTCTACTGTGTCAACAGCTGTGTTATATATGTGTCTACTGTGTTAACAGCTGTCTTAAATATGTGTCTACTGTGTTAACAGCTCTCTTATATATGTGTCTACTGTGTTAACAGCTGTCTTATATATGTGTCTACTGTGTTAACAGCTGTCTTATATATGTGTCTACTGTGTTAACAGCTGTCTTATATATGTGTCTACTGTGTTAACAGCTGTGTTATATATGTGTCTACTGTGTTAACAGCTGTCTTATATATGTGTCTACTGTGTCAACAGCTGTCTTATATATGTGTCTACTGTGTTAACAGCTGTCTTATATATGTGTCTACTGTGTCAACAGCTGTCTTATATATGTGTCTACTGTGTTAACAGCTGTCTTATATATGTGTCTACTGTGTTAACAGCTGTGTTATATATGTGTCTACTGTGTCAACAGCTGTGTTATATATGTGTCTACTGTGTTAACAGCTGTCTTACATATGTGTGTACTGTGTCAACAGCTGTGTTATATATGTGTCTACTGTGTTAACAGCTGTCTTATATATGTGTCTACTGTCCTAACAGCTGTCTTATATATGTGTCTACTGTGTTAACAGATGTCTTATATATGTGTCTACTGTGCTAACAGCTGTCTTATATATGTGTCTACTGTGTTAACAGATGTCTTATATATGTGTCTACTGTGTTAACAGCTGTCTTAAATATGTGTCTACTGTGTTAACAGCTCTCTTATATATGTGTCTACTGTGTTAACAGCTGTCTTATATATGTGTCTACTGTGTCAACAGCGGTCTTATATATGTCTACTGTGTTAACTGCTGTGTTATATATGTGTCTACTGTGTTAACAGCTGTCTTATATATATGTCTACTGTTCTAACAGCTGTCTTATATATGTGTCTACTGTGTTAACAGCTGTTTTATATATGTGGCTACTGTGTTAACTGCTGTGTTATATATGTGTCTACTGTGTTAACAGCTGTGTTATATATGTCTACTGTGTTAACAGCTGTGTTATATATGTGTCTACTGTGTCAACAGCTGTGTTATATATGTGTCTACTGTGTTAACAGCTGTCTTATATATGTGTCTACTGTGTTAACAGCTGTCTTATATATGCGTCTACTGTGTTAACAGCTGTCTTATATATGTGTCTACTGTGTTAACAGCTGTCTTATATATGCGTCTACTGTGTCAACAGCTGTCTTATATATGTGTCTACTGTGTTAACAGCTGTCTTATATATGCGTCTACTGTGTTAACTGCTGTGTTATATATGTGTCTACTGTGTTAACAGCTGTCTTATATATGTGTCTACTGTGTTAACAGCTGTCTTATATATGTGTCTACTGTGTTAACAGCTGTCTTAAATATGTGTCTACTGTGTTAACAGCTGTCTTATATATGTGTCTACTGTGTCAACAGCTGTGTTATATATGTGTCTACTGTGTTAACAGCTGTCTTATATATGTGTCTACTGTGTTAACAGCTGTGTTATATATGTGTCTACTGTGTCAACAGCTGTCTTATATATGTGTCTACTGTGTTAACAGCTGTCTTATATATGTGTCTACTGTGTTAACAGCTGTCTTATATATGTGTCTACTGTGTTAACAGCTGTCTTATATATGTGTCTTCTGTGTTAACAGCTGTCTTATATATGTGTCTACTGTGTTAACAGCTGTGTTATATATGTGTTTACTGTGTCAACAGCTGTGTTATATATGTGTCTACTGTGTTAACAGCTGTCTTAGATATGTGTGTACTGTGTCAACAGCTGTGTTATATATGTGTCTACTGTGTTAACAGCTGTCTTATATATGTGTCTTCTGTGTTAACAGCTGTCTTATATATGTGTCTACTGTGTTAACAGCTGTGTTATATATGTGTTTACTGTGTCAACAGCTGTGTTATATATGTGTCTACTGTGTTAACAGCTGTCTTAGATATGTGTGTACTGTGTCAACAGCTGTGTTATATATGTGTCTACTGTGTTAACAGCTGTCTTATATATGTGTCTACTGTTCTAACAGCTGTCTTATATATGTGTCTACTGTGTTAACAGCTGTCTTATATATGTGTCTACTGTGTTAACAGCTGTCTTATATATGTGTCTACTGTGTCAACAGCTGTCTTATATATGTGTCTACTGTGTTAACAGCTGTCTTATATATGTGTCTACTGTGTTAACAGCTGTCTTACATATGTGTGTACTGTGTCAACAGCTGTGTTATATATGTGTCTACTGTGTTAACAGCTGTCTTATATATGTGTCTACTGTGTTAACAGCTGTCTTATATATGTGTCTTCTGTGTTAACAGCTGTCTTATATATGTGTCTACTGTGTTAACAGCTGTGTTATATATGTGTCTACTGTGTCAACAGCTGTGTTATATATGTGTCTACTGTGTTAACAGCTGTCTTACATATGTGTGTACTGTGTCAACAGCTGTGTTATATATGTGTCTACTGTGTTAACAGCTGTCTTATATATGTGTCTACTGTGCTAACAGCTGTCTTATATATGTGTCTACTGTGTTAACAGATGTCTTATATATGTGTCTACTGTGCTAACAGCTGTCTTATATATGTGTCTACTGTGTTAACAGATGTCTTATATATGTGTCTACTGTGTTAACAGCTGTGTTATATATGTGTCTACTGTGTCAACAGCTGTCTTATATATGTGTCTACTGTGTTAACAGCTGTGTTATATATGTGTGTACTGTGTCAACAGCTGTGTTATATATGTGTCTACTGTGTTAACAGCTGTCTTATATATGTGTCTACTGTGTCAACAGCTGTGTTATATATGTGTCTACTGTGTTAACAGCTGTCTTAAATATGTGTCTACTGTGTTAACAGCTCTCTTATATATGTGTCTACTGTGTTAACAGCTGTCTTATATATGTGTCTACTGTGTTAACAGCTGTCTTATATATGTGTCTACTGTGTTAACAGCTGTCTTATATATGTGTCTACTGTGTTAACAGCTGTGTTATATATGTGTCTACTGTGTTAACAGCTGTCTTATATATGTGTCTACTGTGTCAACAGCTGTCTTATATATGTGTCTACTGTGTTAACAGCTGTCTTATATATGTGTCTACTGTGTCAACAGCTGTCTTATATATGTGTCTACTGTGTTAACAGCTGTCTTATATATGTGTCTACTGTGTTAACAGCTGTGTTATATATGTGTCTACTGTGTCAACAGCTGTGTTATATATGTGTCTACTGTGTTAACAGCTGTCTTACATATGTGTGTACTGTGTCAACAGCTGTGTTATATATGTGTCTACTGTGTTAACAGCTGTCTTATATATGTGTCTACTGTGCTAAGAGCTGTCTTAT
Organism: Eledone cirrhosa; assembly: GCA_964016885.1. Classification (NCBI taxonomy): domain Eukaryota; kingdom Metazoa; phylum Mollusca; class Cephalopoda; order Octopoda; family Eledonidae; genus Eledone; species Eledone cirrhosa. The sequence continues at coordinate 28,780,858 of OZ024740.1, forward strand.
ATATGTGTCTACTGTGTTAACAGATGTCTTATATATGTGTCTACTGTGTTAACAGCTGTCTTATATATGTGTCTACTGTGTTAACAGATGTCTTATATATGTGTCTACTGTGTTAACAGCTGTGTTATATATGTGTCTACTGTGTCAACAGCTGTCTTATATATGTCTACTGTGTTAACTGCTGTGTTATATATGTGTCTACTGTGTTAACAGCTGTCTTATATATATGTCTACTGTTCTAACAGCTGTCTTATATATGTGTCTACTGTGTTAACAGCTGTCTTATATATGTGGCTACTGTGTTAACTGCTGTGTTATATATGTGTCTACTGTGTTAACAGCTGTGTTATATATGTCTACTGTGTTAACAGCTGTGTTATATATGTGTCTACTGTGTCAACAGCTGTGTTATATATGTGTCTACTGTGTTAACAGCTGTCTTATATATGTGTCTACTGTGTTAACAGCTGTCTTATATATGCGTCTACTGTGTTAACAGCTGTCTTATATATGTGTCTACTGTGTTAACAGCTGTCTTATATATGCGTCTACTGTGTCAACAGCTGTCTTATATATGTGTCTACTGTGTTAACAGCTGTCTTATATATGCGTCTACTGTGTTAACTGCTGTGTTATATATGTGTCTACTGTGTTAACAGCTGTCTTATATATGTGTCTACTGTGTTAACAGCTGTCTTATATATGTGTCTACTGTGTTAACAGCTGTCTTAAATATGTGTCTACTGTGTTAACAGCTGTCTTATATATGTGTCTACTGTGTCAACAGCTGTGTTATATATGTGTCTACTGTGTTAACAGCTGTCTTATATATGTGTCTACTGTGTTAACAGCTGTGTTATATATGTGTCTACTGTGTCAACAGCTGTCTTATATATGTGTCTACTGTGTTAACAGCTGTCTTATATATGTGTCTACTGTGTTAACAGCTGTCTTATATATGTGTCTACTGTGTTAACAGCTGTCTTATATATGTGTCTTCTGTGTTAACAGCTGTCTTATATATGTGTCTACTGTGTTAACAGCTGTGTTATATATGTGTTTACTGTGTCAACAGCTGTGTTATATATGTGTCTACTGTGTTAACAGCTGTCTTAGATATGTGTGTACTGTGTCAACAGCTGTGTTATATATGTGTCTACTGTGTTAACAGCTGTCTTATATATGTGTCTACTGTGCTAACAGCTGTCTTATATATGTGTCTACTGTGTTAACAGATGTCTTATATATGTGTCTACTGTGCTAACAGCTGTCTTATATATGTGTCTACTGTGTTAACAGATGTCTTATATATGTGTCTACTGTGTTAACAGCTGTGTTATATATGTGTCTACTGTGTCAACAGCTGTCTTATATATGTGTCTACTGTGTTAACAGCTGTGTTATATATGTGTGTACTGTGTCAACAGCTGTGTTATATATGTGTCTACTGTGTTAACAGCTGTCTTATATATGTGTCTACTGTGTCAACAGCTGTGTTATATATGTGTCTACTGTGTTAACAGCTGTCTTAAATATGTGTCTACTGTGTTAACAGCTCTCTTATATATGTGTCTACTGTGTTAACAGCTGTCTTATATATGTGTCTACTGTGTTAACAGCTGTCTTATATATGTGTCTACTGTGTTAACAGCTGTCTTATATATGTGTCTACTGTGTTAACAGCTGTGTTATATATGTGTCTACTGTGTTAACAGCTGTCTTATATATGTGTCTACTGTGTCAACAGCTGTCTTATATATTGTCTACTGTGTTAACAGCTGTCTTATATATGTGTCTACTGTGTCAACAGCTGTCTTATATATGTGTCTACTGTGTTAACAGCTGTCTTATATATGTGTCTACTGTGTTAACAGCTGTGTTATATATGTGTCTACTGTGTCAACAGCTGTGTTATATATGTGTCTACTGTGTTAACAGCTGTCTTACATATGTGTGTACTGTGTCAACAGCTGTGTTATATATGTGTCTACTGTGTTAACAGCTGTCTTATATATGTGTCTACTGTGCTAACAGCTGTCTTATATATGTGTCTACTGTGTTAACAGATGTCTTATATATGTGTCTACTGTGCTAACAGCTGTCTTATATATGTGCCTACTGTGTTAACAGATGTCTTATATATGTGTCTACTGTGTTAACAGCTGTGTTATATATGTGTCTACTGTGTCAACAGCTGTCTTATATATGTCTACTGTGTTAACTGCTGTGTTATATATGTGTCTACTGTGTTAACAGCTGTCTTATATATATGTCTACTGTTCTAACAGCTGTCTTATATATGTGTCTACTGTGTTAACAGCTGTCTTATATATGTGTCTACTGTGTTAACTGCTGTGTTATATATGTGTCTACTGTGTTAACAGCTGTGTTATATATGTCTACTGTGTTAACAGCTGTCTTATATATGTGTCTACTGTGTTAACAGCTGTCTTATATATGCGTCTACTGTGTTAATAGCTGTCTTATGTATGTGTCTACTGTGTTAACAGCTGTCTTATATATGCGTCTACTGTGTCAACAGCTGTCTTATATATGTGTCTACTGTGTTAACAGCTGTCTTATATATGCGTCTACTGTGTTAACTGCTGTGTTATATATGTGTCTACTGTGTTAACAGCTGTCTTATATATGTGTCTACTGTGTTAACAGCTGTCTTATATATGTGTCTACTTGGTTAACAGCTGTCTTAAATATGTGTCTACTGTGTTAACAGCTGTCTTATATATGTGTCTACTGTGTCAACAGCTGTGTTATATATGTGTCTACTGTGTTAACAGCTGTCTTATATATGTGTCTACTGTGTTAACAGCTGTGTTATATATGTGTCTACTGTGTCAACAGCTGTCTTATATATGTGTCTACTGTGTTAACAGCTGTCTTATATATGTGTCTACTGTGTTAACAGCTGTCTTACATATGTGTGTACTGTGTCAACAGCTGTGTTATATATGTGTCTACTGTGTTAACAGCTGTCTTATATATGTGTCTACTGTGTTAACAGCTGTCTTATATATGTGTCTTCTGTGTTAACAGCTGTCTTATATATGTGTCTACTGTGTTAACAGCTGTGTTATATATGTGTCTACTGTGTCAACAGCTGTGTTATATATGTGTCTACTGTGTTAACAGCTGTCTTACATATGTGTGTACTGTGTCAACAGCTGTGTTATATATGTGTCTACTGTGTTAACAGCTGTCTTATATATGTGTCTACTGTGCTAACAGCTGTCTTATATATGTGTCTACTGTGTTAACAGATGTCTTATATATGTGTCTACTGTGCTAACACCTGTCTTATATATGTGTCTACTGTGTTAACAGATGTCTTATATATGTGTCTACTGTGTTAACAGCTGTGTTATATATGTGTCTACTGTGCTAACAGCTGTCTTATATATGTGTCTACTGTGTTAACAGCTGTGTTATATATGTGTGTACTGTGTCAACAGCTGTGTTATATATGTGTCTACTGTGTTAACAGCTGTCTTATATATGTGTCTACTGTGTCAACAGCTGTGTTATATATGTGTCTACTGTGTTAACAGCTGTCTTAAATATGTGTCTACTGTGTTAACAGCTCTCTTATATATGTGTCTACTGTGTTAACAGCTGTCTTATATATGTGTCTACTGTGTTAACAGCTGTCTTATATATGTGTCTACTGTGTTAACAGCTGTCTTATATATGTGTCTACTGTGTTAACAGCTGTGTTATATATGTGTCTACTGTGTTAACAGCTGTGTTATATATGTGTCTACTGTGTCAACAGCTGTCTTATATATGTGTCTACTGTGTTAACAGCTGTGTTATATATGTGTCTACTGTGCTAACAGCTGTCTTATATATGTGTCTACTGTGTTAACAGCTGTCTTATATATGTGTCTACTGTGTTAACAGCTGTCTTATATATGTGTCTACTGTGCTAACAGCTGTCTTATATATGTGTCTACTGTGTTAACTGCTGTGTTATATATGTGTCTACTGTGTTAACAGCTGTGTTATATATGTCTACTGTGTTAACAGCTGTGTTATATATGTGTCTACTGTGTCAACAGCTGTGTTATATATGTGTTTACTGTGCTAACAGCTGTCTTATATATGTGTCTACTGTGTTAACAGCTGTCTTATATATGTGTCTACTGTATTAACAGCTGTCGTATATATGCGTCTATTGTGTCAACAGCTGTCTTATATATGTGTCTACAGTGTCAACAGCTGTCTTATATATGTGTCTACTGTGTTAACAGCCGTGTTATATATGTGTCTACTGTGTTAACTGCTGTGTTATATATGTGTCTACTGTGTTAACTGCTGTGTTATACATGTGTCTACTGTGTCAACAGCTGTGTTATATATGTGTCTACTGTGTTAACAGCTGTGTTATATATGTGTCTACTGTGCTAACAGCTATCTTATATATGTGTCTACTGTGTTAACAGCTGTCTTATATATGTGTCTACTGTGCTAACAGCTGTCTTATATATGTGTCTACTGTGTTAACAGCTGTCTTATATATGTGTCTACTGTGTCAACAGCTGTCTTATATATGTGTCTACTGTGTTAACAGCTGTCTTAAATATGTGTCTGCTGTGTTAACAGCTGTCTTATATATGTGTCTACTGTGTTAACAGCTGTCTTATATATGTGTCTACTGTGTTAACAGCTGTGTTATATATGTGTGTACTGTGTCAACAGCTGTGTTATATATGTGTGTACTGTGTCAACAGCTGTGTTATATATGTGTCTACTGTGTTAACAGCTGTCTTATATATGTGTCTACTGTGCTAACAGCTGTCTTATATATGTGTCTACTGTGTTAACAGCTGTCTTATATATGTCTACTGTGTTAACTGCTGTGTTATATATGTGTCTACTGTGTTAACAGCTGTCTTATATATATGTCTACTGTTCTAACAGCTGTCTTATATATGTATCTACTGTGTTAACAGCTGTCTTATATATGTGTCTACTGTGTTAACTGCTGTGTTATATATGTGTCTACTGTGTTAACAGCTGTGTTATATATGTCTACTGTGTTAACAGCTGTGTTATATATGTGTCTACTGTGTCAACAGCTGTGTTATATATGTGTCTACTGTGTTAACAGCTGTCTTATATATGTGTCTACTGTGTTAACAGCTGTCTTATATATGCGTCTACTGTGTTAATAGCTGTCTTATATATGTGTCTACTGTGTTAACAGCTGTCTTATATATGCGTCTACTGTGTCAACAGCTGTCTTATATATGTGTCTACTGTGTTAACAGCTGTCTTATATATGCGTCTACTGTGTTAACTGCTGTGTTATATATGTGTCTACTGTGTTAACAGCTGTCTTATATATGTGTCTACTGTGTTAACAGCTGTCTTATATATGTGTCTACTTGGTTAACAGCTGTCTTAAATATGTGTCTACTGTGTTAACAGCTGTCTTATATATGTGTCTACTGTGTCAACAGCTGTGTTATATATGTGTCTACTGTGTTAACAGCTGTCTTATATATGTGTCTACTGTGTTAACAGCTGTGTTATATATGTGTCTACTGTGTCAACAGCTGTCTTATATATGTGTCTACTGTGTTAACAGCTGTCTTATATATGTGTCTACTGTGTTAACAGCTGTCTTACATATGTGTGTACTGTGTCAACAGCTGTGTTATATATGTGTCTACTGTGATAACAGCTGTCTTATATATGTGTCTACTGTGTTAACAGCTGTCTTATATATGCGTCTACTGTGTTAACAGCTGTCTTATATATGTGTCTACTGTGTTAACACCTGTGTTATATATGTGTCTACTGTGCTAACAGCTGTCTTATATATGTGTCTACTGTGTCAACAGCTGTCTTATATATGTGTCTACTGTGTTAACAGCTGTCTTATATATGTGTCTTCTGTGTTAACAGCTGTCTTATATATGTGTCTACTGTGTTAACAGCTGTGTTATATATGTGTCTACTGTGTCAACAGCTGTGTTATATATGTGTCTACTGTGTTAACAGCTGTCTTACATATGTGTGTACTGTGTCAACAGCTGTGTTATATATGTGTCTACTGTGTTAACAGCTGTCTTATATATGTGTCTACTGTGCTAACAGCTGTCTTATATATGTGTCTACTGTGTTAACAGATGTCTTATATATGTGTCTACTGTGCTAACACCTGTCTTATATATGTGTCTACTGTGTTAACAGATGTCTTATATATGTGTCTACTGTGTTAACAGCTGTGTTATATATGTGTCTACTGTGCTAACAGCTGTCTTATATATGTGTCTACTGTGTTAACAGCTGTGTTATATATGTGTCTACTGTGTCAACAGCTGTGTTATATATGTGTCTACTGTGTTAACAGCTGTCTTACATATGTGTGTACTGTGTCAACAGCTGTGTTATATATGTGTCTACTGTGTTAACAGCTGTCTTATATATGTGTCTACTGTGTTAACAGCTGTGTTATATATGTGTGTACTGTGTCAACAGCTGTGTTATATATGTGTCTACTGTGTTAACAGCTGTCTTATATATGTGTCTACTGTGTTAACAGCTGTCTTATATATGTGTCTACTGTGTCAACAGCTGTGTTATATATGTGTCTACTGTGTTAACAGCTGTCTTATATATGTGTCTACTGTGCTAACAGCTGTCTTATATATGTGTCTACTGTGTTAACAGCTGTCTTATATATGTCTACTGTGTTAACTGCTGTGTTATATATGTGTCTACTGTGTTAACAGCTGTCTTATATATATGTCTACTGTTCTAACAGCTGTCTTATATATGTGTCTACTGTGTTAACAGCTGTCTTATATATGTGTCTACTGTGTTAACTGCTGTGTTATATATGTGTCTACTGTGTTAACAGCTGTGTTATATATGTCTACTGTGTTAACAGCTGTGTTATATATGTGTCTACTGTGTCAACAGCTGTGTTATATATGTGTCTACTATGTTAACAGCTGTCTTATATATGTGTCTACTGTGTTAACAGCTGTCTTATATATATGTCTACTGTGTTAACAGCTGTCTTATATATGTGTCTACTGTGTTAACTGCTGTGTTATATATGTGTCTACTGTGTTAACAGCTGTGTTATATATGTCTACTGTGTTAACAGCTGTGTTATATATGTGTCTACTGTGTCAACAGCTGTGTTATATATGTGTCTACTGTGTTAACAGCTGTCTTATATATGTGTCTACTGTGTTAACAGCTGTCTTATATATGCGTCTACTGTGTTAATAGCTGTCTTATATATGTGTCTACTGTGTTAACAGTTGTCTTATATATGCGTCTACTGTGTCAACAGCTGTCTTATATATGTGTCTACTGTGTTAACAGCTGTCTTATATATGCGTCTACTGTGTTAACTGCTGTGTTATATATGTGTCTACTGTGTTAACAGCTGTCTTATATATGTGTCTACTGTGTTAACAGCTGTCTTATATATGTGTCTACTTGGTTAACAGCTGTCTTAAATATGTTTCTACTGTGTTAACAGCTGTCTTATATATGTGTCTACTGTGTCAACAGCTGTGTTATATATGTGTCTACTGTGTTAACAGCTGTCTTATATATGTGTCTACTGTGTTAACAGCTGTGTTATATATGTGTCTACTGTGTCAACAGCTGTCTTATATATGTGTCTACTGTGTTAACAGCTGTCTTACATATGTGTGTACTGTGTCAACAGCTGTGTTATATATGTGTCTACTGTGTTAACAGCTGTCTTATATATGTGTCTACTGTGTTAACAGCTGTCTTATATATGTGTCTTCTGTGTTAACAGCTGTCTTATATATGTGTCTACTGTGTTAACAGCTGTGTTATATATGTGTCTACTGTGTCAACAGCTGTGTTATATATGTGTCTACTGTGTTAACAGCTGTCTTACATATGTGTGTACTGTGTCAACAGCTGTGTTATATATGTGTCTATTGTGTTAACAGCTGTCTTATATATGTGTCTACTGTGCTAACAGCTGTCTTATATATGTGTCTACTGTGTTAACAGATGTCTTATATATGTGTCTACTGTGCTAACACCTGTCTTATATATGTGTCTACTGTGTTAACAGATGTCTTATATATGTGTCTACTGTGTTAACAGCTGTGTTATATATGTGTCTACTGTGCTAACAGCTGTCTTATATATGTGTCTACTGTGTTAACAGCTGTGTTATGTATGTGTGTACTGTGTCAACAGCTGTGTTATATATGTGTCTACTGTGTTAACAGCTGTCTTAAATATGTGTCTACTGTGTTAACAGCTCTCTTATATATGTGTCTACTGTGTTAACAGCTGTCTTATATATGTGTCTACTGTGTTAACAGCTGTCTTATATATGTGTCTACTGTGTTAACAGCTGTGTTATATATGTGTCTACTGTGTTAACAGCTGTGTTATATATGTGTCTACTGTGTTAACAGCTGTCTTATATATGTGTCTACTGTGTCAACAGCTGTCTTATATATGTGTCTACTGTGTTAACAGCTGTCTTATATATGTGTCTACTGTGTTAACAGCTGTGTTATATATGTGTCTACTGTGTCAACAGCTGTCTTATATATGTGTCTACTGTGTTAACAGCTGTCTTATATATGTGTCTACTGTGCTAACAGCTGTCTTATATATGTGTCTACTGTGTTAACAGCTGTCTTATATATGTGTCTACTGTGTTAACAGCTGTCTTATATATGTGTCTACTGTGCTAACAGCTGTCTTATATATGTGTCTACTGTGTTAACTGCTGTGTTATATATGTGTCTACTGTGTTAACAGCTGTGTTATATATGTCTACTGTGTTAACAGCTGTGTTATATATGTGTCTACTGTGTCAACAGCTGTGTTATATATGTGTTTACTGTGCTAACAGCTGTCTTATATATGTGTCTACTGTGTTAACAGCTGTCTTATATATGTGTCTACTGTATTAACAGCTGTCGTATATATGCGTCTATTGTGTCAACAGCTGTCTTATATATGTGTCTACTGTGTTAACAGCTGTCTTATATATGTGTCTACTGTACTAACAGCTGTCTTATATATCTGTCTACAGTGTCAACAGCTGTCTTATATATGTGTCTACTGTGTTAACAGCCGTGTTATATATGTGTCTACTGTGTTAACTGCTGTGTTATATATGTGTCTACTGTGTTAACTGCTGTGTTATACATGTGTCTACTGTGTCAACAGCTGTGTTATATATGTGTCTACTGTGTTAACAGCTGTGTTATATATGTGTCTACTGTGCTAACAGCTATCTT